>BSEG01000014.1:10797500-11397500 GCA_036245055.1 Diospyros kaki | reverse complement strand
GGGGTGTGTGTGGTTTTCTCTCTTATTTTATTTTATTTTATTTTATTTTAAGGGGGGACACCTTTTGATGGTGCTTGTTATTTTCCATCAGTTTTGTTTACCCCAAGAGAGCTAGGTTGGGCCAAGAATCTAACGCGGGATTCGCCTTGGGCGTCCAAGTTTGCCGAGAGACCTAAAGTGCTAGATCGACCGAGGAGTTGGGTCTAGTTAGGAGCATAGCACCGGACTCAAACGAGGGATCTAGGTGAGTCTGCAGGCATAGGCATCGGAGCATCCGATGATCCCGAGTTAGTCTATCATCATAGGTGTTAAATTGAGACTAGGTGGTCAGGTCTTCAAGGTCCAATCTACCTCTGGGAATCTGGATTTGGCCAGCAATCCAGTTTGGGATTCCTTCCAGGTGTCCAAGTTTGCCGGGAGACCTAGGCACCAGATCAACTGCAGAGTCAGGTCTAACTTAGCCACATAGCACCGGACTCAATCGAGGGATCGAGGTGAGTCTACAAGCATAGGCGTCGTTGCACCCGATGATCCCGACCCAGTCTTGGGTCATAGGCACCAAATCGTAACTAGGCGACTTAAGCCTCGCACGGTGTGGGCGTCTTTCCAGTTACCATATAGCAGCTTCTTCGCCTTCTACCCCCTTATGAGAGTCAATCTACCCTCGGTGTATCTAGGCTTAATAGCCAGTCCAGTTCTAGATTCCTTCCGGGTGTCCAAGTTTTGCTGGGAGACCTAGGCGCCAGATTAACCATGGGGTCAGGTCTAGCTCTTAGGCATAGCACCCGACTCAATCGAGGTATCTAGGTGAGTCTGTGGGCATAGGCGTCGGAGCATCTGATGATCCTGACTCGAGTCATGGTCATACGTGCCTGATTTCCACTAGGCCACCCTGATCTCATCAGGGATCATCGCTAAGCTGCTGCACCTGTAGTATATTTTATCGTACATACAAATGCTCAAGCCACAGGAGATTTTACGTGGTTCGGTTTATAGTTTTGCCTACTCCATGGGAATACATGGGTGTGCTCTTTTATTCATAGGGGAATTATTACATAGAGAAATTAAAAAGAACCCTGGGTCACGATGGATTCAGGTAGCACCTCTTGCAACGAATGCATCTCCATGCCTTTTTCTTTGGATCCTTTAAGGCTAGTCTCAATCGCCAGGGCGGTGAAGTACTTTTTGAGGTGCATAGTATTCCAAGTCTTTCCTATCATCTCTCCATGCAATGTCTGCAATACGCAAGTGTTAGGCCCCAGCATCTTTTGTATCTTGTAGGGTCCTTCCCAGTTTGGTCTGAGTTTTCCTTATTTCCTAAGGGCGTTTGTAATTACTGTTTTCCTAAGCACTAAATCTCCTTCCAAGAACATTTGAGGACGAACCCTCACATTGTAATAGTTGGCGACCTTTCTTTGATATGCTGCCAGTTGCATTGCTACCTTCTCTCTCAGCTCATCTATCAGATCCAAGTTCTCCCTCAAACTATCTGAATTTCCCTCCTCACTGAAAGCCATAACCCGAGGTAAGGTGAGGGCATTTCCCTCGTAGGCACGTGATTGGTCATGCGATATGCCCACAAAATGCTAAGGAGTTCATCGGCCCATCTGCCTTTGGCTTATTCTAGTCGGGTCTTCAACCCGTGTAGGATAGTTTTATTGCTTGCTTCTGCCTGCCCGTTGGCTTATGGATATGCCACGAACACCATCCTCAAACTGATCCCCCATCTTTGGTAAAAAGCCCTAAAAGCTTTGGAATGCAATTATGTTCCATGATCCGTGTTGAGAATTCGGGGTATAATGAAGCGACAGATTATATCTTTCCACACCATTCCCTTTACTCTTTTCTCAATTATGGTTGCTAACGGTTTGGCTTTGACCCACTTTGTGAAGTAATCAGTGGCCGCCAATAGGAATTTTCTTTACGCTAACACCATTGGAAATGGACCCAAAATGTCTAATCCCCATTGTGCAAATGGCAATGGCTAGATTGACGAAAGGGGTCATATTGTCAAATAGGCGTCTTTTTGGCACTATCATGTCCGCACTTTTCGAGCTGCATCTTGCCTCAAGGTGGGCCAAAAGAAACTGGCACGTAGGATCTTTCCATCTAATGCTCTACCGCTGAGATGCTCACCATAGTCTCCTTCATGCACTTTTTCTAGAGCATGCTCTACCTCTCGAGCCCCCAAACATTTGAGCAATGGCGCAGAGTACCCTCTTTCTTGTGTAGCTCTTGGCCCATAACCGTGAGGCAAGCCACACTAATCTTTAACCTCTTGGGCTCCAAAGGTGTTGTTGGGAGCTCTTAACTAAGTAGGTACCTTAGCATTGGCGTTCTCCAGTTGTTGACCATGTCAATGCAGAGAACACCTTTTTCACTTTCATCTACACTTGGTCGTTGTAGGACCTCCGTGTGAATCAACCGTCCCGGGGTGTCTCAAGTAGAGGCTAACTTGGACAGTGCATTAACATGCTGGTTGAGGGACCTATTGATTTGAATAAGTTCAAAGCATTCAAACCTATGGGCGAGCTCTTTCACCTTCTGTAGATAACGAGCTAAGACTAGCTCTCTTACTTCAAAAGTACCTTGGAATTATTGTACTACCAACTGAGAATCGTCGTGGGCAGTCAGTCTTTTTACCTCCAATTTTTCTGCCAATTTCATTCTAGTTAATAAAGCCTCATATTCTGTTGCGTAGGGAATATTCCAACACTTCATTCTCAGGAGAGATTAATACCACTACCGCCCCACTCCCTTTGGCATTAGATGCTCAATCCACGAACAACATCCATTCTTCCGTGCGAACTTCTTATGTCACTGGTGAGTGAGTGCATTCTACTATAAAGTCTGCCAACGCCTACCCTTTTATTACCTTTTTGGGCTCGAAGCTAATATCATACTCTTTAAGTTCAACTGCCTACTTGGTTAGCCTTCTTGAACATTCAGGTCTTTGTAGAATTTGTCTTAATGGCTAATTTGTTAACACTACTACGGCATGGGCTTGAAAGTAGGGTCTTAATTTTTTTGCTTCCATTACTAGTGTTAAAGCTATCTTTTTAGAGTAGGGGTATCGTGTTTCTGCTCCCTACAATACCTTGCTCACATAATATACCAGGTTGTCCATCTGTCCAACTTTCTTAACAAGGATGACGCTTACCGCCTGATGGCTGACTCCCAAATATAGGCATAGCTTTTCTCCAATTTCTGGGTGTGTCAATAGGGGAATCTCCTTTAGGTATTCCTTCAACTCCTAAAAGGCTTTCTCACACTTAGGGGTCCACCTGAAATTCTTACCCTCCTTTTAAGGCTCTACAAAAGGGGAGGTTGTGCTCAACATATTTTGGGAGAAATCTGCCCAAGGCTGTCAGGCGACCCTTTAAACCTCCTTGATCGAGGAGGGGGATTGTATGTCAATTACTGCTTGCACCTTTTCTAGGTTAGCCTCTATCCCCCTGTGGGTAATCATGTATCCTAGGAATTTCCCTGACTTCACCCCGAATGCGCACTTGTCTGGATTCAGGCGCATGTTATTCTTTCTAAGCACTGCAAAAACCTTTTCGAGTTAACTTGTGTGTGACTCGCCTTGTTTGCTCTTCACTATCATATTGTCCATATATGCCTCCATTACTTCCCCCAGTAGGTCCTTGAATATCTTGTTAATCATCCTTTAATACGTGGCCCTTGCATTCTTTAAGCCAAAAGGCATTACTTGGTAACAATACGTCATTTTTTCTATGATAAAAGTCATTTTCACAACGTCGGGCGGATACATACTGATCTGGTGGTAACTTGAGAACGCATCCAAGAAGCTCAATACAGCATATCCAGAGGTATCATCAACTAGCCTATCTATTCGAGGGAGTGGGTAGGAGTCCTTTAAGTCAGCCTTGTTCAGGTTGGTAAAATCAATGCATACTCGCCATTTCCCATTAGCTTCAGGTACCATCACTACATTTTCCAGCCACTCGGGGTATTGGACTTCCTTGATGGATCCTGCTTTAAGGAGTTTATCCACTTCTTCTTCCAGATGTCTCAATCTCTCTAGGGCGATGTGTCTTTTCTTCTGCTTGACTGGCCGGCTTCTGAACGGACATTCAGTCGATAGGATATGATTTCAGGGTTGATCCCAGGCATGCCAGCAAGCGTCCAGGCGAATATGTCCGCATAGGAGCCCAAACATCTGATGACCTCCTCTTTCTCTTGACCCTCTAATTGGCTTCCCACACGCACCTGACGGCTTCCATCATTAGGATTTAGAGGGATGGCTTCAAGCGATTCTACCAGCTGAGGCTTGTTAGCTTCAAGAGTTTGCTCGTTGATCATTAAAGTCGGTCATTGTTTTTCCCTTTCCCTTGGCACCTTGTGTGGAGCTCACATAGCATACCCGGGCTTGTTTCTAATTACCTCTTACCTAGCCTACCCCTTGTGGCGTAGGGAATTTCATTAGCAAAATCCCTAGAAAAATGACGACCCTCATAATATTAATGAGCGAACGTCCCAGGATCACATTGTAAGCAGGAGAGAAAGTCCCGACTACCATAAAATTAACTTGTCAGGTGATCACTTGAGGGTGGTCCCTGAGTGTAATGGTCAACTAACCCGATCCGACCACTGGCATCGCTTCTCTTGTGAAGCTATATAGAGGGGAGGTGACTGTCTTCAGCCAATCATGGGCAACGTGCATCTTCTCAAAGCAATTCCAGTATAAGAGATTAATAGAGCTTCCACTATCCACTAGTATTATTTCAATAGAGTGCTTGGCAATGAAGACGGAGATAACCAAAGGGTCATCGTGGGGGAGCAACACATTCCCTTGGTCTTCATGTGCAAAAAAATGGGGTCTTCGTCCTCTTCAACTTTTTCCAACGAGTTCACATGTAGTGCCTGGAGTGCATATGCCTTTCTGGCAGAGAAGGAATCACCCGTCGAATTTTCTCCTCTTGAGATTACGTGTATCTTCTCCATAATAGGTTCATTACCGTCTTCTCCTGCACTTGACCTTACTTTCTCCTTCCTCTGACTATTTCTCTCTCCTTTCTACCGAGGCAATTGGTTTTCTCTTCTGTTTGGGGCATCATTTCTTGGATAAGGGGGCCTCCTCTGATTATCTCTCTTAGACTCCTCTCCCTGGCCTTATTGGTTTTTTGGTTTATCCAGTATGAATCGATCAAGCTTCCCATATCTGATTAATTGTTCAATCTGGTTTCGTAGTTCCCAACACTGTTTTGTAGTATGCCCTGAGGACTCATGAAATTTGCAGAAATAATCCATGTTCCTGCCCATTGGCTGGTTGGAACGTGGGGGAAAGTTAATCAGCCCGGTATGCGCAATGGAGTAAAGAACAGTGGCTCTTGGCTCAGTAAGAGGAGTGAAGCTCCAGAATTGCATCTTTGGGGGCTCTTCTCTTTTCTGTACCTTCACTGATCTATCCAACCCAACATCGTTTGGCCTTCTTCTTCTTTTACCTTCCCATGCTTCTAAAATTTCCATTTGGACGATGAATTGTTTAGCTCGATCAAATAATTCGCCCATTGAGTCTGACTCAAAAAAGGCTAGGGATCTTCTGAGCAGGGCATAGGCGATTCCATTAAGCAAGGCAGATGCTGCCAAACCGACCAGGAGGTCCCTTACTTCTTATGTCACAGCCCTAAGCCTCTCGATGTATTGCTTTAGGGATTCGTTTGGCCTTTGTTGCAAGCTCATCAAATACATGGCATTCTTTTTCTTTTGGATGTAGGCAAAGAATATCTCCAAAAATTCTTTCTTTAGCTGTTTGAATAATCGGATATGTCCGGCGAGTAACTCAGTGAATCACTGTTGAGCCTGTCTTGCTAGTGAGAGAGGGAAAGCCTTGCACCTGGTGACCTCGTTCCACCCATGTAACACAACCATTGCGATGAAGTGTTACAGGTGTCTTTCGGGGTCTTCCTTCCCCGAGTACACTGAGAGTTGTGGTAACTTGAACCCTGGTTGCACTGGTTGCCTTTAGAGTTTTTCAAACAGTGGAAATCCTTTCATGGGTGTTTCCATTGGCATCGCCACAATTTGCTTCTGCTCCAGCACTTCCTTTATGAGGCGTTTGACATCAGACGCCTTAAGTGTTTCATTCTTTGTTTCATTCTTATAGGGAGACGAGATGCAAAGAACTCTTGTGTGGGTGCTCTATGCAATCTCTTCATACATAGGGGCTTTTCTTGGCCTCCTATCATGGTTTCCCCCTGGGTTCTCCGTTGACGGGACTCGATCATTAAACCTGGGAGTCCCGATCCTTATCCCTCGATGTGGAACCCTCGGAGGGTTGTCTTGGGATCTCCAATGTTCTCCCCACACACCTATTTGTCCCACGTGGGGAATGTGGATGTCTGGCATCAATACATGCAAAAGAGCAGTAATCCCCTGTAGTTTTCTCATGCTCTCTTTGTTACTTGTTCTGAGCTCATTATTCTGGTTCTTCAGCTCTTTAAAGTTCTTCTATAGCCGTTCATAATCCGATAGTAGGACCATGGGTGCGGCTATCTCGGAGAGCTTTGGAGGTACTAGAGTTGCCGCAGGGTTTCTCCTTGGAATTGAGGATTGTCCCAAGGAGTGTTGTTCTGGATTTGCTAGCATTGTGGGCGAGGTTTGCCTCCCTTGCCTTGCCACTTGTCTCCCTAACCTGACGATGTGCACCTCTCCTTGTTCTGAATGTTCCATACCACCCAATCCAATAGTTTGATGCCCTTCCAGCGTTGGAATGTTTCCTAAGCGCACCTCATTATCTAGGTGATCTTCCAAAAATCCATGTATCGTAGAGTGCACCTGGCTAGGGTCTCCTGTCCTGGTACGAGCGCTCCTTCGAGTTGGGTTAGGCGGGTTTGCCAAACCAGTTAACTTTGTCCCTCTTGGCATCTTGCATTGAAATGGGCTTTTTGTTGTGTTTTCCCATAAACGACCCCAAATTGTTGTTGCCAAAATACAACAATTAGAGTTTTCAAAAGTGGGAAGTCCGGGGATGCCGTCGACGTCGAGACTCGATCAAAAAGTGGTTACAAGATTAGGGTGGGCTCCCTAAGGATTCCTTCCAAAGGGTCTTCCCAAAGGCTGGATTGCAAAGCGCTCCAAGCAAGTTAGTGGTTTGGCAATGTGATGCTCCTGAAGGCTTCCTTCTGAAGTCTTCCGAAGGAACTTCATGATGCTTTCTTCTTATGGCAATGGTCAAGTGAACAACAGTCTCGCAGTATGGTCCTTCTGAAGGAACTTGGAGATGTGACGAAAATTGTATTTTCAGAGGGACGAGTACAATTTGCTGAAGGCACTTTGCTTGGCTTACCTCCCGAAGGAACGAACTGGATCTTCTTGAGAGTTTGGCCTCAACGAAGTCCTCCCAAGGGTCTTGATCTTCTCATGAAAGCTTTCCTTTCGAAGGGACGATATGATGCTTCCGAAGGAACTGTAGGGGACAAACAAGGGTTAGAAGGCTCTCGGGATTTTCTTGTCGCGAAGACCCTTCGATGCCTAAGTAACGGAAGGAAAAGAATCGTAAGGAAAGGAAAGAAGGCTAAATTTCTGAAGGAAAGTTGAAGTGAAATACCGATGTCTGGATCCCTTTCTAAGAGTTGAACCTGGGCTTTTATAGAAATCGAGTAGTAGGACAAATGACAATTCTAAAGGGTTCTTTCGGAAGGATCACTTCCAAAGGGTTCTTTCGAAGGAACCCCTGATGGCCTTTCGAAGGGTCCTTCGGAAGGACCCTTCCCCAGCAACTTCCAACCTTCTCTATTTCTGATTATTGGGGCACAACAATTTTTAATAAATTTAGCCTAATTAAATTAATTTTATGAGACTAAAACCTAAATAATATCATTTGTGATAGAATATAAAATATAAAATAACGTCCAAAAATATTTTGTTATAGAATCTAATGGCAATTATCTTATTTATTGAAATTAAATGTAAAAATTGATATGTTATTAAAAATTAAAAATTTATTGTAAAAAATTATAACTAAACACCTAATTTGTTATAGTATTAAAAAATTAAAAATTTATTTTAAAATTGAAACAAAATAAAAAAAATATTTCTTTTGATATATTTACCCTTTAATATTTTATATTCATTCTATAATTTCATAAAATTTTATTCATTCAGTCCGATCACTGTATATAATGATGTTTTACTCTTGTGTTCAGTTTTGATGATGAAAAATATTAAATAGTTTTATACTCTAAATCAAAGTATATGATTTGAAAATAAAAATTAATTTCAAGTACCTTTGTAAAAATTCTCTTTTTTTATTGTTATGAATTTTGATTTTTTTAGATATTTTTATTGAATCCAAATGGGGGGTATTTTCTTATTTACATTTATATATTAAAGTAAAAGGAAGGTAAAATATATATTAAAGAAAATTAGAACATTTACTTAAACTAAATAAATGTAAATGTGTTGTAATGTGGATTGTTGACTACATGCTTTCAATTTGTCGACTAACCCTTCAAAATATCGACTACATGCTTTCAATCTGTCGACTAACCCTTTAATATGTCAACTAAGTCATTGCATTTGTCGACAAATGCCTTCACTCTATCGACTAACTCTCTTACTAACAGAATAGATGAATTGCATTTGTCGACTAAATTCTTGTATCTGTCGACTAAGTCTTTATTTTAATTAGTAATTGTCAACTAACCTACCTCATCTATCGACAAATTTGTTTGTAGAAAGCATATAACAGTTAGTTTTTTAAATCCAAATGGCTAGAAACGGCTTTATTTCTCTTAAACCTTGTGGAACACCTATAAATACACATCAAGGATAATCTAGAAAAGGCTAATGGGATGGGAACAAGTTGATCTAAAGATTACAAATCATTTCATTCGACCTTACAAGAATTTGTGCTTTCATTATTCTATTTTTCTCACCAAGGTTTCGTTTGATCATTGTAAATTTATTCTTAAGCATTGTTTTCATCTTGACAGAACTTGTAACTAAGAGTGTTAGCTTTTAACTTCTCTCTTACATTTGTATCATTCTTATTTTCCTACCTTATTGTGCTAGATGACTTGCTCTTTGAAGCAAGGAGTGAAAATTTACCTAGCTAGGTGCTAGAGGACTTGCCTGTAAAAGCAAGAGATTTGTAATTTTTCTAGTGTTAAACTAGACACTATAAGAAAAATGGAATTTAGTGATGGAAAAATCCGTCTCTAAAAATGGTGTCGCTGAATTTCAGGGACAAGATCAACGACGGGAAAAATCAGTGACGGAATCAGCAACGGAAATTTAAGTTGCTAATTTAAAAATAAAAAATATTTTTTTTTTAAAAAAATTAAATATTATTTTAGCGACGAAAAACTTTCCGTTGCTAATTAGCGATGGAACTATTTCCGTCGCTAACTTAAATTTAAAAAAAATTATAGCCCGCTCTGGAAGGTCACGCGCCTTGCCTTACAGTGCCACGTGGCGCCGCCTTGAGCCGCCATATGGCGCCCTGGCATAATTTCTCAGTGCATTCCTTTCTTCCCTTCCTCAGTTTCAATCCTTGGTCATCCGTGCGTGCGCGCGCATAAACCGTTTGAGTTGCAAGCTTCCTTATCATCTACACTGCATATATTAAATATATACTATACTTACCTGTTAGCCATTTTAATTTTATTTTGAATTAAGTTTATAAATTTTAAATTTATAAATTAATACTTATAAAAATAAATATTGTAAATTTTAACTCAACTAATATGCCACTTAAATATTGTAATTAATTTATCTCTTAAATATTTATGTTTTATTTGATTAAAAATTAGTTTAATACATATTTGTTATTATAAATTTTACAATATCATATCAATTTACATATTTTTGGTTTGTAAATAAAATACATAAAATATGCATTTAATACATTTTAATATTTATTTAATCTTTGTTTAATAAATAATTAATGAATTTTATTTTTTAATTTATTTTTTTCATTTGTAACTACTGGCTAAATTTTTTTTATTATTTATTTAATTTTTTTATTAATTAGCAACAGAATATCCCATTGCTAAATATATTTAATTTAATTAAATAAAAATAAAAAATTTAGCAACAGGATTAGTCCCGTCGCAAAAAAATAAAAATAAATTAAATAAAAAAATTAGCTACGATATGGTCTTTGTCACTAAAAAATAAAAATAAATTAATTAAAAAATAAAAATTTAGCTATGGGATTAGTCCCATCGCAAAAAAATAAAAATAAATTAAATAAAAAATTTAGCAACGGTATGGACCCCGTTATTAAAAAATAAAAATTAATTAATTAAAAAATATAAAATTTAGTGATGGGGAAGCCCTCGTCGCTAAAAAATAAACATAAAAATCCAAAATTCAGAGACGGGGCAACCCTCGTGGCTAAAAAATAAAAAAAAAATTAATTAAAAAATACAAAATTTAATGACAGGGAAGCCCCCGTTACTAAAAAATAAAAATAGAAAATTTAGCGATGGGGTTGCCCCGTCGCTAAAAATTAAAAAATAAATTAAATTAAAATGCAAAATTTAGTGATGGGTTGCCCCGTCGCTAAAAATTAAAAAAAAAAAAAATTTTTTAATTATTTAGTGATGGAAGATTCCGTCACTAATTCTGTTGCTAAATTTTTAAAAAAATAAAAAATTTGGCGACGGAAGATTCAGTCACAAATCTAAATTTCCATCTCTAATTAGCGACGGAAAATTTTCATCACTAAATCCGTCACTAAATTACGAATTTTTTGTTGTGAGAGGGTTTAGTTGGTTAAGTAAAAGGTTTTAGTAGATTATTTGTAAAATTCTTAGTGAGGAGCTAAAGTAGTGGATTAGGCTTTGGTTAACCCGAACCAATATAAATTCTTGTGTTCTCTTGTACTTGTGTTCCTTGATCTTTATCTTTCCAATCATTCGTTTATTCCTCACTTGATTCACATATTTATCTTTCTTGATTTACATTTGTCATTTTCTATGTTTTATGTTTTAAATCACTAAAATCTCAATTTCTCTCAAAAAGTTTTTCAAGTTCTATCAAATTTCTTAAATTACCCAATTCACCCCCCTCTTAGGTGTGTGCCATAGCATTTCAAGTCTATCATGTAAAACTTTTCTACAAGAACTGTATGTTACTATAGTCATCTTCCATGGAAGCCAAGCAACACCATATGAGAATTCTCATGTTTTCATGGCTAGCCCACGGCCACGTCTTGCCCTTCCTGAAGCTTGCAAAGAAACTCACACACAAAAACTTGCATGTATACCTTTGCTCAACCTAGAGCCGTCTGAATCAATTTGGGGGTTTATGTGGAAAAATTTGTCAACATGTTCTTAATAGTATTAATTTTTTTAAAAAATAAATAATATATCTTTTTACGAGAAAACTTTATCATTTTATTAAATTAAAAAAGAAAAAAATTGAAGTTCAATCAACTATAAAATACGATAATCTCTTAATGATAGTAAATTTTTAACTAAAATACAATATTTTAGAAATCAAAAACGCCAAACAATCTACTACAATAAGTAAAGAAAAAATAAAATTAATTTTTTCTTGAAACTCTAAGAAGATCAGTGCAATTCGAGTAAAAAAACTATACATTCTTCATCCTCCTATAGAAAGAAACAAAACAAAGTATTAAATTGATAGAATTAAAAAGATAAAGTTCACCAATAATTAATAAATTTTTATTCCACAAACATGTGTTAAACTATGTTGAACTTTATGTAAAATTAATGGGATTGTGGAGAGAAAAGACTACGGTAAAAAATCTGGGAAGAGAATAGGAAGGAAAAAGGTTATTGTATTTTGTATTTAATTTTTTTAATAAAATATTTATTATTAAAAAATAAATATCGATATAAAATGTATGAGAGAGATATTTTAATGGCTGAGATGAATTTTAAATGTATATCAATGGTTGAGATTGACTGAGATGAATGATGTTCCTGCCCACTCACTCCTTCACTGCCTTTCTCTTTCTCCCTTTGTTGCACCATTTCTCATACTCTCTCACTTACTGCCAGTGGTTTTGAGCAGCAAGAAGGCCGCGATGGAGCTTCAAGCGGCGGCGAACAACTTCAGTTGAAGAAGGGGATGGGCGGCGACAGCTTTGAGCAACGAGGAGTCGCGATGGAGCTTCAGGCGGCGGCAGACAGCTTTGGCTAGAGATGAGGTGATGACGGTCGGTGGGTGGGATAGGGGAGTCGACAATGACATGGGTGGGTGAGAGGGAGGGAGAGACAGTGAGTGAGGGAGAAAGGCTGGCGGGTGGGTTTGTGAGAGAGTGAAAGAGAGGCGGTGAGTGAGGGAGTAAGGCTTGCGGGTGGGTTTGTGAGAGAGTGAAAGAGAGAGGGAGAGTAAGAGGCAATGAGTAAGGGAATGGGAGAGAGAGAAAGAGAGGGGCAGCCAATTTTTTTTTAAATTTTTTAATTTTTTAAATTTTATTTCTTTAAAAATTAATATACAACGTTGGGGACTCTTTTTTAATTTTTTTTTTAAAATTTAATTTTTAAAGCATTTAATACTTAATTTTTAAGTATTTTAAATATCAACAGTGTAAGTTTTTAAAATTTTTTAAAATATCATGTAAGTTTTGAAATATCCTATAAGTTTTAAATAAAAAAACACCAACAGTGTAAATTTTAATGTATAAGAATTTGACATTTAGAATTTGACATGGATGATTCCATTCCAAAAGAAACAAAATTCTGTTTGATACTTAATTCAAAATTTAATATTTTTATCTTTAGGTGTTGAATATTTGATACTTAAAGAAATGTGAAATTGGTTAATTTATCATATTGAGTTACTTAAAGATATAAATATTCAAAAAGAATTCATTTATTGTTTTAAATTTTATTTTTGTTTTATTAATTCTATTTTTTATTTAAGCACAATATTTTTTTTAAATTAAAATAACATAAAAATCAAAGAGTTCCCGACCAAGCATGGTTGGGAAACCCAAGGTTCGGGAACACAAGGGTTCCCGACCACTCACGGTCGAGAACCCAAGGTTCTCTGACCCCGAACCAAGGTTCCCTTCCCCTATTGATGGCTGCAGCTATGGCGGCTGGCGGCGACTGGTATGTATTGTTTAATATTTAACTTTTAATTTAATTTATTCAGATTATAGAACACTTATTGATGTGCTTTATTATATAGATTTAGTAATTTTTTTCTGTTTATTATAAAACGTTAATAAGTATATAATAACTTTAATTTCTATTTTTTGTTCAGTATTTACATTTTTTTTTACTTACTCTTATATTTTGATTTGGAATATTAGTAAACATTATAAATCTTATATGTTTGTTTCTTATTTGAGTTTTGTAGAGCATTTAATACAAACAAAAATATTACAACATAATACGTATAAATTATAACTATATTTTAATCTTAATATTATTATACCGTGACTTTAGTCATAGGTATATGCTAGTATGTATATATGTTAACATATATATTAATGTATATTGAATTAATATATTTAATATTTTTATGAATTTTATTTATATTATTCAATAACATATATTTTTGTCTTTTTGTTAAGTTTTGATAGTTTATCAGTTCTTTTAAACTAAATACATAATTATTAACTGATAGTTTAAAAGCACATTTATCCAAACACGTTATCAGTTTAAACGCTATTCAACTTTTAAATTTTATACAACTTAAAGGCTCAATAAGTTAAAAACTGGTAAAAACACAATAAGCCAAACAACCTCTATGTCTATATGTCGATTTGATTTAATATTTATTCATAATAATTAATTTCTCGCATCGATCACTAATACAACATAAAATTCCAATACACAAAGGCATGTACACACAAGAATTTTGTTTGAAGTTACGTTGGAATAAAAATCAATCACAAGGAAAATGAACTTTCTTCCATTCTTCTTTCTTTTTTTCTTTTCCCCAGCAGACATCATAGCTCCAGACATGGCATCTGCGGAAGGTTGATTCAGTTCCACAATTTAGGATTTTGTTGCTGAAATTAGGAATGGCAATGGACCATGCCCCCACCGGCCTTGGCAGCTGATGCATTATAGAGTGCCTTTTTTTGTGCGCGTGTGTGTGTGTCATCTCACCCTCACCACACGTCCAAATTCGATGCTTGAGTCTTTTAGTTCTCTTTGTTTAATAATAATTCATCAAATTCCGATCTGATAAAAAAGGAGCGTATTACATACATCCAATTATATTTTGAATATATATAATTATGAGGCTAGCTAGGAAGTTCATTTTATTAGATTAATTAATTAGTCGGCTATTACTTATTAAAAAGAGTCATCACTTGATAATTGATGTCACCAGGCGGCTCCTAAATAATTGATTATAAATATGAAGTTGTGAAAAATTAGATATATATAATATTTAATTATTGTTGACGTACGGAGTGAGAATATTGTATATACATTATTATTATTATTATGAAATTAGAGAAGTAGATTTCTTGATCACATCAAATATCTTTTCAAAATCTTAATCCTCTTTGACTTAATTGTTCTCTGCAATTAATATATATATATATATGGGACTAAAAGTTGTCGTCATTTTGATCATGGCATGAAGAAGGAACGTCTGGACATGATCATATATGGGATATAAAATCAAAGAATAAAACCAGTGCTGCTGAATCATTAATTAATGTTGGGCCCTTGATAAAATTAAGCTGTCTGTTGACTGAGAAGGTATATGCTTTTTGTGGGAGTTAAGAGGATTAAAGAACACATCATCAAACAGATGAAAACCCTGATAACAAAATGCATTCTCTCTTACATTCTCATGTTTGACCCCACAACCCTTGAGAATATATGCATTCAAATTGGCAATTCCGAATGATCAGATGATCAGTACGTACAAGAGTCGGCCGGGCTTCAGTTATTTTCTTAATTTTTCTTTTTCTAATAAAAGAAATAAATTTAAATAATAATCAATTAAGCTCATTGAGGCCACTTCACTGTTAGCATTCTTCTGTTGCACCTAATTAAGTTGTTTAGGAAACTTATAATATCATTGGACTTCTAAATGACATCATCATCAGTCTTTTTATCCTTAAATCTAGTCTAAATAATCTTATGAAAGTGACTGATCGACCAACACCAAAGGATAGAGAAAAACTACTCGTGGGGGATTTCAACTCATGCCACTTAGGGTGCGTTTGATTGCTAGTATGAAATTTGGATGAAAAAAAAATATTTTTTAGACAATTAAATTGCTTAGAATTAAATTTTAGAGAAAATATCAATTGAAGATGATTAATTGGCTTAAATTTCTAACTAGAAATTATTAAATTTTTTCAATTTTCGTGTTTGATTTTCATACATATAGATAGATATATATATATAGTGATGGCTACAAATGGGATGGTGATGAGGAAGAAGATGAAGGGGAAGGGCCGTCATCACTGATCGCCATTGCCATTGCTACTATCACTGACTGAGCTTCCCCTATCATCATCGTTGTCACTAGCCGAGCTTCCCCCATCGCCATTGCTGCCAGGCTTCCCTTGTCACCATCATCGTCACTGGCCGAGCTTCCTTCATCGCTATTGTTGCCGAGCTTTCCCTGCCTCTCGCTTGCTACCTCTTGCTCGCCCTCTCTCTCGCTCAAATCGCTGGCCGAGCTTTCCCTTATCTTGGCGACTAGCGACCGCACTTCTCCTCTTCCTCGTCACCGCTAACCACTATTCTTCTCTTCTACCAAATAGATTCGAATGATTTGCAAAGAGGAAGACAATTGGGTTGATTTTCCATTTCTTTGGAAAATCTATTCTAGTCCCTCTCGTGGAAAAATATTTTCCAACAAAAGTGGAAAACGCGCATCACATGACTCAAAGTGGGAAAATAAATTATTTGAAAAATTTGGCCAATCAAACACCTCAAAAGCTAGAATTTGGGTGAAAATTGACTATTTTCCATGAAAAACATGTGCAATCAAACACACCCTTAGACTACAACACCAAGATTTAAACTTGTAATATCCATAAAATTGACAATATCTTTTACTTTTTGAATGATAATATCGTTAACTCACTTGTCTTTGGGGGCATTTGATATAGGAGAAGTTTTTAGATTCTTGAAAATATTAGGTTAGGAATCTACATTCTCATGTTTGAAACTACTTTTTTAAAAAAAATATAGAAAAAATAACATTCTTAGGATTTATTTTTAATCAACTTTTCCACAAAAAAATTTTCATAAAGGGTTGGGAATCTTGGATTCTCATGGACTTGGAGACATTTTTAATAAATAAAAAGTTTAAAACACCTATCACCTTTTTATAATTCCATAATCCTTTCACGATTATCTTTGTTCTAACTTGTTTCTTACAAATATATATATATATATATATATATATACACGTATATACATAATATGTAAAAAAATGACGTTTTTTAACTTTTAAAAGGTTAGAGTCCCAATATTTTATATACTAGAAAGAATTTACCATTTCTAAACAAAAAAAATCAAAAAAGGGTAATTTTGAAAAAAAAATGGATTCTCAAAAATGTTACATTTAAACCAAATATAAGAATGTAAGGGCTTGTTTTTTTTTGTTGTTTTCGGGCCATTTTCTGTTTTCAGTTTTTCAAAATACCCAAAACGTATTCTTTTTATTATTTTCAAAAATGCATTTTCAAAAACAACTGAAAATTTTGTAAAAGAAACCCAAAATAATTAACAAAATGTTGTTTTGGATACTAAAAATACAAAACAATCACAAAACATGGAAAACACCAACCCCCATCGACCCCCAAACCCATTATCGCACTCACAAAACCCACGTTCTCTCTCTCTTTCTCTCTCTGTCTCCTCTCTTCTCCTTCATCCTCCACCACTGTAGCCAACTCCTCCTTGCCCGCCACCACTGTCTTCGACTCCTCCTCGCTCACCACCATCGTCGTCGACTCCTCCTCTTTTCTCCTTCATCCTCCATCGCTGACGACCACATGAAGCCGACGATGATAACTTGATGATACCGAGCAGACGATGGCCATGGCAGATCAAGCAGGTAATGATGGCTTGATGATCGTTGTCGACCGACAATGCCAGCCACTGTCTATCGTCGTTGACCGACAACCCCAGCCACTGCTCGCGGCCTTCCCTTCACCGCCCACCGCTCGCATCTGCCACCGCTCATGGCCTCTCTTTCCTGATTTCTGCTATGCGTATTTATGTGTTTTGAATTCTTTTCTGATTTGTTTTTCTTTTGTGATTTGATTTTCTTGTTTTGTTTTGTTTTATTTGAATACTGAAATATGTAATATGAGTTTTTTGTAATAGTTTTCATTAATGATTTATAATTTATTAATAATTATTTATAATTTATTTTAAATCAAATTTATTAAATAAAATATTATAAAATAAATTTTCTCAAAATTTGAAAGTAAACGTGTTTTCTAGTTTTTTATTTTAAAAAATAATTTTTTAAAATAATAAAAAAATACTTTTTTAAAAATCTCAAAACAAACACTTAAAACACAAAATTCAAAATGAATTCAAAACTTAAAACATAAAATTGAAACATAAATACCCTTTTTTGATTTCTAAATCACCTAAGATTTCTAAAAATAAATACTCAACATTCTTGAGAATATTTAAATTTAATTAAATATAAATTTGCATAAATAGTGAGAATTTTTTATTCTCAAAAACATTCTTAAGAAATATCAATTTCAGTCTCGAGACAACCAACAAAGTCTCAAGAACAGAGAGAACTTCTCAACACACTAAAAATATAAATGAATGAAACAATTTTACTACATTATTGTGACTGTGTAGAGAAAAACAAAGGAAACAGAGGTAGCCCTACAGAGATACGGCCGGCTGGCCAGTGGGTGAACATGGACAAGACTGGGAGACGAATATAAACCCCCCAACTAATAAGCCGAATGGTCCCTGGCGTGATAGTGGGCACGGCTATCCAATTCTGTCCACATAATTATACAAGGCTAAGGCTTTGAAGAAGTAAAGAGCCAGAACGCCAGTTGGTAAGGGAACAATGATTTAACCACTCAACCAGAGGGATCGTCCATGGTTGGCAGCCACACGTGCGTGTACAAAGACAACGTTACCCTGATGACTGATGAGATTGTCACGTGCAATCATGTCAGCTTGCATGCCAATGGCTTCTTGACACAACATGGGAGATTGGACCTCCATGCATGCAGCCCCCCATTCATTGTGTTGTGAATTTGTCATAGTTTTGATTCGAATCTCCAAAGCAAGGCCAAGCGCGTACATGTGGGTCTTGCATGCTCTTTTACGTAGCTGTTAATTTGATGGCTGCACTCCCATTCCCACGTCGTTGTTTGAGTGGGATGGCAGGTTTCCTTTTATTATGAAAGAAATCCTCCTCCTTGTAAAACCACCTTACAAATTGTATATTTTTTCTTTGTATCTTTTTTTAAAGTTAGTAAAGTATTTTAATTAGTGGCGTCTGAAGATGCAGACAAATTTGACTGAACCTCATTATATTTTAGTGTTTTATTTGTTATTATATTTAATAATTTTTGTCGTGAATATTTGAACTAGTGTTAGTGATATATTGTGCTATTAAGTACATGTTTAAAAAAAATCTGTCCAACGAGTTTGTGTTTTAAGTGGGATTGCTTGTGATTCCTTCAATTTTTCTTGAGATTTTTCCTAATATAATTTTTGGTACAATTGTTCACGCATTATTAACTTTTGTGGGTACTCTTTATCTATATAAGTATTATTCACGGTAAAGTTGAATTTGAAAAAAATATTTCAATTCTCCCAACATAACTTAAAGCCCATAAATAGTTAAGGTTTGGCTCTTACTGTCGCATGAGATACTATTTATTTTAGTTTAACATGGATGAATATGATTATATAATTTTTTTAAGAAAAAGAGGTTCTTGTGAGGAAGGGGTCAAAACCCTTTACTTATTGCTACATATCACCCAGTTGTCATGATTAAATCAGGCATATGACACAAAAATTAAGAGAAAATAAATTTTAAAATTTTAATGTTATTTGATCTCAATGTATACATGTATGTATTCAACAATTGCATAAATGATAAATCCACTCAATTTGTGCTTTTGTATGGATAAACTACAAAACTCTCCCGCTATATATAAAGTACTTTTTGCTTTGACAAAACTGAAAACTATCCAAATCCCCACAACTCTAATTGATCACCGGCGTTACAAGAATTTTGATTATTGAGCCATGCACTCGCTCTAAGCTGACAAACCTATTAGCAACTGAATTAGGAAAATTTACTTATAATTAATAACTCTATTGAGATTAAGTCTTATATACCTATCTCTATTCCTTGAGAGACTATCTTGATAAGTTATCTACAATTACTAATTATTTTATATCATATTAATGTAAGATTATTCATCCAAACTAATTGCAAAACATCTTCCTTGGAGCTTAGAAAAGGAGGCGACAAGGTCAGCCTCAAGAAGATGCGAATGCTGGGCTTTATTGGATCTCAGAGAATATGAAAAAGGCGCACCAAAGCAATGCAGCTACTATATATATATAAGGTGTAGCTTTCTATGTCCTATACCTATGAATCATAAAATGGTAGACTCTCAAGTCTCATCTAATTCGCATAAGACAGAGAAAGAGCCAAATATATATAGCCTTATATAGTTGGCCAGGGAACAATAACAATATTGACATCTGAATCAATCCTCCAAAAGCTGCTTCCCACAAGCGCCGCCCCCCCTCTCTCATGCCCAGCCATGCATTATCACAAGTTTTTGCATACATGTTTCAATGAACAAACAAATTGGAGCCTAAAATAATATTCGTTTACATGCATGTGTATATCTATATATATATATATGATGATATAATTTACCAAAAACATATATATCAATTTGGTTATTTGTGGAAGTAGAGTGCCAATTTAGTTTGTGGGTTAACATACAATGACTTATTTTAGAATTAATTCCTCAAACAAATTCTCTCAATTTTATAGTTATTGTATCCAATAAAATGGGTCCAACCCTAAGGAAGAAGCCCATGGGTCATGAGGAGACCTTTCTAAGAAGGTGGTCTCCAGGAGACCCTTGAGAGTCTCACCACCTGGTGAGTGGGTCTCTTGGGTGGCTCGGAGTGACACTCTTGGGGTCTTTTCTGGGTGCCTCCATGAGTAGTTCTTTTGAAAGTCTTATCTAACTCAACTCAAAGAAATTCCTTGAAAAGGCCAAGTGACCCTTTTTTAGAAGTCTTTCTTGATACCTTTAGGCGACATTTCTAAGAACTTTTCTCAGGTCACCCAATCCCAAAAGCCTTCCTTGGTAGCTAGAAACCCTTTTGAGAGCCTTCTCAAACTCTCTAGACATCGTCTCTGAAAGACCCTCCAAGTCACGAAGCTACAAGAATATATCAAACTTATCTATGATATCTTTTCCTAGAAATTCATACGAGATGATTTCGAGAAACATGGGTGCTCTTCCATTTGTCAATTTCACCTTTTATAAATAAGGAGTAATCCCTCTAATTGAGGTACACTCAGAACTCTAATCAAACTATACTTCTACTATTTTAACATTTTTACTCAAAGAAAAAGATTAACTTAAACATCAGAGGGCTCGCATAGGAGATACCTCATGCCCCTAATTGTTTCTGTTTTATAGGTCTTTTGGAAACTAGAAGCTCGAGATGAGTACTCTCCCGCAACTACAAATATATTATTATATTTAAGCAACAACAATCAGCGTTGTTTGTGGAAAAATATCGAAAAGTTAAAATAGAATTAATGGCTTGAACAGGGGATGTCATTAGTCGACAGATTCAAGGAGGACCAGAAGTTCAATCTTCCGCAAACGAACCAAGACCCTGGGAAACCCTGACAACTGGTCCTCTAAGACCTCGAGAGACCCTCACAATTGGTCTCTTAGGGATACAATCTCTTAGACCCTTTCAAAGGACACAAAAAACCCTCATAATCACTCTCCCAAGGATCTCCGAGTAACTCCTCCGACTGTGCCTCTCATTGAATAGGAAACCCTACACAAATAAGACAAGGAAAGCATGCAAGCCTTTCGGGAAATGGTAGGACTACTATAGAGTGTTGTTCCATATGCCTACTTACAGTAGACTTTGTGGAACCTTTTCTTGGCTTCAATCACTCTCTATAAAATAAGGGAGGACAACTTTCTCCCAAAGGCGACTAACTAGAAGGAACAATGGGAAACTCTCCCACAACCTACTCCTCCATGAAAGACTCTGTAAAGATAATAAGAGAGGGAAAAAGAGCACAACCAATTATAGACTAATAGAGAAAATCTTTGAAAGGAAAAATATTCAAAGATTGTGGACAGTACAATTGTTGGGGAAATTAGCCCCCCTTAGAAGACTGCCTAGGAGGACACAAGAAATGGACAACTTGCTACATATTCGAGTAAAAAAGATTCTCATGATCACATCCAAAACTATGAGTCCCTAATGTTGCAAAATGAATGGGAAGATGAAATTATGTGCAAAGCTTTCCCTCTAACATTAACGGCCTAGCTAAGGGATCCATCTCTTCTTTTAAGCAATTAAGGGATGAGTTTATGAAGGCTTTTATTATCAATAGCTAAAGGAAAAATGATGTCACTTACCTCTTTAGTATCTGACAAAGCAGTAAAGAAGCCCTCAACAACATATGGATAGATTTCAAAATACAACCTTGGAAATTCAATATAACAAGTTGGGGTGGTTATCACTGCCATGCTCCAATGACCTTAGTCAATCCCTTTGGAAGAGTTACTAGCCATAAACCAATGACATGAGAAGAGATAAGAAAAGGAAAAAAATGGAGGTCGATAAAGGAACTAGTAAGAGAAATGAGAAGGCCAAAAAACTTAAAGGTCCCCCTAGGTCACAATTTAATCACTATACTTATCTCACTGAACTCCAATCCATTATCCTAGGGGCCATTGAGGGGTTAGGCTTAATCACCCTCCCAAAGAAATCTGATCAGCATTTGGGTAAAAATAAGGAAGCGTATTGCAAATACCATGGGATATACAACCATACTACAGACTAGTGTTGTGAATTAAAAAACCAAATTGAGATGCATATATATCAAAGAAGAGAGATTGAGGAGGTACGTATGAACAAAAGGAAGAAAAGAGAAAGATGGATAGGAAAGAAAGGAAAGACTCTGTAGATAAGATGGGTCAAATCAGGGATAGTATGAAAGAAGGGTGGAAAAAAGAAGGACTCCTCCTGTGGATAACGAGCCAACCTACTGGGCCATTCATGTTATTTTTGGTGGTGAGACTTTGGTAGGGGAGCATCGTCTACCCATAAGGTATATGCCTAGCAAGCTTATCAGGTAAATTCGGTGATGGAGGTTTAGGAAAATGAAAAACCTATCATCTATACTCATAAGACAGGAGTGATGTCATCATTCCTCATGATGAACCCATGATAGTCTCGATAGTAATCACTAAACATCCAATATGGAAAATTTTGAAGGATAGTGGCAATTTAACCAACCTTATATGCTAGAAATGCTTTTAACAAATGAGTATCTCCCACAAAAGATTGAAGAAAGTTGCTTCTTCATTATACAGTTTCAATAGGGAGGTAGTATTACTGTCTAGAGTGATACAACTCCTATTACTCTAGGGATAGATGCCCAAAGTATGACTCACCATGCCAATTTCATGGTGGTAAAGACTTCTTTAACCACCTATAAAGTCATAATAGGTCAATCACTCTTGAATGACACGAGGGTGGTAATTCTTCATGTTATCTTCTGATGAAGTTCCCCACACCATATGGAGTAAAGCAAGCTCAAGGGGATTAGAAAAAGGTAAGAAATTGTTACATTTCCTCTACTAAGAGGAAGAAGGAAGAAACGTTAACCATCACCAAACAGGCTATACATAAGCCTCAACCTGTGAAAAAGTTAAGAGGCTATCTAGCTAAAAGAAGATGATCTAGAAAAGCTTGTTTACATGGGAACCGAACTTCTAGAAGGGATAAAAAAAGAAATCGTAAAATGTCTTAGAGGTAATACCGATATATTTGCATGGACATCAACTGATACGACAAGAATTAGCTCAGATGTGATTTCTCACCACTTAAATGTGGACCCATGAGCAATGCTTGTTAAGTAGAAAAAAAGGAATATAGTCTTTAAAAGGAAACAAACATTAAAGGAAAGAATTAACAAATTGCTTGAAGCTGGTTTTATTTGGGAAGTATACTACCTCAAATGGTTGGCAAATGTAGTAATGGTTAAGAAAGCCAATGAAAAGTGGAGAGTGTGTGTAGATTTCATCAACCTTAACAAAGCCTGCCCAAAGGATTCATATCCTCTTCCTTATAACAACAGGTTAGTGGATAAAATATCAAGGTTCCATCTTTTGAGTTTTTTGAATGCTTTCTCAGGGTACCACCAAATTATAATGCATCCTTTAGACTAAAAAAAAAAATTTCTCCATCACAAAAAAAAATGGATGTATTGCTATCAGGCCATGTCATTTGATCTCAAAAATGCAAGGGCAACATATCAACGATAAATACATTTTTTAAATATTTGTTGGGCAGTACAATGGAGGCCTATGTGGACAATATGATTGTTATAGTAAAAAAAACAAAGTCTCATGCTAATAAGCCTACTCAGCTATTCAACATACTCACACAATATAACATGAGACTAAACTCCTCAAAATGTTCATTTGGAGTACAATTTGGGAAATTTCTAGCTATAATCACTCAAAGGGGAATTGAGGCCGCTCTAGAATAGATTTAAACTATATTAGATATGGCACCCCCGACCTCAGTAAAAGAAGTTTAATGATAAAGGATAGTTGGCTTGAGTTATTTCTTGTAAAAATCAATAGAATGGAGCCTTCCATTTTTCCAAACTTTAAGGGTAGGTGTTGTTGTAAAAAATACAACAATTGAGATTTGTTGTACAAGAATGCTACAGCTGTGGCAGAGTGAGGCGAATAACTAGCAAGTGTCTACTCGTAGAAAGATGCAATTGGTGGCTTTAGTCCCTAGTTGCCAAATAGGAGTCTCGAATAAGCCCTCAATATATTTTCGGTGGAGGATTAATCCGTCTAAGAGTAGCTTCCTGTGAATTCGGGGCATAACTATGCTCACAAGAACAAGTTAGAAGGCATGCATGGATTCTTCACTTGAGTATGCCCTATACCCTTCGATGCTTAAGTCAGTATTGAAGGAAAATAGTTATTCAGTGGAACTCGTAGAGGTTCTATCAGGTGTACAAAAAATAAAGGATGCAATTAATAAATATAAAATATTTACCTTTCCCAACGAGTGAAAAGCTATCCATAGTATTTTTACTAGATGTCGAGGTTGAACACGCATGTGGTGGTCATGAGGACTGTGGTCCTTGGTCAAATTCAGATGGGCTTAAGAGGAATCCTTCTCGGAGGACTAAATAGCCAAGGGAGTCCTTTGGGAGAAGGTGGGCCTTACGGCGAGTTTCCAGAGTAGGTTCTTGTCCTCTAGGCGGTCGACTTAAGTAAAATTTTGGGTTGTCAAAGAAGGTCTTCAGGTGTTGTTTATTATTCTGGTTTCATTTTGATGTTTCCAAGAGGTATTATGCCCAATTAAAGATTATAAAACACTATATAGTGCATGGGGCTCCCACATGCAACCTAATAAAAAAAAGGAGAGCTTAGGGACAACTAGGCAATTTAGCTAAGAGGGCCTCACGTATACTTATATCCATGTGGGTTACCATGTGCGAGTAGGGAGATCATCGAGTGTTTTTGGGAAGTTTTGGGGTCTAAGTGTATTTATGAAAACTTGTGGTTGGATTGGTATAAGAATAAAATGTGCGCATATATTAGTTGGGAGGCTTATAAGTCAACCACTCAAGTTTACGCGAGGGTAGGAGGAGGTCACGAGTTCGAGTGCTTGGGGACGCGTCCATTTTCGGGGCGTCACATGGTGTGTAGGAGTGTGCCCACCTGATGTGCGCAGGTATGGCTTGGAGATAAGCGTTTGAGGTGCCACATGGCACCAGGTTGAGAGACGTCAAGGGTGTCTCGGAAGGTAGTCATGGGGCACCACTTGGTACTTTGTGGAGAGGCATTTTGGGAGAGTTTAGAAAGAAAGTGGGCTAGCCCTGAGAGAAGCCTATAATATAGAGAGGTGGGCTCAGCCCAAAGAGAAGTATGGTCCAGAGAGAAGTGGCTAGTTCAGAAAGAAATTGAGCTCGAAGAGAAGGTGTTGGTTTAGAAAGAAGAACACTCGACCTGAAAATGAGTTGGCCCGGAGAGAAGAACGCACAACTTGGAGAAGGGTGGGCCCGATCTGGAGAGAACATGGGTTTAGAAAGAGAAGCAACCTAGAGAGAGTTTGGGGTGCCACATGGAAACCCAGGAAGAAGCAATATGGGAAGAAGCAATTCGAGAAAAATGCATCTGCTACTGCTGTTCCAAGAAGAAGTTGACTCCCGAAAGAAAGTGTCTTTGGGGAAAATGAGACTTCAGAAAGGATCTGAGTCTGGAAAGAATATGTGTCAGGAGAGTCCAAAAAGAATCTCTTGGAAAGAAGTTGGGAGAATTTAGGAGAAGTCGCTCAGGAAGAAAAAAGCTTCTGGCAAGAAAATCCCAACTCTTGGGAACCATGCCAAAAAGTCCTTGCTCATTTTATTGTGCTATTTACAGGGGAATGTGCCACTTTTTTCCTTGTACGATTTTTCCCTCCAAGCTATGATAATTAGCATTATTAATTATTTCTTTGATATTTATTCATGATTTATTCTTGAAAAAATTACTCCCACTTGGATATATTCATTAAAAATACACTCGCTCGTATTTATTTATTAAAAACATACCCAGGTGGACGCTCGATAATTTCATAGCATAACAATTGCCCCCCACTCTTTGCTTTGACTTTTAAGTTGAATGGAAGAGTAATGTCGTTCTCGCGATCCACCTGTCTTGATGGACAAACTAATTTTTCATGGCTTTGCGCTGACATAGAAATGAGATTTTTTACTAAAGTGAGGTTGGGTAGTTGGATGGGGGCAGAGCTCGGTGTGTCAAGCGGGTGGCGAAATATTTAAAGGCACAACTTGAGGCATCATATAAAGGATGATCCACTCAAGGAAAGGCATATGCGTGCCTTTAAGGTACGATAAATGGAGTATAAACCTTATTTGTGGCATAACATAAGGAACCCAGGTTAGCTTTAGGCATAACATAAGGAACCCAGAACAACACAATTTTTCTTGTGTCTATGGGGCTTATCATTTTCTTGTAAAGTACATTATTAAGTTATGTGTCCCGTGTTATGCACTTGTGAATAAGTAGGGATGCATGTTCCAGACAAAAAAACAATCAAGTTTAGTATTGGTACCTAGTAATGCTCTTGCATGTTCCTTTAGATCTGCCAATCATGTTAGTCAAGAGATTTAAATATGGAAAGACTCGATTGGGTAATACCTTAGGCTTTGTGAGTGCACTATGCCATCCACCAACTAGAGTTTATTCAATGCTCGTGGCAATTTCATCAAGTCTATTCACCATAAAGAATCTAGGTTAGCCATTAATCCCTCGGCTTGGAGCATATGTCTCGTGTATTCCTGGAGACATGGCACCGAATCATCACAAGGAACCTAGGTTGGCTTTAGGGCTTAGCATCGTGTTACTACAAGGGATCCAGGTTTGTCTCGTGGCATAGCACTGGGACGTGTTGGGTAGTTCAAGTCAGTCTAATGGATTAGCACTAGATTTCAGTAAGGTGAAGTAGAAATAGGTCTTGGGCTATCGAGCTTGAGTTTTTTTGCTAACTGGGCTTCCATTAAGTTGGCTTGGCATCAAATTTTGACCAAGCGTTGGGGTTTATTGGGAGACTTAGTGCCAGATCTACCAGGGAGTCAAGGTTAGTCTGCGGGCATGGCACTGGATCATAACAAGGAATTCTGGTTAGCTAACTGGTTCAGAGGTAGCTTGTTGTATCAAGGCTTCACTCTTTACTCCATCTTCCCGAGTTTGCTCACATCAAAGAATCTAGGTTTGTCTAGGGGCTTTACGCTGGATTTCTACTAGGTGTCTAAGTTCGTAGGGAGACTTGGCTCTAGATCTACCAGGGAGTCAAGGTTAGCCCGTGGGCTTCCCACTAGGCTTCAACAAGGGATCTGTGTTAGTCTCCTGACAAAGCATCGGAACACAACAAGGAATTTGGGTTAGTCCATAGACATAGCGCCAGATTGCTACTGGGTGACTCTGCCCTTGAGGGTGGATTAGTGATATAACTCATTTGTAAACTGCCAGATTGACTTGTAGCATAACCTTTTTGAATAGTCTCACCCAGGTCGTGGTTCCTGCATAATATTTCACAACTCACAAGTATAAAAAAGTACATTGCATAAGTTATTTTAAGTGATCTAGCCTATAGTTTGTTTACATCTATGGGAATACAAATGTAGATTATGTCTTGAATTTGGTCACCATAGAGAATCTAGGTTTTCCTGGATTACTACAAGGAACCCAAGTTTGCTTGGAGGCTTAGCACTATATCATTGTAAGGAATCCAGGTTAGCCTGACGACTTAGCATTGAATTACAACAAGGGATCCAGGTTTGCTTCAAGGCATGGCATTGGGTTGTCACAAGGAATCTAGGTTAGCCTGAAGGCTTGGCTCTAGATTTCTACAAGGTGACACCCAAACGAGATTGGATTGTTGGCCTTACCGATTGTTAAGGCTTTCCTTAATTTTGTTCGAGTGATTCAGTGTGTCATGCCTAATTTCGCATCAAGAATTCCATAATGAGAATACTAGGAGTGTGTATATACATTGGGGTGGATATCCATATAGAGAGACAATCGCATATATATATATATATATCTTTTTTGTCGACGCGATTCAGATTCACCGACCTCTGTGACCTGTGCAAGCATAAGAGTGTCAAAATACCAGAGGGCCAGAAAGTGAGGTTGCTAGAGTTCTAGAATTTTGTTTTGGAGGTTTGACGCATCTTGCTTACATCCGCAATTAGAGAACATCTATGTTCATATTTTGTTTTGATGGTTTGACATATCTCGCCTACGTCTGCGATAAGGAAATATCTGTACCAATATTTTGTTTTTGTGGTTCAATGGATCTTGCTTACATCTACGACTTGAGAATATCTGTGTCAATATTATGTTTTCGTGGTTTAACGATTCTCGCCTACGTTCGCAACTTGCCTCATTAACTTGTATTTCGTATCATTAATTAAAGAGCTTGCCAAGATTGTATTATGTAGAAGGACATGTCTTGGTTGCCATAAAGTTAACTTGTCGAGCCTCATTTTAGGGGCACATGCTCAGTGTTATGTGTAATTGCACGATTCCCATGGTAGGTACTATGTTCTCAGTAGAATCTATCAATCAAGGTTCCCATAATGAGATTCTTGGTGATTACCATGAGGAAAACGAGGAGATCATCATATGGCATCCCCACATCACTGTAGTTGTTTAAAGTGAATTTAATTAGACCCTTATCCTCGTCAGCTTGGGTTGTTAAGCCAATGCGTAGTGCTTGTTGAGCATACCATTTTCAATCTATTAAGGAATCCCTTACCATGCTTTTGCCTACCGAGATTGCATGGATTCATTCCCCAGTAGGTTCGTTGTCATTTTCCTTAGGAGTGGTTGAGGCATCATCCCTTTTCTTGTTGTCCTTGTTTCAATTGCCTTTGTTTCCATGATTGTGTCGAAGTGGTTTCCCTTTAGATGTTCACTTTTACCCTTATCTTTGGTAGGTTCATGGCCTTCGCTTGTCAAATATAGAGATCTAATTTCTTCTAGCTAATCAATTATTCAATTTGATTACCCCTTGCTTGGTGGCGTAACTCAAACTCCCATGAAGTTTGCAAATGGCATTACGGTCTCTTTCTTACGATTGGTCAAAGCAAGGAGAAAAGTTGATTAACCTAGTGTGTACTAGTAGACTGCTTTCTCAAATTCGTTGGGCCCTCCATTTATCTACCTTTTTGGCCTTTTCTCCTTATTCATATTCAAGGCATTCAGGGGATTGAAAATACTCAAGATCTCTGTTTGCTCAACCTATCTGTTGGCTCAAGCAAACCAATTCGCATGGAAAGATGTTGGGAAAGAGCCAAAGGCTTTCTTAATGATAAAGAATGTTGTTCCTTAGAGGAATGTCATAATCGCCATATTAATTTGTTGGATTTATGCTTTTGAAGTAGCATTCTCAAAATGATTTGCATAGTGTTTAAATAACTCATGTGGAATCTATTGAATGCTAGGTAGGCACATCGAATCCTACTTTCCTTGGAGCATTCACAACGTAGGCTAAGCAAATTGACAGGAATCAAGACATTCCTGTTACATAATCTCTTAAGAAGCCAATGCTTTCCCCTGTTCCAAAATTTCCTTTATGACTTTTAGGGGCTCTCAATTGGGTCGACCACGATGCCCTAGTTGTAGATGATCATAAATTAATGACTTAAGATGGATTTTCATTTTTCCTTGAGATCGTATTTTTAGTAGATTCTTCTCGACTGACTATTTTTCACGTTCACTCATGTCTTCAGCTATCTCATCCTCAGCGGTCTGTTCATAAGGAAACACTTGAATGATGCCAACTCATGTTTCTTAGAGGCTCTCCATGGACCACTTTGGGTAATAAGGATTCTAAGAAGGTGGAAATGACCCTCTTATTGGCAACGCAAGTTGGACTCCTTTGGCGATTAAGCATCATGTTACGCTCTGAATGTATCATGGTCTTTCCTTGATCCCTCGTATTTGGTGAGCAAAACAGTTAGCGACGCTTTACCAAGGACCCTAGTGTGCCCGTGGCCACTTAAGGATCTCTTTTTATGACTGTTGAGGGTTCGTGAAAATTCATACGCTACATCTAACAGCTTCATATTGGGGGACCCCATCTATGAGCAAGCCCCTTAACCCCCCAGACGAGATGTGTTTATTGGTGTTCCTTTTTGTCTTACCCAATTGACTTCTATAACAAATAGACTTGGTTGTTCTCACTATCAATTTTAGCTTTTTGTCAGTTTCTCATAAATGGCACCAATTTGTTGTTACCAAAAATATAAAAATTTAGATTTGTTGTGTGGGAATGCTGCAGCCTTGGTAGAGCGAGGCGAACAATTGACAAGTGTTTGCTCTTAGAAAGATCCAGCGGGTGGCTCTAGTCTTAGATTGCCAGATAGGAGTCTCGAATAAGCCCTTGGGTGTATTTCTGGTAAAGGATTAAAGAGTAGCTTCATGTGTATTTGGAGCATAAATGCACTCATAAGAACAAGTTAGAAGGCACGTGGGGATTTGTCACTTGCATATGCCCTCCAATGCTTAAGTCAGTATGTGAAAGAGAATAGTTATTCGGGGGAACTGGTAGAGGTTTCATCGGGTGTGCAAAAAATAAATATTGTAATTAATAAATATAAAAGGCGTACCTTTCCTAATGCGTAAAGAGCTATCCATAGCTTTTTTACTAGATGTCAGGGTTGAACATGCACGTGACGATTGTGAGGGTTGTGGTCCTTGGTCTAATTCAGATGGGCTTAAGAGGAATTCCCCCCTTCTAGAGGACTAAATAGCTTAAGGAGTCATCCGAGAAAAGATGGGCCTTACGACGAGCTACAGAGTAGGTTCTTGGCCTTTAGGCAGCCGGCCTGGGAAAAATTTGGGGTTATCATAGAATGTCTTCAGGTGTTGTTTATTATTCTAGTTTCAACCAAATGTTTATGAGAGATATTATGCCCAATTAAAGATTATAAAACACTATATAGTGCATGTGGCTTCCACATGCAACCAAATCGAAAAGATGAGAGCTTAAGGACAGCCAGGCGATTTAGCCAAGAGGGACCCACGTATACTTATATCTATGTGGGTTGCTATGTGTGACTGGGGAAGTCATCGAGAGTTTTCAGAAAGTTTCAGGGTCTAAGTGTAATTTTGAAAACTTATGGTTGAAGTGGTATAAGAATAAAATGTGCACGTATATTAATGAAGAGGCTTGTAGGTTAGTCGGTCGGTCGTATAGGAGTGAGGGTAGGAGGAGCTCACGAGTTCGAGTGCTTGGGAACTCATCCATTTTGGGGGCACCACGTGGCTTGTGGGAGTATGCCCATGCGACACACATGAGTGTGGCTTAGAGAAAAACGTCTACAGTGCCACGTGGAGAGATGTCATGGGTGTCTCGAGGGGCCGTCACAGGGCACTACTTGGCACCTTGAGGAGAGGTATTTCGGGAGAGTCTAGAAAGAAAATGGGCCAACCTAGAGAGAAGCCTGCAGTCATGAGAGGTGGGCTCGACCCAAAGAAAAGTGGCTGGTTTGAAAAGAAACTGAGCCCGGAGAGAAGGGACTGGTCCGGAAAGAAGAACATATGGCCTGAAAAGAAGCTAGCCTAGAGAGAAAATGAGTCCTGAGTGAGGTGGGCCCGACCTGGAGAGAGATGTAGCCTAGGTAGAGTCATGTAGCCTGAAAAGAGTTTGGGGTGCCACATGGGAACCCAAGAAAAAGCAATCCGAGAAGAATGCTGTTGATATTGCTGTTCCAGGAAGAAGTTGACTCCCGAAAGAAAGTGTCTCGGGGAGAATGAGACTCTAGAAAGAATTTGAGTCCAGAAAGAATGTGTCTTGAGAGAGTCCAAAAAGAATCTCTCGGGAAGAAGCTATGAGAATTCGAAAAGAGTCTCTTGGGAAGAAAAAAGCTGTTCTAGGGAGAAAATCCCAACTTTTGGGAATTGTGCCAAAAAAAGTTATTCTCACTCATTTTACTGTGCTATTTATAGGGGAATGTGCCACTTTTTTCCTTGTACATTTTTGCCCTCCGAACTATGGTAATTAACATTATTAATTATTTCTTTTCTATTTATTCATGATTTATTAAAGGAAAAATTACGCCCACTTGGATATATTCATTAAATATATGCCTACTCATATTTATTTGTTAAAAACATTCCTAGGTGGACGCTCAACAATTCTATGGCACAATAGTAGGTAAAGGTTTTTAATGGACTGAACAATGCCAAAAAGCTTTTGACGAGCTAAATGAGTATTTGAAAGAGGTCTCTGTAGTACTCGAGATTTTTAGATTCAAAGGTTGAGGAAATATGACATTTCAAAGAATTATGAAAGTCTTGAGATAAAAATACAGTTTCTAAACTAGGGGTAAAATTGTAATTATTGGCATAATAAACCCTTTCTCCAAGGGCATAAGGAAAATTTTAGGATGGCTTGGGAACCAAGTGGCAAGGGGTCTAAGTGTAATTACTCGAAAATTTGGGCTAAAGTGTAATTTTTGAAACCTTGCAACTAGATCGTTAAAGTAACCAAACTGAAAAAATGGGCAGTTAGGGGTAATGATGAGGCACAAATCCCAAGGCATTAAGGTGTCACCTAATGGGCAAAAATCATCATTACACACAGATCTCAAGGCGCTATGTGTCGTAATGTGATTCGCTAGGATCTTTTATAAATAAAGGCCTTTAGAAACTTGTTTTCTAAGGAACATTGGGACCACTTTGAGGAATAAAAAGGGAGAAGAGAGAGATTCTGAAAAAGGAAGAAGGAAATTCTATCCAAAAGTTGAGAGAAAAATAGCCATGTCTGAAATATCGGGTTACCACCAGAATCCATGCCAAACTACCAAAAAATTGTGAGGTAAGTCCTATCTAATTTGATTTTCTAGTAGAGGGTGAAAAATGGAGCTATAGGAAAAAAATGGGGGTTGAATCAGAGTCAAAAAGAGGGAGATATGGCCAAAAAACCAAAATAGCATGAAGCTGTGTGTTTTATAAGGGCGGCGCGTACAGCTCACACGCCAACAAGGGGTTGCGCGTGTAGGTGTGTATGTAGGTGTGTCATCCACCTTCTAGCGGCTCATGAGAGAGCGTGCATGCCCCATTTTTTGTGAATTTTTTTAGTTGAGCCCCTCATTTAATGCCCTATAGCACTATATAAAAATATTTGATGTTTGGGTCATAAAAATTTATGTTTTCTGTAGAAACAACCCTTAGTGAATAGTAACTGTGTTGTGAACAGTAGCACCAAAGGATAAGCAACCAAGGTGAGTGATTCATGCATATTTTGTTACATCTTGGACATTCTTGGCTTCATTTGTGAGTGGCTCCTGCATACTTTTCTTTATCTTTATCATGTGTTGCTTCATTATGCGTGGTATGTGACATATATGTGACTTTGGAAGCATTGTCTCCTTCATTGTTCATGCATCACGACATGTTGTGGATGGTTGATGGGTTATCATGTGTAACTGAGGTCACAGGCCCATGTAATGGGGTCGAGATGTATGGACATGATATCACCTTACATAGTTGTGGTTGCCGTAAGGGAGATTTCATACTACATATTGCATTTACACATGTACTTTTCTTTTCTGAATCACTCACCTAGATGTAGTTATCTAACTTAGGTGTCTTATACCACTGGAACATTCAACGTTCTAGGTATAATAGACATGCCAGGTACTACCGGTGCAAGCTCGAGCAAGTGGCAAGGAGGTGGTGGACGTTCAGTTTAAGTCTTCTTGCAACATTGTACACGAATTTGTAGTAGAACTATCGTATTGTAAATAGTGGTTATGTATGAAGCTTCTATAATTCTATAAAGGTGTGAGATGTATGTTTGGAGTTTGTAAGAGACAGGATAGCTACTATGAAGATGCGCGTGTGTGTATGTTTTTTCTATGGACTTGATTTAAGGTAACATTATGGAAATCCTAACTATTTTAGCATTTTAGGTTCAATCCTTACTTCTGCTGACAAATGATTTCCCATAACACCTGAGTGTGTATATAGCATTTAGCTTCTTAATATATTAAAAATATGGGGCGTTACATCTTGCTCTTGACTAGGCCTAAGACTAGGGAGCCTTTGTTTCTATACTTATAAGTGCTATTCTATTGAGAAATGAAGGCCATATAGAACGACATGTATACTATATTAGTAAGGTCCTACTAGGAGCCAAGAGTGGAGATCCTTACAAGGATTAGGTTGCCTTGGCCTTATTGAGAATCTCTAGAAAGTTGAGGACTTACTTTCAAGCATACTCTATTACTATATATCTTGACTAATCAACCATTTTGACAAATCCTGCAAAGGCCCAAATGCTTAGGATGACTTACCAAATGGGCTATAGAGCTTGGTGAATATGACTTTTAGTTTTAGCTAAGAAAGACCATTAAGGGACAAGCTCTAGCTGATTTCATTGTAGAGTGTACACACAATAGCGAATCATCAAAAAAAGCAAAACCTATAAACATTATTTGTCAATGGGGCTTCAAGTTCACAAGGGAGTGGGGTTGGAGTAGTCCTAATATCTCCTGAAAAAAAGGTCTTACAATACTAAATACTATCTGTGTTTTTCTTTCCCAAGATCAAACAACATTTTTGAGTACGAAGTAGTAATTGTCAAAATGAATTTGGCTCAAACATTAATTTGAAGCTACTTGACTAATAGCCCATAGTGACTCATAATTAGTCGTTCAACACTTTCATGTATAGTATGAAGCTCGGGAGCCATTTATGGGCCAGTACCTACAGAAGGTCGAAAAGCTAGCCCAGTTATTTGAAGACTTTCAATTAGTACATATCAACAGGTCATTAAACAACCATGCTGATGCTTTTATCTAAATTGGCATCAATAAAAGAAACAATGGGAAGGACAATTTATGTGGAAGTTGACCAAGTATTGAGGATAATGAAGTATTAAGAATTAATGCAATGGGGGATTAGAGAACACCTATTTGTTGATATCTCACCATAGGTGAGCTACCAAGTAACCTCGTGGAGCTAGAAAAATGAAGGTATGGGGAGCTCAATTTACTCTTATAAATGGTACGATGTATAAACAAGTTTTCACCATACCCCTAGTCAAATGATTGGTTCCTCAAAGGCTTAGTATGCTGTGGGAAAAAAATCATGGTGGAATCTGTGGTGAACACCTAGGGTCAAGGGCTATAGCAAGTAAAGTAATACGAGATGTATTCTTCTAAATAACACTATAACATGATGCCCAATGAAGGTCCCAAAATGCGACAAGTGTTAAAGGCACTTACTGATTTAGTCAACCCTTATATCAAAATTTTAGACTATCTTCCAACCTATACCTTTAGCCTAATGGAGATTTGATATCCCTAGGCCTTTCCCATAAGCTTCAGGTTAAAGAAAATTCCTCTATATGGTAACAGATTATTTCACAAAGTGGGTGGAGGATGAAGCCTTGGCTACAGTCACTATGAAAAAGATGGAATCCACGGTATAAAAGGACATCATATGTAGATTTGGAGTTCCCAAGATCATTTACTCCAATCATGGAAAGCAGTTTGACTGTGAAGCCTTTCAAAGTTTTTATGATAATTTGGGGATACAGTTGCGAATAGCCTCAGTGGCATATTATTAGGAAAATGGGCAGGCAGAGATCAATAATCAGACAATTCTAAATGGATTGAAAACCCACTTGGAAAATGCAAAGGGAGCTTGATGAATTTCCATTTATTCTATGGGTTTGTCGAACAACACGTAAGGTGATAATTGGTAAAACTCTGTTTAATTTGGTGTATGGGATGGAAGCCTTAATAACTATGAAAATTAGGGAGGGATACCATGAGTGAATGTCTTCATTGATAATACTAATTCTGAATCACTACGGATGAACTTGTATCTTATTAAGAGAGAAAAGATAGAACAGACACTGTTAGTTTCTTATCATAGAAGGACTGCCAACTACTACAATTCCCAGGTAAAAAATAGGTCATTTAAAAATAGGGATCTGGTTCTTAGGAAAATGGTTATTACAAATGCCCTCCGGGATGAAGGAAAATTACAAGCAAATCGAGAAGGTTCATAATGCATTTAAGAAATAATTAGGTTGAGTACAGCTCTCTTATAAATGCTTTAACGCAATGATATTGGCAAAACCTAGAACACAAATCATTTAAAATTTTATTTCCCTCTAGACATATGAGGATGTCTTCACTTGTAAACATAGCCCTTTGCAAGTAATAAAAAGAACCTCTAGTGGGACCGTGGAGGTAGGCATGTTTTGCCGAACCATATAAAATTCTTTGTGTCTTGTGTGCATGATATTATTTATGACATATGAATATGTTTTACAATCTTCTTTTCATTTACTTTGTTTTCAAGACATAAAATGCACAAAAGGGATCTTAAGAGACATAGAGGTGAAGGTCCAGTAATCAAATAATCTAAAGTTGTCATCTCTCAAGGAATTAATGAAAGTCATTTTCATGCGCACAACATGAGCAGCCAAGCCCAACAATGAAGAATTTATTAAGGCATATAACCTAAAACTAAAAATTGTTAAAGACCCACCATGGGGTTAAAAACTTGTTCTCTTGTACACAGCCTAAACTGTTAGGATAGACAATAACAACCCATGGTCCGTCATATAATATGATCCTAAAGTCCAAGCCTCAAATGTGAAAAATGCCCTGAAGTCCAATTTATAAGGCCCAATATGGGCATGCTGTGACAAAAGGTTCATCTTAGCTCTTGCTAGAAGACCCTATTAAAAATAGTTGATCCTTAAATGTGAGGTAAGTAAGTCATTATTCTAGTATGATTACGTGTGAAATATTTTTTAAAAATTTATGAATATCCTATGAAGAACGAACACTCAGTGTAGTAAAACAAACATATGCATAAAAGCAAAATAGGAGCAAAAAAATAAAATGAAAAGGCGAATATTGAAGTGTAAAATGAGAACAACTTCCATTAATAAATAAAATAAGGTACATAGGGAAATAAAAAAGAAAAAGTGCAATGAATGAAAAAATCAAAAACCCTAGCTAGGGTTGGATGGGAGCTCCACTTGAGGTGTCGAAGAAGGGAGAGGAGGATGGAATGGAACTAGTGCACTTTGGTTGCTTGCTAAAGCATTCAAGATCTCTATTAGTTACAAAGCCAATGAAGAAGCATTCTTGATCACCAAATCCTTGGTGCTAACTTGGGTAGTCGCGTCCAAATCCCTAAGGGAATCAATCATCTCGTCACCCTTAGGATCATGGGAATATGGCTCCCAAGGGCCCAAGAGGTTTTCAAAGTCATCCACAAGGTTGGACATAAGGAAAATCCTAGGCCTTTTAAGATCCAAACCATAACAATGCTAATATAAAACCTTGAAGTCCTCAAGCTCTATCTTAAAGATAAGCTCAGGGAATGTTTTTCTCAAATGTCATGACTCTAGAAAAAAATGAGCCAAGTAGAAACCATACTTGGTAAATAGCTAGCATATCATTCCTTTCTATTGTAGGAACGCTAGGATAAATGGTACTGCCTAACTACCTCTACATAGATAGCTGAGTCGTCCTCCTTTAGTCGTCACTTGATAGCTTGAAGTTGCTCTTGTAAGTCTAACTCTCGAGCTTAGCTAGAGGCTAACTCCTCAACCTACTAGGTCCACTCCCCCTTTGCCCTCATGGGTTCTTTTATCTCCTCCTTAAGGGTTGAGGAACAGAAATATGCATAAAAAATTTGGGTATGCAATTCCCCAACCTCTTGCTCTAATCGCTGACAGTAACTTTGCTAGCACTATGCTTCTGTATCCCATCTATCTCTTTCTCTCTCTCTCTCTCAATTGCTCCATCTCTTTCTCCATATACTAATGGTAGGTTCGCACCTGAGTGTTGGTGACCACCATCCCTTGATTCCCATCTCAAGGCAGGACAATTGAATAAATGAGATGAGCCTTGACTCCCAATTTAACCACAGAGTCAGAGTTGATCACCCTAGGATAAACTTGAAAGTGATCTCCTTGCACTCTGCATACACTAGGAAGCATCGTTGAGCAACTATTGGGTTCCTTGATCTATAGCAAGATAGGAAGGGCTCACAAGTGTGTCTTTACCTCAAATATTCACCTATTCTTGCGAATTGGGATAATATGTAAGTTGTACTTGGGTCGATGTCTACGGTGGTACTTATCAAGATTGAGGTGGGATGTGGCCTCTTTATCCTCATGACGTGAAGGACTAGGTGTGTGATGGATATTATTAGCCTTCGCAGAAGAAGGAGAAGGAGCTACCTCAGCCATGGTGGGCTTCGCGGGGAAGATGAGCGAGCTCTTTCTAATGTGTGGCCAATGATGGAAGTGCTCACCTCCCCTTGAAAAAGACTAACATGTTTTTAAGCATGAAGGGTGGTCATCTGTCTTCTGTGCATTCATGTCTCCATCCTACCTTCGTCAATTGGCTACCTACATAAGATTTAAGGTTACGAGGATAAGAAAATTCAGTAATTAGAACTTGTTTCAATAGTTAGAACTTATTAAGATGAATGAAATGATGATGTGAGAAGGAATATACCCTTAGGAGAAGATTGGTCTTATCGTGTCTTAGAGGTGTGTGAAGAGGAGGCCCTAGTAGGATCAAAGGCAAAAGGAAAGGCTTGATCCTTGGTGAGGTTACCCTGGTCTCCTACTAGCCATTCAACAAGAGTGGTCTCACTAAGAAGGGATGTCCTTTACACATATGGGGAATGGGATGGTCTTGGAACATCCTTGAGAGTGATGCCCCATCTCGCGACTAAGATTTTCTCAAGAGTCAAAACATCGTGCAAAAAGGACAGTCATTGAGACATCAACCCCTCTATGGGTTGGATGTACATGGTGCAAGCTTGCTTAGGTTTAGACAGACTCTCCATCTAGACTTCCCTTTCGTTATCCCAACACCACTGATGTGGAGCATTCCATCTTGGTAAGGGCTCAACCACAAACCACCTAGACTTGAAGCTATTAACCTTGTTTGGTAAGTTGAAAAACAACTTATCGAGTCTAGCTACCCCTTAAAGGGTAAAGAAACTGGCTCATTAATCTACTCTCCTCAGGCATAAAAGTAGCCAAATAACCTAACTAATGGAATCATGTCTCTCTAATGATATAAAATGGTAAAACCAATTAATTGTGCCTAACCGTTAGGTTGAATTTGGGCAAGAACAATGTGGTTTGGTCTCAAAAACTGCATGCTAAACTCAAGAATAGGGAAATAACCTAAAATAATACATGCCTTGTGGATCCTAAAGTGATTATTAGTTACTTTGGCAGCGCAAGTTTCCTTTTAGTTAGGTAATCTTAAGATAATAGGGGGGAGGGAAATGGGTCCTTGATTCTTTCTAAATCTCTTTCATCAAGCTTGGAGCATCTCCTTAAAAGAATTCAGCTTCTTTGAAGGGATGACATCTTTTCGAGATTCTTAGCTCTAGCCATGAGGAATGTACCAACGAACTCCTCGAGAGAGGTCTCGTTTGATCTCCAGTTGAGTGACTTGAAGAACATCAGGATACTGTATAGAAGGTCTTCGAGAAACTATCGTAGCAAAAAGACTAACTTCGGGAGATTGTGAACTTCAGGAATGATTATACTTTACGAATTCTGAGAGAGTAGCATGTGCATCTCTAGAAGAGTTACAAGGAAAGCACTCAAGTTTAGTCAGGAAATCTAAAGATGAAAGGTGCAAATAAGTTAGCTAAAAGACCCTTTTTATAGGGGAGATTGTGGGAGATGAAAAGTTGGAAGATCCAAGCCATATGAGATTGTGGGAGATGAAAGGTCAGAAGATTTGATCAGTACAATCTAAAACAATGAAGACTCTATGACCTGAGGAATAAATGAAGGTCCAGGAAAGTGCAGTCTTCCAAAAACTTGGGAAAGTGTAGTCTCCGAGGGAGTACTAAGTGCTTACTCTTTCTCTTGGGATACCTAAAAGAAAGAGTAAGGAGTAATTGTTGTATCCAATAAAATGGGCATAAGCCTAAGGAAGGAAGCCCAAGTGAGGAAGCCAAAAAGAAAAAAAGGCCAGGGGTTATCAGGAGACCTTTCTAAGAAGGTGGTCTCTTGGAGATCCCCTAGGGTCAAGTGGCTTCAGGTGACCCTTTAGGGGTCTGTTTCAGTGCCTACATGAGTAGTTCTTTCGAAAGTCTTATCCATCTCAGCTTAAAGAAATTCCTTGAAAAAGTTGAGTGACCCTCCTCGAAAGCCTCTCCCGATAACATTGGGAGACTCTTTTAGGAGCTTTTATCGGGTCACTTGGTCCCAAAAGCCTTCCTTGGTAGCAAGAAGCCCTTTCAGGAGCCCTTTTCAAGCTCTCCAGACATGGTCTTTAGAAGACCATCCAAGTCATGAAGCTATAAAAATGTGTCAAACTTACCTCCAACGTCTTTGCCTAGAAATTCGGAAGAGATGATTTAGAGAGATGTGAGTGCTCTTCCATTTGTCAACTTCACCCTCTATAAATAGGGAGTAATCTCCTTGATTGAGGTATGGTTGGAACTTTAATCAAACTACACTTTTACTGTTTTAGTATTTTTACTCAAAAGAAAAAGACTAATTTAGACATTGGATGGCTTGTACGAGAGACACCCGTGCCTCTAGTTGTTTATGTTTTACAGGTTTCCTAGGCATTAGAATCTCAAGATGAGAACTTTCTTGCAACTACACATATATTGTTGTATTTACACAACAACAACAGTATTTTGATAAATAAAACCCAATTTATTGTTAAGAGTTTAGAATTTTAAAGGCAAAGACCGTTATTCAACGAGATTAGCTTATTTTAAGGTAAACATTTTGGAGGGTTGGTGAGCTTTGCTTCGCATCAAAATGGTTCAATTATGGGCCTACTCATATTGCTTTGCTTCTAAAATGGTTCAATTATGGGCCTGCTCATACTCTAGGGCTGCAACTGGTCTACGATGGAGTTGAACCGAACTTGGGCTCTGAACTGGGCCTTGTCCCAACCTTCCACATATTATTACTTCAAGAGGATATAAAGGCCGACCATCAAGTTTTTCATAGTTTTTTTTTATATGTTTAATTTATTATGTTAAAATAATTATGAGAATTTTAAATCATATAAAATTCATACTATATATATATATATATTTTTTTTTTATAATAATGATTTATAAAAGAAATAATGGGACAAAACAAGAATAGAGAAAGCTAGGATTTAAGATGAATGAGCTGGGACAGCCTGCCAAACAAGCAAATGATTTGTTCAATGCAACACTGTTGAGGGGATTCTCAATCCAAGCTGGAAGCCCATAGGTGATACCCAGAGTCCCAAAACATCATATTACATTATTATTATTATTATGATATGAGGTTGCGGGTGGGTTTTATTCCTAATCCCTTTAATAAATTAATGTTTTGTTAGCATCATTTAATAATAAGGTCAATCAATTTGTATGTTATAATTAATTTTATAAAATTATCTTCAAAAGGGTCGTATCCATCCATAAAAGAAGCATGTGCTCTGATCACCTGCTGAAGGATTGGTGTCACAACCACCGTTAGGGAAAAAATAAAATACATTATAACTAAGGTATCATTCATACGAATATATAGGCAACTTTATATATATAAGTCTAAACTCAGAGATGTGGAATAATATTTTGGAATCAAAGGCTTTTGAGTTGAAGGGATTGGATAATGGTACATAAAATATAAATTTAACAAAAATACCTATAAGTGTAGACACTATCACGATAAATTTTGAAAATCAAATTATTTAACAAAGGACTAGTTCAATTTCCTTTTCTCTTAATCATTTAAATAGATAAGATCATGCTAATTTAACTTAATCATTTAAATAGTTGTTAGATCCCCCCCCCCCAAAAAAAAAAAAAACAAACAAACTCGTCCCCAACATCATTGAGTCTCCACCAAATTCATTCATCTTATCATCTAAAAATATCTTGACATAAATGTGGCTAGGATCTTATCGATAGCTATTCATATTCACACATCTTACTATACCAAATTCATGTAGAACTAGGAATATATATACCATGCCAAATCTATGTAGAGATAAGTATACATTATGTCCTAAATTTATGTAAGAATATGTAGACATACTAACTCAAATAAATATGGAAACAAATATATATACTATTGATGATGTATAAATTTGATCGCCAATATATTTATGAAAAAAACACACACACACACACACTAGATGGCAAAATGCTCTTAGCTTTCAAAAAAGCAGCCTGAGACACTATAGAAGAGAACAAGTAAATTGTCCCGAGACTGGGAAAGACACTATAATACCAAAGTCAAGCATGAAGCAATATTATGAGAGCTAGAGAACTAAAGATCATGATTGGGAATGCTTACATAAGAGGAGATATTCTTTTTTATTTATAATAGTTTAGAGATAACACCTCATTTAGGATTAGGTCTCCCCATTGGACATTGAGTACGAATAGTTATCCTAGATAATTTTAAAGAGATTAGTTTTATCCCTCACATCACTTTTATAGAATTTAGGAGAAAATATTTATCTCAAGTTTATCAAGAATAAGATAAATCACTTAATCGTAGGGAGTAATCTTAGATAATGAGCTTATCGCTTAATTTTAGGAGAGAATTCTAGCCCAAATCCTGATCAAGACTTGATTTTCCCTCAAGTTTGTGGAAGACGCCCTTTTTGGATTGGGCTAAACCCAAGTGGAATTTCAACCTGAGGGTGGCTTAGTTAAACTACTTGAGGCTAAGGGTGGCTTGGATAATATCTACATGTGTCATATTATTCAAATCTTGGTTATTATAAAAAGTCTCTCACTTTCTTAGTTCAATATGATTAAAGTAAGTAGGAGTAATATCACTTTCTTGGAATTTAGAAATGTTGTTTCTTGGTGCATGAGAGCTAATGTTGTTAGTCCAAGGGAAACTTTTTAAATCAAAGAAGTCAAGCTCAAGGATCTTCACCTAATTAATGGCAAAAAGTTATTAGACGGTTTTCAGCCACCTTGGATAGAAAGTCCAAGACAGGTGCTTGCCTATTAAAGTAGTGTCACACACGGGCGATCAAACGCATTTGCATTGACCTCTTTTAAAAGAATATGTTGTGGATCTACGCTAATGTCTTCTTGGGAATTGCAATATCATGATCCTCCTTTTCAGTATAAATACTAGTATACTTCATCAAATTCATCTTCTTGCTTTCAACTTGCTTTAATTAGACTTTCCTTCTACATTCTTTCATTCCTACTACTTTTGCTTGCTAATGGCTTCTTTAGGCCTCTCAAATGCCCAAGGTCAAGTCATTGCTTGGGAGGAGCATCCTATTAAAGACCAAAAAAAGAAAAAAAATAAAAATGAATCACCTTGGAGCAAAAGTTAGACTTCTTGGTTAAGTACAACGTTCCTGATAGTTAGGTGTGTTGGTCCTTTAACACACAATGGCAACTCATGATAGGGTGAATTGAGTGTTAAAAACTTTTTAAACCGAATTCTTTCATTTTTAAAACTCTTGAATTTTTCTTATACAAAGAAAATACTTGTTATAAATATATATGTTGTTTGGAAGTGATAACAATATAAATACACAAACAACCACAATATTAACACAAGATATATAGTGGTTCGATGTCTTTAACACCTACATTCACTCTCTCAAGGTCAACCCGACACTTGAGGTTCCACTATAACCATACATAGGTTTTCTAACAAGTTCACCTAGGAAACTTTTATACCACACTGAGGTTTTCCCCTTAACTCACCCCCTAAACTAATACAACAATACACCTAGATTACTTGGGCTCTACGAGACCACTCACAATCCACAATTAAAGTAGTTACAATGCAATCCTAAGTCCAACAATCTTGGAGAAATATGGATATAAATACAATGAAAAAGATACAAGGGAAATGAATAAATATAATGATACAATTTTTACCACACTTGGAGAGAATCTCTTTTGCCTTGAGCTCTAAAGATTTGACTTTAAGCTTGAGCCTTGGATTGCTTGAAATGGTTGCTTAAGAGCTTGGGTATGCTTTAAAGATGTAGGACTTGATAGAGCATTAACCTTATCTAAAAAAACTATCATTGATAAATATTCTTGAGCTTACAATGGATTTGTAATGGCTAGAAAAATCTGACTGTTGGGCTCGAGGAGTTGACTTTCCTAAAATATGAGTTGACTTTCATTTTAAATGAGAGTCGACTTTAGTTATACAAGAGTCAACTTTTCTATTACTAGAGTTGAATCTTCGAAATACATCAATACTGTCAAGTCAACTCTGCATAACATGTTCTTAGATGGGTCGACTCTAACTTTACAAGAGTCAACTCCATTGAGCCAAGAGTCGACTTCTGAAGCTAAATATACAAAAAATAAATTTTATATGTATAACACTTGTTTGAAAATATAATCCATAGCATGTATACATTACAAGATATTTATATTTTTTCAGTTTAAGTAAATGTTAACATTTTCTTTAATTTATATTTTACCTTCCATTTACTTTAATACACAAATATAAATAAAAAGTACCCCCATTTGGATTCAATAAAAATATCTAAAAAATTAAAATCCATAACAATAAGAAAATAAAATTTTGGTTTTAATACAAACTCGAGATTTAGCGATTTTACCACCTCTAAAAGACAAACCTTCTATTTCTTAAAAAAATTATTATATTTTAACAACAATAAATATTAGCTATGAAAATACCAGGAGATAGTTTTTGAAAAAGAAAATATTTTCTTATATGTCTTCTTATAATGCGCTAAACTTTCAGACTTAGAAAAATAACATTTATTGGTTCATTTTGATGCAAAAAATACTATAATACTTAAAATATGTATCCCACCATAAGACATATCAAAAATCCATTAGAGGATTTAAATATAGCAAAAATAGTTTTACTAAAATTATGTTTTACTAAACATTAAAATACATAATAGGTTGATTTGAGTAATTTGGCCCGACCAGGTGGTCAAGTTAAACACCAATCTTTGACCCTATCACACCATCACTAGAAAAATATGCATCCTTATCCATGCATTTGAATTTAGTTTTTTCTTATCGCCTTATCATCATGTTTAGGATTTTCTTCATTAGCTTGGGATTATGATCGCTCAACTTTACTCCTATTCTTGGAGGTATATGATGGCTTTTCTGATGATTTATTTTTCCTTTAGGATTGGAACTGCTCGAACTTTGTTCAACTTCTGGTTTAACCTTCTTAGAAACGAGGGGGTTGGATCTATTTTTCCCCCAAAAGATGTCACCATTCGAAGCACTTGAAGCGTGATGCCGAAGAGCTAATACCTAGTTAGGAGTCCAAGTATTCAGATAATTGGAAGGACACCTATGTTATGGTTCGTCCCAGGATCAAAGTTCATCAAAACATATCTAGTTCATTTCTAAGGCTTAGATCATGTTGAGGACGCATAAGTCTCCTTTTCATATGAAGATTCAAGATAAAGTAGCATCGCTTTTTAGTACTAGGAGTCATTTCAAGGACTTCAAGAAAGAAACCTTCTCCAAACCTTACTTGAGAAACTACAACCTTTTAGGTAAGCTACATGTTATTGTTATTGCTTTCTTTTGATGAGTTTACTCTTTTTTTTTTTCTTGTCATTTTTGGTTTAGGGCTTTCAATAGGTGACTTGGTGCATGTGATGCTAAATGCCAACTTGACTAGGAAAACTTTGGATTTTTTAGGTTTTGATGTTTCTTCTCTTCCTAAAGGCTTGAAAAAAGACATTTGCTAGAGGCCAACCAAAGTTAGTCCTTTGGAGGTTTCCCTAAAGGGTTCAAACAAGAAAAAGAAGGGGAAATGCACCGTTGAAGCTGACCCAAGCACATTCATCACGGCAGTAAACTAGGAGAAAGAGCTAGAGGCCTCGAGGGTCAATACAAGGGCCTAAAGAAGGCAAGTGTTGGTTTCTAATGTTGATAAGGGAGAGGCCAAAGTCCCTAATTTGAGTGCCAAGGAACAAGTTATTGTCGAAGATCTTTCTTTAACATTAAACAATGAGCTTGAGAACGATCTTGTGATCGAAGACTTGGTTGTGAGGATTTAAAGGAAAGCCAAAGAGGGCGCGATTCGGGGCTCTTGCCTTTCTGATCCCTTTCCCAATGTTGAGGCCTTGATACATACAAGGTTTTGGGGTCCCTTCTAAGAGTAGAGTCAAAGATGACGTTGCAAGCATTAACATTTAGGTGGCAATTCCTTTACGATGTTGTTGATAAATTCAGTGGTTGCAACCGTCGAATTGGAGTGTCACTTGTCTTTGGATATGGTCAAAGAAGTTTCATAAAAGGACTCTACCTATGGATGTTCCTACCCCTAAGGCTAACCGTTACTATGGTAGGTTTACTAGGGCGACTTTTGTCAGGGATTTACACCTTGATTTTTACTTCAAGGCCTTAGAGATTAGTGTTTTATTTTCTTCCTCTATCTTTTTTTATCTTTTTTTTCTTATTCCTCATTGTTTCATTTTCTATTTAGAAAGTTTTGATGATGACTACTTTTTGTCAAAACTTTAATGTTCTCTAAGTGTTGAAGTAGTTTTATGTTAAGATTGTTGTTATGTCTGATCTATTAATATGTTGTTATGGGTTTTCAAGGAACATTCTAAATATCTATAATGCATGAGTATCATGTGAAACTCATGGTATTTTAAGTGTTAAAAATATGTGGCAACATTTCTTGAGAAATAATCTGTCTCTCTCTCTCTCTCTCACACACACACACACACACACACATATATATATAATATATATATATATATATATATTCTTAATGTTTGTGGATTGATCCATAGATCTTAGATTGCTTATTTGATATTTAGTATCAAATTCCTAAAGTTCTCAAAGTTATGAAATTCAAGAAGGAACTCTTGAAGAAACTTAAATGTTGAATGTTCACTTCTCGATAAGCAATACATTCAAGTGTTGTTTTATGTGCCTAATCAAGTTTGTAAATTAAGTATAGTTTCAATGCATTTGAGTAACAAAATTCTTAAGTTTCTATCTTTCAAAAATTACTCTAAATATGCATTAGTAGTATTTGTTAATAATACTTTAAAGGTTTTGAGATAGAAATTATATATGTTATGTCTCATTTGAATAATAAGTAAGCCATTCGACTTATGTGTGATTGAATACATATGAATAAAAAAATAATTTCACTCTAATAGTTGTGTTGAGTTAATATATCAATAATGTTTTGATGATATTGATAAAACTTTAATTCTTAAATCAAATATATGAGTGAGCCCTCATGAATCAATGTATTTCAATATCTCTTGGTATTCAAGTGAATGTAATGCAAAAATTAGTTTAATCAACTTTTAAACCATCACTTGAATTAGGTTAATTATCAAGTAAGGAAATGTGTTGGACGTACTACTTTTCAAGCGAAGAAAATATGTTGTATAAAATATCAACCCATTAATAAATCTCCTTAATAGAATATGGAAAGTACCAATTGAATGATAGATTAGTCAATGTGTGCTAAAGTCTCTATAATATGACAGTTATCAACTAGCACCTTGTGCTCATTTGAGTATCTCTATTTTAGTCAAATAAGTGTTATCATCAGTCAAATACATTGAAAGAAACAAAAAACAAGTTTTTGTGTCTCATTCACCAATCAATTGAATGATATTGAGTATTCAAGTGGTGACATGCTCAATCGACTTATTAAAAATCCTCATTTGAATGTTTTTTATGGTGCTTATTTGACTAGTCGAATGATAATTGTTTGGTATGCAACCAATGTCATTTCATTTGAGTATATTTTTCGCCTCAATCGAATGAATTAAAACTAATAGTGAATGGCTCTTTGTAATTATAAGAAAAATATATACCCAAGAGGGGAGTGAATTGGATGTTTCAAAAAAAATTTAGATTTAAAGGCTCTTTATGCAAAGAAAACTATTTGATCTTGGATTGAAATAGATCTTTAGATTTAAAGGCTCTTTGGCTATTTGATCTAAAAAGTTTAAAGGCTCTTTGGCTCTTTGTAATTGCATGTCATTAAGAGTTAACGGGAGTTTTAATGTCATTATGAGATAATAAAAGAGCTATTAAAAGTTAATAGTGATGTTGCACCTTTTTCTATATTAGTTTTGATGATGAAAAACATCTATTGGCTTAATCCCTAAGTCATAAGTTAAAGCTATGGTTTTCAACATATATCAATTTTAGTATCAAGTTCTATTTTGTTCAAAAGAAAATCAAATTAAGTTCATTCATATACATATGGAGATTTGCAAATTCATGTATTTAGTCTTAAAAGAATCTCCTAAAATGATTTTCAAAATAGCTTTGAAGTCGTTGGTTAACATAGATCTAAAATTATTCTAAGACAAAAGATCAACTAGAACATAAATGTGTTTGATGAAAAACCGATCTTAAGTATGAAAATCATTTATGTTAATCTCATCTTTCAAAATAAGCTTTTCATATTTTGAAACATGCATGAAAGGTTTTAGTTCGAAATTTAAATGTTTGAAAAATCCTTTAGTTCATGCATCATATTTCAAAACTCCTTTTGGTAAGGTTTCAATACTTTTCTAAGTTTGGAAGGTTAGCACCTTATAAGGAGACATATAAGAAAATGATTTCATTTTGGAAAACTATCTCCCGGTATTTTGATATCTTCTATCCATTAGTGCTAAAACTATTTTTAATGAATTTTTTATGATAATATTGTTAAATCTTGAGTTTGTACTAAAACCCAAATTCTACTTTTTATTGTTATGGATTTTGATTTTCTAGATATTTTTATTGAATTCAAATGGGGGGTACTTTCTTATTTACATTTATGTATTAAAGTAAATGGAAGGTAAAATATAAATAAAATAAAATGAGGATGTAAATAAGTTGTAGTGTATGCATGTCCTGAAGGATGGCTTCATCTGTCGATCGGCCTTATAATTTTTGTCCATTTGTCGACCGATTATCTTGCATCTATCGACCGACAGAATGCCATTCCTTGATGCTTTGGTGGTGAGCAAGCCAACTATCGACCGATGCCGATGCTGGCATAAGGAACTATCAACCGACTCAAATGATCTGTCGATCGAATTTTAAATATTTACTAATCTGTTGACCGATGCCTTGCATCTGTCGACCATTTGTGTCATAGAAACCCCCAACAACTAGTTTTTCCACTCACCCAAAGTGCTCATTCCACTCATAATGGCAAGATTCGTGCATGGGCTATTAAGAGGCTATAAATACAAGTCAAATGGGTGATCCAAACTAACCAAGAGATTACATTACAAGCTCCCAAGTGCTAAGATCATTGTTGTGCTTCATTAGTAAATTCGTTCTCTTTCCAAGGCTTTGTATTCATTTTGTTAAATTCATTATCAAGCCTTGTCTTTATATTTGAGAGAATTTGTAACTGAGAATATTGTTTCTTAGATCCTCTCATATCTTGTATCTCTTTGTAATTTTCCTAGTTTGTTTTGCTTGAGGGCCTACATTGCTTATAGGAGGATTTTGATTCCTAACTTGTTGTGCTAGAGGACTTGCTTATTGAAGTAAGGGGTTGAATTACCTAGCTTGTTGCTAGAGGGCTTGCTTGTTTAAGCAAGAGGTTGTAATTTCCTAGCTTGTTGCAAAAGGGCCTATCCAGAGAGATAGGATGTTTTAGTGGATTGATTGAAAAATCCTTAGTGAAGAGCTAAGGTAGTGGATTAAGTTTGATTTAAGTCAAACCACTATATATCATGGTGTCTCTTATTTGCTTGTGCTCTTTGTTTCATTTATTTCTCCAAGCATTTCATTAATCCTCACTTTCACTAAAATTTTATTTTTCATCAAAAGGATTTTCAAATTTAATCAAATTTTTAAAACAACCTAATTCACCCCCTCTTGGTGTTGGTGCCATTGCTATTCAAATCTAACAAATAGTGGATCTAGATGCAATTTTTGAATGTTTTGGGCAAAGGGGCTAAAATGATCGACAGCCTTGGGAAACTGTCGACCATTGCAAGACGAACAGTCACCAGCTCTTTGCAAACTATCAACAATTTCTTTCAATCTTGCTAGCACAATGCATGATCGTTTGTCAATTCATGAGATGGAAAGGGTAGGGCACATGGCAAAGGCGGACAAACTATCACCAGTTCACCCCTGCAACATCCCAAAATTTTGGAGACAAATAGCAAATATTAATTATGATATTTGGGGTTATTATTGAATATTTAGAAATTTCAGAGAAAATATTTATTTATGGTGTTTTGAGGAAATGAAAAATTAATGTAATTAATTATTTTATTTGGGAGTAATTATGGAATAATAAAATAAATTAAATTAGAGGATTTGAGGAATTTAAAAGGAAATATTAAGTTTACTTGGAGGAAGTTTTGAAAAAGTTTTAGGGTATAAGTGGAATAAAAGAAGTTGGAGGCAGCAACACTATAAATATAAAATGAGTGCAATGCTAAATAAAGGTGAGGCTAGATCAGGCAATCAGGCTCGCGTAGAGGGCTCGGGATGGTAGCATGATCGAACCCGCGACCTTGAAAGGAGAATGTTTGGTTTTTATAAACCAACCATGAGCCAAAACAGCGTCGTTTTAAGGTGCTAGGTGGCGACCATGTGCGGGCGCGCGCCCGTCCCCGCTTTGGCCCATGCGCGCGCCCATCCCCGCTTTGGCCCAGGCGCGCAGCCTCGCAGCCAGGTGCACACACACGGCCCTGATGGGCACAGCCGCCTGCCCATGCCCGACTAGGCCTCGCCACGCAGAGCCCTGTGGGGCCCTACTACGCGCCCAGCGGCTCCCACCTGTCTAACAGCCATGCCACCTACTATTTTGCCCAGAATTTGCTTCCCTTGGAGCCTTTGTGACGTCCCTCCTCTTGGCCTATAAATAGGAAGTGAAAGGGGAGAATTTTGGACAAATTAAGCTTGAGAGAAATGGGAGAATTTTTGGAGAAATTAAAGGAAATTCTACTAGTGTGGGCTTGGGCTGTGACATAAGCGACCTCGGTTCGTAGTAGAGGTTAAAGTAAAGTATCTAAGGCAAGTTCTTCTTCCTCTTTGTTTCATTTAAGAGGCAAGATCTCAACCTTCTAATTAATATGCAAGTTCAATTCCTCTTTATGCAAGTTCTCTTCCTACTTTTGCAAGTTCCCTTCTATTATTCTTGTTATCGCAAGTTCCTATTTCTTAATTTTTTAAATTACAAGTTCAGTTGCTCTTCTTCACAAGTTCATGTTGCTAAGTTCTCCAAGTTGCAAGCCCTCATTGCTTAATTTCCTAATTTTCAAGTTTATGCTTCCAATTTAGCAAGTCATTTTGCATGTTATTCCCCTTTTCTAGTAAATTATTTTATGGTTCTCATTTATACCTCCTAAGTCTTAAATAGGGCTTTGAATCACCCTATCTTTCTTTGGAAATGATGTTTTATTGAGGACATGCAAGGGTTCGATGTTGTCTTGTATGAATGTTGCCCTATTATGCATATTGCTTCGTTAATCGCATGTCAGTTATATATGAGAAGATATTACAAATATGCATGTTATGATGATGCATGAAGCATGTGCATGAAAATGGTTATTAAAAATATGTAAAGGCTTCATGATGCGTGCAGCAGACGAGTCCGCTGGATATATCCGCAGAGAAAACTTTGGCTCAGAGTTGGACTTCGGTCCCAAGGTTTCGGACTTTGGTTCCATGGTTTTGGACTTTGGTCCCATCAATGATTTTAAAAAGATTGCATATGAGCATAATTGCATTTTACATCATGTTATCATGAAGAGTGGTAAAGAGCTATGGTATGAATGCCATAAATGTTATTCATGATCCTTATTGTTTCTCGTTGCCTATAAGTCTCATGCTCCCTTTATTTCAGTTATACTTGTTAGGACTTGTGGCTCATATTTTCTTGCATCATTCAAGGTTTGTTAAGGGAAAGTTCGAGGTCAAGTTTAGTGGTATCAGATCCTTGCCGATAGCCATGTGTACTGGGCTCTCCCAACCAAAAAGATCATGAGAGTGTCAGGGGCTTAAATGAGGTGTTTTGTTAGATTTCAATAGTTGATGCTCTGAGGTGTATGTAAGAGCCCCTAAAATGGGTAATTTTAATTTATTTACACTTCCACTATTGTGAAAGGAGACTAGTATTAGAATATTGTGTAGGAATAAAAGAATTTATTCGGCGTGAAAATTTAATTTCTAGTTGTTACAATTCTCGACCGTTACAAGTTGGTATCAGAAATGTCTATTTTTAATCAGTTTGGTTCTGTTGTTGAATTGAGGTAAAAATCTCGATCGTTACAACCCTTCCTTGTTCCCAGCCTAGTTTTCATGTCACTTGTCTCTAGTAAGGAGATTTGGGCGGCTAGGGTTTTATATATTTGATATATAAGCCAAAAACGAGAACCAACTATGGCATTGAGTTTCTCTCAACCCTAGCCTGAATTCTTCTCTATCTTTAGAGCTTGGAAAACCCTTTGATTGCCCTCCTTCCATTGCTCCTCTTACTTCCTCATAGCTATTGTAGCTTATTGTTCTTGATAGTGAGATTATCAAGATTGAGAAGCCACTTTGATTTGAACCCACTTCATTTCCAGCTCTAATCTCCCTTGCCCTCTCTGTCTAGCACAAAGAGAGAGTGTTGTGATTCACCATCTTGCTAGAACGTGGATTGACATAGATATAAGAGAGTTTATTGAAATTTTTAACCCTTGTTGCTTAAAGAAAATATGATGCAAATATGGTATGAAAGAGAATCAGCTTTACAAGATCAAATTATATAGTTGTGACTGCAAACTTTGAATGTTGGAAATAAAAAATTAACTTGCTAAAATGAAAGGTAGAAATAAATAATGCAACACACAGATTTTATAGTGATTCGGCTAAACCAACCTACTCCACTCCCTTGGCTTCTCACCAAGGATTAAATAATCCACTATAGCTTTTTCAAGATCAGCTAGAACCTCTATTTTTCAATGGTTCAACAATAATCGAATACACAACTTTTCTAAAGATCAATTGAAACCTTCTACACTATGCTTTTTATGAGCTCAAGCACTAACCACATCAAGATAAGTAAAGTATACAAATTAAGCACTTTGAGAAGCTTTTATAAGATTGAAATCAAATAAGGAAAGTAGTTTCTCACAAAGAAATGAGAGATTAAAAAGGATGTGAAGATAAGAACACTCTATTTCTTTTGCTAGTAGAAAATGTATGCTTTTAGGGCTCTTTAACTCAAGGTGGGCGTAGGAAGAATTTCCCAAACAACAACATTTTCTTTAGCCTCTTCTCCCTTTTATACTTGTTGTCAAGAGAATTGCAATTAAAGAATTTCCCTAATGAAATAAGGATGAAATTTGGGATTTAAAAGTGTAAATTCCCTTATATTATGGTGTTATATATAATATGTATATATATATTGTTGCGAAAAAACTCTACAAAACAGTAGGGTTAGTGCAATAACATCGAACCAGATTTAATCGTATGTAAAGAACAATACACAAAGTATCGATTACATCAACAAGAAGATGAACACGAAGTAAAAACTCCCTGTTTAAATAACGTTTCAAGGCTCAGATCTGAAGAATCCGTTCACCACTTTGGTAACGCCAACGAATAGGAAACCACAAGCCACAACGAAGCCCTCAAACCAGCCCTCAAATCGAAAGCCTAGAAAGCCCCAACACCTCTCAGACGAACACAAACGAAGCCCTCTCTCACCCAATCGATCAAAGCCACACATAGTAGATTACCACAAAAGGTAGATCGATCACAAAGACAGAGGGTAGAAAGCACAAAGAAAAGAGAACAACTTACTAAGAATGGATGATCGAAAACCCCTTAAATAGGGCACACACATCACCAACAAATTGGCCAAAGTCAACAGGGACAAATGCAGTCTCTCAACATGAAATGAAGCATCGGACCAACATGGAAACGGAGCTATTGAAGATCAGCCGCAGAAGGAAACCACGAAGAAAGCAATCGGCCAAGCAAGGAAACGAGAGAGAGAGAGAGAGAGAGAGAGAGAGACTAGGGTTCGACCGAAGGAAAGAAACAACAGGGAATGGACTACACAAAATGGGCCTTTTATATGTAGGCTCAGGGCTTAGGAGATAATGGGCTTTCGGGCTCAAAATAGTGGGCTTCCCCCCATTTGAGCAAATGGGCTAAGGCCCATTTCTCCTCTAAAGTGGGAATAGGGCTTGTGGCCCAGCTTCTAAAATGGGCTGCCTAAAAGTGGTGACAGACTTGAGTTCTTCAATCCCAGGCCGAAACCTATGAAAATAAGACCCACCCGAAAAATCATCACAACCTTTGGGCTCATTAGGAAACACAAAACTAACATATATGTATGTGTGTGGCAAGAATAGAGAAGAAAAATAGCGTGTTCAAATTAGAAGCAAATCTATGGGCTACAAGTTGGCTTGGAGAGATTTACAGAAAAATTTGAGAAGATTGAAGCATTAATGTGATGTGTAATATATATATATACATGCGTGGTGTCCAGCCTCTGTGAAAGCTTCATGATTAAGTTTTGATGCAAGTGGATTCAAGAAGTGGTGGCTAAGGCAACTTAAGGCGGTGGATTTTCTATAAATAAAAGAAGAGATTGAGAGAGTTAGCCGCGACAGGGGAAGCAAGATGACAGCGAACAATATTGACCACGGCTAAACCACGATGGGAGGAGCTAAGGTTGGTTGGCGGTGAGTAAGAATGGTAGTAGCGGTAGCAGAGGCGGCCGACGATGAGAAAGAGCAACGGTGGGCTGTCTGTTGTAGCAACCAGGTGTGACCATGGTAGCACGCAACAGCTGCGAACGATGAGCAGGGGGCGGTCGTTGGTTGCGCAGTGACCGACGAGGTCGAGAAAGGGTGGTGGCAGCCAGTGGGGAGGTAGCTACTGGTGGCTGGCGCACACAAGGAGTGGTTGCGAGGCTGTTCGTGCACAGGAAAGCAAGGGAGAAGAAGCAAAAAGAAAAAGGAAGAAGAAAAAAAAAAGAAAAAGAAAAAAAATGAAAAGAAAAGAAATAAAAGAAAAGCAAGAAAAATAGAAAAAAAAATAGAGAAAATAGCCAAAAAATTCTAGGAATTAATTTGGGGATAGAGGAGTATGCTAAAGCTAGGAAATTATCTAGGCACACATTTTGAGGTCAAGACACGCATACTGAGAAAGCCTAAGAGGCTAAGTTAAGGTGAATGATTTTTCTCTAAAAACTTATATGTGATATGTTTGCCTATTTTATGCATAATATTCACGAAGGATTGCTAAATTATTTGTAATTTATGCACATATTATCATATCTGTACATGTTGTATTGCATCGATAGTTATAATTATTTCACATGACATGATATTGTTGGCATATTGATATCTATGCATTGGATGGGATGTCACCCTGATAATGTAGTCGTAATTCCCTAAGGGTATTGCCGGAACAACGTATAGGAGTACTACCTCGTAAGTAGATCAGGATTACTGCCTAGGGTTCCATGCCGGATATTGATTGCCAGGGAAGTTACACTAGGGCACATGTTTGTTCATGTTGTTGCATTATGCATTCATGTATCTATTTTTAAACCCTCATTAGAAGGTTTATCTTCTAATTGGGCTATGAACATTCAAACATTCCAGTTGGGACTTACAATATAGGCAGGGAAGTGGTTGAGATGTAACGGCATGTGATGACATGTCCAATGGATTTGGAGAGTTGTTTCGGTATTTTGCTTCTTCATGAAGATTCAGATTTGATGTAGTCATGTTGGAACTTTAAGTCCCATTGAGGATCAACCTTATTAAATGTAAGAATGTTATTTATTGCGAATGATGATTGAGAAATTGATCAAGTAATACTATTATAATTTGATGTTATTTGAGGAATCATTTGATTATGTTGAGCTACTTCGTTGTTATCTTTGAGAAATGAGTTTCCATGTATTTAGTTTAGAATATGGTGATGTTTAAACTATGGTAAGATTTCCATGTGATGAATAAAGTGAATTCAGCTATATACCATATTAGATTTCAATTTTAGCTTCCACATTTGTAATGTTGTGTTGGGGAATTTTCTTTGAAATACGGTACTTTATGTGTTAAAAAATGTATATTTTTATGTTGAGCCTCAACATAGTGACACGCCCTTGAGAAGGCGGGGTGTTACACAACGGGTATACTTTGAGCGTCAATTTCTCATTCACTCATTTACCTTTTGGGCATACAAATATACCAAATCGATTTTCTCATGATGAAGAATAAAAATTCACTTTGACCTAGATAAAATATTTAACAGGTCCCACTAAAATTTTAGCCTCAATATACCATGCCACATGCTAATTTTGTGCCAATTTTCCAACAATGGACCACAAGCATTTTTTTCCAAATGTGTGTTGTTGACGGTGAGGATTAAATTCGTGAGTTTGACATCAAATTGAATGATAATGCATTGGATGTTCCAGGCGAGTGCATGTCTGAGTTTGAGACTTGGGTTCTTTAGATGGAGTTGTAGCTGCAAGACTTGTTGCAGTAATAGTCCAAGGTTAAAAAGCTTGGTTGTGGTCTTTGAGGTGAGTGCAACAAACTTCTAATTGAGGTATCAAGGTTATCCTCTATGGTGACAGAGCTTGAGGATTTGCATTAGTAGCTTTTAGAGCATGTTGACTTGGCCACATAGGCAAAGTAGGAGCTTGGGCTATTAACTTCCACTTACAATACATTCTACAAGAAGGTGGAAAAAGAGTACTCTAAACTCCCAAAGAAATTTTCAGAGTAAAGAATCGAAATGTCAAAGGTTTGGAGTAAGAGAGATCAAGTCAAGGCAAATGTGGAAAAAGTAATTGCTCAAAAGAATAAAGCTTAGCAAAGTGTCGATACCCTTTTTGGTTGACTAAAGGTGATGAGAATCACGGAGGGTCGACTAACAATGACACAATTGAATCAGTCAATCCAGTCAGCTGTGTCGGAATAGGATGAATACTAATTCTTTTTTTACTAGGATTCTTGTTTAGCAAGTTATTTACTTATTTCCTATGTAATTTAGGATTGAATTAGTTTTATTATTCTAGCTTGTAGTTGGATTAAGTTAGTTTTGTTATTCTAACTTATAGTTGGATTGGGTTACTTTTGTTATTTCTACTTCTATTTGGATTAGGCTAACTAAAACCCATTAGATTTAGGAGTTAGTTTATGACTAGGTTTAGGATTTTTATTAATTTTCAAGTAAAATTAGAATTTAATTATTTTTGTCTATTTAAAGGCTTTTCCATTGTAAACGAACGAAGAAGATTATTATGAATTGAATTTGAGAGATTTCGTTTTTTTCTATCTTGTTCTTCAAAGAACAAAACTTCAAACTTATCAAAGGATTGATTTATTTGTGGCATTCAAGACCTGAACTTATCAAAGATTTGGGCAGTCTTTGTGGCATTCAACAACATAATTCTTGGCAACGCAATTCTTTGTTCTTGTTTCTGCATATCAATGAGTCTACATTTTAATATAATATAAGTTCTTGGTTCGTGAATCAACGGATCAAGAATTCTTTGCCTTATATCTGATTTTGGCTTTTCTAGGGTTCATTTCAATCTTTTGTGGGTTCCTTTGGCTTCGTTCCATCACGGGTTCACATTAGTTGATATCAGAGCTCTGGGTTGCGCATCAATTGCTATTAGACCACCAGGTTCACATTAGTTGGTATCAGAGCACCGGATTGCATATCAGTTGGTATCACAGCTTTGGTTCTAAAATCGGGTATTTATCTATCCTTGTTTTCTTCTTTTTCATTCCTATATCAAAAAAGATGCTTGAAAGTTTGGAAAGGAGGCAACCACAAAAATTTCTTAATGCTGGGTGGCAAACATGCCGACAAGTTGATTGTTCTAGTTTACGATTCAAGGATTAATCATCTTGAAGAGGGAGGGAATGATGAGAATCATGGAGGGCCGACTAATAATGATGCAATCGGATCAGTAAATCCAGTCAGCTGTATCGGAATTGGATGAATACTAATTCCTTTTTTATTAGGATTCTTGTTTAGCAAGTTATTTACTTATTTCCTATGTAATTTAGGATTGACTTAGTTTTATTATTCCAACTTGTAGTTGGATTATGTTAGTTTTGTTATTCCAACATGTAGTTGGATTGAGTTACTTTTGTTATTTCTACTTCTATTTGGATTGGGCTAACTAAAACCCATTAGATTTAGGATTTAGTTTATGACTAGGTTTAGGATTTTTATTAATTTTCAAGTAGAATTAGGATTTAATTATTTTTTCATATTTAAAGATTTTTCCATTGTAAACAAAAGAAGAAGATTATTATGAATTGAATTTGAGATATTTCTCTTTTTTCTATCTTGTTCTTCAAAGAACAAAACTTTGAACTTATCAAAGAATTGATTTATTTGTGGTGTTTAAGACTTGAACTTATCAAAGATCTAGGCAGTTTTTGTGGCGTTCAACAACACAATTCTTGATTATTGTTTATGCATATCAACGGGTCTAGATTTTAATATAATCTAGGTTCTTGGTTTGTGAATCAACGGGTCGAGAATTCTTTGCCTTATATCCAATTTTGGCTTTTCTAGGGTTCATTTCAATCTTTTGTGGGTTCCTTTGGCTTCGTTCCATCATGGGTTCACATTAAAAGGATGTTCAGAAAAAGGCAATCGACACCCTGTAATTGGCTTACTTGGAATATCAATAGGGACTTGTCGAGTTTTGTTGATCTAATGCCCACGTTATTGTTCACGAGCAAGTTGCTAGATGAGAATTTTGATTCCTTGCTCATGAGATTCATGAATGCTTACTAGGTGTAGATGTAGATGCAATTACTTTTAACCTACAAGTAGTTTTTAATTTTCTCTACCTTAGCTTCGTTTTTGTGAATTCTCTTTTAAGTTATTTTATAGTTTAATGAATAGGCTATTTATGTTTGGTTCTTTCTTTTCTCTATTGTATTTGAATGTTTTGTTTTAATTCTTGTGCATGTTTTGAATGTTTTGTTTTAATTCTTGTGCATGTTTTGAATGTTTCATAATCATGACCAAGTTTGTTAAGTTAAACCCCCGAGGGTTCAACAATCCTTTGAGGATCCAAGTCCTTGGGTTCATTTTGGGCATCTTAATTGCCTAAGGATATTTGAATGTCTTAGCTATTGTTAACCTTTGTTAGTTGTATACTTTCTTGAGTAAACTAGGTCTATCTATCATCTCTTATTGGGGATGATCACATTGCATACCATTCGATTTGTGTGTTGGTGTATCTAATTATTAGTTTGACCCTAAAATAGGTCATCATTTGTGAAAAAGGGTACCATGTTCACGTTCTGCATGGTTTAGTGCTAGCTAGCTGCTTACCAATCCCTTTGTTTAGTTTGTGCATGTATGATACACAAATAGTTATTGTTCAAGTGATAGATGCTAAATTATAACTAATGTTACCTCTATTTGGGTTAACAACTTCTAAATAGATAAGGCCTCGTAGGGAAGCAAATTCATGATTGCAAGGAGAACTTAAAATAACAATGACAAAAACTAAATTACATGTAATAAGAATTAAAGAAAAACATAACTATTTGGATGATTACTAGTAGTATCTCTTCAAGTTGTCCAAGGCCTAGGTGTGTGGTAATACTTCATCAAGGGAGTGAAACTTATAAACCCCATGGTAGATTACTTTGCTAACTTGATAAGGTCTTCTTACTTAGTGGCTAGTTTGCTGGATTTTTCTCGTTTGGTTGATATCCCTGCCTCATAGAGTACTTAATCTCTTTTGTGAAAGTCTTGCATTGGGCTTTTTGTGTAACACCCTATCTCGCCGGACTTGCCACCATAAGGGATTTAGTGGGATTTTTTTTTTTTTTTTGCCATACATGAATTTGTCACACGCAGTGTCTCAAAGAACAATCTTCACATGCTCACAAAATCCTAAAGCCCAAGTCTTGCCCATTTAGCTAACAAGTTTAGTAGACTTAAACTAAGTAAGGCATATCATTACAAATAGAAATTACAAGACTAAATAACATAGATTACTAAACCGTTCATACATATTGTCTTCTAAATCAAATAAGGATTACATGACTTGAAAATGTAAATAGTGACTATCTCGCTCATTTTCCATTGGCCCTCAACTGGCCATGCCTTCACCTTTGCTGCAATCCCAGTCTGGAACATTTGAATATTCTAGGGGCATAACCCAAATTAGATGTTGAAACATCTAAGTGATGGTATAAAACAGTTTTATAGAATGCATATATGATCATAAGCATGGCATAAACGAATAACATGTCAACCTTGAGAAAACACCTCAACATACTTAATCCTCAGAGTGCACATCGGCGGTCACCCATGGAAAACACGTTCCACAGCTCCAACAGGATTAACATAGCGACATTCTCAAGGAGACCTCATCCTGTTCCACCAAACATCATAACAATGACATGAATCCAAATATATCAATGCTATGAAAACCACACGCTATGCATTTTTACAAAACACATCCAGTTGACAGCTGATGTAATAAATTTAACATGCACAATATGTTGATAAATCAAAAATAATTTGGGCAAATCATTCACATGGAACCACCCAAGGTTTGGAGGGTAAAACCGCTCACTAACCAACCACATGCAAAAATCATTTGTACGAAACCAGATTAAGCACTTGAAACTAACTAATCACAAGTCAAAATCATTTGCAATAAACCAAAACCAAGTGCTGGATAGAACCACTCACCTTGACTTAGCTCTCAAGTTTCCTTGGTATGTGTGCCCCGACCTCGAAACTCCTACCTGGACAATTTCTTGGCTTCGGCATGCTCTTGTAGCTCCAAATTAATTCTTAAAATTTTTTGAAAACTTTTTCCTATTTTTCTCAAATTTTTTCTCATTTTCCCTATTTTCTTCATCTTCTTTTTTTTTCCATTCCTTTCTTTTCCTTTTTTTCCTTTTCTTTTCTTTCTTTCTTCTTTCTTTCTCTTCCCAGCTTCTCCTATGCACAAACAGCCTCGTGGCCACCCCCTTGCGCGCGCCAGCTACCTGCCACCTCTGCAATCGCCGCTCATTGTGACCACACTGCTGTCCTACCTAGCTGTCGCCGCCATGGCCAACGTTGGCCTCCTCCGCACACAGCCTCAGCTCTACCGTCGCCCCTGCTCGCCATCCAGCAGCTGGAAGCTTGTGGCTATGGCTACCGCTTGCTATTGCAACCCATTCCAACCACCTTCGACCACCCTTACGGCTATCACCAATCGCACATGGCCTTCTGCTGCCTTGAGCAGCTTACTGCCCAGCATCATCGTCGTCGTTTTCTTCCTCTACCATGGTTCCTTCTTCTTCATTTCTGATGGTTTCACTTCCCTTCTCTTCCCAAGACTCTTAACTTCTCCCTCTATTTATAGGCTCTCCACCATTTTTTCTCATTGCCTTGTCCATCACTTTTGCTTATAACTTAGCCATGAAGTTCTTGCAGCAAGACTTAGCCATTAAGTCTTCATAGAAGTTGGCCACCACGCACACACACACACACACACACATATATATATATATATATATTACACCATAACATAAGGAAAATTACATATTTAGAACCCAAATTTCATCTCTATTTTGTTTGGGTATTTCTCTAATTGCAATTACACTCTCAAACATTAAATTAATACTCATCGAGATACTTAAAATCCAAAATTAGCAACTCCAAGTTTACTCAATAAGTATGCTTTTTCCCCAGTATCCTCACCGGGCTATTGTTTCATCTTGAAACCACCTTAGGGTTGATCCTTATATAAAACTAGAGCCCCCTCAGGGTTCCATTGACTTACCGAAGGTCCCTTACAATCATTCAATTTTCTAGGTTGTATTTTAGCTGTATCAAAAACTGTCTCTGATCTGACCGCTTGTAGCACCATAAATCTTGTCTCGGGATTCTCATCAATCCTATATCCTTTTTCTTAGATATCTAGGTTCTAGGGCATTCCCTGTAGTTGATTAAGTCACTCACAATTTTGAGAAATACACTATAATGCCAAATTATTTAAAAATTTCACTTTAGGCCTAAGATAAATTACACTTTGAGTCCTTTGAAAAAAATCCCGGGTATTACATTCACCCCTCCTTAAAGAAATTTGGTCCTCGAAATTTACATCTGATCGATCAAGTAATTAAGACAAACAATAGCTCATTACCTGAACACCTCAATCACATATCGACTCAATCCTTAACAAACACCTTAGTTTGCATTTATTATACGTCCAATGCTTACGAGCATGTCGTGTCATTTACAGAATTTCTTGGTGTGGCTCTTTATAGGCGACCACGTGGCCAGCGGTTGTCGAACCACTCCAGATTAGATATCTATGTATCTCTTCTCTAGTTTGCAGCAAAGTGCACCCTAGGTCGTCTCTCACAAGGAGCCTCACCTTCTTCTACCAACAAGGAGAACCAATATAAACAACAATTTGTTTAGGGGGGGTTTTGATAGAAAACTAAGTAACAAAACAGAAAAACAAGAATAGATGAAAATCAGTAAATGAAATGCAACCAGCTGTGTATTTGTCCCCTCTGTGAAATCTTCCTCGTTCAACCTATAAATCTTGGCTTATTAGATGTTTTAATCTCCGGATATCAAACTTAAAACATCCCCAACAACCGTCCAAGGATTAGAATGATTGGAACAACAAAATGAATACAGAAATCTCTTATAAACAAAATGCAACCATTCACTCTCTATTCAACCCATCCGGAGCTATGCAAGAGCAACCATTCAAGCATATTATATTCATTTCCGAGATGTTATACCAACCGGCTACAACACTCTGTTCTCTTAAGCATTTAACAGAAAATGAATCCATGCAAATTCACACAAACTTGCCATGAACTCCATGCATTCGAAAATCTGCTCAAACTAAACCAAATGGAAATGAATAAGATTAAAATAAACAAACCAGGTTTTTGCAGCTCATCCGGGACTCAGATTCCACACGGGTTCAAGATACACAACCAGTTACAATAGCTCTAGCCTTTCATTATAGCAAGGAAGACAAAATGAAGAAAACAGAAAAATGCTAACAACAAGAAAAACGGTCAGAATCTCCTCTCTTTTCTCCTCTCAATCTCTATCTGGAAATAAGTGCTAAGAGGCCTTAAATACATGGCTAAGAAAGGAAGAGCTAGGAAGGCTAGAGTTGGGCCTAGTCCAACAGAAAAGAAAAGAAACAGAAGAGAGATAAGTGAGCCCAAAACAGCAAAATCGAGCAGCCCAAATCTGCTCCTTGAAAGTGAGCCCAAACTCCTTTAGATGAGTCCCACAATTGCCCAAGGCCGGCCTACCCTCATGAAGTCCGAAATGAGCCACTTCAAGTCTTTTCCAGCTGCTTCTCTAGCCCATCCAATATTCCCTAAAGCTAAGCAAGCTTGGATCCATAGAAGTAAGATAGAAAATAGTGTAAGGACGATTTGAAGTATAATAAAATAGAAACAATGAAAGATCAGCAAAAATTACTTCAAATGGCGTAATAAGACTGAGGTGAAATGCCAAAATTTAGCATAAATATGCATGCTATCAACTCCCCCATACTTAGACTTTTGCACTCCTAGGCAAAACACTAGACTCTATGACTTAAGAATAAAAATGTGGAAAACACAAATCAGATGCAAGGTAAGTCTTCAAGAATTCATCATTCAAAGATCATCTTTCCTCTACTTCCAAGAAAACAAGTGACATAGCAATTCATTCAATAAGACAAATCAAAAGTAGAAGCCTCTCACAGGACAAGTGTATGCTCAAAAATCTCTCAAGATGTGGTGGTGACTGTTTCGTTCAAATTCACCCAATCACAATTCCACTACCATAAGCTTGTTTATCTTCTCAATCTCCACTATCCATGTCACATGCATGCCACAAATCAAAAAGACTTATTCAGGGTTGTAATGTGGGGAAGAAAGAAATGGAAAGACAACAATGAAGGAAAACATGCCTTAGGTCGAGAAAACATTTCATGCAACTCCAAGATCAAGAGATAGAATTTCCAAGCATTATGAAAAACATTGCATCTTTATTCGGTTGAGTGCGTTTTATGCTCTGTCTCAACTTTGTTTTCTTCTTTTTCTCATCAATTTTTTCATTTCATTTTTCATTTTTCTTTTTTTTTTTTTGAAAGAGGTGAGTGCGTTTTATGCTCCTTCTCACCATTCTATCCTTTGCTTGCTTTTCTTTTTCTTTTTCATGGATGCAAATGGCCTTTGGCCTTATGACTTGATGAATTCAATCTCTCTCTCTAGAATGCACTTAATATTCCTCTTCCTAAGGTTGGAAGGTCCAAAAAGGTGTATGAAAATGAAGGGTAAGAATGATGGCTCTAAGTGGCAAGCCAAAGGGATTGATTGATTTTTTTTTTTTTTTTTTTTGAATAACAAAATGTCCAAATGGGGACAAGAAAGAATACCTTAATCATGTTTGAGTCATGCATGAACAAATATAGCCTCAACCAAGAATCAAAACAAGTTCTAGAGTGGAGATCATGATAGGTGAATGCACACACAAGAAAGACAATAGGCTCAAAATCCTCATGGTTGTAGACTACCCAATCAATCTATCAAATCAAACTCATTGCCAAGTCACTTGAAATCAAGGAAGATAAGATTGAAGTTCAAATCATGCTGGGTTCTTTTAGACCTAATTGCTTAACTTGCATTTCCACGCAAAACAGACTCAACTAGACCCAAGGAAAAAGAAATATGAAAAGATAAAGAAAATACTGCTAAAATAAGAATGCTGCCCCCCCCCACACTTAGACTTTACATTGCCCTCAATGTAAACATGCAATTCCAATCAAGAATAGGACAAGTAAATGTAAAATATTAGGGAGAGAGAAACAGCCTGATGTATCAAATGGAGGTGGCGTTGAGGAGATGCAGCTCCTCCACAATATGCTCCTGAGAGCTCTCGTAAAATGGCTTAAGCCGCTGCTCGTTCACTGTGAATTGCTTTGCATTGGACTCGTCCTTGATTGCAACTGCACCAAAGGGAAAAACATGAATAACTATGAAAGGACCAGTCCAACGGGAATGTAACTTACCAGGCATCAACTTGAGACGGGAATTGTATAGCAGAACTTTCTGGCCAACTTCGAATGTCTTCCTCACAATAAGCTTGTCATGCACAGCCTTGGTCTTCTCCTTGTAGATGCGTGAGTTCTCATATGCGTCCATCCTAATCTCCTCAAGCTCTTAAAGTTGGAGCTTTCTTTGGGACCCTGCTTGACTGATGTCCATATTGCATTGTTTCACCACCCAATATGACTTATGCTCCACTTCCACCGGTAAGTGACACGCTTTTCCAAAAACCAACCTGTAAGGGGACATCCCGATGGGGGTTTTTTAGGCAGTGCGGTAGGCCCATAATGCATCTTCTAATCTCTTGCTCTAGTCTTTCCTATTGGGCTGGACAGTCTTCTCCAAAATTTGCTTGATCTCCCTATTTGAGACTTCAGCTTGCCCATTAGTCTGTGGATGAAAAGGAGTCGCCACTTTGTGTATTATCCCATACTTACGAAGTAGGGTGTCCATCTTTCTATTGCAAAAGTGGGATCCTTGGTCGCTGATGATGGCCCTGGGCATGCCAAACCTGCAAAAGATGTGAGAACGAACAAAATCTGCAACCACAGAAGCATCATCAATCCTGGTGGCTTTAGCTTCCACCCACTTAGAAACATAATCCACAGCTAACAGAATGTACACATAACCAAATGACATAGGAAATGGACCCATGAAGTCAATGCCCCAAACATCAAAGATTTCACAAAACAATAAGGGTTGTTGAGGCATTTCATTCCTACGTGATATAGTGCCTGTGTGTTGGCAACGTGTGCAATTCTTACAGAACTCATATGAATCCTTAAAGAGTGAAGGCCAATATAATCCAGAATCTAGGACTTTCCTAACTGTACGTTGGGGACCAAAGTGACCACCACATGCAAGTGTGTGACAAAAATTTAAGACAGATGCAAACTCATGGTTAGGCACACATCTCCTGATGACCTGGTCACTACACATACGCCACAGATAGGGATCATCCCACACATAATACCGAGCCTGACTCTTAAATTTATTTAGCTGTTCCTTCTTAAAATATGCAGGTAATTCAGAAGCAACTAAATAATTTACCAAATCAGCATACCAGGGCTCAGCACCATGAATGTGGTATAATAACTCATCTGGGAAATCATCCCTGATAGGCTGGGAGTCCATGACAGATTAATCTGAGGTGGAAGGAATGCGACTGAGGTGGTCGGCTACTAAGTTCTCCACTCCACTTTTATCCTTGATCTCAATGTCAAATTCTTGGAGCAAGAGCATCCACCTTATCAAACCAGGTTTGGCATCAGGCTACTTCAAGAGGTACCTAAGAGCTGCATGGTCAGAAAAGACAATAACTTTAGAACCAAGTAAATAGGATCTAAATTTATCGAATGCAAAAACAATAGACAAGAGCTCTTTTTCCGTAGTGGTATAATTAGTCTGTGCCGCAACCAATGTACGCGAAGCGTAGGCTATGACATGGGATTTCTTCTCCACACGCTGGGAAAGGACGGCACCCACTGCAAAGTTGGAGGCGTCACACATCAACTCGAAGGGCAACTCCCAGTCGGGTGGCTGTATGATGGGTGGAGAAATCAATCGACTCTTCAGTTCCTCAAATGCCCGCTTGCACTACTCATTAAAGTGGAAGGTCACTTCTTTCTGGAGAAGGTGGGAAAGTGGAAGTGCAATATTGCTGAAATCCTTGATGAACCTCCTGTAAAATCCTGCATGGCCAAGGAAAGAACGCACTTCCCTCACAGAGGTGGGATAAGGCAATGAAGCAATAACATCAACCTTAGACCGATCCACTTCTATACCCTTCTTAGACAGAACATGCCCTAAAACAATTCCTTGTTCTACCATGAAATGACATTTTTCAAAATTTAAAACAAGGTTCTTTTCAATGCATCTCTCTAGGACTCTACCCAAGCTAACCAAGAAATCATCAAAAGAAGTGCCATAAACTGAAAAATCATCCATGAATACTTCCATGCAATGCTCTAGAAAATCTGAAAATATACTTACCATGCATCGCTGAAAGGGACCTGGAGCATTACATAGACCGAAAGGAATTCTTCTATAAGCGAATGTGCCAAAGGGGCAGGTGAAGGTGGTCTTCTCTTGATCCTCTGGGGCTATGCAAATCTGAAAGTATCCAGAAAAACCGTCAAGGAAACAATAGTGTGACTTACCAGCCAACCTCTCCAACATCTGATCAATGAATGGGAGGGGAAAATGATCCTTTCTGGTTGATTGGTTCAGCTTTCTATAATCAATGCAGACTCTCTAGCTGTTCTGCACTCTCATGGGGATAAGCTCATTCTGCTCATTTGGGACCACCGTGATGCCCGTCTTTTTTGGAACAACCTGCACGGGACTCACCCACTTGCTGTCAGAAATAGGGTAAATAATACCGGCTGCAAGTAATTTACTTACCTCCTGTTTTACCACATCAAGGATGGTTGGGTTAAGTCTTCTTTGAGGCTACCTTGCTGGTTTTGCTCCTTTCTCCAATAAGATACGGTGCATGCAAACAGATGGGCTGATTCCAGTTATGTCTGCTAAAGTCCACCCAATTGCTTTCTTATTCTTTTTCAGCACGTCCAGCAACCTTCTCTCTTGGTCAGGCTGTAAGTTATTTGCAATGATGACTGGAAGCTTCTCATCTTTCTCCAAGAATGCATACTTGAGGTGCTGAGGCAAAGGCTTGCGCTGAATGGTGGGTGGCTGCTGCAAAGAGGGGGCTGACCTATTTGACTGCAACTCTAACTCCAAAGCACTATCAACCTGCTCAACAAGGTCAGCAGCATTATCTTCCACTTGGGAAATGTTAGCATCAAAATCAAACTCATGCTTATGCAAAAATTCAGCAATCTCTAAGCATGCAGCACATTGACTCTCTCCTTCACTACAATTAGTGCAAATAATCGTATCTGGGAACTCATGCATAGTGGGGAGTTTATCAATTAAATCAGAAGACTCAGAACATGCTTCATTCACTAACAGGTCAACTCTATTTACTTGAAAAGTGGAATGATCCTCAGCAGGGAATTTCATGGCATCAAGTATCTTGAAGTTAATTGTGTTACCAGCAAATTCCATGGAAAGTGTACCCTCATGCACATTGATAATAGTTCTAGCAGTTTTTAAGAATGGTCTCCCTAGTATCAAGGGTGCATGCTCAAGTGTGCTGTCATTTTCCATATTCAAAACATAAAAATCAGCTGGAAAGATTAAATCCTTAACCTTAACCAGCACATCTTCTAGGACTCCAGTGGGGTGTGCAGTACTTCTATTGGCCAGCTGGACAACCACTCCTGTTGACTTCAAAGGACCACACTGCAATGAAGCATAGATAGAGTTAGGCATAACATTAATGGATGCACCTAAATCTAGTAAAGCATTGCCAAATTGCATCTCTCCTATAGTACAAGGAATGGAAAACGTCCTTGGATCTTTACACTTTGCTGGCATGGCAGGTTGGATAAGGGCAGAGACATTTCTTCCAAGGTTGACTTGTTCGTTCCCTCTTAATCTCCTCTTGTGCGTACACAAATCTTTGAGAAATTTTGCATACTTGGGGATCTGTCTGATGGCTTCAAGGAGGGGTATATTGACTTCCACTTTCTGGAATGTCTCCAAAATCTCTTTATCTAATTCGACCTCTGCTCTTTTCTTATTTCATGTTGCTCGATGTGGGAATGGCAGGGGCTGGTTGTTGGAAGACTCTCCTTGTTCTTGATAACTGGAGTTTGGCTGCTTGGCTTCTTGGATTGAGGAGGGTTGCTACTCTTTGCTACCCTCTACATGCTACTTCATGTTTGATGATGGTGGAGGGGTTAGGATGATTACTTCTTTCCCACTTCGAAGCATGATGGCACTAACATTACCCCTTGGATTGGCAACTGGTTGTGAAGGAAGCTGCCCCGAACCTTGACTCCTTAACTCATTGATGTTTGTGGCTAGCTGGCCTATTTGGGTCTCCAAACTTTGAATTGTGGTTTCTGTTTTTTGCTGGAATTGGAGTGTATTGGCTACTAGTTGTTTAACAAGATCATCCAAACTAGGTTCTGACTTGGGTAATGGTGGTGCTTGTTGCATGGCTTGATTCGGCCTTGGTGGTGGAGCATGGTTGCTGGAAATTGAAGGATGGAACCTCTGCTAAAATGGTTGATTCTGGTATGGCTGCTGCTGCACATGTTGATTGGAAGGGCCGCCATATCTGAGGTTCAGATGGTCCCTCCAACCTAGATTGTAGGTGGGGGAAAATGGATCATATCTGTTTGGAGGTTGTGATTGGTTGTGCTGCTGGTGCTGGAATGGTCTACCAGGAAAAATGCCTGCACAGGTCTCATTATTTTCTTGCAACTGTGGGCATTGGTCTGTTATATGGGATGGCAAGGAGCAAATGCCACAAAGCTGCTACTGGGGTTGCTTTCTCTCTAATGCCAACTGCCTGACCATGGAAGCTAATTCCTCAAGCTTGTTTTCTATCCTCTGCTGGTCCATAGTGGCAGCCACACTGACTTCATTGATGGCTTTTGTAAGAGTGTTAATTCTGGTGCCAAACTGCTGGGCATTTTGTGCCATCTTTGATATTAGCTCTTATGCAGCTGTTGGGGTCTTCTCTGCCAAGGCTCCTCCACTTGTAGCATCTACCAAGTACCTGTCCATGGGGATTAGACCTTCATAGAAATATTGAACTAGGAGTTGGTCACTTATCTGATGGTGAGGACAGCTGGAACACAACTTCTTGAATCTCTCCCAGTACTCATGTAGAGTCTCACCACTCATCTGCCTTATACCACAAATTTCCTTCCTTATTGATGTTGTTCTGGAGGTTGGGAAGAATTTTTCCAGGAAGATCCGTTTCAATCCATCCCAGCTGGTAATAGCAGCTGGTGGCAGGTAATACAACCAGTCCTTGGCTGATCCATCAAGTGAGAATGGGAAGGCTCTCAACTTGATTTGCTCTTCATCTACTCCTTGTGGCCGCATAGTTGAGCAAACAACATGAAACTCTTTCAGATGCTTGTGTGGATCCTCTCCTGCAAGACCATGAAACTTGGGCAACAAATGGATCAGTCCAGATTTTAGTTCAAAGTTAGCATCCAACTGTGGGTATTGAATACATAGGGGCTGATAATGCACATCAGGTGCAGCCAGCTCTCCAATGGTTCTACCATCCAAATGACCATGATTTACATTATTTCCATGATTTCCATTATTGCCATTACCATTATTTCCATTACCATTATCTGCCATATTGATGAATTCTGGAATAGGTTCGGATAAAGTATTAGAAACACTGTTAGGGTCAATCCTATCCCGAGACTTAAGCTCTCTAGCTTGCCTTCTAAGAGTGTTCTCTAATTTAAGATCCAAATCAAGTAATTTTTCCTTAGAGGACCTGGTCATGCACTAGAGATCAGCACAAAAACAGCACACAAAATGGCCTATGCATACTAAGAACTCAAAAACACAAAAACACAAAACGTGTCAAACAAGAAGCCCTTAGATGATTTTTTTTATGCAATTTTTCACAAAATTTCAACACAAAAACATTGAGGGACCTAAAAACACTAAAAACCACACAAAATTAGCCACTGAGAAACACAAAATGGCCCCAAAAGTGGTCTAAACGTTGGAATTTGGCTAAAAAATGCTCTTCTCACAGCAAATTTGTGACTCTTGATCCTCACACCCCCATTTCTTTGGACACCAAAAATCAGCTCAATCGGAGCAAGTGGAAGGCTGTGAACAGTAACTGGGAAAACTGATTTTATATGCAAGAAAACATCAAGAGGGGCATATGGACTTGAAAGAATATCAAGTAGGGATGAGAAAGCAAGAGGATAGAACTGGTATCTTGAGCTCAATCCTTAAATCTTGCTATCTGTCATGGAGGTGGTCAAAAACGCTGTTAAATGGAAGGCTGCTATGGCTGATCTTCTCTTGGTTGCAGCTGCTGGTGCCTATCTGCCAAACGAAAAGAAAGATTAGTGGGGAAAGGAAAGACAACGTTAAAAGGAATGTTAAAAGAGAGAAAATAAAAGGAAAAGGTGAAAAAGAAAAACGGAATGTCCTCTTGGTCAAGTGATTTGCTGTCAGAGGCAGACAAGTGGACTTCAGCTTTCTCTAAATAAAGGAAAAAAACGGTTATGCTCCTGATCTACTACAGCCCTTTTTTTTTTTTTTTTTGTTGGGTTGTCTACTTGCTGTGAGCTTGCTTTTCAGCACCTATCAGAGCACATGAAGACCACACAAGAACACAAGGTAGTGATACTGAAAACCAGAGAAGGACTGCAGGTGTTTTTTTTGCTTTTTCAGTTGCTGCAAGGTTACTTTTTCAGTTGCTGCAGGGTTGCTTTTCCAGTTGCAGGTCGTGTAGCCCTCTCCAATAGCCATTTCTTTGTTCAAAAATAATTCTAGAAACAAGAAGACAGAAAAGGAAAATACACACACACAAAAAGAAGATCGAAAAGGCAAATAAGGCTTTTCTGTTGCTACTTGCTATCAGTTTATCTCAAGAATAGAACAGAATAGCTCTTCAAGTTTGTGAGCAACAACTGATAACCTTATCACCAAGAACACAAAACAGACAAAACACTCAAACAAGAAAACAAAACAAATAGAAAATAGGGTCGGTCCTCTATGTTTTTAGAAGAAAAACTTGGCTCCCCGGCAACGGCGCCAAAATTCTGACCAGCGGCTGTCGAACCACTCCAGATTAGATATCTATGTATCTCTTCTCTAGTTTGCAGCAAAGTGCACCCTAGGTCGTCTCTCACAAGGAGCCTCACCTTCTTCTACCAACAAGGAGAACCAATATAAACAACAGTTTGTTTAGGGGGGGTTTTGACAGAAAACTAAGTAACAAAACAGAAAAACAAGGATAGATGAAAATCAATAAATGAAATGCAACCAGCTGTGTATTTGTCCCCTCTGTGAAATCTTCCTCATCCAACCTATAAATCTTGGCTTGTTAGATGTTTTAATCTCCGGATATCAAACTTAAAACATCCCCAACAACCGTCCAAGGATTAGAATGATTGGAATAACAAAATGAATACAGAAATCTATTATAAACAAAATGCAACCATTCACTCTTTATTCAACCCATCCGGAGCTACGCAAGAGCAACCATTCAAGCACATTATATTCATTTCCGAGATGTTATACCAACCGGCTACAATACTCTATTCTCTTAAGCATTTAACAGAAAATGAATCCATGCAAATTCACACAAACCTGCCATGAACTCCATGCATTCGAAAATCTGCTCAAACTAAACCAAATGGAAATGAATAAGATTAAAACAAACAAACCAGGTTTTTGCAGCTCATCCGGGACTCAGATTCCACACGGGTTCAAGATACACAACCAGTTACAATAGCTCTAACCTTTCATTACAGCAAGGAAGACAAAATGAAGAAAACAGAAAAATGGCCAGAATCTCCTCTATTTTCTCCTCTCAATCTCTATCTGGAAATAAGTGCTAAGAGGCCTTAAATACATGGCTAAGAAAGGAAGAGCTAGGAAGGCTAGGGTTGGGCTTAGTCCAACAGAAAAGAAAAGAAACAGAAGAGAGATAAGTGAGCCCAAAATAGCAAAATCGAGCAGCCCAAATCTGCTCCTTGAAAGTGAGCCCAAACTCCTTTAGATGAGTCACACAATTGCCCAAGGCCGGCCTACCCTCATGAAGTCCGAAATGAGCCACTTCAAGTCTTTTCCATCTACTTCTCTAGCCCATCCAATATTCCCTAAAGCTAAGCAAGCTTGGATCCATAGAAGTAAGATAGAAAATAGTGTAAGGACAATTTGAAGTATAATAAAATATAAACAATGAAAGATCAGCAAAAATTACTTCAAATGGCGTAATAAGACTGAGGTGAAATGCCAAAATATAGCATAAATATGCATGCTATCACCACGCATCTCCAAAACTTTAGGCACGTACATCCCACCTCGAAAACCTAAGAATGCCATCTTGTATCTCAAAAATCAGAACCCTTGGGCTAGTTATGCTCATCTATCCATAGATAAATACTTGTCACCCACATATGGCTCTTGTATCTCGTTCACCAGATCCAGCTAAACTGCCAGGTCAATGATAGGAACGGAAAATCCCCTTGGCACTACACTCACAGTCACTAGGCAAAAGCCTCCCATAACTGCTACTCACTGGCCATCCACCTAGTTATAGTAGGCACACTCCTACTCAAAGCATTAGGCATCTCATTGCCATGCCCTAGGTGATATAAAGTAGTGCAGTCGTAGTCCTTAAGGAACTCCATCCATTGTTGTTGCCTCATGTTCAACTCCTTCCGCAATAACACATGCCTCAAGCTTCTTGTGGTTCGTGAACACATCAAATTTCCCATCTTACTGGTAGTGCCTCCATAACCTCAAGAGCACATACCATAGCTGCCAACTCCAAGTCTTACATCAGATAGTTCACTCTGTGCCTTGGCATGATCCACACACGATCACTCATTCATGTTGTATTAACACGTAACCCAAACCTTTGAACTTTTGAAAACTCTTCCTGCGTCTGGTAGATCATTCTCACTAGACTCTCCTCACGAGTCTTGTCATGGACACAACTATTTAAGAGAGTCCCATCATAAACCTCCAACAACAGTTTGCAAAGCTTTCAACCATTTACAGACAATTGAGGGATCTATTGCAGTGCTCTAGTCCCTTGGGACTTGGATTCTAGTCCAAACATAACAACCACAGTGCTACCCAAACTTGGCATCTGACCGTCTCCGCAATTCACTATGTAGCTCTGACTCATAGGGATCACACCCTTGCCATGAGCTAGCCTAAAAGCTGCTCTAGTCATTAGTCATGAGTCCATCACTAGTCCTCTGCCTTGGTCCTTAGGCTCAGATTTGTTGTTTACAATCCACACACCCATAGTGTTATTGTCATGCTAGAGCCTCCCGTCCGGTCTCTAAGAGTTGCAATTGTCCCTTTCTCCATCACTTCTGGTACTTCTTTCAATACTTGTCTTAACTCCAAACCTCAAGGATCCTCGATCCTTTTCAGAGTTACATTTACTTAGGCTACCAATCCTTGCTTGGATCAACCTCTTTCCAGAACTTCGAATCGTCTCACGAAACTTATCAAGACATCTAACTTCGAATTGTCATGGTGCCTGTGACAATCAATTTTGACCTCATATTCACAGATGTGGAGCCTCATGCCCTTATCTTTTCTTTCAAGGTTTATTTCGACCTAGCAAGAAATTCTCGACCACGAAATCCACCGTGATGCTCCCAACAATGCCTCTCAGAATCGCCAAAACTCATATTTGAAGAATTTGGCGTATAGCTAGTGCTCCTTGAAAGTTCCCAACATTATCCTCAATGTTCCTCACACATCTCCCTATTCGAGGAGTACACCAGTATATCATCAATAAATACAATCACTAATGAGGCTTTGATGCATTGGTCTAACCATAAGGCAACATCAAATCATGACTTAAATGTCGACTCCAAAAATGTCTCATTCCTTTATCTTACCCTTGATCGCACATTAATCATAGAAAAATATCCCAGCCTCTTGCAACTCGTTTACTATTAATCATTTTGAGGTAAAAGAAACTGACTCTCAATTATCATCTTATTCAAGCCTGATAATTTATACCCTCAGTCAAGCCACACATATTTAAGCATCCAATAATTTCAATAATGATTCAGGTCCATGTAGTTGCACAAGGCATAACTTGTTCATGTGTCTTTTCTCACAGACTTCTGAATCCCCAAGCCCACTTGGCACATTGAACCGTAGTTACAAACTTTGTTGCCTAGGTCTTTCACCATTCCTTTATGGTCATTACGACCTAACAAGAAACTCTTGTGGTTTAGGTACATGAACTCTACCTTGAATTGAGATCACACAACTCCTCATCAAGGCTTTATATTGGCCATGCTCTATTATCTGAAATCTCACTCATCGAGATTCCACTGCCTTACGTACCTTGATCTTCAGATCCAGCTGACTATCAACTCGCAACCATCAAATTAGTCCTTCCTAGGCATTACACTCACCATCAGCCAACAAACACATGCTATCACCATCAACCTGGCCATATAGTAGGCTTACTCTTACAAGAAGAGTCGACCCCCACACATGTAAGCCTCGGGTGAAACTACACAGTCTCGTCACACTCTTTCAAGAACTATCATTCATTGTTGCTACCACATGTCTAACTCCTTCTGCAAGAACCGTACCCTAGGCCCATGACACCAGTGATCACCTCACCAAATAAGTAGTGCTTATATGGTCTAGTCGCATGCACCAAATCTACCATATCCATTTTACACGTTGGATAACTCTTCCTCAGCAACCCAACACTATCCACAAGGCATATGCCAAAAATGACCCATCTCATGATCCGACTAGCATTATTATACTAGACACTGAGGTTAATTTACCCCTCGAGCCTCACAATGCTCATCTCATGGAAGAACGTTTCACAATTGACTCTTTCTATGATATACCGCAATTGCATTCTAGAACTTTAACAAATCACAATTCCCTCGTAACGTCTCCAACACCATTTATACTTGCATTCTCAAGTCCTTCCTCAATTGAAGAGTGCATTGGTATCTTGTCAAATGAAGACAACCTTAGATCTATCCAATAGACTCTCCTTGCAAATATCTTTATGTTCTTACAATGATCGTCCATCTCTAGCCTCTCACTTGACCCAATCCCTTGGATCCTTGACCTACACATCTCATTTTCAGAGTCACTAAATTATCCTTACATTTGAACCTTGATGATTCATATCATCTGTTCCTGAACCTAATCTTATTAGCTAGGTTATGTCACATCAGACTAACCATTCACGACTCAATCATTCTTGATAACAAACAGTTACCCCATCATTTAGCGTAAGGATTTTGACTAATGATTTCAAATCTAGAGTCTCCTAATCACATGGATCCATAATCATGGTTACTGAATCCACCTTACATTCAAACCATTTCATCAGACCCTAACTTTCATAACTAGGTCATTCTGACCAGCTGTTCTATCACTTAACAAGGTTAGATCCTCAAATCAATAACCTTTAAGACCTCAACTGACAATCCCTAAATCTCCAAGTAGGGATTCCATTTTACGAGCCATCAGTTTCCTTTTCCCCCCTAAGTCTCCACTTGGGGTTTCTATTTAATTCGCTATGATACCACTTGTAACGCCCTGCCTCACCGAGCGTGCCACTATAAGGGATTTACAGGGACTTTCTTTTTTTTTTTTTTTTTTTTGCATACATAAGTTTGTCACACACAGTGTCTCAAACAACAATCTTCACATGCTCACAAAATCACAAAACCCTAGTCTTGCCCATTTAGCAAAAGTTCAATAGACTTAAGCTAAGTAAGGCATATCATTACGCAACGAAAATAACAAGACTAAATGACATAGATTACTACAACCTTTCATAGATATTGTCTTCTAAATCAAATAAGGATTATATGACTTGAAAATGTAAATAGTAACTATCTTGCTCGTTTTCCATTGGCCCTCAACTGGCCATGCCTTTGCCTTTGTTGTAATCCCTGTCTAAAACATTTGAATGTTCCAGGAGCATAACCTATATTAGATGCTGAAACATCTAAGTGATGGTACAAAACAATTTTATACAATGCATGTATGATCATGAGCATGACATAAACAAATAACAAGTCAACCTTGAGAAAACACCTCAGCATACTTAATCCCCGGGGTGCATATCAATGGTCATCCTTGGAAAACCCATTCCACAACTCTAGTGAGATTAACGTAGTGACATTCTCAAGGAGACCCTATCCCGTCCCACCGAACATTAACAACGACACGAATCCTAACATATCAATGCAATGAAAACCACACGCCATGCATTTTTACAAAACATATCCAATTGACACCTCATGTAATAAATTTAACGTGCACAATATGTTGATAAATCAAAAACAATTTGGGAAAATCATTCGCATGGAACCACCCAAGGTTTGAAGGGTAAAACTGCTCACTAACCAACCACATGCCAAAATTGTTTGTACGAAACCAGATTAGGCACTTGAAACTAATTGATCACAAGTCAAAATCATTTCCAATAAACCAAAACCAGGTGTTAGATCGAACCACTGACCTTGACTTAGCTCTCAGGCTTTCTCGATACGCGTGTCCTAACCTCAAAATGTGTGCCTAGACAATTTCCTAGCTTCGACATGCTCCTTTAACCCCTAATTAATTCCTAGAATTTCTTAGAATTTTTCAAAAGTTTTTCCTATTTTTCTTCATTTTTTCCTCATTTTTTCTATTTTCTTCTTCTCCATTTTTTTCCCTTTCTTTTCTTTTTCTTTTTTTCTTTTTCTTTTCTTTCTTTCTTTTTCGTTCCTCCTCCCAACTTCTCCTGTGTATGAACAACCTCACACCCACCCCCTTCCAGGCGCTAGCTGTCAGCCACCTCCGTCGTTGCCGCCATAGCCACTGCCGGCCTCCTCCGCGCACGGCCTCAGCTCCGCCGCCGCCCTTGCTCGTTGTCCAACCACTGAAAGCTTGAGGCTATGGTTGTCGCTTGCTATTGCGGCCCATTCCAGCTGCCTCCAACCATCCTCATTGTTGTTGTAACACCCCCTTCTCCTAGAACTGCCCAAGAAGAGGTACTACAGGGAAATAAAATAAAACTAACTAATAAACTAAAATTTGATGCTATAAATGAATATCTCAATTAACTGAAATGAAAACTCTTGAGCCAACATAAACTAAAAACCATAAACTCTGTCTAAGGGACAATCCCTCAACTGAAATATAAAAGAAACCTAAACTAATAAGACATCAACTAATCCCAGACATCTTTTATCTTGAGCGGCTCCACGTACATACACTACTGAACACTGCTGCTAGGCCCCACATCTGGTACTCCCACGCTAGGACCTGGAATGGTAAAGAGTATAAGGTGAGCTACAAAGCTCAGTAAATAATAAGTTGGAAAGAATAACTGAACCTGAATCGAAGAACATCGATACTAATAAATTGCTTGTTGAACTTGCACTGAGAGGTATAATCACTGTCTGTTTGCATTCATAAAAAAGTAATACACATAAATTGTAAACTAAATGCAAGTATGCAACTTTGGCTCATAGGCCCACATAATCTGATAACACATACCTGACTGATTTGAATCCTGCATACGTAAAAACTGTAAGCACATACTGTGGGCAAAGCCCCTAGTCTCCTGGTCGTCACCAGGCAAGCAACTCATAACTGAGCTAAAACTGATACTATGAGATCCTCGCAAACTAAGCCACCTGGTGCACATAATGCAATGCAATGCTCACATAAATGCTGGTATACGTTATGTAATGCTCCATATAAAGTTATGCTCAATGCTCATACCAAAATATATGCACATAATCTCACAAAATAATGCTGAACATGTCATAATAAAATAATACTGAACATAATATGATCTTCATCTATATATTGGAATACAAGATTCTATGAATTATGATTTATGGTATATGCATGATTAACTTGTTATATTCTGGCATATAAATTTAATATTTGGAGGTATTGAATATTTTTACTTGAATAAAACTTGAATTAAGCTATTCTGAAAGTTCACTTAGATTTTTGGAAATCCCATCCGAATATCAGGAAGGATATGAAGAAAGACATCCGGATATAAAGAAGGTTCATCCGAATACACTAGCACTCAAATAAGAAACTATTCAGATATACTGGGATATATTCGGATAGAAACTAGGACATCCGAATATGATTCAGATCATCCGAATCTCTCACTATGGCATTCAGATATATCAGGAGACTATTCGAATATGAAATTCAACTTTGGAGGAAGCCATCCGGATAGAAGAAAATGGCATTCGGATATGAGATATCTGGATGTACGAATAACCATCCGGATATTACACGCAAAGAACTTGGAACTCATTTGGATATCTGCAATTAAATTTGACAAACATAAACGCTAACAGAGACTGAAATCTATAACAAAACTTAATGGTTCTACACCATTTTGAATAAAATCTTGGAAAAAGGAATCTCAATCGATATGAAACAACTTTAAGGATGATTCAAAGCTAATATTTGATTGAATTGCTATAAAGATCATGCATATATTAGAACTTACCTCTAAAAGAAATAAAAGGAGGAAAAAAACTTGCAAGTCAAAATCCAAAATAGAGAATGAGTAATAGAACTCACAATCCAAAATGGAAAAGAAGTAATAGAACTTGCAATCCAAAATGGAGAAGTAATGGAACTTGTAATCCAAAATGGAGAAGAAGTAATAGAACTCACAATCCTAAATGGAGAAGGAGTAATAGAACTTGCTCATAACTTCACTGTTATACACATATATATATATACGTCTTTGCTTACTGATATAAATCTAAAACTACAATGAAGAATTGGAATAATCTGAAAATGAAACTAATATGAACCTGTAATGGAAAGGATTACAAGGAAGATACTTGCCTCGATAAATCTTGATCAACTCACACGATCTCAACCAGAAATCTCCTATGCAAACAAACTTCTGCAACTCACAGACTTCTTAACTCTCTGCTCCTCACACGGTGTGAAGAAAACTATGGCTTATATGCCTTTATATAGAGAAAGAAATAACCTTAAAAGCCTATCTCCTTCTCCTTTTATAATTTGGAGTCCTTATTCTTAATTAAATTGGAGACTTCAAACATAACCCTTCTAACGTATGGATTCTCCCAATTACATAATATTTCTAATTAAATAATTCCTAATAATAGAAAATTATTATTTAAAACTCTAGAATTACCTTCATGCCCTTGTATTTAATTTTTACATAATTTAAATGCCTTTAAATGCTATACTCTCAATTAAAAATTCTAAATTGCCACATTAAATATTTAATTGGTCAATTCTCTTAAGCTAAAAATTAGTTAAATAATTCTCAATAATTCTAGGCCCGTATGAAAGGCCATTACAGTTGTTACCAGCTGCACATGGCCTCCTACTGCCCTACACAACCTGTTGCCCAGCCTCATCGCCGTCATTTGCTTCTTCTGCCACAGTTCCTTCCTTTTCATTTCTGATGACTTCACATCCCTTCTCCTCCCAAAACTCTCAACTTCTCCCTCTATTTATAGGCTCTCCATCGCCTTTCCTCATTGCCTTGTCCATCACTCATGCTTATAACTGAGCCATGAAGTTCTTGCAGCAAGACTTAGCCATTAAGTCTTCACAGAAGCTAGCCACCACGCACATAGGCGCACATATATATATATATATTACACCATAACATAAGGGAAATTACACATTTAAAACCCAAATTTCATCTCTATTTTGTTTGGGTATTTCTCTAATTGCAATTACACCCTCATACATTAAATTAATACTCATCGAGATACTTAAATCCAAAATTAACAACTTCAAATTTACTCGATAAGTACGCTTTTGCCCCTGTGTCCTTACTGAGCTATTGTTTCATCTTAAAACCACCTCAGGGTTGATCCTTACATAAAATCGGAGCCCCCTCAAGATTCCGTTTACTTCTCGGAGGTCCCTTACAATCGTTCGATTTTCTAGACTATATTTTAGTTGTACTGAAAACTATCACTGATCTAACTACTTGTAGCACCATAAATCTTATCTTGGGACGCTCATCAATCCCATATCATTTTCCTTAGATATCTAGATTATAGGGCACTCCCTACAGTTGATTCGATCACTCATAATTGTGAAAAATACACTATAACCCCAAATTATCTTAAAATTTCACTTACGACCCAAGATAAATTATACTTAGTCCTTTAGAAAAAACCCCAGCTATTACATTTTCTATTATAGTACTAGACAATCCATTTAATGCTATGCAACTTGACGAAATATTGGTTGTCTCCTTGAGTTCATCTAATAATTTGAGGTTCCATTGTAGTCTTTTGTTATTTTGGTCTTGTTGTTACCTGAATATAACAATTAAAATTTTTTGTTGTGTGAAAATTCAATGAGTAGCTGAAAGAACACAAGGATCTATGTTGCACGGAAGCAAAAGAAGGGAAATAGTATTTTTTTAAAAAAGTAGGAAACGAAAATGCAGGGAAAAATGTAAATTAAAAAAATATAGGAGTTTTTTGTAAATATAATTTTAATATAAAAAATTATAAAAAATAGTTATTTAGGAGATTTTAAGTAAAAATACAGCATGTTAAAGTTAATGTACAATTTTATTTTGGTAATACATGTACAACTAATATTATAAGAAATGTTCTAGATGTGTAATTAATTTTTGTATAATATTTTGTATATAATTATATACATGTATTATATTATAAGGATTAATTAATAAATTACAAAGGGGTTTTGAAAATTACCAATCAAATTGAAAGGAAGAAAAGACAATAGAGGAGATGGGTTGTTGGAGGCGCATTATTGTGCCTACAAGGAAAGAAGTTGGATAAAGGGGAATTGTTCCTCCTTTGGTTGCCAAGATTTGCATGTAAACATATATTATATATGTTATAATATATTATTAATATATTTTACATTAAGGAAAAAGGCAGCAGCCCCAATTCCCTTAATCTCCTTTCTCGACTCCTCTGATTTTGCGTTTTCTTCGACCCTCCAGCAACGTAACAACTTTCTTCCTCGATTAATCTCCTTCTCTCTCAGCCTCTTTCCCCCCTCCCCAGTCCCACATACACACACACACACACACACATATATATATATATATAAGCAGTAAAAAGCAATAACAACCAAAAGGAATGGAACAATGAGCTCTGATGCACGACGAGGAACTTTGGGATTTGGAAACGCAAAGAACTGAAAGAAGAATAAGACTTAACACTATAACTTATTGGTTGCCAGAAACGCGTTTCTGGCCATTTTCTATAATTTATGAAACACCCCCAAAATGTTTTACAAATTACAGATATGGCTTATAAAACATTTTGGGTCGTCTTTTCCATTTCTGAAACGAGAAACAGTTCAAAAATGTCGAAATAGCATCTCTAAGCTATTTATATGCTTTAAAGAAGAGGATCCCCTTAGGCTCCCTGCTCAGTCCACAAGAGCCAAGGAAGAGGACAGTCATCCGAGAATGGCCTGGTTCCCTAGCCGGGAGAAGGCTTAATTTGTCAGTGGGTAGAGTTTTGGAGTTGGAGAGGTCGAGATTGCAAAACAGTGGCAAAGGACTCTTCATCTTCCGATAAGGTTTATAAAACATAAAGATGCCAGGGCTCGCAAGGATTTCTCTTATGCGAGGCTTCCTATGCTTAAGTTAGAATAAGTCTTCATGGAAAGCAAAATATAGAAATACAATGTAAGGATGTCACGTGGAGGGGGAAGTATGAAGAGGAAAAGTGATACAATAATAATGGTTTTAGTGTGATGTCGTGTTTATGGTTGCTTGTTAGCTTATTTCTACTTGTTCCCAAATTAAGTTTAGGGGGTATTTACATGCAACATGAGGGATAGCGACACGTGACACATGTGTGTAAGAGTGTGGTGCTTATCCCTTGTTTGCGGAGTTGTCCTAAGGTTAAACACATAAAGGCCTTTGAGAGAACACCCCTTCTGGCGTGGGGAAGCCCCTCCCGCTAGAAAGATGTGGGCCGATAAAGTGAGGTAATACAGGTAGGGGACATATCTCCCTAGATTCCTCCAAGGAGTTAAGCTTAACTACGAAGAAATCATTCATATCTGGGAAACTGGTCCTAGATAAATGGTTAGTGATAAAAGGCTTCCCTAAGGGAGATAAACTTTAACCCTGGGAAGGTCTTTTCACTAAAGAAGGCGTTTCCCCCAGAGTGATGCATATGCACTAGCTACTTCAAGATGACTCTTCTAGTGGGCTATGCCATAACAATGGCTCCCCACTCTTTGCTTAGATTGAAAGTTAGAGAGAAGAGTAAACGAAGAAAGAGATGAGTCATTTTGAAGGAACTTTGGTCATATGCCATGAAAGGAGACATTATTTGAGAAGCAAATTGGTTACTTGGGAAAGAGAAGGGACAAAGAGTTTTTGGTAAGAAGAGACTCGCAATGATATAGCGCCGATTTAGTTTTCGGATACGGTGGTCTATAAATAGTTGATGGTCCCCAAAGGTCCCTATTATCCCATAACGTTGAGAAAGATTAACACATAGGGTCAATCCCAGATAAGCTTGATTCTTAGAAAATGATCTACCAGCATGATTTTATTTTATTTTTTTTCCAAATGGCATGTTATTTTTGAACAAATGGATAATATAAAGAATGTTATGAAAGAACACGTTTAAAAAAAAACATGCCCACGAACAACAAACGAGGGTTGCTAGAAAAGAAGATCTAGGAAGCCTTTCCTAAATAAAGAAGTTGAGGTAAGGGGTTGGTTCTCTACACCGACTGACATTGATCCCCACATTAGTGATTTTGCAGCTAGTAGAAAAGGCTCAAGAGTCGGTGGGGGATAGCCTTTGGGGTTATCATAGGGTATTGCTACCTTTGCTGAAGAACTTGAGATGGAGACAACGAAATCATTGATGTGACCAGGCACAAAGGGTTTGGAGAAGCGCCAATTTTTTAGAATGATGGGGGATCTTCATTGTAATACTCCAAAAAATTGGATTAATTGAGAACAAGCGTTTTAATAAGAAAATGAAATTTCGGGGAAGATTGGTATCTGAATACCTCGAAAAATTGACCGAATCGACTGTAGGGAGTGCCCTGGAGTCGAGATGTCTAAGGAAAATAATGTGCCATATATGAGTATCCCGATGCATGATTTATGGAACCGAAAGGAATTAGATCGGGAACGATTTTCGGTATAACTAAAATGTAGTTATGATTTAGGCTGAAAAATTCAATCGTCGTAGGGGACTTCCGAGAAATCAACGGGACCCTGAGGGGGTTCCGATTTTTCGTAACAATCAACCCTGAGGTGATTTTGAAATGAATCAATAGTCTAGTGAGGACACTGGGACGAAATCATACGTATCAAGTAAATTTGACGTTATTAATTTTGAATTTAAAGCATCGTAATGTGAATTAATTGGCGTTAAAAGGGTGTCTTTGCAATTTAAAAATTCCCCAACTGTAATTAAGATGATTTATTGGGATCAATTGTGTGATATATAATATATATATATATATGTATATGCATGCGCGGGCAAGGAATGGCAGGCAGGGGGAATGCACGCGTGAAGCTTCTCCCAGGTTGCTGTCTGTGCGCATGAAGGGGGGAGAGCTTTGGGCTTAGAGATGTCGAGAGAAGGAGAGCTGGTGGCCGACCAGTGGCTTGCCTATATAGAGAGAGATTGAAAGGGAAGCAAAGAGAGAAGCAGAGGAATGGCCGAATTCGGCCATGGCTGTTGTAGCTTCAAGCTGCTGTTGCAAATGGCCAAGAGCTTGGGCCGAGCTTGTGAGAAAGCTCGTGAGAGAGAAAGAGAGAGAGAGAGCAAAGAGAGAGAGAGAGAGAAAGCTGGGCCGAAGATGGCTGGTTACAGCGCGAGGTGGCGGCGGCCACGAGCTGGTGCGACGAAGCTGCAACGGAGGCCGGTGGCAGCACGGGAGGCGGGTGCTCGGGCGAAACAAGCCGCTGGTGGGGAGCTGCATGCGTCGGAGGCCGGCGAGGTCCGAAGTAGCAGCTGGTTGGCAATGGCAGGTTGCGCGAGGAGGCTGGGCTGTGGCTGCTCGCGCGGTGATGGCGCCAGGCGGCGGTGGAGCAGCAGCCGGGGCTACCAGCAGCGGCAGCTGGTAGGCCGTGGGTGGCGGAGCCGGCCGTGGGAGGTGGCCGAGAGGCTATGGCAACAATGGCCGCACGCGGGAGAGTTGCAGGAGCAGGGGCGCAGGTGGCGTGGAGAAGAAAGGAGAAAGAAGAAAAAAAAATAAAAAGAAAAGAAAGAAAAGGGAAAAAAGGAAAGAAAATGAAAAATAATGTGAGAAAATGCTATAAAAATTCAAAAAATAGGAAATCGATATTTAATAATATTTCGGAGATTTTGACTAGAAAAATTATCCGGACACGCCTTTTGATGTTTGGCTCAAAAATCGAGACGATGCACAAAAATTGAGGTTTGTATGAAAATCGAGATGATGCACGAGAATTAAGGTAATGCGCGAGAATCAAGATTGTGCGCGAGAATCAAGATGGTGTGCGAGAATCGGTGGGCAAGAATCGAGGATTTGCACGAATTTCAAGGTCAACGCACCCACATCAATAAGGCTTTAAAAGTTAAGCTTAGGTAAGTTTTAGAATTTTTAATATTTTTAGATAAATATTTTATGAATTTCTATGTGAAAATATTTAGTGGAATATTTAAGTAGATATTTATTTTAGAATATTAGTGAGGAAAATGGGAGAAAAATAGAGAAAAATGTAAAGAAATTATGAAAAAATAAGTTTTGGTGTTTATTGGAATAAATATGATTTATAGGATCATTATGCTCGAGATTAAGTGATTTGTGTAATTTTTTAGATGTGGCACACAAATCGAGGTGATGTGTGTTTTTCGAGGTGTTCTAAATTTCAGGCATCAAGTGAGTAGTTTTATCCTAAACTTGGTTTTGTGAGTGGTTTTCCTCAAAAGTTTATATATGATATGATATTTATGAAGGCATGATCATTATGTCATACTTGTTCATATACTGTTGCATCAAAAGACGTGATTTTCATACAGCATGATATTGTTGGCATATTGACACTTGTGCATGGGATGAGATGTCGCCCTGATAGTGTAGTCGTAATTCCCCAAGGGCAATTAAGAGAATAACGTTATGATTATCTTGCCAAAGGTGTCAAGATTCTGCCTATGGTTCCATGCCAGCTGGACTTGGGAAGTTACACTAGGACAAATGTTTGTTCATGTATTCGCATCATGCATTCATATATCTGTATTTAAAAACGCTCACTAGAAGGTTCATCTTCTAATTGGGTTAGGCCCCTAGAACATTCAAACGTTCCAGTTAGGACATCCAGATATGGCTAGGAGATGATTGAGGCGTAACGGCATGTGATGACGTGGCTGATGGATTTGGTGAGAAGATCTGGTATTTGCTCCTGTATGAAGATCCAGATACATTTTAGTCAGTTAAGAGATGATTGTGTACAATTGAAATTATGGCATAATGTATTTGTTTATTATTTGAGGTATTTAGTTGCTATCTCTTGATGATGAGCCTCTATGTAATTTAAGTATTGAAGATATAAAATGGTACAGATTTTTATGTTATGAATATAGTGAATTCAATTATGTACTATATCAGGTTTCGATTTTAGCTTCTACATTGTGAATGATATGCTGGGGGTTTTATTTGGAATTCGATACTTGAGGTTTAAGATATATGCCGAAAAAAAAATTATGTATATTTGGGCCCCAGCATAGTGACACACTCGATAAGAAAAAGCGGGGTGTTATATTCATGATAGCTAGAATGTCGTGACAAGAAGACATTGGTGTTAGAGGATCCCTAGTATTATCGATTCTACCAGAGTTGCCTTCTATTCTAAGGGAGATGACTTTGGATTATGGTTGTTGGCTTCACGACAAAAAATTTTGGATTTGCCCCGGAGTCTTAAAACGAATTTGGTAATGGACCTTGGGATGGGGGCAAGATTAACTTACTCGACCATCCTACCCCAAGATAAGTTAAAGTTTTTCAAGCAATCTCATAAGGATCTATATGCATTGGGAAAAGTCCTGGCTGGCAGAGGTAAGGCCTTGCATTTTTTAGCCCTTGAGGCTTATTTTTTGTGTGCTTTCATTTGTTATTACTATTATCCTTTATTTTTAAGGAGTTTAGGCCATGGTGGTGGTGAATGCGATGAATTGTGCTTGCCTTAATGAAGGGGCCTTTGTAATATAGATATGGGAGTGCGAGTAGAGGTTCTAGTAGTAGGAGCACCATCAACTCCAAACCCATACATGTGATTTAGGGAAAGAAATGACACAACTTAAAGGTCTACAAACTGAAAATAATGATTTGCAAGTAAGACTCAACTCCATGAAAGACGAGCTAAAAAGATTGGAAGGTGCCTAGGTTGCACAATTGATGAGAATCATGGAGGGCCGACTAACAATGACACAATCGGATCAGTCAATCCAGTCAGCCGTGTTGGAATTGGATGAATACTAATTTCTTTTTGACAAGGATTCTTGTTTCGCAAGTAATATACTTATTTCCTATGTAATTTAGGATTGGGTTAGTTTATTATTCCAACTTGTAGTTGGATTAGGTTAGTTTTATTATTCCAACTTGTAGTTGGATTGGGTTACTTTTGTTATTTCTAATTCTATTTGGATTAGGCTAACTAAAATCCATTAGATTTAAGATTTATTTTATGACTAGGTTTAGGATTTTTATTAGTTTTCAAGTAGAATTAGGATTTAATTATTTTTTCCTATTTAAAGGCTTTTCCATTGTAAACGAAAGAAGAACAAAAGATTATGAATTGAATTTGAGAGATTTCTATTTTTTCTATTTTGTTTAAATGAACAAAACTTCGAACTTATCAAATGATTGATTTCTTTGTGGTGTTCAAGAGCTGAACTTATCAAAGATATGGGTAGTCTTTATGACGTTCAACAACACAATTCTTGGTTTTTGTTTTCGCATATCAACGGGTCTAGATTTTAATATAATATAGGTTCTTGGTTAATGATCAACGGGTCGAGAATTCTTTGCCTTATATTCAATTTTAGCTTTTTTGGGGTTCATTTCAATCTTTTGTGGGTTCCTTTGGCTTCATTCCATTCTGGACTTTGCATCAATTCGTATTAGAGCTTCCGGATTGCGTATCAGTTGGTATCAAAGCTTTGGTTCTAAAATCGAGTATTTATCTATCCTTGTTTTTTTTTTTTTCTTTATTCCTATATCAAAAAAGAAATGCTTGAAAGTTTGGAAAGCAGGCAACCACAAAAATTTCCTAATGCTGGGTGGCAACATAGGCATGATGTTTGGGCTGAATTTGAGGAAGAATTAAAGTTCATGGGAGTGTTGCTGAAACATCTAGAAAAAGAGTAGATCAAAGTGGATTGTGAGAAAAAGAGTTGATTGAAAGGGAGATGGAGAAGAAACATGAGATTGAGAGTTCAGAAAAAAGTGAGGATGATAGTGGCAATCAGAATGTTCATACTATTGAGGTTGAAGAAAAATACAAGGGTGAGATAAAAAGAAGTCTCATTGTTGAAGAAAGTGAGGCTGAGAAGGCTCTCATGGAAAATCAACAAATAATTTTACATGAGTATGAGGAGCCCTACCTTGTACGTGGCAAAATTACCAAATCCCTTCCAAGTTTGGTTAATTCTTTGTTGTAGGATTTCGAGGATGCGGCCTTTGAACTTGGCAAACCATTCCAAGTGCTTGGGAAGATTCATGACTATGCCAACAAGCTGATCGTTCCAGTTTACGATTCAAGGATGAATCATCTTGAAGAGGGAGGGAATGATAAGAATCATGGAGAGCCGACTAATAATAGCGCAATTGGATCAGTTGAAATTGGATGAATACTAATTCCTTTTTCACAAGGATTCTTATTTAGCAAGTATTTTACTTATTTCCTAAGTACTTTAGGATTGGGTTAGTTTATTATTCCAACTTGTAGTTGGATTAGGTTAGTTTTATTATTCCAACTTGTAGTTGGATTGGGTTACTTTTGTTATTTCTACTTCTATTTGGATTGGGCTAACTAAAATCCATTAGATTTAGGATTTAGTTTATGACTAGATTTAGGATTTTTATTAGCTTTCAAGTAGAAGTAGGATTTAATTATTTTTGCCTATTTAAAGGCTTTTCCATTGTAAAAGAGAAAAGAGGAAAAGATTAGGAATTGAATTTGAGAAATTTCTCTTTTTTTTTTTCTATCTTGTTCTTAAATGAACAAAATTTCGAACTTATCAAAGGATTGATTTCTTTGTGACATTCAAGACCTGAACTTATCAAAGATCGGGCAGTCTTTGTTGCATTCAACAACACAATTTTTGGTTTTTGTTTTCGCATATCAATAGGTCTAGATTTTAATATAATCTAGGTTCTTAGTTCGTGAATCAATGAGTCGAGAATTCTTTACCTTATATTCAATTTTAGCTTTTTTGGAGTTTGTTTCAATCTTTTGTGGGTTCCTTTGGCTTCATTCCATTCTGGAGTTCGCACCAGTTGGTATCAGAGCACTAAATTCTTGCATTAACAATGGTGTCTGGCGAGGACGTACAAATGGCTTACCTAACTCTCACCGCATATTATAGCCAAGTTTTGGGAGAAAGGGAATGGTTGCATAGGGACAATGCGATTCTGCAGGTAGATGTGGTTGGGGCTCGCACCTAGGCCATCAAGGAGTATCAATTTTCTAGGGACTGCCGCAGGAGAAAGGAACAGCATGCTTGGAGCTTCGAGAAGAGGCGATTTTATAAAGCTCAAAGAGTTTTGGAGATACAACTAAAGGGGAATGCCAACACTTGGTGGTTCATGCAAGGGTTTTAACCATTTTTCAAAACTTTTCGAAAAACCATGATAAACGTAACAGAATAAAACAAGACCACCTTGCAAGACCCAGTATCTAACATCCATAAGCAACACAAAACGAAACCATCCATAGGGAATTCATAATGTATACCTCAATTAAAGATTTCATAGTCAATGAAAAGGCTGAAATTGTGGCCGAGACAGCTCCCGTCCTAGCAAATAGCTCCAAAACAACAACTTCAAGCAATCACCTACTGCTCCGAATAGTAAACTAGGATGACTAAACTATCCCTCATTAACACAAAGGCCCTAGTCAATCCACGCTCCAAATAGTGGATGAAACATGCAAGATAGCCTATGTGCTAGCCAAGCTTCTTATAGATAATGTGGTTGTAAAATGGGTTTAGGAACAAGAGAGTTCCAAATCCAAATAGTCTCATTATTGGATTGGAATTGCTACAATAGCAAAATGGAACAAGGAGCAATGAGAGTAAGAAAAAAAGGATGGGTTATGAATTATGGAATGAGAAAAACACTCACAGCCGAGAGAGAAAGCTAAGGCAACAAAGTAGCAAGCCTTAGTGTTCTTCATCTCATTCATTTTTATATTCAAACCCTAAAGCCTCACAAACCCTCCAAATCAAACAAAACAACTAGGAAAGAGAGAAGGGATAAGGGAGAGAGAGGGAAAGGCATGAAAACTGCACACTGTCATTCCTTTGTCATCCTTCTCCAACTCATGGCTGAAGCCGTTACAAAAAATGACAAGAGAACATGTTAGAGTTATGCCCCTCAAGCCAATTATATTTACATGTAATTGATCATACTTTACATTGTGATTCTTTATCTCCAATCAATTGTTACTACAAGGCATTATGTTTTTGTTTGTCATTGATGGTTGTCGTCATTATTTATTGCAATCCATACTTGACAAAGTCCATAGATCAAATATGCTCATGGAATATGGTCGTGCATAGAGATGATGATCATGAAACATATTCTTTTCAAGCCTTGATCTTAAATGTTCCTAGTCCTAGAGTTATTAGGATTGGACACTAATAACTCGGATAAACTAGCACATATGATGCATGCTCAATCAGGAGAATGTCTTGTTTCATGGACATTGGTGTGAGGACACTAATGCATATATGTGGGTGCTTATTATAAGAATAATTACATTGAACTGACCCACTACAGAATTCTTAATGGTAATTATTTAATGTTGAATTAGAATTCATGTGTTGCAATAATACAGATTGATCATTAGACTTGGGATATCATGGTAGTCTTATATTTGACTAGTTACGCTTTGGTATTTTTTGGATTCTAATGGAGTCATTAACAAACTATCATTGGGCATGACCTTATCACATATGAAGGCTTGTGAATGTCGAAATAGGATTCATCACTTATCGATAAGATGAGAAGATGTCCTATATATTCCGATGATTTCATGACTGAGGAAATCCCTGGCTAATGTGAGGTGGAAATCAAAAGCTGTTTTGATTTCACCTATCAAGTCATAAATCTAAAATGGATACATAGTTATTGAATGATTAGGGTTTCATCATAAAACCATACCCTAAATTCAATCGGGTCATAGATCGATGAAAGGATTTTACTGCACGATAATTGCAATTGAAAAGGTCAGTGTTTTTCATCATTGGCTAGGTAATCATGGCATGTTGCTAGACGTTAACCATGACATGTAGGGTTTTAGAATTAATTTGATTAATTCTAAAACTATTAATTAAAGAGTTTAATTAAGGAGCTCATCAGATGTGTTAATTAAAAAGCCTATTGAGTTTAATTAAAGAGTTTAATTAATCTAATAGGTTGGGCATTGATATAGCCTAATAGAATTGGCCCTACATCGAGTCTAATGGTGGACCTAAGGGGTCACACACTTAGATCAAGCTTATTCCACAATTAAAAAAGGAGAGAGTCAGCCCAATGTGATTAAGTGTGGGGCCTAAATTGTTTAGAGTTTTCCAAGGCACGATTAGGGTTTTTAACTCTATATATATGCTGCTTAAGAAGCTGGAAAATAAGAAGTAGAAATTTCATGTCTCTCAAAAGGAAAAGGTGCCTAGGGTTGCTAGCACTTCTCGAGGCGTCCATGGAAGGGTCGATTGTGTGGACCGACTTGGAGGAGATCACGTTTATGACTCTAGGATCGAAATCAGGCAGAAACGAATCTCTACACGGTCGTGGTTTTCCAAACAGAACATTCTCGAAAGTGACCCTTATTGTAAGAAACGATTGACTAGTTTCAAGGAGATGGTCGACTGGTTTGTACCCATTAGCAAGGATCGGTCGACTGATTCTAAACTAGTCGACCAATTTGGCTAAGGTCTAATCGACCGCCTCCAAGGCCGATCCACCGACTTGTTCCCCCGTTCCAATTTTTGGTATATTAATGGCCCTTTCATTATCTCATAACAAAATTGAGGCCCTCATTAACTCTTAACAACATGCCTTTTAACTCTTAACAATTGCTCCTATTAATTAAACTCGTTTCGTTAACTATTAACAACATCATCATTAACTCTTAATGACGACTAATAATTAATTACAGCTTTACATCACTAATCAACCACTATACTCGGATATACGTGTGACCTTCTAGGTTCACCACTTAGTATCAATCAAGACACGTCAAACACTTTGACGTTGATTAAACTCTTTGATCTACAAGAAAGATATCTCCATCTCCTCGATATACCCAGAGAGGTTCTGAGTGACAACTAGCATTAAGTCAAGACAATCCTATCAGTAATGAAGTCATACTTCAGGTAATCCTATTAGGGCTTTCGATTCCAGTGTACTATAATCCCTTCATCGACTAATATCCCGATCAAGTGAGAGTCATGGACTGGTCAAACTTACAAACTCAATAGCTATGCCAAGATCTAACATAGTGTGATTGAGATGATACTTCAAAACTCCTTTCGATATTGGAAACTCCTTTCCAATCATGTGCATCGTGACCAGGGGTTTATATAATCAAAAACCATCACTAATCGCATAGGATGTTCACTTCACATTAGAGGTCATTGAATCCCAACAACAATCACCTGCTTCCATACATTAATGTACAGAAACCCACTGCATATTCCCACCATGATGAACGAGTGGTTTTGAGCAATGGTAAATCTCTGACACCAATATGCAAGACAATTGTGTTGCCTCCAGTCTAAGGACCAGTAACATAATCGAAGCTAGTAACAGATCATTAATCCTCTCAGTCTAAGGACCACCTAATAGATTATGGTATGTGACTTACCATCCTTTATCATTAATATTTCATACTAATCAAAGGTCTAGTCCATAATCAATTAATCATAATCATTTTCTGAGAAATCTAAGGACTTGGAATTATTTTAAGAAATCTCAAATACAAGGGTCCTTATCACATATTCTTAACTCTTATGAATAAGGCCTTTTTTATGAAATCCGATGACTCATTCATATATGTAAATTAGAGAGGTATGAATGAAGATATGACCATTAAAATATGAAAACATATTTTATTCAACTTGTAAGATATACATCATTAGTCCGAAATTGTACGTCTCCATTTGTCACGATCTCTCAGATCAAATGGAAGTATCACTCTATGTGTTTGGATTTATGGTGAGACCTTGGTTCCCTAGCCTATGCAATAGCCCCATTGTTGTTGGAACCATTTCTAGTTTAGCAAGGAACTTCCTCATCTGAACAACCTCTTTTGTAGCATTGCATGTAGCAACATATTCAGCTTCTATAGTGGAGTTTGCAATTATTTCCTACTTGGAACTCTTCCAGCTAGCTGCTTCTCCATTACAGATAAACACAAAGCTAGGTGTAGACTTTCTATCATCCACGTCAGATTAGAAATCTGAATTAGTAAACCCGTCAACTCAGAGATCACCCTCTCTATGAATTAGTAACAAATCCTTAAGGTGGTGTTCTCTTCGTGTTTCAGTTTTGAATTTTGAGTTTTAAATTCATTTTCAGTTTTGTGTTTTGAGTATCTATTTTGAAATTTTTGAAAACACGTTCTTTTTGTCATTCTAAAAAACTGTTTCTCAAAATTGAAAATTAGAAAACGTGTTCACTTTGAAATTTTTAAAAAAATTATTATTTATTAAATTAAAATAATTTAATATTAGTATATTATTAATAATATATATTTTGCAGTTAGTAAATTTATAATATTTTTTTCTCATTACAAACAAAAATTAAATCAACTTTAACAAAAAAAATGTTTAATTGTATGGTGACAATGATATACATATATATACGTACCTATATATTACATTTTCAACAAAAAATATATATATACAATTTAACATAACTCAAACAAGAACAAAATAATTAATTATAATGACATATATAGTTATTCACTTTCACCATACATTTTGAATGCATCTATTCATTTAACACACACAAAGACACATAATTAGTCATTTAACACACACAAGAAGCACATGTAATCAGTTATAATGAATTAGGCCATTGCCATCGTTCAAAACTAAAGACACAAAATTACACTAAAAAAAATTACCAATAAAAATCCCATTTATCATATCAACAATCACCAAACAAACTCAATCAACCCAACATATTTTTGAAATCTGAAATCCAAGAGCCATTCCAAAAATCTTTAAAAGAATCAAGGAACACATCATATTTTTGAAATCTAAAACCCTATTTCCTCACCAAAACAGATTCATAATCCAAAAATTACAAACATAAATTCAAATTTAAGCATTAAATTACAAACAGAGATCTAGATTTAAGCATCTTAATGAAATCACTGAAACAAAATTAATGAAATCATTGAAATCAGAATACAAAGAATTACTGAAATCAGAATACAAATCAAATTAAACGAACGCAAGGCGCGGCGACCAGCGACCAGCGACCAGCGACGAGGAAGAAGACACGACCGGCATAACCAAACGGCCAAAGGGAAGAAGAAACAACCGGCGTGGGCGAAGGCAAGGCGCGGCGGATCTAGGTTGCTGGTCACAACGACGTGCGGCAGTGGCGATGGCGGTGGCAGGCGCTGCGATGGCCAACGAGGAAGAGAAGGAGTCGACGACGATTGGAAAAGAGAAAGAGATTGCGGCCAACGACTGCTCCCGGTACTGATGGTCGTGGCAAGCGCGATTGACAGGCTAGATGGAGTCAGATCTGGAAGAGAGAAAGAGATGGCAGTCGACGATCGCAGGCGGCGATGATGGCCATGGTTGGCGCGGTCGACGGCGAGGAAGATATGGGTTGCTGGTTGGAAAAGAGAATGAAGCTTGGAAGAGAAAAGAAAGGGGGAGTGCTCGAGTTTCAGGAAGAAGGAAGAGAGATGGAATCTGGGAGAGAAGGTCTGCGTGAGAAGAAAGATGAGCCATTTTCCGTGTTTTCAATTTCCACCGCGTTTTGGCTTGAAAACAGCCAAAACGATTTTTTTCTGTTTTGCGTTTTCTTCACAAATTTTTTTCTTGTTTTTGAAAATGTGTTTTTGAAAATAACAAAGAGAACAAGTTTTGAGTGTTTTGAAAAACTGAAAACAGAAAATGAGTCGAAAACAGCAAAGAGAACAGGGCCTAATCCTTCTCAAGCACTTAAGGATACACTTTACTACAGTCTAGTGTTCTAAACCTAAATCTGACTAATATCTGATGCAATTTTAGGTCTAGCACATAGTATAGCATACATGAGACTCCTAATAGCCGAAGCGTAAGGAATCTTTTCCATGTGTTGTGTCTCTTTAGGTTTCTTGGGAGACATCCCCTTAGAGAGGTGAATTCCATGCTTAAGAAGTTGAGATGTTATTCCAGGTGCAAGAGGCTAAGATGTTATTTCTAAAGTTAATGTACAATCAAGGTACTCTCAATTAAGGGAAAGGAAATAGAACCATCATAAAATGATGAACAGATCATGATGTGGTGAAGGTAAGCATTTGATGATGCCTTTGGGTTTAACCAATGGGTTAGAAACATTTATGAATCATAAGAATTGTGTATTTGGACCATATTTGGACAGAAATATGAGTTGCTACAGTTGGTGACCGAAAATCGCTGATGACATATCTTTGGAATAGACTTATGGAATAAATTTTGGGATAAGTGTGATCACTTGTGATGAGCTACAACGGAAAATTCTGGAAATGACAGCTTGCTTGTAAGCATTAGTCGTATAATAAATGCAAACTATGGTATTTGTTAAGGATTAAATTGATATGTAATTGAGGTGTTCAGATAATAAGTTGTGTTTTATTTTAATTACTTGATTGGTCAAATGTAAATTTTGAGGACAAATTTTTTTTAAGGAGGGGTGAATGTAATACCCGAGAGTTTTCAAAGGGTTCAAAAGTAATTTATCTAGGGGCAAAAATAAAATTATTAGAAGTTTTGGAGTTTAAGTATAATTTCTTTGAGTTATAAACAACCGAATTGATTGAAAGGAATTCCCCGGAACACGAGTATCTCTGGAAGAAAAACTATGTTGTGGATGAATATAATACCCCATGTTTCGTTTGGTTGTCATGTTGTTTGAATGAGTTTGGGATACCGAAATATGGTTGTGATAGCAAAATAAGTCGCCAAATCAGTGAGAGGGAATGCCTTGGGACTTAGATGTCAAAAAGAAAGAGTATGAAGTCATCAAGCATATCAAAACGTGATTTATGACATTGAAAGAAGTCAAAATAGAGACAGTTTTTGGTACAACTTCGATTCAGCCTAAAATATCGAATTGTCGTAGGAAACCTCGAGGAAATCAATGGAACCCTGAAAGGGCTCTGATTTTTCATAAGGAACAACCCTTCAGTGGTTTCGGGATGAAACAATAGCTTGATGAGGACACTGGGACAAAATCATCTATATTGAGTAATCTTGGGTTATTAAATTTGCATTTTCGATATTGAAATGCAAATTAATTTGAGGTTTGAGGGCATGATTGCAATAAAGAAATTGCATAAGTGAAATTAAGATGGAAATTAGGGGGTTAATGTGTAATTTGTTTATATTAATAGTGTAATATATAGATATACATATATATACGCATATGTGCGTGTGTGCTATGGCAGCTTCCGAGAAGCTTCATGGCCGAAATTTCTTAGAGTAGTGGCCAAGTTTGGATGCAAGAGTGGTGTCCAAGGCAATTTGAGTTAGTGCTTAGCCTATAAATAGAAGAGAAATGAAAGAGAGAAGGAAAAAATGGAAATGGAATGGGAATGAAGAAGCCGAGGAAGCAAGCAGGCCGAGAGCTTAAGGGAGTGGTCAAGGGCTTGAGGAATCAAGAGAGAGTGTTGGGAGTTAATCCTGATGATCAGGTGACACGATAGGGCACTCGGGGCTGGTGATTGACTGACACGGTAGGGCACTTGAGAATTAAGTATGTCGTAGTAAGGTCAACCCCAAAGGTGTGTGGAATGGATTTTTCACGGGAGGCAAGGTGATTTCTCAAGTTAGATGTGTTACATGTTATCGTTGTCTATTTATGCCATGCTCGTGTGTGTTTCATGCATTCAATAAACTGTATCATGCCATCACTTAGATGTTTTATCATCTAATCTGGATTATGCCCCTGGAATATTCAACGTTCCAGCTAGGGACTACTGCGAAGGGGAGGACGTGGCTAGTTGAAGGCCAACGGTGTTTAGTATGATAGATGTTGTAGCATTTTGAGGCGATAGTATTTACTTTGATATATGTATGAACGGTTGTATGATAATGTTATCATTTGGTAACTTTGTACAATGTATTTTGGTGTGGAAATATTATGTAAGAATCTTGTGGAAGGCCACGACATTTTGATGTTATTTTATCTGTTGCGTTATTTTATGACTCATTTAGTTTAAGATTATTGATCTTGTTAATTAAACGGGTAAGACTGGGGTTTTCCAGATCTTGTGTGCATATGAAGATTGTTCTTGGAGTCACTGCGGGTGCCGGCCTATGAGTGCATGTGAAGACTGTTCTTGATGCACCGCACGTGATGAACTTAAAAAAAAATAGATTCCCGGGAATTTCCTTATAGTGACAAGATTGGCGAGGCGGGGTGTTACACTGAGTGATAACTAGCATTATGTCAGGACAATCCTACTAGTAAGGAATTCATACTTCAAGTGATCTTATTAAGGCTTTCAATTCCCATGTACTATAATCCCTCCATCGACTAACATCCAAATCAAGTGAGATTCATGGACTAATCAAACTCACAAACTCGATAGTTATGCCAAGATCTAGCATAGTGTGATTGAGATGACACTTCGAAACTCCTTCCGACATTTGAAACTCCTTTCTAATCATGTTCACCTTAGCCAGGGGTTTATACAATCACAAACCATCACTAATCGCGTAGGATGTTCACCTTATGCTAGAGGTCAATGGATCCTATTAGCAATCACCTACCTCCATATGTTAATGTATATTTTAGGCTCAACATATTTGCTATGTTCTATATGTTTCAGTCAAGTAAATGTAAGTTACTTGACTTATGAATATTTCATGTCAGTGTTTCATAAAGTTATCATGATGCACCTTTATGTTACATACTGTATAGCAATGTATGATCCTAGTAGAATTATTCTCATTTAAATCTAGAAAAGGGAATCTTTTAGATGAGTAATATATATTATTCTTAACTTATTATCAAAGCCATGTGCTTTAAAATATCTCATTTATCTTCTAAGGCTTTCTATGTAACTTGTTGAGCCAACTTACCCCAATTAAAATTTTCAAGTAAGTTTTAACAATTAACAAAAATAATATTTTATAATTGATGTATAATTTATAGCCCATATTTTTTTCAAGTAAATTATTGTATATTTTTTTAATCATAATATTCACTAAAACTATGGTTTTGGTTAAAGCTAAGTCTCAAGAATTTATTATATGTATAAATCTATTTTCTATAAATTTTTGGCTTCAGAAGTCAACTCTTATATATCTAGAGTCGACTCCCTTTAAGATGGAGTCGACTCTTGCAAAGCAAAAGGCGACCCAACCGAGAGCAGGTTTATGCACAGTCGATCTAGCAATATTGGTGTTTTTCGAAGAGTTGACTTTAGCATTACAGAAGTCGACTCTTGTTCAACTAGAGTCAACTCCCACTTAAAATGAGAGTCGACTCCTGTGTAAGGAAAGTTAACTCCTCGGGGTCCAACGGTCAATTTTTTGAACGTTGCACAGGTTCTCCAGGCTCGTCTATAAAAGCTCCAAGGCTGTTTTGCTTGAGAAGTTTAGCACTTATCTGATTTCAAAGAAACACTACAAGCTCCCAATCTCTCTCATCAAGTTAACAAAGCATCCAAAGGCTCTCAAGCTTCATTGCTCAATCACTCAAGAGCCACAAGGCAAATAAAGGAGAAAGTCTCTTCAAGTTGTATCTGAAATTCTCTATCTTGAGGTTATTGTATCATTTTATTTATTGCCTTGTATAAGTTTCTTATTGCTTAAATCTTTTGAGTCTAAGTATGGACAAAGTATTGTATTTATCTAAACTTTGTTATGGATTGCTTAGGTCTCCTAGAACCATTTGTAATCTAAGATTGTATTAGTTTCCAAGGTGATCTAAGGAGAAAACCTTGGTGTTTGATTTTTAGTGGAACCCCAAGGGTGTTTAAACCTTGGGAGAGTGGAGTAGGTAAGTGAAATGCACCAAACCACTTAAAAATCGTCTTGTGCCATATATTGTGTTTCATTGATATATATCTTGTGGCAAAAAGTTCATCTCTACAACCTCTCTCATATATATCTATATAAATCTAACTTTGGTAAATTTGTAATAACAAGATCTTTATTTAAAAATTGATAAAATTTTAAATCACTCAATTCACCCCCCCTCTTGAGTGGCCAAACCCTAAGGGACCAACATAACCAAATGAATGTAATTGGAAAGTTAGTTCACAAATAACACTTATGTTTGTTTGAGCTTAAGGTTTATATTATTTTTATGTTGATAAGAAAATTGTGTTTTATAGTTAGGCTTAATGCTTATGATATTTAGACGTTGATTGTTTTGAAGATGATATTCAAAACAATATATGTTGATTGAATAGTCAAATAAGGCATAGAATAAATCGAGTATTTATTGCAAGTTTCAGTTATATCAAAAGTAATCGAGTGATCAAAGTCATAGTCAAGTATTATTCATGTTAAATCGAGCATTATTCCAAGACAAATTTCAAATTTCATTTCTTGATTAGTTAACTTAGAGATAAGCAAAATCAAGTAAAATCTTGTATTAGTCAAGTATCTCTATTCCATAATCGAGTAATTATGTTTGAACAATGATTATGAAGTTTTATTCTCTTTTAATAGAGTATTTTTCATGAGCAATTGAGTAAAAGTTATTATATAATCGACTATTTGTAAGTGATAGTTGAGTATTAAATTCATGTCCTTACATAATCGAGTAGGTGTTGAGTATAATCGAGTATTTGTTGAATATAATCGAGTGCAATCAAAGTTATTCGACTAATGAGCATCAATAGTCGATTAATGATCAAACTTACTTGAGTAAAGACCTATATGAGTTGATTATTTTTGTGCTGAAACTGAAAAATAGAACCATTAAACTAGCAATTGCAAGTGTTTTTAATACACATTGTTGATCGTTAAGGCTTCAAAATGGCTCTCAATTTTTTCTCAATTATTTAGCATGATATTTAAATATTCTAATGATTATTTTAAGGAAAGAAAAAGCTATTTCTTGCATATATATCCCTCATGACAGCAACTATAAAAGGAGATAAAGATAAAGATCAAGGTTGCTATTCTCGAATACCTTCTACTTATATCTTGAGCCAAAAAGATTCTTCAAGTCTTCATCCTCAATCAAAAAAAGAAAGAAATAGTGCTTATCTTCTCAATTCTTCTACTCTCTCTTTATTTTGTGAGAAGTTATCTTCAAGTGATATATTGTAAAAGCTTCTCTAGGCTTTATTCTTTACTTCTTGTAATCTTCTATGGTTTCGTATGATCCCTAAAAGGAAAGAGGTTATGCTTCATTAATTAAAAGGAAGTGATTTTAGTTGACCTTTTAAAATTTTGTAAAGTTTTGTAATTGGTTACTGTTGAGCCAGTGAAAAGCAGAGGTTATAGTTACACCTATCAAAAGCTGAGGTTATAACTAACCTTGCAAAAGCTATAGTGGATTGTTGAAATATTTTGTGAAGAGCCAAGGGAGTGGAGTAAGCTGATTGGGTTGAACCACTATAAAATTCCTTGTGTGCTGCATTGTTAATTTCTCCTTACATTTCAGCTAATCAAGTTTTATTTCCAACATTTGCAGCTTTCAATATTTGTTCTAAAATTTGGTCTTGTAAAATACTTTTTCTCTCCAATATATTCTCACATCATTATTTCCTTGATCAACTAAAGACAAATCTTTTAATAGATATTTTTCAAAAAGCCCTAAAAAGGTTAAGCATTTTTCTATGCATAAGGTTGCTTTAAATTGAAAAGTTTTTGAAAACCCATTTCACCCCCCTCTTGGGTGTCTATTTTTTCTCACTTCATATCTTAGTTGAGAGCTTCACTTTGGAGTGCAATTATTCTTTGTCTCGGGGAGATGACCTTTCATTCGTAGTTATTCTCCGAGAAAGAATACGTCTTTGAATTGTTCCGAAAGGCCAAAGGTTATGTGCAAGGCATGTATATAGGTATGAGAAAAACTTTGTTAGAGGTACTTCTTTGAATAGTCCCTCATTTATTCGCACAATTGTTCTTTGCTTCTTGGTTCAAATACAATGTTGTTTTAAAGGAAGAAAACATATCTTCAAGTACTTCTGTCTTCTTTTAGAGTGATAGCTAAGAACAAGTCTATCAAGGGTGACTAGAAGGGTTATGCTCGCTTGGGGAGCTATGCCCGTTGGATGTCTTTTACTTGTAGTCATCCATCCAGATGAACTTGATAGAATGTTAGATGGGCCTATGTCGTGGTAGACACCTTCCTCCATAGGTAGGTACATAGGCTTTTGGACTGCTGGTGCACCATTTCTATCGCAGCTTCAGATATGAAGGAGAAATGGTTGCAGGAGGCCATGGGGAACAAGTACTTCTACAGAACAACCGAAGATGGGCAACCCTTTTCCTGGCAATTTGAGGGGTGTCGAGTGCTTTCTCGAACTTCTCCACCATATTTTCCTTCCTTTTGTATATGATCTATAAGGGTAGTCTCGAGGGATGATGATGATGAAGGGTGGAGCCCGATGACCCTAGCCAAGTGCCTTTGCAATGGCAAAAGTTGATTGCGAGAAGAAGGGTTAGAAATTTCGTTAGGCACAGTAGGGCCATCTTTGGGCTTTGTCTCCCACTTGGGAGAGATCCTGATGTTCCATGATGCATCATTCAATTGACTCGTGGAACATGAGAATAGGGCATTCTAGGAGGAGTTGGGGGGCATCTTCTTTATCCAAAAGGTAGGGAGTCTTTCAAAGAAAGTATGGATAGCTAGCTTCTCCTCCTTGAATGCTAATCTAGGAGGCTTGAAAGTGTAGGCCTATTAGAATGGTTCCAAAAACCTCACATAATGTTGGCCACTAAAGGCAGAGGTCATCCCTAAGGAATTGGCTTTGGCTCTTAGGGCTTTCTGGTATGGCTCTAATGAAGGGTAAAAAAGGCTCTAAGGAACTTTGGGGGGACCTCACATTTGACATTTTGTACGTTTCTCAAGGACAACGCCAAATTATTATTATCGAGATACAACATTTAAAATTTATTTGTTGTTTGGAAACTTAGCAAGCAACTAAAAGAACATGAGGATCTCCTTCAACTCCCTGCTTGGTCCACGAGAGCCAAGGAAGGGGATAGTCGTCTAGGGATGGCCTAGTTCACTAGCCTAGAGGAGGCTCAATCTGTCGGTGGGTAAATCCATCGAGCCAAAAAGGTCTAGATTGTGGAATAGTGGCAATGTACTCATCATCTTTTGAGAAGGTCTACAAGACAGAAAGAAGTCAAGGGCACATGGTGATTTCTCCCACATGGACGCTCCAATGCTTAAGTCAGAAGAAGTCATCATGCATCGCAAAATATAGAAATGCAATGTAAGGATGTTGTGTGGAGGGAGAAACATAAAGAGGAGAAGTGATACAGCGATAATGGTTTTTCAATGTGATGTCATGTTTGTGGCTGTTTGTTAGCCTATTTCTACTTGTTCCTAAATTGAGGAGTTTGGGGGGGGTATTTATAGGTAGCATGAAAGATAAGGACTCGTGACATATGCATGTGAGAATGCGGTGCTCCTTTCCCAAAAAAAGGTGTTACTTCTCCCTCATCTGTGGTGTTGACTCAAGGTTAAGTAAGAAACCCTTCCCCATCCCCCCCTCCCATGGGGAAGGCCCCCAAGAATGAGGTGAACTTAGAATAGGCGAGTTGCATTGCCATAGGACAATGTAGGGTAATATAGGTAAGGGACGTATCTCCTTGGATTCCTCCTAAGAGCAAAGGTTGACCATGGAGAAATCATGAATATTCGAGAAGGTGGTCTCGAATAAATAATGAGTGATAAGGGGATTCCCTAAGGGATATAGGCTCTAACCCTGGGAAAGTCTTTTCGTCGAAGGATATGTTTGCTCTAAAGTGATGCATATGCATTGGTTATTTTGAAAATGACTCTTCTAGTGGGCTATGCTACAACAAGTCTGGGTCGTAGCTTATGACCATGTGGTCTAGGACTCCAATCTCTATTAGGAGGAGTGTTCTAGTCCTAAAAGCTAGAAAGAACGGGTTTCTTTTTTATTAAGGTATGAAACACCCAAAGTAATTGGGGAGGTCATAAACCCACAAGTTTTTTGCTCAATAAAGCCTAGTCTTAGGGCTTTAGGGTATGTTTCAATCTACCACCTTATTTGCTTGTTAAGAGAAGTGATTTACAAATGTAAAGGCATTTTAGTTATTTTTAATTATTTAACTAGAGTTAACTAATGATATGAAAAAATCAAAATACCATATGCAGAGTCATGGTATTTGTTGTAATTTTTTAAGTGTTTGAAATGCCACTTACATATTTTAAAGAGGTGGAAATTACAAAAACTAACCACATTTCAAATAGAAAATTCATTTTTAACCCATTCCCTATATATATATATATATTTACCCTCTCAAACAAACTAATTATATTATATAGTCACTTTTATCAGTGCAGTTTCATTAGGCAGTTAAACCCGATTACGAGTGTAATTTCAGTTTTGATTTTTTTACACAATTTTCAGTTCAGATCTACCTTAATATGTTATACTCACAACAACAATCAAAACTAACATTCAAAGTAGTTATAGAGTGTAATTAGTTTGTTTGAGGGAGGCAATTTTTTTTTTTTTCTGTGAAATGGTTAAAAACGAATGTGTCCGTTTGATTTACCCAAATTAAATAAACATTAACCAACAAAATTATCTATTAAGTTCAAAATTTGATTTTTACCCAATATTGTGATTCATATATCATTAAAGTATGTGATTTGATTGCATAAAAGAATGAAATCAGCGTCAAGTTGAAGTTTAATTATAATTATTTAATAAAATATTCAAATTACTTTTTTTTTACCCTCTGAACACAAATTACACAATTACAAGAGCTAAGTTAAAAAATTATAAAATTTTCAAATATCCCATTTACCACATTTAATGTTGAACTCATCTAAACAGGAGCTAAACTGAAGATAAAGGGTTACTGGGTGTACTTATTTATTAGTCGTTTGTAGGGAGAAACGGCTCCATTGTAGAGTTGAGGACCAGCCAGCCAACCAACCAACCTCCTTGGCCCATCTGTCTCTTCCAATTCCATTTATTTATTCATTTAAACCCACTCATTATTCTCTCCCCCTTTTCAATTTTAGGGATTTAATCATCAGAAGGCTCTGATTTATCCGGGGTAATGGTAGAGGGAGACAATAAGAAAAGAATAAAATAAAAAGAAACAGAGAGAGAGAGAGAGAGAGAGAGAGAGAGAGGGAAGACAACTCATAAAGCGGCCAGGTTTGGGGGCCTCCGATTTTTCCGATCGATTTCTGGTGGGTTTGGTTTTGATCCGAGTTTTGACGGCTGGGATTCCCAGAAAGGGTTTTAGATTCCGATAACAAACGGCAAAGAGGCATGTGGAGTGGTAGTATTTCGAGATATTTTGAGAAATTGAGTGCCATGGCCGAAGGAGGATCTCGTTACTGCTCTAAGAAGAGCGACGATATTTGCGGCCGTAGCGGCGATGAGGTAATTCTTATCTCCCTTCTGCTTGTTTCTCGCAACATTGTTTGGATTTTGCTTGTCTCAATGTTTCGATTAGGTTTAATTTTACGGACTTCGGTCGTGATTTTCTGGGCTGCTGATAAATGGTAAGGAAAAGAAAAGGCTGATTTCTCTTTTATTTTCGAGTTTTTTTTTTGGGGGGGGCGGGGGGGGGGGGGGTTGTTTTTCAACCTTTTTTGTGTGCCTGAGCTTGAATGAATGAACCCAGAAGGGGATGAGAAAGTTCATTGTTTTATTTCACTTTCTGAAAAGTCCTTTATCACATGAAAACTGAAGATACTAATGTTATTCGTGGAACCCATGGAAATGGATTATGCAATTTGCCTACTCTCATTGCGTAATGCCCTAATTTTCATTGATTAGGGTTTTGTTTGCGCTTTTAGGCTAGCCCTAATCTGCTCGCTTACTCTGATTGTGAAGCAAAAGCTGACTGCTCATTGGTTAGAAAGATGGATTATCTATGTTTCCCATCAGTACCCTATGCATGAATTTTGTTCTTATATTTATGTGTCTTTATGCTGAATATAGGAGATGGTGTCTCTTTTTGAATTTGCAGGAGCCAGGTGGAATGTTTTGCATGTCGAGATTGCGATGTGTTCTGCGAGGAATGGATTTGAAAATTTATATATTTCTATTTGTGTTGATCCCTACATGCACCTTTGTTGTTTATTTGCATGGGCAGAAGATCTCGTACTTCCTGCGACCATTGTGGGAGCCGCCTCCCAAGCCCTTCTTCGAAATCCCTCACTATTATCATGAGAATGTACCAATGGAGAACCTCTGCAAACTTCACGGGTGGGGAATTCGCGAATACCCAAGGCGAGTTTTTGATGCAGTGTTGTTTAGTAATGAGATAGAGATTCTCACCATTAGGTGGAAGGAATTGTACCCATATGTGACAGGATTTGTCCTCCTTGAGTCGAACTCAACCTTCACTGGATTACCAAAGCCTCTGGTTTTTGAGAAAAACCGAAATCTATTCACATTTGTGGAGCCACGATTGACATATGGTAAAATTGGAGGAAGGTTTAGGAAGGGGGAAAATCCATTTATTGAAGAGGCATACCAGCGACTAGCCTTGGATCATCTTCTCAAACTAGCCAGTATTTCAGATGATGATTTGTTGATAATGTCGGATGTTGATGAGATTCCAAGCAGACACACTATTGAGCTCTTGAGGTGGTGTGATGACATACCTCCTGTGCTCCATCTTCGGCTGAAGAACTATCTATACTCCTTTGAGTTCCTTGTGGACAATAACAGCTGGAGAGCTTCAGTCCACAGGTATCAGTCCGGTAAGACAAAGTATGCACATTATCGACAGTCTGATGTTATCTTGGCTGATGCTGGGTGGCATTGTAGCTTTTGCTTCCATCACATTGATGAATTCATATTCAAAATGAAAGCTTACAGCCATTATGACAGAGTGAGGTTCTCTCGTTATTTGAACCCTAAAAGAGTTCAGAAAGTGATCTGTGAAGGGGCTGACTTGTTTGATATGTTACCCGAGGAGTATACATTCAAGGAAATCATTGGGAAAATGGGACCAATTCCCCACTCCTATTCTGCGGTTCATCTGCCGTCATATCTCTTGGAAAATGCCGACAAGTATAAATTTCTCTTGCCTGGGAATTGCTTAAGAGAAAGAGGCTGATTCCCTGTGGGGTCAGTTACAAGTCTGTCTTGATAAAGGTTGAAGTTACAGCTAGAGTGAGGCATCTTGAAGATTTTTAATGAATGGTTGATGAATGACTTCAGCATTCACCCTTACAGATCTGGTACATGGCGATCCGTATTTATATCATTCTTCCAGAACTGTTCTGAGAAACTGGATGAATTCTCGGATTTCTAGGACGAAGTTAGTATGTGACTTCATCCTAGAGACAGTTTTCATTCAAGAAGGAATGCACATATTCAACAAGGGGGCCCTAGCATTGTTATGGAGACAGATAAAGTTGCTATAGGATTTCCAAGCATTATTTGCATTATGTGGTACGGTCCCTGTGCACCCAAAGAAGAAATATGGCTCTGTTCCTGCAGTTACCTTAGGAAATTTTGATTGAGACTAATCTATTTATTTATCTTTGAAGTGTTATTTAGCTTCAGCCTTCATGGCTTTTCCTTGAGTGACTTCTTGGTATATTCTTGTCCATACATTTTATTGTCTGATCTACAGTTGTTGCTACTTTGCTTATTGCTTCCTCTCTCATATAACTATCAGTATTATGCCAAAAATGAAAGAACAATGATAGATAAAATGGTGGAAAATTTTTTCAATGTGCAGTTTTCTGATTATGTTGGCTGCGTGTACATACACATTTAACTTGTGATTGTTACATGGAAGAAAAAAATGTGATTGTAACTTAACTAGGTTGGCTAACCATACTTTCTACTGCCTCTTGTTCTGATCAAAGGTTGGTTAGGGGAATCCTGGAAAATGAGAGGAGGGAAGATCCTTTGCACTTTGAGCTTTTATAGGTTTAGACTTGAAAGGAAGTCCATGATTTAGCTTCAGTAATAGACCCTTTCTCAGGTTTTTGAACGTTTTCTGGTTGGTACTCCAGGCACCCTTTTGCAACTGATGACATGTTTGCTGTGCATTTTGAGCCTGTAGAGGTTAAAACTTGAAAGAAGGTGATTTGGCTTAAGCAATAGACGTTTCTGTCAGGTTCTTGAATGTTTTGGTGTTGGCATCTCCAAACCATTAGGCTAAGTGATGTGTTTCAGTCACTGTTTCTAAGATTGGTTTATGTTGGCTGCTGAATCCTTCCTAGTGGAGTACAAATTTCTAGCCAGCAATTGTTTTCTGTATACCTGTGCATAAAAGGTTAAGTACTTCGTTAGCCACTGAAATAAGATGGGGAAAACTGACCTTGGCAGGCAGCCAATCTGGCATCTTCCAGAATCATTCAAACCTTCCCAGAAGAAGCCCCTGGAACCTTCTTTCTTGCATCATGCTAACCCAGGCTCAATACAGAGCTACGCTTTGAGTTTTTAAGTTCATTGCATAATCCCTGACTAGTATTGCTTGCAAGAAGATTGGATCCAAAAAGATCTCTATTATCCTTGTTGGAAACAATTGAAAACCTAGACTGAAGCATCACATCCTAGAAAAACCAAGCAAGCTATAGGAGAAGATTATGATGCTGATTTGTATGAGACTGGGCTAATAATCTTGCTGTTTTACAATGTGGGTTTTCTTTGTTCACGGACCTCATGTATTGAAGAGTTTGTTTGATGCTGCTGTTAACTTTGGGAATGCTCAAACTAGGGGGTAAAGTGTAATAGAAAGGGATGTCCTATATTTTTTTTCCCCTTTTCTGGTAACAACTGGAATCCGCAGCCACTACGCTCTTCAGTTCTCAAGTGTACATTAAGTTCGTTCACTGGTAAATTCAATAGTTCACAAACTACTCATGCTAATTAAGTACACAGAAGTGGCGTCAATGCCATGCGGAATGCTGATGCTGCTGTTGCATTCCTCAGCTGAGCATCTTTTTTTCTCCTTTTCCCCTTGGCGTATAAGATTCTTGACAAGTTGCAAATAAAGCTGGATTTTACCGCTTAGAGTTCCAATTCCTGACAATATGCCATATCAAGAGCCTGAGTTAGGACACACAAGTAGGCATTATGTGCATTCTCATCTACTTGGAATCAAGGACAAACCTTATAAATAGCATTTAGAAGCGCAGCGAAATGCAAGACTTGCATACCTCAGAAAGAAAATACCATAATGATTTTCACCGGGCCTGATCCCTGCCCTCTATCCGGCTACCAACAGCAAGCAGTCCATGCCTTACAGCAGCAGGGTAACGGTTACACTGCTGGCATGCTTATGGCCCCCGGCATCCCCCCTCCCCTCCCCCAAATCCAACCGATTGCTCATGGAAGCTGCGCTCCACCACTGGAAGTGTGGACTGGCTGGGTCAACCACCAAACCGTGTGGCAGCCTTCAGCTTACCCTTATGGCTGTGGTCCAGACGTGTCAAACAGCGCAGCAGCTATTAGTGGGTACCCGTCTTACCAGGTGCAGCCGGATGGGTGTGCGTATTACCCGTGGAGTTATGGTCAGAAGTATTCCAGCCCAGGGTGTTGGAATGGGAACTACTGCGCACCAAAGGGGGTCTAGTTACCAAGGTGGTGTCGCCTGGCTGCTCGTTGGTATGCTTAAAGTTCTGTTTGGCATTTCATCAAACACCTGTCAGAATAATGTTGAAGGTACTAGCTACTACAAACTTAAATGTATTTGCCGAACAAGCAAACACAAATAAATACTAATAATAGCGAGATTATGGTTTACAGTGAGTAAGATCTCTGCTTTCTTCAATCCTCCTCTTGGCAGGGAAGGGAGCATTAAGAAGAGAGTTCTTAACTTATAAGCAATGAGGTGGCCTCTGACCTCACAAGGTTCCCTTTAATAATAAAACTCTGCATGTCAGCCATGCACCTTTGGCCAAAACAAGTAGTATCTCTTGTGAGATGTAAGTCAAAAACTTTGGGCCATATCATATGCCATTGTATGTGGAAAATTCATATCGAAATTACAACTCATTCTTGACCAAGGAGTGTATATTGAGAAGAGAGAATCCCACGTCAAATGAAAGCAAACAATACCTCCAAAGGAAGGCAGCCAACACTCAGCTTTACCGTCTGCTGCTCAGATGCCCTCGTGCTTTGTTTCATGGAAAGAATCAAAGAAAAGACGTATATCATCTGCAGATTGGCTTTGAATTGTGAACCTTAGGACATTCAAAGATGCCTTAGAAAGCAGAATACTAGAGGAAAACTACTTGTGAGGTTTCATTAATGAAGAGGAGAGGAGGAGATGTACATGCATGCATATATATGCTTCGCCAGAGCTTTTCTGCAAAATTTTATCACTTGGGCTTTCATTGATCACGGTTGCTACATACATTCTGAAACACTTGTTTCAAACCCACTTTGTAAAGGAACTCTGAAAGATTAAAAGAATCAAAGAATATCTCTAATACCTCCTCCTCGTTAAGATTTCTGTTCCAAAAGAATAAGCTGTGATTACTAAAAACAGTTATATTAATGAAGGAATATATCTTTTTGGTCCGAGACTCTGGGTGTAAGCAGACATCTCAAATCCTTCACGAAATGGGAAGAAAGAAGAAGCAACTTTCCCTTCGTTGAATTCCAAGCCAAAAGGAAGGATTTTATGAGCCAGCCGGCCAAGAAGAAACATTATGATCTATGACATGACGAATGCGAATCTGATGCACACGTGGAATAACTGGATTTTATCATTAAATAATATTAAAATATTTATTATAAATAAACACTAATTACTTTATTTCAATTTTCAATCTTCAATTTTTTAACATTTTAATGACAATAACCTACTTTTGTTTTATTTATTTTTAATTATGAGCCATCACCTATCTCTATTACATGTTGTCAAAATGGACAATGTTACTTGCAAATAAGTGTTATACCTTGAATTACATAAACACACGAATAACTAAAATATCTCTTATGTCTCACCTTCTCGTGCGACTTCACTATCTTGATTGAAGAGTATTTTAGTCATGCATCTCGTTGGTTCACGTTACCTCGCCGATTTGAATAAGGGATAATTTTATTATTTTAACTATATTGTATAGTCTAATATATAATTCAAAAAATACAAATAGTATTTTCCTATTAAAATGACAAGTGGCAAGTGGATACTATTTTCTTTTTCAATTTTTTCTAACTTACTTTTGGGTACAAATGTAATTTATTACACGTGCGTTTTTATCATTTGGGCATTTGAATCTTCAAATGAAAGAAAGTCAAATGGAATAAAAGAAAAGAAAAGAGAAGAGAAAACACCCGAGCCAAAAGAAGAATGCTCCTACGCCAAACATTTCCTTAATTTCTCCGGCCCCTCCAAACTCTCAGATTCCTTAGGCAGCCGCCCCCCGCCTTGCCCCTTGTAAAGGCGCTCAAGCTTCAGAGCCAAGGAGCCCGAATATCAAGCCTTCCTCTTCCTCCTATAAATGGCGTCCATCGAGACCTACATCCAATCTACATCAAATAATCAACCTCTTTCCAGAATGCAGAGCGGAACCGGAGATCATCGTTTCAAGCACAGCCATCATGCGGCTGGTTCCCAGAGTGCCCACCAGGTGCTCGTCGAAATGCCTGAGTTGACCCCGCACAAGCTCGCCGATGCGCCTCCTTATTCGGACATCTACAGGACGTCCCATGGATTCCAGGCTCCCAGGCCGGGGGCGAAGGGCAAGGTTGGAGCCGCGGGCCAAGGGCATCACGTCGGAGCTGCAGGCAATGGCGGAGACGATCGAGAAGACATTGATGCCGAGGCTGAAGAGTTCATCAAACGCGAGCATGGCAAGTTTGAGCTCAGCAAATGGATGTCCATCCGTAGAGGTTGACGTGCGAAATTTAAGATGATGTTGATCCATGCAAAACCATATATATATATATGCGATATTTTCTGTTTGAATTGTCAAAGCCCATCTAACGGCTATAAATAATGAGAAATCCTAGAAGTATTTAATTTGTAATATATATAGAAATATTGAATAAATTGTCTTTGTTATTTCATTGATTCTCAACAAATAGAGCTTGTATCCTTTAAATCTGAATAGACTTAGGAAGTGATGAGGTTTAGATGCTTGATCACTACGACAATTCCTAGCGTTGAGTGTGTTTTGTAAGGGCTCTTCTTGCAAGAAAGAAGAATGGGTCTAGTTCCTGACTAGTCTTTTGATATTCAAGTCAATCATTATACTTGTGAATGACACTGTAATATCCAAAAATTTTGGGTTACTTTTAAAATAGATACTAGGAAGAAAACATAAAATTTAAAAGGAATCAATATCAGAATAACTCGAGGAAACGACTGAATCAATCAGAAAGGATGCCCAAGAACTTAGATACCTAAGGAAATAAGTATGCCGTTAACAAACATCTCAAGACATGATTTTTAGCGTTGAAATAAATCGGATCAGAGACAGTTTTCGGTACAGATTCGAATCAAACTAAAAAATTGACTTGTTGTAAGGGCCTTTAAAAAAGTCAACAGAACCCTTAAAAGAGTCAAATTTTGCATGAGAAACAACCCTTAGGTGATTTCGGGATCTAACAAGGGGGTTTCACAATCAAAACATAATTTCAAATCAAAGTGTAATTTTTAAAATTTCTTGAGGGAGGTCGAAATGAAATTATTTCTTAATTTTCAGGGGTCAAACAAGAAGTTTAGAACATGAGGGTCTCAACAAAAATTTTGGAAAGCTTAGGGGCTTTGTGGAAAGAGCTGAAATAGAATTTTTAAACTTGAGAAGGGCAAAAGTGAAATTTTTTGCAAAAGCTTAGACAACCATGGCCGACCAAGCTGCTGGCCATCCCTGATTTCAGCTAAGATTGGTTGAGACAGTGGGCTGAGGGGCCTCAGGGCTAAGCATAGGTCGTTCGTTGGCTGACAAACCGGCTGTGTCGACGAAAAACATGGTCGAAAAGTGGTTGGAATTATGGGTCACTATAATCGAATTTTGCGGACTTGGATCGAGGTTTTTGGACTGATCTACGGCAAGATGAGGCGTTTATGGCCTTGGGTTAAATGAGATTGGACGTGTGGGGGCTCGATTTCGAGTATAAATAGAGGTTTCGAAGTGGCTAAATTTTGCAAAAATTAAACTCGTCAATTCAAGTATTTGAGAAAAAATTGAGGGAAAAAGATAGAGGGATTTTGTTCCCCATGTCCAAATGATCACTTCTGAAAAGTTTGGTGAGATTTCGTGTTCATTTGAGTAGGTTTTAAGAGTTCACCGAAAAATCGAGCATCGTTGGAGCTGAACTGTAATTGGCCAATTTAAGGCACTTCCAGTTGGTTTTTCAAGTATTCAAGGGTACCATTGTGATTGTTTTGAAGAGATCTTCTAGGAGGTGAAGTCGGATCAAGTATCGGAATAAGTTGCAAGTCACCGTCGTTGAAGAAAACGACTGGAGAAGATAAGAAAAATAGAAAAAATAGGAAAAAAAAGAATAAAAAAGAAAAAAAAAAGAGAGAGAAAATTCTAGAAAATTAGGAATATTGTTTTATGAATTATTCTTGAAAAAAGTTTTAGAAATTATTTTTGAGAAAAAAACGATTGTGGAAATTAGAGAAAAATAGGAGAAAAATTTGTAAAAATCTAGAAAAATATTAAAGTAGGTATTTATTCTAGATTTTTTAAAGAGAAAAATAGAAAGAAAATAGAGAAAAATGCAAGAAAATTATGAAAAATGGGTTTTAATATTTATTTGAATAAAATAATGGATAGGGTGCTTTGAGACTTGAGATGCAGTGATTTGTGCAAATTTTGAGGTTCAACACGAAAATCGAGGATGTGCATGTTTTTCGAGGTGCTTCGAATTTTGTCAAAGGTGAGTGATTTTACCTCAAAGGCTTATACATGATGAGATTTATTTTTCTATGCATGATATTCCCTAAAATTACTATGTATTATGAAATTTGCAAATATATTGTCATATTCGTACATATACTGTTGCATCGATAATCGTGACTCTTTTCATGACATGATATTGTTGACATATTGATACTTATGCATGAGATAGGATGTCGCCCTGATAGTGTAGTCAGAATTCTCCAAGAGCAATTGATAGAACAACATTAGGCGTTCCCCATAAGCAAGTCGAGATTACTGCCTAGGGTTTCATGCCGGCTGGTTTGCTAAAGAAGTTACACTAGGGTATTTGTTATGTGAGTCTATGCATCATGCATACATGTTATTTTAACCCTATCTTAGAAGATTCATCTTCTAATGTTAGACAACTATCCCTAGAATATTTTATGTTCCGAGTAAGACGAGCAGTCAAAAAGGCAAGGGAGTGATCGAGGCATGAGCATGATGGAAGTTTTTGTGGGTCCTATGCCAAGGCTAGTATTAGTATATCAATTGATTTCGTATTTGGTTTTAAACTGCCATTGTAATATTATGTTGGACAAGATGATGTGATTGTATGAATCCTTTTATGTATTAAATTGTGAGATCTTTAGGTTCTGATTCTGTTTCCGTTTATGATTAAGATTATTGTTTCCTTAATTTCATTTTAGGAATGTTACTCTTATATGATTATGCTGGGGATTTTAGTATGATTAGAGTATGTAAATAAAAAAAAAAAATCCTAACATAAAATACAATGCCCTGAAGAGGCGTGGCGTTACAAACACAATAATAGTACAATAAATATGTAAAAAATGGCGTACTAGAACCTTTCGACACCATGCCTTTATTTAGATGGCCTGTGTAGTAAGTGTTGCTAGGATGAGGCCACGTGGATGGTCAAATATGATCCTTAGGATGAGCTAGATAGATTAGATATGGGCCCAAGCTTGAGCCTTGGGTTGCCTTGGCATGCATTTGGGATGTCTACTGCTAGGCCTAGAAGTAGGGTTATCCTTTTGGGCCTTATATCTAGAGGTCTAATACTCAAAGTTGGGCTATTCTAGGCTTTTCAATAATGTTCATCATCACTTGCCCTCGTTCCCTAACCTAAGTTACTAGGATAGGCTAGAAAGTACTGTAGAAGGTATTTTCTACTTCTCTCACTTGCTTTGCAATTGAGATTGAGTGTGAGGCTTTCCAATTCATACCCTCACAGTATTTTGATGCTAAGGATGAAGGTCTTTTCACCTTCTATCTGCCACTTCTTAGTATTTAATTCTTAGTTCAACCATTAGCTGGCACCTCTAAATCAAGGGAAATAGGCTTATTCTTGCCTTTTTTGCTTCAAAAAAAAAAAAAGATGAAGGAGAGGGTGCTACCTCATCAAGGTCAAAATAGGAGGCACTAGTTAGCCTTTCCTCAAGACTTATATAAGAAGGGGTGGCCTATAGCTTTCCCACACTTGTCTTTTCATTTTTCTAGCTTAAGCATCAGTGCTCTTGATCTTCCTTCCCCTACTTTCCTTTCTTCAATTAACCTAGGTATGTCATCCTCATTCGAGCTTATAGATATATAAAGGATGAGCTCGAGTAATGGGGCAAGCTTGAGTTTGAGCTTGGGCTTCTCATCAAGCTCTCGCTCTTCCAGTTCTAAGGACTAATATAATACAGTTCTCCACAAGGGGTAATAGTGTCCTCTAGGGAAGAAAATGAGGGTTCCAACAACTTTGGCTCAAAATTGAATTCCCCATTTATTGAGGCCTTCATGGGGCAACTGTAATACCCCAAGAGCCTAGAGAATGGTAGTATATATCGAGGATAAGTAAGGAATGAAACAACACCTGCTGGATACTTTTTGGGCTAAATGTCGGCAAAGAATTCCTGGGTTAACCATGCTTGAGCTGGGGAAGCTCAAGGATGGGTGACCCTCTAGGAAGTTCATTTAGGTCCATCAGGGTAAGTTGTTCTGATCTTTCTTATCGCTCAATACGAGATATTACAGGTGGTATCAGAACGGACCTTTCATGAAGGCAGTCTGACGAGGGCGGGGAGTGGCGCTAAGGCTTGAGGGCCTATACAAGGAGCGGCTTTTGGCAGGCTTCTAGGATGGCACCCTCCAAAAGGGAGAAGATCTAGGACCAATTGTAAGGTTGCATGACGAGGACGTCATGTGCTTAAGAAGGGGAGAATGTAATACCCTAAGAGCCCAAAGAAGGGTAGTATATATCGAGGATAAGTAAGGAAGGAAACAACACCAGTTGGTTATTTTTTGGGCTGAATGTAGGTAAAGAACTCTTGAGTTAAGCGTGCTTGAGCTGGGAAAACTTAAGGATGGGTGACCCCCTGGGAAGTTGGCATAGGTCCATTAGAGTAAGTTGTTCAAGTCCTTCCTATCGCTCGATGCAAGATGTTACAGGTGGTATTAAAGTCGACCCTTGATGAAGGCGGTCCGACAAGAGCAGGGAGTGGTGCCGGGGCTTAAGGGCCTATACAAAGAGTATCTTTTGGCAAGCTTCTAGGATGACAGCCTTCAAAGGGGAGAAGATCTAGGACCAATTGTAAGGTCGCATGACGAGGATGTCATGTGCTTAAAAAGGGGAGAATGTAATACCCTAAGAGCCCAGAGAAGGGTAGTATATATCAAGGATAAGTAAGGAAGGAAACAACACCAGCTGGATATTTTTTGGGCTCAATGTAGGCAAAGAACTCCCGTATTAAGCGTGCTTGAGCTGGGGAAACTCAAGGATGGGTGATCCCCTAGGAAGTTCACGTAGGTCCATCAGGATAAATTGTTCTGATCCTTCCTATCACTCGATGCGGGATGTTACAGCAACCAAGACCTTCGTAGGGTGGTATGGACTTCATAAGGATGAATATTTCTATTTTTATCCAAAATTTTTCCAATCCCATAAATCCTTCAAAGGCACCCTAATCATCTATGCAGATGTCTTCAAGGTCAGCCTTTCACATCCCCATTCACCCTGTTTTTGCCAAGGTGTTTTATCTCCTCAAGATGAATCCTTACTAGCTAGTTCCAAATGGGTGGAAAATTTTTTCCTCCTTTTTCATTTGTTACATGGCCAAGCAGATTCATTCTATTGCTTCACTTTTTCTTTCTCTGTTCCAAGTTGCAGCTTATGAGTGAGGGCAATATTCCTTCACCTCCATTGCTCATCGATAGTTCAATATTAGAACCCTTTCCTTGATCAAGGGGTGGAAAACCCATTTTTTCTTTATGAAACCCTACGAGAGTTAATTCATCTTCCTCACCTTCAGGAGGAAAGGAAAATTAGTGCCATAACACTAGGCAGTTTGAGGAAGAGAGGTCAGTTATTAAGGAGCTGGTTGACCTCAAGAATGTAAGCTCCTAGAAGCTCATGTGTGACTGTGTTTTACTACTTAGTCGCCTTTCCCTTTAATCCTACTCAAAATTGAGGCCTTCTTTAGGTTGTCTTCTCTCGTTGCCTTGATTTTATTTTCTTACCTCAACTAGTCAACTAACACTTCTTGCAATGGAAAATTGAATCCTCGATATAGCTCGGTTCTTTAGAGGTGGTGCAACCAATAAAGAATCAACAAAGACCATCAAGAAGATGCATCAGTTGAGCAAGAATTCCTTGAACCCTTTTCCTCAACAAGTGCCATATCCCACATGCCACACCTTTCTCCTTTGAGCCCAAACAAAAAAAGAAAGACGTTCAAGCTCCTGTTGGGGCAAGTAAAGGCAATCCTAAGGATTGACCTACATACCTAAATGGTTTGTCTATGAAAGGGATACCCTCAAGAACAGGGATGTAGCTCGATGAAAGATTACCCAATAGAGGGGGGGTGAATTGGGTGTATTGAAAATTTTCACTATTTTAGAAAATTATACATCAAGGTTGCTTTGTAAAGATACATTTTCTCTTAATAAAACTGAATGCAATGGTTCAGCATAAATCCATATGCAATGAAACAAAGTTAAAAAAGGATCAACCTTGATATCTTTAAGTTATAGAAAGATAGCTACATTTGAAGATAGAAAACAAGTTGTGCTAGTAGCAAGAAGATTCAATTTGCTTTTCTAAATATAAACTTCAAGTTTCACGAAAAACTTATGTATTTGAACAGTAAACATGAAAATTGTGATTCTTAAACTAAAATTTTATACTTGCAACGAGAACTAAAAAACTGTTATGCTTAGAACAAAAGAATAAATTTTAAGATACATACAAACAATGCACAACAAGTAAAAATTAACATAATCAAAACACAAGAAGCATTCACAAGACACAATAATTTATAGTGATTTAGCCAACAAGTCTAGTCTGCTACCTTAACTCCTCACTAAAGATTTTAAAACATCTACTAAGGGATTAACTTTTAAGGGATCAACTACAACTTATACACAGTTTTTATAGACTCAACTGAAACCTCTACTTTTCACGGGATAAGTAATAAGCCCAACTTTTAACAAGGTTAGTTGAAACCTCTATTTTTTCAAGCTAAGTAGGAACCCTAGTTTTCCAAGGCTAAACTGAAACCTCAACATAATGGGCTAAGTTGGAACCTCTACTTTTATAGGTGTAGCAATAACCTCTACTTTTAAGGACAAACCAGCAACCATACATACCTTTTATTAGCTAAGCTAAAACCCTTACACTCACAAACACTTGTTAGAAGGAGAATTACAAAGTAAGCTCACAACAAGGTTTTCCCTCGGAGTGATAAGAAACAATGCTCACAAAAGGTTATAACAACATGATTGAAAGGAATAGGAATTAAGCACTCCACTCATCTTGATAATTTCTGGTAGGAATGATCTTCATAAGGCACAACTAGACTTCACTTGAGTTTAAAAGATCATCCAAGAGGTGGGTGAATCAGATGTTTTGAATATTTTTTAGATATTTAAAAAATAATTATGCTTTAAAGCTAATTTGAAATATACTTTTCATAACAAAAAAAATGTTGCAGCAACTCAATATAAAATTATATGGATTAAAACATTTTCATATAGGTTAATTCAAACATACTTCATATATAGTATAAATATGTATGAAGGAAAAATATCATTTTAGGATAAGAATAAGAAAATTGGTAATGTTGTCAACAAAAAGATTTTATTTGATTAACTTTCAATTCCTATAGAAAACATATGTATATTTGAAAAGCTACATTTGCTTTTCTATTTATACTATATTTATACTATATTTGCAAGAAGAAATATTTGGTATTCTATATGCTTGCAATGAAAACTAAAACTGCAAAGACATTCATATCTGCAATGAAAATTGATGCAAGAATGCTTAATGAAGATTGTGATAAAATGAGAATACATTATATAGAATGTGAAAAGATGTTCCATGAAAATCAAATTTAATTTTGTTTCAAACAAAGTGTACTTATGCAAAAATGAAGTGCAACATTTGAAGAAAAGAATAAGAAAACTATTAAGCTCATACCAATAAGATTATGTTTGTATTTCTAAACTCTAACCTTTAGGTCTCCTGGAAAATATATGCATTTTGAAAAGAATGAATGCAAGTAGAAATATTAAAGACTCTTTATGGATGCAATAAAGGTTGAAACTAATATACATTGAAAACCATGAGTTAAATTCAATGTATGAAAACTTTTGCATGTCATATGAAAAATTAATAATGTCAAAACATAAAAAAAGCATCACATGAACACAATAATTTTAAAGCAGTTCAACCAACATGCCTAGTCTACTACCTTAACTCCTCACTAAGGATTTGAAAACATTCACTAAGGGAGTTTAGTTTTTTATGGCTCAACAATAACCCATACATAGTTTTTATATGTTCAACTATAATCTCCACTTTTAATGGGTTAAGTAGGAACCCTAGCTTTTACAAGAACAACTGTAACATTTACATGAGATTTTTTCATAACGAGACTCACCCACAACCAATACTTTTTAAAGGATCAGACGTAACCTTTACAAGAGTTTTATAAAAGATTTGTTAAATGATTTCTCAAGAGAAAAATATAAGATTATACAATTATTTTACTTTCTCTTAAACAATAAGAGAGTTATAAGAATTTGAATGAATAAACCACTCAACTCTCTTAATCTAGTATATAGTTTAAGAATATCTACATTAAAATTGTGACACCCCGGCCCCATTACTGGGTGCCACCATAACCTACGATTACAATCTCGGCCTATCCCGAAGGACGGCTATGCCCTGCCAACATAAATTATTAAATAATATGGGCACCCTGGGTGGGGTCTAGGCTTTGCTGCCTTCGACTATTGAGATCTCGGGTGTAAAATGCCTAAGTAACGGAAACTCACCCGAGTCCCGATTCCAATTAGGCCCTTAAAATATGAGTACATCTTCCGTAGACAAATAGAATAAATACCAGCACACTCAATTAAGTACTCCAACAGTCAAACATATTTAAATATATTTCACATTCTGACTGCAACTAATTGGTACAAGTCCCCAACACATACTAAGTTACTCATAGCGAGAACCTCAAAATACAGAGAATATACATATATCATATAAACAAAAGAAACATAACCCACATTCTCACTGTCTGCCTTTACTGTTAATTGGCGACTCTTCCGCCAACACCGCTTTTTCTTTCTTAGACCCCTAACCACCTGTTGGGTTAGTGGGCAAACATAGTCGTGAGTCCGGGGACTCAGTAAAGGTAATATGAGATGTGGTAAATTAAAATGCATGACAATTATAGAAAGATGTGAAATGCATCATCCACCTATTGGGTTAGTGGGGAAATATAGGGGTGAGTCTGGGGACTCGGTAAAGGTAATATAAGATGCGGTAAATTAAAATGCATGACAATTATAGAAAGATGTGAAATGTATCATGCATGTAGACCTGTCCACCGCACCCTGGTTCAGATTTTGGTGGCCCCATCGATTTCATTTAGGACCTCATCTCGAGACTCACACGGCCCAAATCTATAACCCCATGCCTAATCAGTTCCCCCACCATCTAATACAAGCCATGCCAAAATGAATTTACACACAAAGCATATTAAACCCTTACCTCAGAATACATGTCGCCTGATGATTCGCTAGATGTACCGACGACACCCTCAAAAATTACATATAATAGAAATTAATTAAATAGGTATTTGGGCAACAATTCTATCGAAATCTTCCAAGTTAATTATTTAATGCATTTCCCAACGTTATTTACCAAATTAATTTACTAACTAAACTAATTCATTAATTAAACTATTTAACTTTAAAATTAATTGTACCTTAATGCCGAAAATATCAGAGGCACCCTTACTGTTCAACCTAACGCCTTCAATTTCACCCCATCTTCAGTATTTATAGGCGTGGCCACGGCTGGGTGAATTACTAGAGGCTAAGGATGCTTCAGGGGCTGCCATGTGGTAGCAAAAAGGATGAGGCAAGTGGCTGGTGTAGCAAGGGCCACGCAGGCCCGCGTGGCGAGGCCTAGCCGCGCGCATAGGCATCAGATGGTGCCCCAAAATAGCGTCATTTTGGTCCCTGGCCTGCTGGAAAAATTTAAACTTTTCTCAATGCACTTGCCGCGACTCGTTCCCGCACCCCTCACCTGTACCTGCGCACGAGCGACAGCTCACGCCAGCAGCTTCCTCACTTGTATGTTGCCTTTTACTAAATTTAAACCAACTCCCAGCCCATTTCCAAACTTGTTCACTTTAACCCTATATCTTTCAAAAATTAATGCACATACCCAACACCTCATTTCTCTTTATTTCACTTATGCCCCAAATATTTTCAAATAAAATAATTAATTGCTCATTCCCTCAAGAACCATAAATAACCCAATAAATTAATTATTTCCAAAGTTAGGGATATTACAAAAACATTACTGGATAACTTGTTTGAAATGAAGCAAGAATAAGCATAAAGAACTATTCACTCAAGCAATTAACTTTAGCCATAATTGAATTTGGCTTGGCTCAAGTTTACTTAAGAGCAACTGTCATAGCAACCTCATTCGCCAACCAGCATTGATCTTGTGTAGCACTTGGTATGTTATAAAAGCTTAAGGCTTGGAATTTTCCTTAGTACCTGCATATACTCATAGCTTCTTTGATTTAACTGATAACATTCAAATTTGTTAGAAAATATATGCATATTATGAAGATAAAACATTTTACACACTATGCATAAGCATATTTATCATTTTTACATAAGAGAACATAGTTAAACTTTATAGAATAAAGAAATAAAGCTCTAACAATAAAAATATCCTTTTTTTCCTCTCTGAGTAACGGCTATATTTTTTAAAATCCAATGTCAGTTACTTGACTAACTCATAGGCTTACTTGACTAATATACTGTATACTCGATTAAATATTTCAAGTAATCAATTATACAACAGCCTCACTCAAGTATGACCAAGTCATTACTCGATTGACTCTGAAGTCACAGAGACTTTGTATTGCTCACTCGACTATTGGGCTATTCTTACTCAACTGATAGATATATTCACTCGAGTACAAACATTTGATACTCAATTATATTTAAGATCAGAGATTTAACCAGATTCAATCCAACCTTTACTCAACTAATACATATAAAAACTCGATTATCAAAATACATTAGTCGATTGATGAGAAAGCTATACTCAATTAAGGAGATACTCAGAATTTTGAAACCAAAAGATACTCAATTAAAAATAGCTCCTTACTCGACTAAATTTGAAATACACATAGAGCTTTCATAAAGCACTCAAGTAGGAAAACCTTAACAGTAAATCGAAAACTATTTTGCTAAAACATGTACTCAACTGATTTGAAAAGCTTACAAAACATTTACCCGATTGAAAATATGCTTAGTTTTAAATAGTAGATTATAAAAGTACCATACTTGATTAGACTTTTAAGAAAAATAGCTTTTGCAATATCATACTCAAGTAGGTTTTTATGATAGTCAATTGAAACATCTCAATACTCGATTAATTTGAAAAACAATACTCGATTGAATTAAAAGCTTACTTAGATTAAAAAGAATATTCTTACAAATGCTATACTCGATTACTTTGCTTTCAAAAGCTTTTTCATACTTAGTTGATTTTCAAAGAGTTTTTCTCACAGACTTGACTTTATACAAAACATACTTGGCTAATTGAAAGATATATAAGCCTAAAGTTCTCCAATTTAAAATAATTTATCAAATATTTGTAAAATGTTTTGAAAATCATCAATAAATCAAATTTACTCAAAATATATTTTTCAAAGATTATTTTCTCCAACAATCAAAATATAAATTTATCTACAGAGTTGATAGAAGGTTTAATTGTGAGAAGCAAAAACTCACGGAATAACTTGGCCTGAAAAATAGATTCAACTTGACTAGACCTCAGCATAATTAAGCTCAACATTTTAAAAAATATGGATGGAAGAATAGCAGCTTGAACTCGTGAAGCTCGTGGTCTTGTATAGATGGTTGTGAGTCTTTGCATTTAAGCGTTGATAATCTACACACTCAACAACACTTGATGTTGACTACTAAACAGTCACATTAGATAAAGAAATATGCATACATTAAAGATAAAAAAAAATTCACAACATATATGAGCATATTTATCATTCTATTATATAGAACATAATTAAACCATGAAAAATAAAGAATTAAAGCCTAAACAGTCAAAACTGTCATTTTTTAGTCTCTGTGTAACGACTAGATAGCATCAATATTTTTTAAATTCATCATACAAATACTCGAGTGAAAAATAGAGATAATTAATTGATTTTAGTGCATACTCGAGTTGTTAGGATAGCCAATTAATTTTGCTTAGGCTTCACTCAATTGGACAAAAACTCAGTCAATTACACTTTAGACTATAGAGAACTATTCTCAGTTCGTGCTAATTCACTCGATTGTGTAAAACTACATTCTCAATTTGATGGATAACACTACTCGAACACCTGATAGCCTTCAATCAATTTTTAGATATGCTATACTAGGAATACTCGATTGACTAATTTTTAGTATTTGATTTTTCATGTTATCATTCATGTATACCAATCCTAGTAGTTGATTTAATAAAGAGATACGAAACCCTACTTTCTGTTCTATCTTTGGTATTTGATTGGTTAAATAAGCAATATAAGAGACATTCGAATGAAGATTTCTTATAAGTCGATTGAGCATGCCACTAATTGAATACTCAATACCAACTAGTCGACATAAGAATGAAACACAGAAACCTATTCTCTATTTCTTTCAAAGTATTCGATTGATGGTAATACCTATTTGAGTGAACTAGAGATACTCGAATGAGTGCAAGTATCAATTGATAATTGTCGAGGTACAGAGACTTTGACACACATTGACCAATCAATCATTTGATTAGCACTTTCCTTATTCAACTGGATTTTTAGATTATGCTACTGATAAGCTTTATTAGTCGATTGATTTTTTCCATTATTTAATTGATCAATGTAACACTTGAAAGATAAATCAAACATGGATTACAATACTAGAAAACATGGCTAATATCTTATTCTAATTTTGATACTTAGTCTAAACATATCCAATGCTCGAACCAAGTTGTCATCTACAACAAATAAAGACATATCAAATGATAGCTATCATTCACTTCTCTATTAAGAATAATACATTTGAATGAAACACAAGACTCAGTCGACAACAACTAAAGACTAGAGCCTAGATGATGTTGAAACACATATATCATGTAACTTAGTAGAGAGGTTAAATCAAATGTCTAATTTAGGTTTGAACACTTATCCATTCAAATACTAACATATGATTACTCAAGTGTTGTTGTAAAAGATGGTTAAAACTATCTTTCCAATCACATTCATTTGAATATTTATAAAGCTGTACAGATCACAACTAGAGAAACATCTTATGAGAATATGATTATTTCCTCAGGCACTTGATGCTCAATACTAAATCATTAAGGATATATATATATATATATATGAAACATCTTAAACATAGAGTAATGTTGCCACATACTTTGAGCTCTTAGAATATCAAGAGTTCCACAACACACTCATGTATGTTCTTTAGGATAACCCTAAATAGGAACATATTAAAACATATCAATAAATGAAGCATATTAATAGACAAAGCATATAGATACAAAGTATATAGATAAAACATAAATATCCTATAGAAAGATTCCTTGGAGAATATGATCATTTCCTTGACAAATCTTATCAAAACAATCTCAATATATCCTCAAGAAATATAAGAATTTATTGTATAACATTAAAGTTTTGGCATAAAACAATCATCATTAAAACATTCATAATAGAAAACTCAACACCCAATAACTAGTCCTTGGATCCCCTACTCCCATGGACCAATTTAACATAGCTGAGCTAACCTCAAGCAGCTTAGTCAACTTCAGCTTTAAAGGAATATCTCATGTAAGTTTTTTATGTAACACCCCCTCCCCCAAGTTATCCCATTCCAAGGCAACCTGGAAAAGCGGATGCTAGGGAACATAGACAAAACAACACTTAGCCACAAGCATGCATACACCTGTCATCCATCAAACTCAAACCCAAAATAAATACTTCCAAGGGTTACAGGCACAATTTTTCTTTATGTTACATTACATACAAAATAATGTCTACACATCTACCAATAGCTTCCCAAGACCATTTAGATCAAGAAGAGACCCGCATGCACACATGTCTACCCATCCTTCTTACTCAACTCGCCATTTGTCACCCTTTTACCTTTACCTGGAATGGAGGAAAGTACAACGTGAGCTACAAAGCTTAGCAAGCATAAGATATAAGAAGAAAGAGCGTGGCAGATAATAATGGGATACAGGTGTGGTGAACATGTATATCGACGAAAATGACAAGTGATAACTCAACAGTTACACACACACTCGTAATGATAATGTCATGCATCACACACATAAAAGTCTATCAACATATAAATGGCTAGTGGCCTCACATAGCAAATAAAATGCATCATAATACATACCAGTCTGTAGCTGAGTCCGGTAACAAGAGAAACTATAACATGTAGCCCATAAGTCATATCTGATACACTTGGCTATAACCATATGTACATATATATAAATATATATAATCTCACCCATGGTTGTCACCACTGGGCGCGCCCCTCAGTCGTCACTACAGGAGCGTAACCCCAGTCAGGCTAATGCCTACTGGTTTTGGGGGATATATCCCAGCGGTACACAACCGCAGCACGCATAATCATCTCATGCCTTTTCCAATGCACATGCAACACGTAAAGTGGCCACATACAAATTGCACGTGCTAGAAATAAGAACATTTGCTTGTGCACACTCATGAGATGTTATGCAGGAGGTCAAGCCAAGACATGCTCATGATGCATAATTACCATTCTTTCATAACATGCCATGACAGTACATATATAAGCAATCTAAAGTTATTCTCTGTTCATAAACATGTTCAACACTGTTAGCTAATAACACCGAGTCACGGATTTCTTGTTTAAGCTCATGTTCACAATGAGATATATAAAGTAAGGCATGGAGAAGAAACAAGTCTCCCATGCAAATTTCCACTTAAAACTCCATTCCTTAGGATTAGTGGGGAGAAACAAGCTCCACATGGCTGTTAGAAACTTTCCCTCAAGCTTAAATACCCTAACCCTAGTCAAGCTCTCACGACACGTAACCAACCCATAACACAATAAAATCCAAGAGAAAAAAGAAAGGAAGAGAGAACTTGCCTTTTATTTCACCGATCAACCACTAAGAACTCCTTGGATAGCGGGATCTAGATTGCTGTGAGAAGAAGAATGAGGGTTTGAAGAAGAACAGAGAGTTTACGAGAAAGAGAAAAAATGTGTTCTGTTCTAGTGAGCTTTTTCTCACAATTTCTCTTTTATATTTTCTTTATGAGTCATCTTTATCCATCTAATTATTTCCCAAATTCTATATATATTTATTATATTTTTTTGATATTTCAATTCTAGAATTTTCTATGTGTTTCCAGAATTAATAAGGTATCAGGCGATATATATATATATGAATCGCTGAGGGAGGCATTCGAATATAATTCAAGGCAGTCGGATGATATTTACATATATATGAAGCTATTTGAAAGTCATTCGGATGATCTGGCGTGTATTTGAATGAGTTAGAGAAAGATTTCAAGTTATGAGAGTGACATTCGAATGAGGCAGGGAGACATTCGAATGAATTTTAAATAGTAACTTGAATTACTAAAGGAATTGGAAGCTCGTTCAAATGCAACAGTGCCCTCATTCGGATGAATTTTGCAATTTTCGCTGGGCTCATTCGAATGTAAAGGCTCAAATGGATTCTGGACAGCTTTGATACCCTTTTAAATTTTGAGCATAACTCTCTCATCCAAACTCCGATTGAGATGATTCAATAGAACGACAATAGAAAGATCTATAACTTTCATGTTTTAAGTTTTGGAATATTCGGGATGGAACATATTCGAAATTGAGTTACAATAAAAAATCACCACCCAGCAAAACAGGCCGTTCGAATGGATCACCCCCCATTCGAATGGGGTTGCTCTCATTCGAATGATGCTTCCACCATTCGAATATCTAGCCTCCCAAAGCCCCACACATTCAGATGCCTCTTCATAAACCCTCCTAACTCTTAACCACTCATCCTAAACCTTCCAAAACACTTACATACACACTTACACCGCACCAAAACCCAATTTAACGAATAATTCTACCCACAAATCATAAAATAATACCATGTTATTCATTGATATCAACACCCCATCTTTGGGTCGTTACATTTTATATCGTTTAGACTATCTTCTATATGTGAGTTTATTATTATTTATTTCTCGTGCAAGTCTCCCTTTTTCTCAGCGACCTCACTGAGTGGCTAGGCAAGGTCTCCACTAAGTTACTCTGACTTAAAGAGACCTTTAGGAGAAAAGAGAACCAAATTTCAAAGGATGTTGAGATCATAAAAACCTTGCGAGTCAAGGCAAAGCATCTTCAAAAAGTCAAGGTGGAGACCAACATAGAACTAGTACTCCACCTATAAACAGAACTTGAGGCAACTGAACAAGAGGAAGAGTGACTTAAGTGCCAGGCGGGCAGTACCCAACAAGAGTTATTTGCCCTTACCTAGCAACTTCAGAAAGATATGACTAGATTTTTTGAGGTGGTAGAGTTTCTCCGAAACAATCTTATAAGGAGGTAGGAACCTATATTCCAAAACTGTAAAGTCGTAATGACCCAAGCCGCTCCATCCTATGATTAGAGCAACTATAGCTCCATGAAGGATATCTCTGCATAACTCTGAATTGGCCCCAAATCCTCAAATTTTCCTCCGAGCACATAAGTCCTGGAAGGTGATTCCTTAGATGTCCCTAAGGTCTCCGAACCATTCCTAAGGAGTAGCTATAAATAAAAGGTTATAGGGGAGGACAAAAATATTTTTTTTATTTTACTTGTATATTTTCTCATTTCTTTTCATGTACTTAGGCTCAGGCTTTCTCTTGTATTTAACCGTAACCCTTTTTTATAATTGAAACTTTTTTTTTTAGTTTTGTTGTGTTTCTGACTTCTTTTCTCTCTTCTTTTTTACTTTGCTCCAAGTCTTTTATTCTTGATCTTAATGGTTGTGAGTGAGCATGAACTACTTAGCTAAGGTTTTGTTGCATTAGTCATATGGTTGTGGAAAATTTTAAAATTTTTACATCAAAAATGCATAGTGGAGTACTACAGATATCACTGCAAGAAATTTGGGATTTAGCGACGAATTTTTAGCAACGGACATTTCCTTCGCGATTTTGTGACGGAATAGCAACGGAATTGCGACGAAATACGAATTTTTTTTTTTGTGAAAATTAGCAATGGATTTTAGCGACGGAAAAAAATTTCGTCTCAAAAAAATATAAAAAATAATTTTTTAGTGATGAAAACAGTAATCTGTCGCTATAATTAGCGACAGAAAATTATTTTCGTTGCTAAATTTTAATAATAATAAAAAAATAAAAATTAAATTTTTATATAGCGATAGAATTTATTTATGTCGCTAATTTTAGCGACGAAAAATAATTCTGTGGCAAAATTTTAAAATAAAAAATTAATTTTAATATTAGTTTAAATAATTAAAATAAAATTTTAATTTTAAATTTTTTATTTTTAAAATTTAGCGACGGTATTTCCGTCGCTAACTTTAAAATAAAAAATTTAAATTTAAAATTAATTTAAATTAAGAAAATAAATTTAGCGACAGATTATCCAAATCTTTCGCTGATTTAGCAACGGAATATTCAATCCGTCCCTAACATTAATTTTTTTTAATTTTTTTATTCAATTAATTATAAATATTTAAATTTGAAATGAATATTTAAATATATAAATATTTAAATTTTATAAAAAATTAAATATACATTTAACCATGAGATGAATATAAAAAAATTAATTTATAAAATTTAAATAAATATATTAATATTAAAAATCATAATATTGCTAAATTCTAACTACATCAATTAATATATTTTATGTGCATAAAATAAAAAATATATTAATGTCTAATAATTAATTATTTGTAATATTTATTAAATGTGTACAAAATGAAAACAAATACTATATTTGAAAAATAAATAAAAAGTTTGAAAACCATAATATTATTGAAATTTTCTTTATTTTAAATTTTAGAAATGATAAAAATAAAACAATATTGAGGGATTACATTATATAGAAAAAGGTCTAGGAGCTATCTTGTTAATCTTTTTCTCTCTATAAATAGGAGAATTTTTTGGTAAAATAAAAATTTTAAAAATCATAACATATAGATGACATTGTGTCTTATACTTAATAACAGTATCATATGTCACTGTCTAATATATAAATATTATAATACAATTAAGTCATTCATAATAAATAACTATAGAGGTGACATGTGTTGATCAGGATAAGGACGTATCAAAATAAGTCCAGAATGATTTTCGGAGGAAGATATGGAATGGTTTTCCCCCTTAATAGTTATACTATAAAAAAACTATAGGGATTAATTTTTATTTTTGAAGTTTAAGTATTATGTATAAAACATTAATGTTAACCAAGAAAAAAATAAATATATTTCTTTTTCATTTTTCCTCTCTAATTTTGTCTTTGAGTTATAGATGAAATTTAGCAATTTGGAACCTACTGTGTTGATTAAATGGGTTCTGCCATTAGTATTGTTCTACTCTGTAACTGGAAATCCTAAGTGCGGTGGATGTTTTGGATTTTTATTTTTTAAATTTGTTTTATGAAACTCGAAATTTACCCTAATAATTTATAGATGTTATGTAGATTTTGTTTAATATAATTTTTATTTATAGAAAACATTTAATTTTTGAAGATAACAAACTATTAATAAATAATTCAATATATCAAATTAATTTATTATAATTATCAAATTTATAATATAATTAAATTTTTAAATAAATATTAATTTGAAATACAATAATTTAAATTATCTTATTATCACATTTTAGATAATTACAATAAGATTTTATTTAAATTATTTAATAATAAAAATTTATTTAAATTACATTATTTTTATCAATTAAATAATTACTAATATTATTTTTACAAATTATATTATTTTTATGTAATTATTAAATATTAAAAAAATAAATAAATTCAATTCCCGCCTCTTTCTGGCCAAATCCTCCCCCCCCTTTTCCCCCCAAAATCCCTAAAGTCCCCAAATCCCTAAGTCCCCTCCTCCCCCCAAATCTCTAACCCTCTCTAACTCTCTCTAATTCTCTCGCCCTCACCTCTCGTTGTCGCTCTCTCATCTCACTCGTTGCCTCGTCCTCACTCTCGCTCTCGCTCGTTGTCTCACCTCTTGCTCGCTGTCTCACTCTCACTCTCTCGCCCTCGCCCTCACTGTCTCGCCCTCGCTCTGTCGCTCTCACTCGCGGCTCGCCCTTGCTTTTGCCTCTTGCTTTCTTCATCGCCCTCACCCTCGCCTCTCAGTTGCTCGCCCTCGTCTGTCGCTTGCTCACTCGTAGCTCGCCCTCACTCGCTGCCTAGCAGGCATCTCTCGCTTGCAGCCCCTCGTCCTCACCCTCGCTAAGGTTCTGTGGTTAAATTATTTTTTTTATTTTTTGGATATTTGTTTTACATTTTATTTTTCAAATTTGTTTGCTGCACTTGTTAAATTTTGTAAATTTGGTGTTTTCTCATTTTTTTGGTTTATTTTTTATTTTTCTTTCTTTCTTTTTTGCTGCTCATGTTAAATTTTGTAAATTTGTAATGTTTGCTGCTGTGGTTTTTTTAGTGAATTATTGAAAATATTTTTTTATTTTTTTATGTTATTTATTAAAAATTTATTTATTATGTTGTTTGTTGCTCTTATATTTTTTATGCTTCTTTCTTTTTTGTTGTGTTATTTTATTTGTTAATATGTTTTATTTGTTTTCAATAAATTATTAGAAATATTTATTAGGATTCTAGTAAATTATTTTATTTGTTAATATGTTTTTTTATGCTATAATTTTATTCTATTTTTGGTTATATTTAAGTATTAATTTTTAATATTAATTAATTATCTTCTTTTTTTAATAATTTTATGTTTGTTAGGATTGTACTGTTTTTTTGTGAAAATATTTTTTTTATTTTTTAATTATTATTATTATTATTATTATTATTATTATTATTATTTTAATATACTCTGGCAACGGAATATTTTCGTCGCTAAATATTTTTATTTTTTTATTTTTTATTTTATATTAAAAAAATAAAAAAATATATTTTATAAAAAAATTTAAAAAAATAACGACGGAATATTCTGTCACTAAAATAATTTTTTTATTTTTTTAATAAATATTTTTTAAAAAATAGCGACAAAAATTTTCGTCGCTAAATTTAAAAAAAAAACATTTAGCAATGGAATTTTTTTCGTCGCTGATTTGTCGCTAAATTGGCGACAGATCCATCGCAAAAAAAAAAATGGCAACGAGTATTTTAGCGATGGAAAAAATTCGTTGCTAAATTTGTTTAGCGACGGATTTTTGGATTTAGCGACGGAATATTTTCGTGGCTAAATGACGAATTTCTTGTAGTGTATCATATGCAACTTAGGTATTTCAAAAACGCAACATCACATCATATGCAATAAACAGGAGCATACTTGAAAACCAAATGTCAGATGGGTGTAGAAACTAATTCTACATTGAGATAGTATCCTTCTCAAACCGTGGATGGCCTAGTCCGTCCACACCAAGCAAGTCTTCAAGTATCAATTGGTTGTTCTCGTCTTGTGCTAGTCAAAGGATGTTGAGTCACTAGCATATTTTCAGTTCTCCTGGTATTCCTAAAATCCTGGCTTAACTCTTGAGCCTATTCCAACAAGCAACAAACAATGAGCTAGAGAGAAGAAGAAACGAAATGGAGCAAGAGAAAGCCATAACCTTCTGTAAATCTTTCTTTTCTCCTTAATCCTCTCAATTTCTGCTTAAACTTGGGGTCCAATAGCTGCCCCACATCTCTCTCATGAAATCATCCATGAGAAAGACATGTGTAAGCCACTAAACTGAGTAAAGGTAGAAAAAATAGTCTATTGTTTCATTTAACCTATCGATTGGGTTTCCAACTCTTTGGTAAAATGGTCGACCATCTCTATTAAGTTATCAACCATTTTCCATCATATGGAAAACCCATTCGATCGTTTACAAAAGCAGTTGATAGTTTTGACCTGCATGCTACATGATCCCACATAAAGTTGCATCCAATTCATTAACATCTAACAAACCTTATCATTGACACTTAATGACATATTAAGACCCACCATTAACTATTAACGATGTCGAGATCATAATAGGTGCATAGTTTCTATTTCGGATGCCACACTTTATGGTGTGTAACTTTCTAAGTTCACTAATTAATAGCAATCAAATAACATCAAACCCCTTTGAAGCCAATCGAACACTTCAGCTTATCTCAAGATTCTCTCCATCTTTTTAAGACGTTTTGATTGTCTTGGGTAATGCCTAGCAATGACATAAAACAATATAGAAGACAATGAAGTCTAACTTCAAGTGAGTGTATTACAGTTATCGATTACCGTGTAATATGATTATTCCATCACCTAATGTCTTAAGTGAGAAAGAGTCATGGAATGACAACCTCACAAACTGAGTAACTATGTTTACTATCTCATCAGCATGACTAGATGAAACCCTAGGAAACTCTTTCCTATTTAATTATATTATCTTGACTAAGGACTTTCCTACCACACTAACAATAGATCACATAGGGTGTTTGCTTCAACTTAATGAGAGTAATGGATCCTATCTGCAAACTTGCCTCCATGCATCAGCAATACGAGACCACATAAATGAACATCCCCACCTCGCAATTAAATGGTTCACCTCAAGTCAAAGCATTGGTTACATAATCGTAACTTGATGACAAAATCATTATCCACCATGCCATGTGATCCGTTATCGGTGTCACGTTTAGTGCATTGTTCTCTAACAACCACCCATGAGTTTACTATAAGCTTCACATGCCATGTGGTATGTGACTCGCCACCATTTACTATTGGTATCTCATACTAATCAACGTAGTAAACTATGTGCTAATCTATTTCAGAGTCCTCATTTGAAGAATCTAAGGACTAGGAACATTTAAGAAAATCCATTACTAGAGAATCTTGTCACGTATTCTTAACACCTTAAGAATAAAAAACTCAAACAAGAAATCAAGGAACTCATTCATACAACAAATTGAAGAGTAATAAATGATGAAAAACTTGTCTTTATTAAGATATACAAAGATACATCAAATGTATTCACAAGCCCGATAAATCTACCATTGGGGCACATCACTAATAGGTTTCTCAAGGATAAAGGGATTTAGAATGCAAGTTTTGTGGTCCCTTTCTTAGCTTAAGCATCCCGGGGATGAAAGGACTTGGAGTGAGAATGGAGTGGTCTCTTTCTCACTTTAATTAAGTGTTCTGAGGATAAAAGGTTTTGGGGTGCGAGTGGGGTGGTCCTTTTCTTGGCTTTTAACATACAAGAGAAACTCAACAACATTCCTATGAATTTCATTAAATTGAAAGGCATTTGAGTGGGATGGTTACCTTCTTAGATGTACATCACATGACGGAAGGTCTCTTTCACTAGAAGAACTTTCTCAATTATATACATTCTAAGTTCTCAATATTACATAGAGAATTTCTAGTCTATACACATTGGGACCTAATACTTCCATGATTCTATATGGATTTTCCCAACTCAAAGTTAGTTTTCCTACTTCTTGAGGGTTGATAAAGCTTGATTGTATACATGTTTTTATCTATTTTTTATCTTAATCTTGTGTTATTTTTCCTACTTAAAATGTGTGTTATGTGGATTTTACATTTTTTTTTTATCTTTTTTGTAGGAATCCAGCAAAGTATATTAATTCAAAGATTTGGGTGTAAAAAGAAAATAAAAAGATATTATAAATCAATTTATAATGTTAATATTAAAATTAATATTATAATATAATTAAAGAATTAATAATGGAAGCTTTGCATTTTTATGATATTATAAGAGTTTGAATTGGAGCACAATTGCAATTGAAGCATATTGGAATTGGATTGGAGGGTAGGGCCCGCGTGCACTTATATATATATATTAATGTTATAAAGTAAGGAGGGGAGAAAGGAGGAAGCGATGCACAAATGGAGGCAAAAAATTGAGGAATTGAAGATTAAAGCAAGGAGATTGAAGAGGAGCAACCATGCAGCAGTAAGGAACGGCGGCAGATGAGGGCAAGCGAACATGATCCAACTTCGTGAGACCCAGATCTATTTTAGATCTAGACAAGAAGCATTCTTTTTCATTCAATTTTAGCTTTTATGTTTATTTTAATAATGTCTAGCTAAATTGATTTACTTAGGATTTGGATGTATTTTAATTTTGGGAGTATGTGATTATTTGTTTAGTTTAATTCGAAACAGGAATTTATATTGTTGTGCTTCATGCTTTAAAAGATTGGCCACCTTTTAATGATTTAATGATTTATACATGACTAACTAAAGAATTACTATAAATTAAATTCATAGGCAATATACATCACATGTTTGACTATGATATCGAGAGATGATTAGCTCATGTGTGGGAATTGAGGAAGCTTAGTGAATCAAATCCCCTTTCGAGATTAGAGGTTTCCAAATAACTTAATACTTATTTATTCTTTTGACATTTGCTCAGAAATTTGAGGATAAAATTGAATTAATAAATGATAAATATAACTTGAGAAAGTTTATTAATTAATTGAGAGAAATCCACCATCACATGCAAACAATTATAAAATACTGTAAAGGTATTTTTGGTTTTGAATCGAGTTGAATAGATAATTACATAATCTAGATTAAATGAAATATAAACCCTAGTGCATTCATTAATTAGTTTTTCTCATAAAGAATTCAGTTTTTCATTTATTTTTCTTTTTATTCATCTGATTAATTAATTAGTTCAACTTAGACTAAATTAAAATTATTTTAGTATTTTGACCTAGTTCTTGTGGGATCGACATTCGTTTCATCACTATATGCATATTTGACTAGGGTACACTTGTCCAAATTAATTGTGCCTAAATTAGACATCAAGGGTGGCTAACACTCACTTGTTGCAAGACTAGATCTCTTAGTAGAATTTCACCCTTCCATTGTACTATTTTGCAATCCTTTGGTTGTATGCTTCTTGTCGAATGTGAGCTCTATCTTGATGTCCTTCTAGAAAATCCAAATTAGCTCAAAAGGCATCTTGGTTGGCCTCACCCTAAAAAATTCATTTCTCAAAAACTTGGGATTCAATTTCTATAGGAATGATTACCTCGAATTCGTAGCAAAGAGTAAAAAATATTTCTCTAGTAGATGTCCAAACAATCATCCAATAAGACCAGAGGATAGTTAAGAACTCCTTTACCCAACTCCCTCTAACCCTTTCCACCTAAGCCTTATGCCCTTTGTAATATAATTATATTAGCTAATTTAATCTTGTCGTTGGCCTAGGGATGCACTGTTAGAGTTATGCCCCATAAGCCAATTATGTTTTTATGTAATTGATCATACTTTATATTGGGATTCTTTATTTTCAATCAATTATTATTGCAAGGCATTATGTTTTTATTTGTCATTAATGGTTATCGTCATTATTTATTACATTCCATACTTGACAAAATCCATAAATCAAATAGGCTCATAGAATATGATCGTGTATAGAGATAACGATCATGAAACATATTCCTTATAAGCCTTGATCTTAAATGTTCCTAGTCATAGAGTTATTAGGATTGGACACTAATAACTCGGATAGACTAGCACATATGATGCATGCTCAATCAGGAGAATGTCTTGTTTCATGGATATTGGTGTGAGGACACTAGTGCATATATGTGGGTGTTTATTATAAGAAGAAGTACACTGAACTGACCACCTACAGAATTCCTAATAGTTATTATTTAATGTCGAATTGAAATTCTTGTGTTGTAATAGTGCAGATTAATCCTTAGACTTGAGACATCATGGTAGTTTTATATTTGACTGGTTATGCCTTGGTGCTTTTTGGATTCTAATGGAGTCATTTACAAACTATCACTAGGCATAGCCTTATCACATATGAAGGCTTATGAATGTCGAAATAGGATTTATCACTTATCGTTAAGATGAGAGGATGTCCTATGTATTCCAATGATTTCATGACTAAGGAAATCCTTGGCCAATGTGAAGTGGAAATCAAAAGGTGTTTTGATTTCACCTATCAAGTCATAAATCTAGAATTGATACATAGTTATTAAATTATTAGGGTTTCGTCCTAAAACCATACCCTAAATTCAATCGAGACATAGATCAATGAAAGGATTTTACTATACGATAATTGCAATTGAAAAGGTTCCATTTTTTTTCATCATTGGCTAGGTATTCATGGCATGTTGCTAGACATTAACCATGATATGTAGGGTTTTAGAATTAATTTAATTAATTCTAAAACTATTAATTAAAGAGTTTAATTAAGAAGCCCATGAGATGTGTTAATTAAGAAGCCCATGAGTTTAATTAATCTAATAAGTTGGGCCTTAATATAGTCCAATAGAATTGGCCCTACATCTAATCTAATGGGGGACCTAAGGGGTCACACACTTAGATCGATCCCATTCCACAATTAAAAGAGAGAGTCAACCAATGTGATTAAGGGCAGGACCTAAAATGTTTACGGTTTTTTCCATGGCATGATTAGAGTTTTTGAACTCTATTTATATGCCGCTTAAGAAGCTGAAAATTAAGAGGAAAAATTTTGTGTCTCTCAAAAAGGCGTCTAGGTTTGCTAGCACGACCAAGGCATCCGTGGAAGGATCGATTTTGTGGACCGAGTTGGAGGAGATTGTGCTTGCATCTTTGCAGATTGAAATGGGACATAATCGAAGCCTACATGATCATGGGTTTCTAACAGTGATATCAAAGCATTCAGGTTATCTCAAACCTTTAATGATTTCATTATCTGTATTTTGATTCAATCATCATTTTTTGGCAGTCTAACGAATCTGTCTCGTTTACAAATCTTCCATTATTTGATGGATCATTTATGCAGTAACGAATCAATATTGTTTTCGATTCTACCATTATTTGATGAATGATTTATGTATCAAATCAGCATGCCAAGATGGTAGATAATAAGTCCAATAATCGGTTAATAATGAGATATAAAATCGATGCATATAAACTGATTGATTCTGCCATTATTTTACTATTACAGTCATACTTCAAATCAATTTATTTCTTAAGGTTAAGATAAGATATGTAATTGGCATACAATAAGATTAAAACTAATACAGATGATGGGGTCGATTTATAGAATAGTATGTTCGAATAGAAAACGATTTGATATGATCAACTCGAGTTTATTATCTGATCAAACAGCAACATCTTGATATGATCAAAATAACAGCTTTCTGTCTGCTAGGTTTATGATATGATCTTAACCGAATGCCATTCGTTTTGATATGATAAAAAATGAACAGCATTCTGACTGCAATTGTTTTGATATGATCAATTGTTTTGTTGTAAGTTTCTGATTGGCATTCGAACAGCTTTCTGTGTACCTGTCAGGGGTACTGCCCCTGAACCCTTGTATTGTACGGTACATAATCTGTTATATGTATTATAATTGCAAAGACTATAATCTATTTGTATACATGTCATTTTAAGTTGTATTCAAATGTTATGAATATTGCATGATATGGTCTTAGGATTTCTAATATGCATGTTGATAACATGTTAGAATCATTATGTATGAGATGCATGCTTATGATAAATTTATTTATGCAATGTGTTAAATGCATGTATTGTGATCTAAATGAAAATTTAAAAAACCCTCACTTAAAATTGTTTTAAGTATAAATATTAAGTCATGAACGGGGAAATCAAAAGAGTTTAATTTCACCGTGGCCTTCCATCATTGGCATATAATATGAGGTGTTACCATGTTTGATATGCATCACCAATATTATTTGGGGCATACTAAGTATGGAAATCTATATTATATGTTATGCATGTTGATGTCCATTAGGTGACATGTAGAAATACTATCATCAATATTATTTGGGGGTATCTCTATTTGTCACACTTGTGGTTAATGATGGTTTAACTTAACATGTTTTGCATAAGAGCGTCAATAATATTTGAGTTTGTGCAAATATGAGGCAAAATAGTTTGAGGGTTACATGAGATGTAATTGGTAAGAGTTACCTACCTTTTAAAATTACTATAAGAGTTACGATATTATTCGGGTTTATAGTAAATTTTAATTGGATCTCAAACCCACTAGAAAGACAATGTAATTAAGCTTTCCAAATCTTATCTTGAGGGTGCTAAGATTTAACTAAAATAGTGGGAGATCACTTATGACAAAAGTCCTTAATCATATGTGAATGTAATTGATTGAATGTTGTGTGATCATGTTTATCTTTATAGATTTGTGAAATCAAAAATGGCCAAGAATCCAATTGCAAGTTTGCTAGACACTAACAAGTTGACAGGTCCCAATTATCTGGATTGGCTGAGGAATCTCAAAATTGTTTTGGATTATGAGAAAATAACATATGTACTGGATAAAGCCCCACCTAAAAAAGTTTCAGAGGCATCCACCCCAGAGGAACTGACCACTTGGCAGAAGTGGAAAGATGATGATCTTCAGGCTCGTTGCTATATGATGGTATCAATGTCCAATGAGCTGCAAAAGCAGCACGAGAACATGGAGCATGCAACAGAGATCCATTTGCACCTACAAGAGTTGTATGGTGAACAAACTAGTATGTGAGATATCAGATCTCAAAGGAGCTTTTCAAGGCCGTATGACAGATGGTGAATCAGTCAATACTCATGTATTGAAAATGATAAACCTGATAGAAAAGCTTGAGTCATTGGATGTTGTTATGGATAATGATCTATATGTAGATCTTATCTTATAATCTCTTCTTGATTCATTTGATCATTTTGTCATAAATTTCAATATGTATAAGCTTAAGACTACTCTTCCTGAGCTTCTTAACATGTTGAAAACTGATGAGATGGCAATGAAGAAGGAGAAACCTGTCATGCTTATTGGTTCCTCACATTCCTCAAAACCAAAGAAGAATTGGTCAAAGCAAGGCAAAGAGAAAAGTTCTCAAAAGGGGAAGATAAAGCCTAAAGGTAGAGTCAAGAAGGCAAAGCCAAGTCCATTAGAGAAAGGAAATTGCTTCCATTGTGGAAAGCTTGAGCACTGGAAAAGGAATCGCAAGACTTATCTTGCAGAACTAAAGCAAAAATATTCTGATTCAGGTATGTACTTTGTTGAAATTAACCTTTCAGTTAATGATGCTTCTTGGGTATTAGATACCGGATGTGGTAGTCATATTTGCAATGATTTGCAATTGATGACAACAAGCAAGAGACTAAATAAAGATGAGGTTTCTCTACTGCTTGGGAATGGAGCAAGGGTTGTTCTATAGCCATAGGGACAGTTTATTTAGCTTTAGAATCTGGGATAAAGTTTGTTTTGAATGATTGTTTTTATGTGCCAGACATTTTCAAGAACATTATTTCTATTCCTGTTTTGGACAAGGAAGGTTTTAATTTTACAATTTCTAATGGAGTTTGTTCTATTTTCAAAAAATGGTTTTTTATTTAGTACTGGTGCATTGTTAAATAATTTGTATACTGTTCAAACTAATGATTCCATGATATGTCTACAACAAAGTAACAAAAGAAAAGTTGATGATCAAAATTATGCTTACATGTGGCATCTAAGATTAGGTCATATATCCAAAGATAGGGTAAATGAGTTGGTTAAAAAAGGGTTGTTGAACTTGTTTAACTTGCAGTCACTTCCAACTTGTGAATCGCGTCTTAAAGGAAAGATGACAAAATCACCATTTGTTGGACAAGTAGAGCGTGCATCTAATATGTTGGATTTGATCCATTTAGATGTCTGTGGACCACTAAATTTTAGTGCAAGATGTGGTTTTTAATACTGCATTACCTTCACCGATGATTTCTCACAGTATGGTTACGTGTACCTTATGACGCATAAGTTAGAAGCCTTAGAAAAGTTCAAAGAATTTAGGAATGGAGTAGAAAAACAAACAGGAAAAAGTATTAAGGTCCTTCGATCTGATCGAGGAGGAGAATACTTGAGTACAACATTCATTGATCATCTTAAAGAGAATGGGATTCTCTCCCAGTGGACTCTACTAGGAACACCACAACTCAACAGAGTTTCTGAACGAAGGAAATGAACCTTATTAGATATGGTTAGATCCATGATGAGTTTCGATGATCTTCCTTTATCCTTTTGGGGTTATGCTCTTGAGATAGTTGCCCATTTACTAAATAGAGTTCCCTCTAAATCAGTGCCCAAGACACCATATGAGATGTGGTTTGGTAAGACACCCAGTTACAAATATTTAAGAATATGGGGGTGTCCTACCTATGTCAAGAAAATAGTGGGAGATAACTTGGATATTAAATCCACTAAGTGTAAGTTTGTGGAATATTCAAAAGAATCAATTGGATATTGTTTCTATTATCCCCTTGAACAAAAGGTGTTTGTCTCAAGGAATGCCACTTTTCTAGAAAATGAGTTCCTATTGGATGGGAATAATGGCAATATGATAGATCTTGAAGAAATTCAAGAATCACAAACTACTATCGCACAACAAGTGGAAGCAGAAAATAACTTTGAATCTCAAAGTACACAATCTCCACAAAGATCCCAAAGGATCTCAAAACCTCCCGATAGGTATGGTTTATTAGTTGAGGGTAATGAGGATAACCTTCTATTGGATGAAGATCCAAGAACCTATAATGAGGCGATATCTAATATCGACTAGGGAAAATGGATAGAAGCTATGAAATCCGAAATGGATTCCATGTACTCTAACAAAATGTGGACTTTGGTGGATCCTCCTGAATGTATTGTAACTATTGGTTGTAAATGGATCTACAAGAGAAAGCTTGGAGTTGATGGAAAGATAGATACTTATAAAACTCATTTGGTGGCAAAGGGTTACACTCAAACTCAAGGTATTGATTTTGAGGAAACCTTCTCACCAGTTGTGATGCTTAAGTCCATTCAGATTTTACTTGCCATAGCTACATATTATGACTATAAGATATGACAGATGGATGTGAAAACAGCTTTCTTTAATGGTGACATTAAGGAGGATATTTATATGGAACAACTAGAAGGATTCCTATCCAATGAAATAAGCAGAAAGTCTGCAGGCTTCAAAGGTCCATTTATGGACTAAAACAAGCTTCCCGGAATTGGAACATATGTTTTGATAAGACAATCAAATTGTTTGATTTCATCAGAAACTTGGATGAACCATGTGTGTAAAAGAAGGTCAATGGGAGTGCAGTCACTTTTCTGGTGCTATACGTTGATGGCATACTACTCATTGAGAATGATGTAGGTATGTTACAAGTAACAAAAACCTGGTTATTTACTAATTTCTCCATGAAAGATTTGGGAGAAGCATCTTATATTTTGGGGATTAAGATCTATAGAGATAAATAAAAAAGAATGCCTGGTTTGTCCCAATCGATGTATATAGATAAAATGTTAAAGAGGTTTAACATGGAAGGATCTAAAAGAGGATTCCTTCCAATGCGCCATGGGATTTCTCTCTCCAAGCCAATGTCTCCAAAGACTCTAGAGGAGAGGAAAAGAATGGCATCTATACCCTATGTTTCTGCCATAGGTAGCATAATGTATGTTATGCTATACACAAGACATGATGTTGCACATGCTCTAAGTGTCACAAGCAGATATCAGTCTAATCCAGGTGAGGAACATTGGAAAGCTGTGAAAGGGGTTCTTAAGTACTTGAGAAGGACAAAAGACTCTTTCATGGTTTATGGAGGAGGAGAACTGAAACTGAAATGTTTTACGGAATCAAGTTTTCAGTTTGATCTAGATGACTCAAAATCTATGTCTGGTTATATACAACTGCAGATTCTACCACTGAGGCTGAATATATTGCAGCATCAGATGTTGCAAAGGAAGTGATTTGAATGAGAAATTTTATCACAGCATTGGGAGTGGTTCCTACTATTGTTGATCCAATTCTAGTGTATTGTGATAATAATGGTGCAATTGCTCAAGTAAACGAACCGAGGTCCCATCAAAGATCCAAACACATATTGTAGAGATACCATTTAATCCATGAGATAATTGGTCGAGGTGACATCAAAATGGAGAAAGTTGCATCAGCAAATAATGTAGCAGATCCCCTCACAAAGCCATTATCATAGCAAGTGTTTGAATGTCATCTTGAGAAGATGGGCTTAAGATACATGGAAAATTGGTTTTAAAGCAAATGGGAGATTGTTAGAGTAATGCCTCACAAGTCAATTATGTTTATATGTAATTGATCATACTTTACATTGGGATTCTTTATTTTCAATCAATTATTATTGCAAGGCATTATGTTTTTATTTGTCATTAATGGTTGTTGTCATTATTTATTGCATTCCATACTTGACAAAGTCCATAGATCAAATAGGCTCATGGAATATGGTCGTGCATAGAGATGGCGATCATGAAACATATTCCTTATAAGCCTTGATCTTAAATGTTCCTAGTCATACAGTTATTAGGATTGGACACTAATAACTTGGATAGACTAGCACATATGATGCATTCTCAATCAGGAGAATGTCTTGTTGCATGGATATTGGTGTGAGGACATTAGTGCATATATATGGGTGTTTATTATAAGAATAAGTATACTGAACTGACCCGTTACAGAATTCCTAATGGTTATTGTTTAATGTCGAATTGGAATTCTTGCGTTGCAATAGTGCAGATTGATCCTTAGACTTAAGACATCATGGTAGTCTTATATTTGACTGGTTACGCCTTGGTACTTTTTTGGATTATAATGGAGTCATTGACAAACTATCACTGGGCGTGGCCTTATCACATATGAAGGCTTGTGAATGTCAAAATAGAATTCATCACTTATCGTTAAGATGAGAAGATGTCCTATGTATTCCGATAATTTCATGACTGAGGAAATCTTTGGCCAAGGTGAAGTGGAAATCAAAACATTTCACCTATCAACTCATAAATCTAGAATGGATACATAGTTATTGAATGATTAGGGTTTCATCATAAAACCATACCCTAAATTCAATCGGGACATAGATCAATGAAAAGATTTTATTGCACGATAATTGCAATTGAAAATGTCTGGGTTTTTTTTTTTCCATCATTGGCTAGGTATTCATGGCATATTGTGAGACGTTAACCATGATATGTAGGGTTTTAGAATTAATTTGATTAATTCTAAAACTATTAATTAAAAAGTTTAATTAAGAAGCCCATGAGATGTGTTAATTAAGAAGTTTATGAGTTTAATTAATCTAGTAAGTTGGGTCTTGATATAGCCCAATAGAATTGGCCCTACATCTAGTCTAATGGTGGACCTAAGGGTTCACACACTTAGATCAAGTCCATTCCACAATTAAAAGAGAGAGTCGGCCTAATGTGATTAAGGGCTGGATCTAAAGTGTTTAGGGTTTTTTCCATGGTATGATTAGGGTTCTTGAACTCTATTTATATGCCGTTTAAGAAGCTAAAAATTAAGAGGAAAAATTTTGTGTCTCTCAGAAAGGCGTCTAGGGTTGCTAGCACGACCAAGGCGTCCGTGGAAGGATCGATCGTGTGGACCAACTTGGAGGAGATCGCGTTTGCATCTTTGCGGATTGAAATTGGGCAGAATCGAAGCCTACACGGTCGTCGGTTTCTAACCTGCACCACTAAGGTAAAATGATGTCTGATTTTTAATCCTTCACACCATTCTGGAATGGTTTAATCTTCAAACTAGGTCCCATTATTCAAAATCAAGACTCCACGAATCTCAAACTTGCAAACAATGTTCTTCCATAGGAACAATTGAACCTCCTTAGCTGAGATGGTGGTGAAGGGCTTGACGTCCACCCATGTAGTGAAATAATCAATGATAGAAATGATGTATTTGTTTTGTCTATCTACTATAGGGAATAGTCTGAGAATGTCTGCCCTTATTGGGCAAAGAGGTAAGAGAAGGCTAAGTATAAGATGGATGTGGTTGGGACATGGATCAAGTTGTTCCAATCTTTTGACATATTTTACAAGCCTAAACAAGCTACTCGACATTAACCCCTTATTATCATCCAAAAATGCCCTTGTCGAAGGGCCTCCTAATATAAAGCTTGAGCCCTAATGTGGGTGCCACAATTCTAGGGTTCCAACCGAATCGAGCTGAGCCAAGCTTTGCTAAGCTCAAACTCAGCTTGCGAGCCAGTTTCTAGGCTCAAGCTTGATTAATATGAATCGAGCTCGAGCTCAACTTAGGCTCAATTCGTCAAAAGGTTGACGGGTAAATCTCAGGCTTGAGCTCAACAGGAGCTCGAGTGCTTACTGGTGAGGTTGAGCTAGGGCTCGCCAACAGGTCGAACTTGCCAAAATATGTTATTTTGTTTGAACTTAATTTGCTATTTTGTTATATTATATATACATATATTATATTATGTTAAATGAATAAATTGATATATATAATAATTTTAAACATTTTCAAATTAATTATATTGTTATAATAATTTAAATTTTGATAACTTTATGTCAAATAATATATTTGTAAAATTATAAATAAATATAATGTATTTATAAACGAGTTACTCACGAAATTTTAATTGAGCATGTTTACAAGCCTCTAATTGAGCCTATTAATATTCACGAGTCTCTAATCAAACATATTCACGAGTTTTAATGAGTCAAGCTTTACTGAACTCTAGCTCACCTCATTTACAAATTAGGCCAAAGCTTAACTCATTTGCCTTAACAAATGAACTCAAATAAGATTTTGTCAAGCTAAATATTGGTCGTTCATAAATGGCTCAACTCATTTGCAACCCTACACAATTCCCTTCGCATATTTCTCTTAGAGCATAATTAGCCTTGGTCAAACCCAAGCATTTTAGAAATGGCTAGGTATAAAGGATTTCCTATATAGCTCGATCCCTGTTATAATGAATTTTGTTTCCCACTCTTTCAGTGCCCAAGCTTTCTTTTCATCCTTAAGGAGATCCCTTTTAGCCAAGTGTGCCATAATCAAGTCCATCCACATTAGCTCATTTTCTAAGCATAAGTTTTCGACCACTTCCTCGGTGTTCCTTTGGAAAAGGTCTCAATGAGTATTGCTCGGGAGTTACTTAAGAAAGGTGATGAGGCAATTTTGGCAAGGGTGTCTACTGTAGCATTCTAGGACTGGGAATATGTTCGATTCTAACATCCTAGAATTTCGTCGTCAAGCTTCTAACCCTACCCAAGTATCTAGCCATTACCTTATCTTGGGATTTTGAATTCTCCTGTCACCTGTTGCATAACTAAGCTAGAATCTAATTGAACATAAGTTGTCTTTCATTCATTCTCAAAATGTAATGTGTAAGATTATGTTTCTCACTTGGGGCTTTTTAGAATTAGTATTGCCTTATTGTCCCTTGAGTTTCAGCTTTCATTAATCTTGAAATACAACTACTCCTCAGTTGGTTCACTTGAGCGTTCAATCCTTGTCATTTCTACATAAACTCCATGAGGGCTTGCCCTTTGATCGCTAACCTAGGTTAGTACTCAATGTCATAGCTTGTGAGTATGATGACCCACTTTGAGCATCCGTCCCGAGAGATTAGGTTTCCCTAGGATTTGTTTTAGAGGGTGATTGATAATGACAATCATTAGATGTGCTTGAAAATATGATCAAAGCTTCTAAGCTAATACAACCAAGGCATAAGTGAGGTTGTCCATTGGAGTATATCTTATCTAAGCCCCCAGTTAATCTCTTATTGATGTAATATACTAACCTCTACTTCTTGTTTTCTTCTTAGACCAAGGTTGAACAAACTACTTCTTCAACTACTACAAGGTAAAGATGTTGTTGCTGGAATACAACAATTAAAATCTATTTATTGTGAGGAAACTCAGGGAGCAACCAGAATAACTTGGTGAACAACGAAGCCTACCTCGTGATGGCCCTGGCATTGAAAGAATGCTAGAAGAGACTCTTGGTCTGTTGCTAAAAAATGTGGGTGTGGTGTTGAAGGGCAAACAAAGATGATAATGCCTTACTAGGAAAGGTTTCACTGCCCCAAGCATGATCTTGATGTGAACGTTGGCAATTGAGATCCTACAAGACCAAAGATAATCAAAATGAATGTGGGGATTTCTCCCTCACGGGCCCTCTGCCACTTAAGTCAGACAAGGTCATGACAATGATGAAGCAGGAAATATGCAACAATGTAATAATGAGCCTAAGAGAGGCTATGAAATTGGGTATTCTCTAGAAAGAATGATTGGATACTTTCAGAGATCAAGGTGTGATCGACTCAAAGGTCTAAAAAGCCTCCAAGAGTAGGGGAGGGGGGGAAAGACCCCTAAAATAGAGGGGTCGATGGGTATTTAAACCCATCGATCAATGATAGGGACACGTGTTATCCACATGCAAGGGTATGGCACATTTTCCCATGAGGGCACAATGTTTCTCCAATGTCCATGGTGTTATCCCAAGGTTAAGCTCAGATGGGCCTTCAAGAGAAAACCCCCCATGGGGAAAAACCCTTGGAAAAGGGTGGGCTTAGAATAGACAAGCCACATTGAATGGGACAATATGAGGTAATGTAGGCGGCGACATGTCTCCCTAGATGTTTCTCGAGAGCAAGGCTCGACCAGGGGAAATCATGCAAATTTAGGAATTGATCCTTGATGAATGATGTACAACTATCTAGGGGGGCGTGCTTTAGCCCTGATGAAATTTACTCAAAGGGATGGCTATCTTCTTTAGGGATTACTCTCCCTTGAAGGCATGTAACAAAATGGCTCCCTATTCTTTTCTTTAACTAAAATTCGGAGGGAAGAGTAAGTTGATTAGGGAAGTCATCCTAGATGAATTGTTAGTATTATACTCTGGTAAGTTTACTCTTTTTGAGGGAGAGCTAGAGGGTTGCCTTTCTACTCTTAACATCTATTGTACCCCAATAATAAGAAGGAAGAAAGGCCAAGCATTGTAGAGAAAACTTGAAGCTGCTTTGGAAGGACCTTTCAGAAGCTTCCTTCAGAAGGAAGCTCAAAGAAGCCTTTAAATGCTTGATTCATGAGACAATGTAGGTGTCTCCCATGCACATCCGGCAGACCCCTTTGGAAGAGGCCTTTAGAAGGGTTCTTCGAAAGAGGCCTTTGGAAATGACACGTGTCCTCCCAGAGCAGTGGCATGTGCCCCTCGACCACCAGCCTCAAAGCTCGAGCCCTATAAAAGCCTAGCTACAATCCTTAGAAAGGGATCCAGACATCGGTATACCACTTCCACTTTCCTTCAAATATTTAGCCTATCTTCCTTTCCGTATAATTATTTTCCTTCTGTTACTGACTTAAGCATTGGAAGGTCCTCGCAGGAGGAAAATCCTGTGAGCCTTCTAACCTCTATTCGTTGTTCACAGTCTCTTGTGAAGCATTGTACTCATTTCTTCAGAAGACCAGTCTATAGGAGAAGATAAGACCCTTTAGAAGACTCATCTAGTTCCTTCGAAAGGAACGCCCCTGGAGCATGATAAGTTCCTTTGGAAGGAACCCTATGAAAACACTCTAGATCGCAAGACCCTCATTCGTGTGAAACTCCCTTCATATAAAGGCACCATCAGGAGAACCCTTCGGAAGGCTCCTTCGGAAGACAACCGCTAATTTAGCAAGTAAGGTGTGATCGTAAATTGTAAAGGCTCTTTTAGAAGGACTCTTCAAAAGGCCTCTTTGGAATCCTTCTTCGGAAACGTTCCTTTAGAAGTTCACCTCAATCTCGTGACCGAGCTTCGATCGAATCTTGAGGCTGTTGGCATCCACAGGTATCCCACTCTTAAAAATTCTAATTATTGTATTTTGAAAACAACAACATCGAAGATGTGGAGAGAATTAAAGGGACTTTTAGGATACTTGACTCCTGGGAACCCAGAAGGCCTGAAGAAGAACGGACCTCCCAGATTGGTAAAGGATGCGTGACTATCCATGAGGACATCCTAAAAATGGGTTTGAGGCTCCCACTTCATCTGTTTGGGATGTCATTTTTGAGAGAGTACAGGTTAGCACTTGCCCAATTGCACCTTAATGGTTGGGCCACATTGGTTGGTTTTTTCATCCTTTGCAAGGATTGAGGTATGGAGCTTACTTTGGAGTTGTTTAGTTGCTTCTTTCAGTTTAGAGTGATAAAGGGGCACGAAGAGTTTAGGGGTCTTAAAAAGGTGAAGAGAAATATTGCCCTTTTTGCTGAGTCCTTAAAGAAGGTAGACCATTTTAAATCACGATGGCTAATAGTGAGGCCACATGTTTAGTGGGAGTGCCCACGGTCTTGGTGCACGAGGAAGTTAAGGGTAGGCCTCCCTAAACCACCTGAGGTTCATTTAGTGATGGGCATGAACCAAAGTGTCATGGATCAATTATTAAGGTGTGAAGCAGTCTCCTAAGCCTGCTTTTAGAAGATCATTTGAAAAATTCATGTTAGCTTATGGAAGAGAGTGAATCATCCAGGTCGGTAGCGTCTTCCCATATTAGCTTCGAAGGAAAGGGGGATGGAAATCCAGATCAACAATCAAAAAGTCTAATGTGAAAACATCACCACCGTTATGAAGTGTCATAGCAACAACATGATGCAGAGGACGAAGAGGAGGATGAGGCCTTTTTGGTAAGGAAGAAGAAACGATTGAGAGCGTCCCTCTAAGACAAGCCTGATTCAAACCCACCATTGGGTATTGACGCATCAACCTTTGAGCCTTCTACTGATGACTGTCAAGAGACACTGATAGCCTTTAAAGGATAGGTTGTACCTAGGCTTATCCCAACTACACCGAAGGAATGTCACCAACAAGACATGGTCATCCATGAATGAATCCTTCCCCCCGCCACCACGCGGGGGAAGGACGGTGTTATTTTCTGAGGCATCTCTTATGCCGCTGCTTTTTCTTGAGCTCTTGCAACCACACAAGGGACGATGTTGTTGCATGGTAATTGCTAAGTGAGAGGGGTAGATTTTGATGCTTATATTAGGTTCCTAGATACTGACACGATAAAGGATCTAAGAGTTGGGGTAAGGCTTATTTACATGACAGTCTGACCTCGAGATGAACAAAGATTTTTTTGGCGAACACTGGGAGACATGAATTGGGTCGAGAGTCTAAGTCTTGCAGTAACATCTATTGCAATTAGCATTTCTTCTTAGCACATGGTGACCTCTTAATATTTGGACCTTATTTTTGTAAGGTAATCAGGCGATGATTATCTCCAACACGAGTAACTGGGCACGATTGGTGAGCTTTAATGTATAAAATCACTAAAGAATCAAAGAGATCCTACACTTATGGAGCGAGTTCAAGTCTCTTCAATGGTGTGCTGATAAATATGAGGTTACATAAAATGAGGCTATCCCCAGCATGCCTTTGAACACCATATTGATCATCTATTGATAGGTAGGAATCTAACCAAACATCTCATCTAACCAGTTAAACAATCTAGGGCAATGGGTAGGAATATTTAGGGCATGACTTATTAAGGTAGGGTGAAATCAACCATACCCACCACTGCCCATCATGTTTCTTTACTATCACAATGTTGGCTAACCATTCTAGGTAGTAGACTTCGTGAATAAACATACCTTTGAGGAGCTTTCTAACTTCCTCATCAAGAGATGGCAATTGGTCCAAGGCAATGTTTCATTTTTTCTACTTAATGGCTTTGGCTCCAGGCCTTACATTTAGGTGGTGAGATATCATCTAAGGGTTAATACCAGGCATGTCAGTGGGTGTCCACACGAAGATATCAGCATTAGAGCAAAGACATTACATGATTTCCCGCCTTTCCTGAGGCAGCAGTTGGCTTCCCACATAAACAAGCTTGTCCCTGTTGTCCTCGTGCAACCTAACTGCCTCAAGGGCCTTGATTGATTGTGGCTTAGCTAAGGCTTGTTCAAATATGGAGAGGGTCTCAACATTCACAACCACTTCCTTTCTTAGCTTTTAATGGATGACATGTAGCAAACACGAGCCTTCTTCTGGTCTCCCCAGACTTGTCCCACACCATTGGGAGTGGGAAACTTCATTAGCAAGTAGCCCCAGTAAAGGACTGCCCTCATGTTATTGATTAATGATCTCCTGAGAATGATGTTGTAGGTTGTGGACAACGTTTTAATTACCATGAAGTTAACTTGTGGCGTAATGTTGCAGGGGTAAGTCCCTAGGGTTATGGGGAGTTGTATGGAGCCTATGACTGATACTACATCTCCTATGAAGCTGCATAAAGGGGAGGAGATGATCCTCAAATGATCATGAGCAATATGCATTTTTTCGAATCAGTTCAAGTAAATTAAATTAATAGAGTTGCCATTATCCTCGATCTATCGGATGCTTGGCTACCACAGCCGAGATGACTAAAGGATCATCATCCGGTATCAGGATGTTCCCCTGATTAATGGGAGTGAAAACAATGATCTCCTCACCTAGTGTGGCATGAGCCACAAAATCCACATGGATGGCCTAACGTGCATATGCCTTTCGTGTGGACGAGGAATCTCTAGCCAGGGTCTCTCCTCTTGATATGAAGTGAATATGCTCCTACGTAGGTTTATTATCTATGGGTGCCCCAAAGGCTTTTCCACCATGCAACTACGACAAGCCTCTTTGCTACTCATCATTTTTATCATTATTATCAAGATTCTTCTTCCCCTGGTAGCCGTGATTTTTCCTGGGTGGCTTTCCCAATTGTTGATTGTTTTGGCGAGGTGCTCTTTTTAGCCATTGGGGAATACTTGACATGAGTTGGTCCAACTTCCCTTCCCAAAGAAGCTAAATGTATTTGTCTAATTCATAACATTATTTTGTAGAATGGCTAGAAAAACTAGTGTCTAATTAATCATCCTTGCTTGTGCCATTGGAATGGAATGTCAAGGGTCAAAGAAAGGTAAATATTTGTGGAATTTAACCCAAAGGAAGTCATTGTGGAATTTAATCCAAAGGAATTCGTCTTGCCTAAGGACCTTAGTTTCTTTCTTCCCTGGATTTTCTTTAATCGACTTCTCTCTTTTTCAGTTGTCCCTATCCTATTATATGTCAAATGTGTTAGGAATCTCCATCTACACGACAAACTTATTAGCGTAAGCTAGCAACTCAACCAACAACATTAGTTGGTGATAAGGTAGGGATTCCCTGAGTGCTACAAACGTCGTACTTTAGAGAAATGAAATGATTGTGGTCCTAACTAGCAAATCATAGACTTTTAAGGTGTCATTTCTGCATCAATCAATGTATTACTTGAGTGACTTCCTTGGTTATTTATGGACACTGAACAAGTACGTGGAGTCTTTCTTTCGAGGGGCATTAAATGCAAAGGTAGTGATAAACTCTTGTTGCAATTGCTCGTACGAGGAAATCGATCTATATAGGAGTTCAATGTACCAGGTGTGAGCTTACTCGATCAAAGTTAAGGGAAAAGCTTAACACATAATGGCATCGCTCTACAAGTGAATATGGGCAAGGGACTCGCATTACTATACGTGATAGCGTGGGTTCCTTTTTCTCAAATAAACAGTCAACGTTTGAAGCTTAAAGCCTACAGGGATAAGCCAACTTAATATCTCACAAGACAATGGAATCTTTCGTCGATGAATTTCATCATGGGTTGTCATAACCTTCTTTTGCTCGAATATTTCCTCTATAAGGCGCCTAACCTTAGACTCTAAAAAATCTTGGGGCATGGTCTTGAGGGGTGCCTGACGAGGACACTGTGGAAGATTTTGAACATTTTTGTTAAAAATGGTGCCCTTGGCAGTTTCTTCTTAGGGAGCCTCTTAGCTAACGTGCCCGTGCCACTTGTATTGTTATGGAATAGTACTGTCAAAACATTATCCCTGTCGGGGCATGTTATGCACTCAAGCCTACTCAAGAGATGGGTTAGCCTGAGCTCCTCCTACAGTAGTATGTTTTGCTAAAGCAAGTTGCTCAGCGACAGGCAGAATGATGTGTAGCAAGTCTTTAAGACTGTTCATGGTTTTGATGTTCTCTTCATGGTTTTTCCTCAGTTCCTCATATTTCTTTTGGAGTTGTAAATGCTCCACTAGAGAGATAGTTTGAGGATCTTTTTCTCCTAAGGGTCCTAAGACGTCTACTTATGCTCTGACATTTCTCCTAATAATAGTGGAACATCCCAGGGATTGTAGCTAGTGGAAACTGGGGGTGGGTTATACCTAGGTACTGTGCCTTCTAGGGGGTGTTGCTCGATGGTCTTATGCTCGAGGGAGCATTGCAAATTGACAATGGGTTGTACTAGAGAAGCATCCTCTTGCATGGGTCTCCAAGTGCGAGTGGATCTCGTGGTCGTCATCTTCTAAGACTTCTTGTCAATTTCCCACAGATGATGCCAAGTTGTTGTTTCTATAATACAACTAAAATTTGTTTGTTATAAGGAAACTCAACAAGCAGCCGAAAGAACTTGTTGAGCAACAAATCCTACCTCACAGGGGCCTTAGCACGAGAGAAGGCTAAAAGAGAGTCTCAATCCATTGCTTGATAAGGTGGGTGTGGTGTTAAAGAGCAGACAAAGATGATGATGCCTTGCTAGGAGAGGTTTCACTTCCTCCAGGAATGATTGTAATGCGGACGTTAGCAGTAGAGATCCTGCAAGTCTGAAGACAGTCAGACGTCGTGAGGGGATTTCTCCCGCACAAGCCCTCCGATGCTTAAGTTGAATGAGGTCATGACAATGATGAAGTGGGTAATATTATGCAACAATGTAATAATACGCCTAAGGGAGGCTATGAACTCATGTATTCTCTAGAAAGAATGCTTGGATACTTTTAGAGATCAAGGCATGATGGATTTGAAAGTCTAAAAACCCCCCAAAAGTGGGGAAAATGCCCCTAAAATAGAGGGGTCGATGGGTATTTAAACTCATCATTTGGTGACAGGCTGATGTGATATCCACATACGAGGGTGCAAAGCACTTTCCCATGAGGGCATGGTGCTTCTCCCTCTTCCATGGTGTTGTCCCAGGGTTAACCTCGGATGGGCCTTTGGGAGAAACCCCCTTGGGGGAAAGGAACCTTGGAAGAATGTGGGCCTGAAACAGGCGAGCAGCGTTGTAGAGGGGCAATGTAGGTGGGGGACATGTCTCCTTGGATTCTTCTTAGGAGCAAGGCTCGACCAAGTGAATCATACAAATTTGAGAAGTTAGTCTTGGATGAATGATGAATAGCTATTTAGGGGGGAACACTCTAGCCCCAAAGAAATTTACTTGAAGGGATGTCTAACTTCCTCCAAGATGACTCCCCTCGAAAGGCACGTAACAACAAAAGGAAGATAGGTTCATTGAGCTCGGGCTTAGTTATGATAGGAGGGAGCTTAGCACTGATTAAGCCTTTTAAAAGCATTTTAACATTCTATCAACCAATTAAACTCCTAAGTTTGGGAGATCGTCTTGAAAAATGGAAGTCATTTTCCATGGATCAAGAGAGTAAATGCCCGAGGACCACCAATTGCCAATTAACCCTTGCATCTCCTTTAAATTCTTTGGCAAAATCATATCAAGTATTGCTTGTATCTTTCTTGCGTTCGTTTTAGTTCACTTGTGATGAACAATGAGTTCAAGAAATTTCCCTAAAGTAACACCAAACATACACTTAGTTAGACTTAATTTCAAGTTAAACTTCCTTATATTCTCAAAGCATTATTCGAGGTTGGATGTTGCTCTACCTTTCAACTTTGTACGAGCATATCATTGATGTTACTTTGCTATTCTAACCCAATTAGACTTTAAAAATCTTGTTGACAAGTCCTTAATACATGGCCTTAACATTCTTCTAGCCAAACAAGATGACTCGATAAAAATAGGTTGCCTTATCATTTATGAATGTTATTTTGTCCTAGCCCTCGAGATGGAAGGGGATTTGATCATATCCCTAAAAAAAACATCCAAGAAGCTCATCAATTCACACCCTACAATCCCATTGATCAAAGCATATATGCTTGGCAAAGGGTAGTTATCTTTTAGGCAGGTTTTGTTCAAATCAATTAAATCCACACACAAACTCCATTTTTTTGAGCCTTTGGAAACAAGGACTACGTCCGCATAGCTAATTGGGTCAGTATGCAATCTATGGGCTATTATCTCAAGATCAATTCTTAGCTTCTCATCTACCGACCACACGAAAATGTTTGCACAATGCCTAATCATCTAGATGATTTATGCCCCAATATAGCCCCTTAATTAGGTACATATCCTTATTGTCTGGTTTGGAAAATCTTTCCTTAAGGGGAGTTCTATCAATTTATCCACAAACCCTATGACTTTGGTTTCCTCAGGACTATCCAAAGGGAAAGCTATTGCATCCATTTCTTACAAGGTTTTTCTTATCTTGAGATAATAGGATAGGTTTTTCCCTATTAGGCTCATCGGCATCCTTGGCATCACTCCTAAGTCTCATGCTCCTAATCCTCCACCCCTAGGAGGCACTCCCAAGTTTTTGATCTCCACTGATGGTCTTGAACTTCCTTATTTAGATAGTGTTCCTAAGCTATCATCTCTCTCAGATGGTGTAAAAGAGGCTAAGTAGCACTCCCAAGTTGTTTTCCTATTAACCCTAACTTCTTTAGTCACATTTCGGGTAAGGAACTTCATGACCATTATGTAGGTTTAAGGAGTGGCCTAGAAGGTTGTCAATCTTAACCTATCGAGGATCATATTATATGTCAAGTGTGCATCTACCACAATAAAGTGTCAATCTGTTGTCACTTGTCTCAAGCCTAAGCCTATTGTAACCAAGATTCTTATCATCCTATCTGTCTATATTACCTTTCCATCAAATCCTATCAAGGAGACTTTTATCGAGTAGAGTTGCTCCATAATGTACCCTATCTCGAGAATGTCCTTTTATACAAAATCTCCTAAGAGCTCTTGGTGTCTACCAAGATCCTCCTAAGGTTTTAACAATCCAACAAAGTTAAGATCACGAGGGGGTCATTAAAGTTAGGCTAAGAAGGGAGGTCCTCATTCGAGAATATCACTAATCTGTTGGATCTCACCTTTTTGTGATTCTCAGGCTACTTGATTCCCAGGATTTGACCTCACAACCTTCAACCTTTCTCGAGAATCAATTATTGTAGTGAATGTGTAGAAGACCAGAGGATTTTTAACAACCATTTACTTTCCTTATAAACGAGGTGGAGTACGAGTCTTATCCCCCTGAAGGGGACTCCATGTTTGGGATGGACTTTTTCTTCCCTAATCTTTATATTTTTCTCGATCAATCTTTTCCATTTCCTAGGAGATGAATTGTCAAAGACAACCCTAATTCAGTAAGTCTTGGATTTCCTCCCTCAATTATTTGCATTCCTCAATGTCATCGTCGTGATTATTGTGGAAACAACAATATTGTAATGCCCGCCAGCCATCTCTCATTGTCGATTTTGGCTGAGAGCAGCTACTAGAGAGGTCATGGGGCCATGATGGCCAGCCCTTGGAGAAGAATCAGCCACAGGGGTGGCCGATTTTGACAGATTTTGGTCGTGAGAATTGCCAAAAAAATTAAATCTTTTGGTGGGACGTTTGTGGCTAGAATCGGGCACGGTGAGGCCATTTAATGGTCTTAATGGTGATAGAGACTCTAGATTGGACAGTCATTGGCGTTTAGAGGCTCGAAATAGGCTATAAATAGCCAAGTATAGCCGAGGGTTTCAAAAGAAAATGAGAGAGAAATAGCTCGCATTTTGGCTTGAATTGAGCATCAACAATAAGGGGCTTTTGCTCCCCATAAGTTAAGGGTCGTTTCTGGAGTTTTTGGTGCATTTTGGTGCACATTCTAAGCTGTTTCGAGGCTTAGCCAGAAAGTAAGGCAGTCGGCGGGGCCGAGTCTATAAATGGCCAAGTCTAGGTCATCCGATGATGGTTTCAGGAAAAACGATGTGCCATGATGATCGACGAGATGAGGAGAGCAAAGTGGGAGAAGAATCCAAGAATGTCGATGTACCGATGCCGGGGAAAATGACCGACGCTTGAGCTACACGCGCTAGTCAACACGCCCAAGTGCGTAAGGGCACATTCCTGGCCAGTAACTCTACAAAAATTCTCAAAAAATCAAGAAAAATGAGAGGAAGGCGTTTGTGTAAAAATATTTGGGCTGGCCTTTAAAGTTTCTTGGGTTTCGCAACAAAGTAGCCTCGACAAGTGTGTCGTTAAAGCATAGGAGGATCATTGAGGCTCAAGGTGGAGTATAGGTGCATTCATTTGAGGCTGACCATGAGAATCAAGGATTTGTAGGTGCATTTCGAGGCTTAGCACACATTACGAGGCAAAAATCAGCTTTTACTGAATTCAGGTGAGTGGTTTGATTCCAGTTTTACCCATCGTCTTGAAAATGGTTTGGTGTGTGTGTAATGAGTTCAAGTGAGCAGTTTTACCCTTCCGAGCTTAGGTTGCATTTGTTTGAACCAGTTCTGGCGAGCGGTTATACCCTCCAGAATTTGGGTTATAATGTGTAGGCGTTTTACTTATGTACTATGGCATCGTATGCATATTGAACATGTGGTATATTGCATCAATTGTTTTTACTTGTAAAAGAGTCTGTGCATGGCATGTGATTTTTCATATCATCGGGGTATTGATTTTCGTGTTATGGTTATATCCTTGGGGGACGGGATGGGGTCTTCTTGAGAATGGGGCAATGTTAATCCTAGTGATTGAGTGACACGGTAAGGCACTCAAAGATTAAGTATGTCACGATAAGGTCAACCCCAAAGGTGTGTGGAATGGATTTTCCACGGGAGGTTGAGTATGCCAAGGATATTTTCAAGTTAGATGTGTTGCATGTTGTCGTTGTCTGTATATGCCATGCTCGTGTGTGTTTCATGTATTTAGTAAACTGTATCATGCCATCACTTAGATGTTTTATCATCTAATCTAGGTTATGTCCCTGGAACATTCAACGTTCCAGCCAGGGACTGCTGCGAGGGCGAGGATGTGGCCAGTTAAGGGCCAATGGTGTTTAGTTTGATAGTCGCTATATCATTTTGGGGGGTTAGTATTTATTTTGGTATATGTATGAACGATTATATGATAATGTTATTATCATTTGGTGGTTTTGTAATACGTATTTTGGTGTGAGAACACTTTGTATGAAACTCGTGGTAGGCTACGATATTTTAATGTTAATGTATCCGCTACATTATACTATGTCTTGTTTAGTTTAAGATTATTGATCTTGTTAGTTAAACGGGCGAGACTGGGATTGTCGGGATCTTATCTGTATGTGAACATTATTCTTAAAATCACTGCAGGCACCAGCCATTGTATGTGTCGGGTGTGTTATTTGCATATGAAGATTGTTCTTATTGCACCGCGTGTGATGGACTTAGAAAAAAAAACGATTCACAGGAATTGTCTTATAGTGACACGCTCTTGTAAGGCGAGGTGTTACAAATACTTTGTCTAGTCTCGCTTATGTGCCAGGGTCTTTATTTTGTTAGGCCTTTTTATATATTCCTTTCCTTTAATGGTCGTCAATATCTCAGTCCATGGAGCATTCAATAGAGTGTACTTTGCGAGGCTCCTCTGAGGGTTGGTCCGACCTTCTCTATTAGGCACTCTCCCTCTTAAAGATCTAATTGCCCCTTATGCTTGATGGCTTTCTTGTCCTTTTATTTCTTCTCCAACTACTTTTCTCTCCTTGTGTGGTGTACCTCCTTAACACTAATATACTTGGTAGGTTAGTCGAGAATGTCTAAGAAGTAGAGAGGAGGATTCTTCTCTAGAGAATTGAGTAGTCTACCCCTATTAACCATTTTAAAAAGGAACCATAGTAATGTATTGATCAAAATCACGAATTTTAAGCATTTTCACATTGAACTGAGTAATGTAGCTTCTTAATGACTTGTCATTCTATTGCTGAATGTTAACTAAAAACATCATGGATTTTTACACCTGTCAAGGAGGGGGAGACCCTTAGGATTGGCTCTTCTGTCTCTTTATTAATTGAGAAAGGTGGTCAGTAATTCTAAGAGGTGTTATACTTGATTCTTGAGCTATGTAACTCTATCTAGGAGAGGTTGATTCCCTTGGTGATCATGAGGTAGTTGGTTCACAATAATGGGGACCCAAGCTTTATTATGGCTTAGGTTTGGATGCTCGGGACTTCTAGTGGTTGGTGATTGTTGGGTAACATATTATGTAAGGAGCTAGGTAGTTTCTAGGTAGATGAGCGAGTGGCTCCAAAGTCAAGCATATGCAAACAAATACAAAAATCAACCCCACAATGGGTGCCAAAGTGATGAGGTTTAGATGGTTGATCACTACCGGAACCATTATTTGTCTGTGCTATGTTCAAGGGTTGTATGCTACCTCGAGATTGCCTTAATAATATTTGAACTCGAGCATGTCCTAAAATGACTCTTCTTATAAGAAAGGAGGGCAAGGTCTAGTCTCCCGTTGCTCAAATCAATTATTGTTTAGCAATCCATTTTGTAAACTTTTTTTTTTTATAATTATACCTTTATTTTAATCTTAAAACTAGATTTAATTGAATATTTAGTGATTGTATGCAAGTTTATATGAAAAGTAAAGATTAAATCAATATTAGGGCATATTTAAAGATTTAAAATAAATAAATAAATAAATAATAATAATAATAATAATAAAGAAATAAATATAATATATAATATAATACATATATAAATATAATACATATACATATATTCATGCGTGACTATATACCATATAAGTGCATGCCTGAGACATATATATAATATAATATATAAGCATATAATATACCGTATAAGCGCATACATATATATAATACATTATGCTTAATATGCAGGCACGCGTGAAGCTTGGAGACTTAAATCAATTAAAGATAAGTCTAATTGGGCCCACATGCAATTGAAGGTGGAATTGGAGAAGGCCCAGCGCATGCCACATGTTTAAAGCCACAAGCCCAATTTTAAAGCCCAGCAGTGTGAAAAGCAGCGGCAGCAGAACGCGGTCCCTCTTCTGCAATTAATGATCAAATCGAGGGCAATTTCAGTGTGTAATGTACATGTATATTCATGGCCAGTGTCTTGGAAGAGCTTTATCCCTTATATCCAAATAAGGGGGAAGAGCGCTGAGTTTTCCGGGACAGCAACGGGGAAGGAACACACAGTGGCCGTGAGAAGGAAACAGAAGGCTGGAAATGGAGGAATGGTCGAACAGGAAGGGTTTTTTTTAATTTCACGCACAGCACTGTTGATTTCTGTTAAATTTTCATTCTATTTGTTAATTTTGTTATTGGCATTTACATTTCTGTTATGCGATTTTACATTCAGCAATATTTAGTTTCTGTCTATTTCAATAGTACAATCTACATTCTGTATTTTTAATTTCAGTACTTTAAATTTCAGTATTTAATTTTTGTATTTTAATTATTATCATTTAATTTCCAACACTTAAATACCTGTAATTTTAATTTCTATCAATTAAATTTTGTCATTTTCCTACTGTGTATTTACTTTTTTGTGTTTTATTTTTTTTCACACTTTAATTTTCTGTATTAAAAAATAAATACGTGTGACAAATAATTCTCCAGCCAAGGTAAGAATAGTGTTCAATGTCAAAATTTTTCAAGTTAACTAAACTTCATTGAAAGTTTAGGCGTTTAAATTAATTTTTAAATTTTTGACAAAACATTTGAGTTTAGATTGAGATATATGTCTAATCCAGAACTCTCATGTCATGTATGTGGATTTCTCAACTTAGAAATATCATCATTTTCAAGCTGAAGTGGACATTATATACATTTTGGTTTATATTGGTTACTTAAATTAGAGTCGGCATGCCATGTATGTCGATTACTAGAATTAAAATTATCATCGTCCGGAAATGTAATCAATAGTAAAGATTTTAAAATTAATTTAATCCGATGATACTCTTTTTTTTGTGAGTCTTGAGAAATATTTGAATTAGCACTGAAATTATCTTAATCAAAGATATTTGGTTTTCAATCGCACATTCAATTTTTTTCCCCCTAAGATCAGTTGAATTGATCTGACAAACCCGTTTAGTACAAAAAAAAATTCGTTATTTTTATTTTCGTCTTAATAAAGTTTTTCCAGTGAATCAACCTAGACTCTCATCTAGTAAATAAATTTATACTGCAACACACACTCGTATACTGATGATTATAAACGTCTTATGACTGCATACTTGTTTTCTTTATTTGTTTGCAAGTATTTGTTTGAATTAATTGAAAAAAGTTGAACATAATCAATTATTATACTTAAGAAGGATCTAATAGTAATGCAATAAATACATAAAAAATATCTTACCTAAACCCTTGGACACTGGTCTCTATATAGGTGGTTTGTGTAGTAAGTGTAGTTAGGATGATGCCACTTGAATGGTCAGATGCGATGCTGAGGCTGAGAGGGGTGGGTTGGTTATGGGCCCAAGCTTGGGCCCTAACCTACCTTAGCGTGCATTTATGTTGTCTATTAGTGGGCCCAGAAGCAGCCTTATCCCTTTAGGGCTACTCTAAGCTTTTAAATAGTATCCATCATTAGGAATTAATTCCAACTAATAAGAGTTGAAAAGTTTTTAATTTTGAGTGTTTTTTCAATTAAGTTTAATTTTGAGCCTAATCAAATAGAAGATATGTAATATCCAATTTAACAACGCATCTCATATAAATAAAACAATAGCATATTATTATTAAGATCATGGTAATCACTAGCCTAATGATAATGGTTAAATAACAATAAATACACTACGATACATTTGTTATCAGCTAATAAAATTTTTAAATGTTAAAAACAAAATACAATAAAATGTTTCATTTGTACATACATATACATATATATTCATAATTCATACATATACATATACATATATATGTTTATTTATACATATATATAAGTTTATTTATACATATAAATAATTTTAAAAAATATTTTATAATACAAACAAACACCAAAAACTAAGATAGAAATATTTTTTTGTGTAAAATATTTTCCGTTTGAACAAAAGAAGTCGTAAATGTATCAAGGCAAGGTGTTTAAAGTCTATGTATAAATAAAGGGCGAAAAAAAATATTGTTCACCAAACCAAATATAAGATAGATAAATAGGTATTTCAGGTAAAATTAATAAATATTCATTGAACTTTAAAATTATAATTATTTATTCATTAAACTTTAAATTGTAACCAATTACTCACTGAATTTTACTCAACGTCAACCATCTATCACTCGTTATAATTCCGTCAGCTATTACAAACGAAAAATGCTAATGGAATCTGACGTGACAAAAATTAATTTAACATACACTCATTGAACTTTAAAAATGTAACTATTTACTCGCTGAACTTTACTCAACATCAACCATCCATCACCCCATTACATCACGGTATGATCTTAAAACACATGTTACGTCACCGTCTGATCTTAAAACATATTAAAAGATTTTTGTATGCATTTGAGATCACTTACTTCTCAAACCAAAAACCAAAAACTAAACTAATTATTCAAATTAAAAAAGTTACTGATGCAAACCAAAAGTAAAAAAAATATTTGTTTAAATTTTTTTTACCTCTATTATGAACAACGAAATTTAACATATTCAATAATGAGATCAAGAGCCAAAAACTGAAGATATGTCGGTCACCGTATATGACCAATTTGATCACTCATTGAAGGTATGCCGGTTACCGGATATTGTTACACTCACAATGATGTATTATATCAAATTGGCATAGATGTAATGAGTGAACTTAGTGACCACTGTTTAGGATAGAGTTTTTATTTTCTTAAGATGGTCATAGAGTCACATTGTTTGGATGGGTAAGCATTTTGTTTGAGGCGATGATGAATTAAAGATTGTTAGTTTTTGACATAGAAAAAATACGATTTTTGTAATCAGCTTTTGACTCTTGGTCTCATTATTAAATACATTTTTTTGTGAATTTTGTTGTTCGTAATGGAGGTAAAAAAATCTCAACAAACATTTTTTTTTACTTTTAGTTTGCATCAATAGCTTTTTAAATTTGAATCATTAGTTTAGTTTTTGACTTTTTGTTTGAGAAGTAAGTGATCTCAAATGCATACAAAAATGTTTTAATATGTTTCAAGATTAGATGGTGATGTAATGAGGTGATGGATGGTTGACATTGAACAAAGTTCAGTAAGTAAATAGTTATATTTTTAAAGTTCAGTAAGTGAATGTTAAATTTATTTTTGCCACGTCTGATTCCGTTAGCATTTTTTGTTTGCAATACCTGACGGAGTTATAAAGAGTGATGGATGGTTGATGTTGAGTAAAGTTCAATGAGTGATTAGTTACAATTTAAAGTTCAGTAATTAAATAATTACAACTTTAAAGTTGAATGACTGTTTATTAATTTTATCATAGGTATTTCTTAGTGGTTACTGTAATGTTTAATGGTCGTCCGCTCACTTTTTATAAAAATTTCACTTGTTCAATTATTTATTTATTTTATTCACTTGGAGTATTTGAATTTTGCCCGACTAATATTCAGGGATGAGTAACCTTTTCCCCTGATGCACTTTATGAATAAATTCGGATGCAGACATAATCTATACACACTTAAAATTAGACATTTAATATAGTTCATGTGAAACTTAAATCTTTTAACAAGTTATTTCACTGATTCAAATTCTGATACTATATGACATTTAAATACTTTGGTACTATACCATGATTGCATATCCAGTCATATTGATTAATATAGAAGTCGAAATAATTTTACTCGACTAATTTTTAGGGATATATGACCTTCTTCCCTGATGCAATTTTTAAATAAATTTGAATACAAACATAATTTATATACATCTAAAATTAAACATTCAATATAATCCATATGAAATTTAAATCTTTTAATAAATTATGGCACTGATTCAATTTTGATACTTTATATATAAAAGTCTAAATACTTTACTAGTCTGCCATGGCTGCATATCCATATCCAGTCATATTGATTAATATAGAAGTCGAAATAATTAAACGCGGCATCCCCACGTCCAAGACGAGGCGGGGGGTGTTAGAGAACTCAAATTTAATTATATAATAATTATTTTTTTAAAATATCTAGCATCTAACAATTCGGTGGATTACTGTAGCATGGTGACAGGAGAGAGGTCCCTCAACCTCAATAATTGTAAATGGTTGACGCAAACAGCCTCACTCCTAGATCAGGAAACTTCCACTGCCACGCGTCACCATCTCATGGCTCCTGCCCCGAAACATCGAGGTCACGTGGCACCTCCTCAAACTCAATCCCTCAGCTCCCACCATCAGTCCCCTTCTCTTAGCCAAGCCTTACACGTGTTGCCACGTCCCCCCCCGCCCGACCCAACCCATGGTTAAGCTCTCCCCCGTATTTATACGGCTCCGGCTGGCTGGTTAAGCCCCAAAGCCAAACCCACGTTGTCTTTGGCTCTGTTTCGGAGTGATTTTAATCTCCTTAAATCGGTCGTATGGGTCTCTCGAATTTCCCGAGTCCGGCGGAAGGGGTGCTGACGGTGCTGGTGAACACGGTGCTGTCAGTGGCTCTGTTGAAGAACATGGTGAGGTCCGTGCTTCAGATTGTCGGAGCCGCCGCCGGGAGTGGGGCATCTTCGAATGTGGAGGAGCCGACGGCGGAGGCGGAGAGTTGGAGAAGAGAAAGGAGACTGTCGATTACAAGGTTCGGATCCTTGTGCGGCGGTGGCATTGAGAGAGTGTGGCCGGCAATGGAGTGCTCTGTTTGCCTGTGCAGGTTTGAGGAAGAAGAGGAGGTTGGTGAGTTGGCTTGCAAGCATTTCTTCCACAAGGGTTGTTTAGAAAAGTGGTTTGATAACCACTACAGAACTTGCCCTCTTTGTCGCTCAATCTCGTGATTTGATAACTCAATTTTTTTATGAACACCAACCAAACGACCCCTCTCTCTCTCTCTCTCTCTCTCTCTATCTATGTAGGTGTTGTTTGGGCCATCTGCCCTCGTTACTAACATTATATTACACTTTATATAATTATATATGTTGATTAGACGTTATATCACTTCAGCATAGATTGATTGGAATGCATTACAGTGGAGCGGAACAGTGTGAGGATGAGTCAATCACATTTAACTATACCTATACTGTCTCTCCTTTTGCACTAGCCAATCGTACGAGTTTGCTTCTTTGAGTTGTGGGATTAAGTTTATGTATATGAATATGCATCATATTAATGTGGTAAGTCAAGATTAAACTGCAGAGATGGTGAGACAAATTTAACAGAATAAAAAAAAGTCCGTCTTATAGATGGATGTGATGGTTTTAATGACACCCCTACGTGCTCGAACAATATTTTGATGGGTCTAATGCCATAAAATAAAATGTATGGTCCTCTTTGGTTTAACATTATACGATTTTTTATTTTAGAAAAGGCTGCCATTGATTTGTAATCACGTGGGATTCGTTTGTCCACTCCTAAGAATATATCAGTTCTTGTCAAAATACAAAGTTTGTAGATTTGGAGCTTTATGTTTATGCCACACGGTCTTTTAGGATTTAAGTATAATCTTCTTCTCTAGTTAACCCCTCATTGGAGAAGGATCCGGACAACTCAGGATACCCTTGTGAAGGGAAACTAATGGACTTCCAATGACACCATCACACTAGACATGGCCACGGTTCATGAACCGCCGGTTCCGGTTCATGAACCGCCGGTTCCGGTTCAAGAAATCTTTGAACCTGAACCGAACCGCCCAAGGGCGGTTTGGGACGGTTCGGTTCCGGTTCCGGTTCGTGCCGGTTCGGTCAACGGTTTGGACCGGTTCGGTCAACGGTTTGAGCCGGTTCGGTCAACGGTTCCGGTTCCGGTTCAAACCGAATTTTTTTAATTTTTTTTAAATATTGTTGTATTCAATTTTGGTCCTTGTTCCGTTGTTCGGTTCGGTTTGGTTTCGATTTTTAATTGTTAAATGTAATTGTAAATATAGATATTCTCAACCATATTTTTAATAAAAAACACTACTAAAAATTGAAGAAATATAAGTAATAATTTCATTAACAAAGTTTTGACAAAATCGAGTAAAACCTAATTTTTCACCAAAACTAAAAGATAAATGATCAATTGCTACCATTTCAGCTAAACCAGACCTACAATTAGCTTCATTATAATGAAATAATTGAGGAGAGTTTGAAGAGGTAGCAAACCCGGATATTTGTGTTTGATCGCGGCTCAATCCAACCTTGAGCGGGTGCTTTGTTTGTAAATGTCGGGCGAAAGTACCATATCCACCTCCTTGCTTGAATTTGTATACCTGATTACAATAATTACAAGATACATCAAATTTACCATCTCCTTTTGGTGTTTTCTTGAAATGAATATTAAAAATATCAGAAGTAGAAATTTTTCCACCTCCCTTTTGTTGAGTTTCACTCTCTTGTGTTTGAAAATTTTGAGTTTCAAACTCAACATTTTCAAAATTTCTACCTTCACTTGCCATTTTTTTGAAAAAAGTATGATAATAAAAAAATATAATAATGATAAAATAATATAGTAAAAAATTGACAAATATAATGAAAATATTAGTAATAATATAATATAGTAACAAGTAATAAATAATTAACAATATAATTGAATAAATTGATAAATAATAAAATGAGAAGATTGAAGAAATTGAAATTGAAATATTAAATGAGAGACAAAATTGAGAGAATAATAGCTTAAGACTTGAGAGAGAGAGAGAGAGAGAGAGAGAGAGAGAGAGTGTGAAAAATGAGTGGGGGAGGGAGGGGTATATATAGATAAAATTATAGGATTAAAAAAAAAAAAAAAAAAAAAAAAGGGAATTGGGCTGCTGCCCGTTGGCAGCAGCCAACGGTCCAAAATTGGACCGTTGCAACGGTCCAATTTTGGACCGTTGGGGGGTGGGGGGGGGGGGGAGGGGGGGTGGGGGGGGGGGGGGAGTGGGGCGCGGAACCGCGTGGGGGGGGGGGTGGGGGGGGGGGGGGCGGTTCCGCGCCCGCGGAACCGCGTGGGCGTGGGGGGGGGGGGGGCCGGGGGGGGGTGGGGGGGGGGGGCGGTTCCGCGGGCGCGGAACCGCGTGGGGGGTGGGGGGTGGGGGGGGGGGGGTGGAACCGGCGGTTCCGGTTCCGCGGAACCGCCGGTTCCGGTTCCGGTTCAGGAACCGGCGGTTCGAGTTCCGCGGAACCGGCGGTTCCGGTTCCGCGGAACCTCGAACCGGAACCGGACCGAATTTCGCCGGTTCGGTCCGGTTCCGGTTCCGGTTCCGGTTCGGCCGGTTCCGGGTCCGGTTCCGGCCGGTTCGGTTCCGGTTTGAACCGCCGGTCCGGTTCAATTTTGGCCATGTCTACATCACACCATAGAGATAGACATATTACCATAGAGTTTAATATCTAGGTAAAGACAGCAAATGACAATGACCCTCCTTGTGGTCCCATGACTTTGTTCTTCCATTTGAAATTCCTTCGTGGGATCTCCAATAACAAAAGTAAGGTGTCCATCACATACACTATTTTATTGGGCAAAGTCTTATCCCCTTCAATGCTTCTCTTACTTGCTTTTTGGCAAGTGGTTTGGTCAAAGAATTGCAAGTTCCTTTCTGAACTCGTAAGTTCATGAACATTACACCATTTTTTCTACAAGTTGCCTTATAGTTTTATGTCTCAAGTGGGTATAATGAATTTTATAATTGTAAATCTTATTTTTAGCTTGAGCAATGACAGCTTGACAATCATAGTGAATCACCACATATGGTATTGGTGTGCTCCATAATGGCACGATGTAGCTAACTATAAGGCAATCAATTCTAATTCCATAGTAGATCTTGCTATCATTGTATGCTTGTAAGACTTCCAATCTTATAACCCCTATGATAAATACATATCCACTAGTTGATTTTAACTCATCTTTATCTAAAATCCAGTTAGCATCACAATAGCATTTTAAGTACAAAAAGAAACCCACAATATGTTATTCCATAATCTATAGTTTCCTTTAAATATCTCAATAATCTAATGGCAAACATTTCAATGGTTAATACTAGGATTATGAGTATATCTACTCAATTTTCCTACCACGTATGCAACATCAAGTCTAGTATCGTTCATCAACTATATCAAACTATCAATTATTTGCGCACACTTATTTTGTTTTACAGCATCACCATTATTTTTCACTAAATGCACTTTACAAGTCAAAAAGAATAGATAAAGGTGTCGAATCAAAATGTTTAAATTTTTTAATATTTTCTCAATAAAATGTGATTAAAATAAAGTGTCGAAATTATTATTTGTCAACATGTTGATCCCTAAGATAATATTAGCATCTCTCAAATCTTTCATTAGTTTTATTTATAACAAACTTATGAGATAAATGTCAAATTTTTCTTATCATTGTTTAAGTACTTATTTTAATTAATATAAAAATTTAATTAGTTTACGTATTTTATGCTCTTGTCCTAGAACTACATATCTTTTAAGTTGCACCATACAAATATTTTCTTCTAAATCACCATTTAAAAATGGGATTTTTATATTCATTTGATGCACAAGAAGTTTATAAATAGAGGCAATACCAAATAACATTCTAATAGATATAATTTTGGTAATAGGAGAATATGTATCAAAAGTAGTCAATATTATGTTTTCATAGTCCTTAGCCACCAATCTCACCTTGTATTTGTCAATATTATCATATAGCTTCAATTTTCTTTTAAACACCCATTTTCAACTCATGGGTTTTACATTATGAGGCAAATCTACAAGTTCTCATGTATGATTAACAACAGGGCTGGTTGAAGGGGTAGGCTGGTGAGGCAATTGCCTAGGGCGCAACCCCTTTAACTTAATAAATAATTATTTTAATTTATTAATTTTTAATTTTTCATTAAGGAGTTGGGGCCCCTAAATTAATGATGGCTTAGGGCCCTCTAAGCCCTTGAGCCTGTCTTGATTAACAAGAATCGATTCTTCATTATCAATAACTTCTTTCCAAAATGGTGCATCAATAGAAGTCATTGCAGCATGATAAGTTAAAGGATCATTTTTCATAAGATGGACATAAAATTCTTTACAAAAATTATTTTCTTTCCTCATTCTTCTAGGTTCATTGTTATCACTAGTTATATCATGTGAATACTTCTAACATGCTCAAAATATGTTTAGATAATCTATCCTTTATAGTAAATATGATTTCAAGGAAACTAATATCTCTAAATTCAATAATAGTATTTGATTCTAAAACATCACTTCTGATAACAAGAAAGCAATAGTAAGGACTATTATGAGCATAACCAATGAATTCACAATCACGTCTTAAAAGCCTATTGTTTTCCTTTTATATTCAAGTAACATTACTTTAGCTAACCATCTCCACACTTTCAAAAACTTAAAATTTGGAAAATGACCATGCCAAAATTCAAAAGGTGTTTTACCAATTGTTTTATGAGGCACTCTATTTGTAAATGACAAGCTAAATGTATTACTTCCTCCCACAAGTTCAAGGGTAAACTAGAACTTATTAACATTGCATTCATCATCTCTTTTAAGAATTTATTTTTCTTTTCAACTATTCTATTAGACCAAGGGGACTAGAGTGGAGTAGTTTCAGGTATTATACCATACTTTTCAAAAAGCTAAAAAAAATTGATTAGAATCATATTCACTACCTCTGTTAGTTCGTAAATCTTTTCATTTTCTTATTTAATTGATTCTCAACTATGATTTTGTATTTTATAAACATTTCTAAAGTCTTATATTTGGTTTTTAATAAATAGATTTGTATACTTTGAGTGGGCATCTACAAAAATAACATGTAACTTTTTCCTCCTTTAGTCATGTAATTCTTGAAATATCCTATGTCACTATGAATATGATCTATATTCTCAATTTCTCTTATAATAAATTTGTGTGGTTTCTTAGTTATTTTAGTCTCTGACACATATTTGGCAAGCATTTATATCATCACTAGTAATGAAACTAAACTCAACTTTTCCATCTTCTTAATATAGCCAACATTAATATGCCCAAGTACATATTTGGCATGCATTTATCCATCTCTAATTCCATCTTTTTTGTCTACCGCATCTACTAAAACCCATTTTTTTGTTTATTTTGGTAATTCGTCTCAAATTTGGTCTCTAATTTGTCTCTAAATACAGTTTTTTTTTTTTATAGTGAGTCTAGCATGTCATAAACTAAGAGAATCAATCATATAAACATAAGAACAAGATGCTTCATTATTGACATTACCAATTAGCTTGAAAACATACAACCCTTGTTTAAGATACCCCTTACCAACAAAGACATTGTTCTTCGTCAAAGTCATTATACCACCATCGAAGAGTAATTTAACTCTCACATTTCCAAGGAATTGTTCAAACACTAGATTGCCTTATATGGATGGAACACAATATATGTCCGAAAGTATAACGGTCTTGCTAGGTGTGAGTTTAAGAAGTATTTTTCCTTTACCCACAACTGGTATGGATCTATTGTTTCACATATATACTTGTTCAATACTTTCTCCTGTATATACTTGTGTAGAAGAAAAATTCATCTCAATTAACACAAATGTGTCTCACTGCACCTGAATCAATTGTTAGATTGCACCAACACTTAGTGTATCATCCAATCATCCAAGGGGTTGGAGTGGTTTTCAAAACTTTTTCAATAACTCAACACAAATGCAATGGAAAGGATATAAAAACCCTTGCAAGATCCGGTGTAGATAGCCATTGATTAACGGTCAATTTTGTAAAATTTTTTTATAATTATACCTCTATTTTAATCTTAAAATTAGATTTAATTGAATATTCTGTGATTATATGCAAATTTATATGAAAAATGAAGATTAAATCGACATCATATTCAAGAATTTAAAAAAATAAATAAATAATAATAAAATAAAAATAAATATAATATAATATGTTATAATATATATAAATATAATACATACATATTCAATATGTATAACACATTATATACATGCGCAATACATATATATAAACATAGAATATAACATATTCATAATATACATGTTATTGGTTGCATGCGTGAAGCAGTGAACGGAGGCCAAATTCAAATCATTTAATCAAGCCCACATGTGCACAAGGCCGAATTGAGGAAGCCCAGCCACTGATTGCAATTGAAGGCCCAAGTCCCAGCAATTTAAAGCCCAGCTCATGAGGATTCTCGGCCACGCAGCAACACGGAGAGGGAACTGGACGGATAACAGCGCGCGGCAACCTCCAAAACGCGGTCCCTGGCTGGTAATTCCTCACCAAAATTGAGGGCAATTTGGGAGAGGGGACCTGATATATATATATATATATATATATATACACACAAACACAGTGCGTAAGTGCCCTAAGCCCCATTAGCCATTTCTGAAAACAATAACGGAGGCAGACGAACAGTAGAGACGCTGGGAATGGGATTTCACGGACAGCAGCAACGCACAGTGAGAGGAGGCAGTGCACAGTACTTCATTTCAATATTCTGTTCATTTAATTGCTGTTCTTACATTTTTTATTGATTATTTTCTGTATTAGGATTATTATTTTTTAATTTCAGCAACTTTAGATTTCAGTTAATTTTAATTCTGTCTTTACATTGATATTTTATATTCTGTCCATTTAATTTCTGTCTATTTCAATACTGCATTTTACCTTCTGTATTTTTATTTCAGTACTTTAAATTTCAGTATTTAATTTCTGTATTTTAGTTACTGTCATTTAATTTTTAGCATTTAAATACCTACAATTTTAATTTCTGTTAAATAAATTTTGTCATTTAAATACGCATATTTACTATTCTGTATTTTTATTTTACCCACTTTAATTTTCTGTATTTAAATATGAAGATATGTGGTTAGTAAATTCTCAGGCCAAAGCGAGGACACTGTCCAAAGCTAAAATTTTTCTAAATAGTCAAATTTCATTGTAAGTTGAGGTGTTATATTAATTTTAAGTATTTTTACCAAACACTTGGATTTGGATTGGAATATATGCCTAACCCGGAATCCTCATGCCATGTATGTGAGTTGCCCAACCTGGATATATCATCATCCCCAAGCTTAAGTATACTTTATATACTTTTTGGTTTATGGTGGTTGCTTAAGTTAGAGTCGTTATGCAATGTATGTCAATTACTAGAATTAAAATCACTATCATCCCGAAACGTAATCAATAGCAAAGATCTTAAAGTTAATTTAACCCAATGATACTGTCTTTTGTGAGTCTTGGGAAATATCTGGATTGATACTGAAATTGTCTTGACTTGAGATGTATTATTTTCAGTACTAATTTAATAAATTTTTCAATATTATTCGACTTGGTCTGATTGCTCACACACTTTGATTTAATTTCTGCATTTTTATTTTACTTGTATAAATAAGCGATTTAATTTTGACTGTGCTTAACTCTGTGCAATTAATTAAACAAATACACAAACAAATAAAGAAAAACAAATCAAATATGCAAGCCCAAAGCGTTTATATTCACCAGTGTACGAGTGTACATTGCAACACAAATTTATTTACTGAATGGGAGTTCAGGTCGATTCACTGGGAGATCTTTATTAAACGGAAATAAAAACCGCGATACGAATTGGGTTGTTAGGCCAATTCGTTTATTTATGTACGAGAAATGAAAGTACAAAAAATTAAAAAAGTGAGTGTGTGTGGATCAGATCAGATCAACCATGTGCAATACAAAACAACAAACGATACATGATAGTAACTATTACCTCATGCACGTTATGATGCCATCGATTGCTTCATTAATGCACCAAGACCCAAACCCTTACGGTCTCTAGCAAGCTCCCACAAACTAGCCTGTTTCCAAGCTTAGTCCACTCTTGTACTTGCGCTTTGGCTTACCGTGCTAGCCCCCACAATTGTAAGGGACCAAGGAAGTCCACACTTGGACCGCAATGGAACCCTTTTCTCGCACCCATGTGCTAGACAAGTGTAGTCGAAGGTGATGCCAAGCTGTGCTTGGTTCTCTTCAAATAAAGACGATCACCTCATAACCAACAGATTAACAACAAAATGAAAGAAGTAAGGAAAAGAGAAGCAATGACAAAGTAAGAGGAATGAGACAAACCAAAGAGAAGCTGAGAGCCTCTGTTTCTACTTTTCTTAGAGAAACACAAAAGGGAGAATAGGAGAAGCATGACGAGTAAGCTACTTTCTATCTCTTTTGTTTCCCTCTTCTCTCTCATTCATAAATGCTTATGATAATGCATTATTACAAACTCGAAAAAACATTAAATGCTCTATCGTTCGAAACGATAAAAGAATGGCATGCAAAATCAAATCCCGTTCTTAGAAACTGTCGATCGTTCGAGACAACCGATCGATTGTTTCAGCTAAACAATCGACCAATCAAGAAGGCTTGTCGACAGTTTCATGCCTTTCATTCCAAGTTTCCACAAATTGAATTAAGGCCCACCATTAACTCTTAATGACCCTTCCATTAACTCTTAATGGAACTAAGACCTCCCGTTAACTTTTAACAATTCCCATTAACTCTTAATGGTCTCCCTCTATCAACTCTTAACAATTTGTTGATCCATTTGATAACTCTCAACAAGATATCTATCATCGTCATTAACTCTTAATGATGATTGAAAAGAGATGATAGCTAGGAATCACTAATCCAATGCTTTACCTAGTTTGTGTGTGATCTTCTAAGTTCACCACCATGTAGTAATTAAGACATGTCAAACTCTTTGAGGTCGATCGAATACGTTGATCTACCATGAGAAACTCTCTATTTCCTTATAGCACCTTGAAAAGTTCTGAGTGACCTCTAGAATAATGTCAGGATGGTTCTAATGGCAATGAAGTCATTATTTCAAGTAAACCTATTAAGAGTTTTTGATTGCTATGCATTATGATCCTTCCACTGACTAACATCTCGACTGAGTGAGAGTCATGGATTCATTAAATTCATAGGACTTGGTAGGTATGCCAAGATCTAGTATGGTATGATTGAGATGACACATTTGAACTCCTTTTGACATTGAAAACTCTTTTCCGATCATACGCACCGTGCCCAGGAGTTTTCCAACCACAACCAATAGAGACTACATAGGATATTCACCTTTTATCGAAAGTCATTAGATCCCATCAATAAACACTTGCCTCCATACACCACTGCACAGAGATCACACATAGAGCACTCACACCTCTCGCACTAGATGGTTCTGCTCAATGACAAATCTTTAATATAGTACATAAGACGACTATGTTGCCTCTGGTGTAAGGGTTAGATACACAATCAAAAAGCAGTAATAGATCATTAATCATCTCAATAATATGATATGTTACAAGCGTCACATTTAGTACATATTCAACCAACACCTATCCATATGTCTACTATTTGCATCTTATATAATATGGTATTTAATTCACAATTATTTATCATTAGTATCTTATACTAATCAAATGTAGTAGTCCATTTGTTAGTCCATAATCGATTAATTATAGTCCACATCTGGGAAATCTTTGAACTATGAATACCTTTAAGAAATCTTGTGTTATAAATCTTTGTCACATATTCTTAACAATTTAAGAATAAGAAAATCAGAAAATCTAATGATTCATTCATATACAATTGGAGAGCAATGAATGAAGATATGACCATTTTATTAATTGCAAGATTATCATAAATCCCTATTACATACTAGATGTCATCTAAATCTAGCGTTAGGGCATACAACACTAACATCAATCACTCATCCTTTCACTTCCATTATCATGTTCATTTTGAAAATGACAACAATGATAACTTCATTAGCTTCTGCGATATTTACTTTGGTTTTTGGAGGCCTTGAATTTTGATTGTTCTTATTGTTGTTCCCTTCGCTATACTTACAAATAGCAGCATGATGTCCATGTTTATTGTATAAAAAATATTCACCATTTTTTTTTGTATTTGTGAATTATTCATTTGATTGATCTTATTAGACTTATGCTTATGATCAAGTTTGTTAAAATTAAGATTTTAAGTGGGATCGTAAGAGGGTCTATAAAATCAAATCGTAAAATCTTGTGATTTTACGAAAAATTAAAAATACTCTTTAATTTATGTAAATATATGTTTATAATGACGTATTCCTTATTATAAATGAAATGTATGTACCTATTTCAAAATTACTTTATCTATTAATTTTAAAAATACTAAATAATAAAAAAATGTAAATATTAAATCCATCATTTATCCATCCATAATCAAAATTTCAAATAACAAATATTACCATCATCATCAATAAATATTGTTAAAAATAAATAAAAATACAAAGTCATAAAAACAACAAATATTATTAAACTTTTATATTAAATCATTACACTAATTAAGTTACCAATACCAAAGAGGTATAATTGTTTCTTGCTAATCATCAATCTTAATATAAAATTAGACCCACGCATGATCTAATTGTGACATATTTAAGATCAATTCTTTGAAACTGCACCTACTTGTATGTGCAAATAATAGTATCACAAATGAGAATGTATATACATAGGCACAGCCGCACAACACACTTGCTCACTCAGCACATCAATTAGACGCAACATAGAGCTCAACACAGGCGCACACAACAATTGATTATCAGACTTAGCAAAACATACTCACTCTTACTCCCGACTCACTCACATACTTAGGTTGAGTTTGATTCTTTGAACTTTTAAGGTGAACGAACGAAGAAGAAACGTCAAAACAAGATCGACAGTGATTAAGGTTTGCAGAAGGACACAACAAGCGGACGCAACAAATACACAAACATAACATCTTTTAGGGTTTGTAAAAGAACTAAAATGGGAGATTGACAATGATTGTATTATATATATATGTTGGTTAAAGACGAAAATAATTTTGTCTCTAATCTCGAAATTGTGGGCAAGAGTAAACTCGATAAATTCGGACTCGGTAAACTCATAAAAGCAGATCGGTAAACTCGTGAATCGGGTCTGATTTTATAAAAACCTGAACCTACAAGCGAGTTGACTCGTTTTATGCCTCATTACTCATAAACTCATAAAATCGTACGAGTTGACTCATGATTTTAACAACAATGCTTATGATTATTATTTTTATTATTATTGGTCTGAGAAAAATACTTATTTGATTTAGTCTTGATTATATTAGTTGTAGAGAGTAATCATTTAGAGTTTTCATTAAAAGTCTATCATTTTCTTCAATTTGTACAAGTACTAGATTCTTGAAGAGTCATAATCTCTCTCTCTCTCTCTCTCTTTTTTTTTTTTTTTTTCTATAGTTCAAAATAAAATCATTCCAAGATTCAGGCATATTTTTTTATAAACATTGAGTAGAAAAAGTTTCAATCAAAATACACTTTCCATCGATAAACCATTTTTAATGTTTTGGCATTCATGTATTTGAGTAGCAATAGTTTTTTCATCATTCATTCTAAGTGATAGAAAATTATAGGTAATAAATTTCTTCGTTCCTTCATCCTCAAAAATATATTTTTCATTTAATAGATCCCACGATTCTTTTGCATGTTGATAGTTACAATATATGTCATACAATTCATTCAAAAGTGCATTCAAAATTAAGATTAGACATAGCTGGTCAGCATCTTCCCAATTGTTGACCAAAACATAAGAGGATTTTATAAATTTTCAAACAAAATGTATTTTTTATTTCCACCTCTTAAAATGATTTCCATTAAAAGGCTTAATTTTTGTAGCCAAATTACAAGTTTAAAGGTTTATTAACATCTAAAATATCATTACTAGTGTGAGTTTGTGATTTCATCTAATTAAAGGAACGACCTTTAAGAATTGTTGGAAAATTAATTTTCAATTGAAGATGCACAAACACAATAATGCAAATATAAGCAAAATCAATTTCCAAGAATAATAAAGAAGAGAGATATCACCAAGCTGAAGAGACATGCTCTTGACGTTGTTCTTAAAGACTGTTTCACACCCTTGTAGATTCAAAACCTGAGTTTATGGCAGGCAACCTCCTAGGATTGAACTACAACCTTCTTCTCTAACTAGTCCTCATTGGAGAAGGATCCAAACAACCCAAGACACCTTCAGTCGCTTATAGGAAGAGGAATTAATGGAATTCCAATTATTAACAAAGACATAATTTCATTGGAAGTAAAAGATTGCATATTTCCTTTATAGCATTTTGTATGTATATATACATAAAATGTCAACAACTATATTTGTTTTTAATCAATAAAATAGAAAAAAAAAATATGATGTTTATATATATATTGTAGAAATTGTGGTAATTTCTCTTACATTTTGTTGTTGTCAAAAATGTTACAATTGAGATTTGTGATGTGGGAATGCTGGAGTTGCGACAGAGTGAGGCAAATACCTGGCAGGTGTTTACTTGTAAAAATGTACGTTGGGTATCTCTAGTCTCTGATTATCTAGTTGGGGTCACAAATAAGCCCTCAGGGGCATTTTCGGTAGCTGATTAATCCATCAGAGAGTAGCCTCCTGTGTATTCGGGGTATAACTGCGCTCACGAGAATGAGGTAGAAGGCACGCGGAGATTCTTTACTCGCTATGCCCTCCGATACTTAAGTCAGTACTTGAAGGAAAAGAGTGCAATAAATAAATGATGCCATCAATGAATATAAAATAGATATACCTTTCCCAATAAGAAATGGACTAACCGTAGTATTTTATCAAATGTCGGGGACGAGCTTGTATGTCATGAGCACTCGGATGGGCTTAAAAGGAATCCCCCTCGAAGGACTAAACAGCCTAGGGAGTCTTCTGAAAAAAGATGGGCCTTGCAGCGAGCTGTCGAAGCAGGTTCTTGGTCCCTGAATGGTAGTTTGGGTAAAATTATGGGTTATTAGAGAATGTCTTCAAGTATTGTTTATTATTTAGGATTTTTCATAATATTTCCAAGAGGGATTATTCATCATTGAAGATTATGAGACATTGTAATGCTTGGAGCTTCCGCGCATACTCTTATAGGAAAGAAGAGGGTTTAAGAAAGCCAGGTGACCTAACCAAGAAGGCCCATGTGGCTTTGCATGCTTACGAAAGTCATTAAATGTGTTTTGAAAATTTTGGGGTGTAAATGTAATTTTTGAAAAATAGTGGTTGGATTACCTAATAATTAATATGAGAGGATATTTAATTAGGAGTGCATGCAGATCAGTTGGTTCCCGCGCGCATGTGTAACTACTTGGAGGCTGGAAGTCAGGGGTTCAATTCTTAGGAGCGGCAGCACTGGAAATATTTTTTTCAGTGGGACACGTGGCTGCTTCTGTGCTCACCACACGATGAGCAGGCTTGTGCTGATTGGTTCGAAGGTGCCATGAGGCAGTAGCAGAGAGAAGTCTGATGGTGACACGTGGCAGCACGTGAATAAGACATGTGGCAATGGCAGAAAGGCGGTTGGGTATCTCAAAGAGGCTATCTCGGGCGACAAGTGGTAGCACGTGAAGAAGCCACATGGCGCTACGCGGAAAAAAGGTGCTTGAGCAGGAAATGGGAGCTGACACGTGGCGCTACGTGAAAAGAAGTCTCTCAAAAAGATTTGGGAAATTGCACATTGTTCCAGAAAGAAATTACAAATGCCTTAAAAAGAATAGTGAAATCCCACATTCTCCTAGAAAGAAATTACAGAGTGTTCCGAAAAGAATAGAGAAACTGCATATTCTCCCGAAAAGAAATTACGAAGTGTTTCAGAAAGAATAGAGAAACTACACTTTCTCTTGAAAGGAAATTAAAAACTCTCTCGGGAAGAAATCAATCCTCTAGGAAGGAAACTCTAGCATTGGGAAGTGTGTAAAAAAGTCCATTACTGTACATTTACTGTACTATTTATAGGGAATAGTGAAACATTCTTCCTTGGACAATTTTACCCTCAAAACCATGAATATTTACATTATAAGCCTTATTAATTATTTTTTTTTATTTATTCATGATTTATTCTTGGAAAAAATGCTCCACTTGGAATTACACATTAGAAATACGCCCACTTGGATTTATTAATTACAAACATCTTTAGGTGGATGCTCGAATATTCTATAGCACAATAATAACCCCCCCCCCCACTCTTTGCTTTGACTTTTAAGTCGAAGGAAAGTCGAAGGAAAGAGTACATCGCACTCACGCGTCCACTTGCCTTGATGGACAAACCTATCATTCAAGGATTCATGGCCTCAATTGTGCTGACACATAAACGAGATCATTTACTAAAGTGAGGCTTGATAGTTGTACAAGGGCATAGCCCAGCATGCCTAGTGGGTGGCGAAAGATACAAAGGCACAGCTTGAGGCATCAACAATGAAAATTGATCCATTTGAGGGAAGGATACTAGCGTGCCTCTAAGGCACAGTAAAAAAAACTTAAGGAAGCACAGGCCTTATTGGCGGCACAATGCTAAGGAAATAGGCCAATGGCTCGAGAGTTAGAAATGTTATGGTCATGGTAAGGTTTTTGCTGCAAACAAGGACATAAGTAGAGATAGTTGAGTGTTCAAGGGCGACAAACCTTCTAAGGAATGCTTTCATGCGTAAAAAAGTTTATGCAAGAGGTTTCGTCATATTTAGACTTGGGCCTTATTTAAGCCGAGTTTTTTTTGGGATCGAAGCATCTCGGTGGGTCTTATCCCGAGATGATGTATTTTCCTAAGGTGACTTCCCTCGACGTTTTGGACTAGCATCTATATAACCTTAGTTTTTAGCATTCTTATGAGTAACTCAAGTTGGGGACAAAAAATGATATCGCCAACCTCCCTGGGTCACATGCCCAGTACGTGTTCGAGAAAGAGTATTTCTTTAGGCATCCTACGGGCAGTTTAGGAGGTGGAAGGCGGTTTAGGAGGCGAAAGACAATATTTCAAGTGAGTTAAACAAAAACCTTGGGGACACTCTAATTAGGGATATGAGAATGGCTTTCCAGTAGCTAGTCGTGCCAACTCAATCGTCCATATGTCAGGCCTTACTCTTCTACTTTTTGTTGTATTATTTCTCTATACTTTCTATTCTTGAATGTAACTATTCTATAGAAATGGAAGGAACAATACAGTTTTTCACATGTCTGACGTTTTTGGTTTTCTTGCAACATGTGTTGCTAATTTGTGTGTCTCGCGTGATGCATTAGTGAAAAAGTAGGGATTCATGTACCATGCATAAAAACAATTATGATAAGTATTAATAAATGGTAATGCTCTCACGCGTTCCCTTAGATCTGTCAACCATGTTAGTCAAGAGATTAAACATGGAAAGACTAGATTGGTTGGTGTAATACCTTAGTCTTTGTAAGAGTATTATGCCATTCACTAGCTAAAGCTTTTTTCTTGCCCTGTCGGCCAACATCTGGCTTCTCAATCATAAAGTTAATACCTGAAATTCTTAACTCAATCAAGCGAATGTAGTTTGACGTATACACGCTTAAAAAATAGAAAACCATAGATGATAGATCAAGTAAAGAGGAGCTTCTTGTGTACCTTGGATCAAACACGACCGGTTTAGGAGCTAAGATAGCAATGACTAACTAGGGTGAAATTGCCAATGCCACTTATGTTGTCTCTCATCCTTTCTCCAGGCTATCATAGGGGATCATGGCGTGGTCATCTCTAGCCTGACCATCTCGGTGGGTTTTAAGCATATGGGACCCTTAGAGTCAAACCACTACGATAAACTGGTCTTTAGGTTGGGTACACTCCCACTCTAACCATTAAGTGGTTTCTAGGCAATGTTGCTCACCCCAGGTCGCCTATGGTAAAACCATAGGCTAGGCGGAGTCTAGCATAAGGTTAGAGTATAGGCCTAGCCCCCAGAGTTAAGCAAATCATTCTCATTCTGAGAGCGCCAACACTAGTTTTTAGAGAAACATCTAACATTTGATACCTTATTGTGGATGAGTTACCACTATGTGACTTCTTCGATACCTGTTTAATTATTTGGGCACGTTATGTTCATTACCTTTCCATTTAGATTAGCCACTACATGGTCCTGGTAGAGTAGGTTCTTAGGCATCAATATCCATGTTCTTGTTGAGAATCTAGGTTGCCCTTGGCTTAGACTTTTCTTCGATTACCTCTATAATGTGGCATTTTTCCCTCATACTCATGACCCATACTTGGGGCCTATTCATTACAGGGAATTTGGGATGAACATCGCATCCCCAATTTGATCATAAGGCTCATGCCATGACATCGAGCTCTTTGGGTGGCTAAATTTGGAGGGATGCCTTATCATCAAATTTTTGGGAGACGACACAGGGGTAGGTGTGTAGTTTTCAAGTGGGGTACTTTTTAGTGGTACTCATTTTCCTTTTTTAGGTTTGGCCAAAGGTCCAGCACGAGATTCCTGTCTGGCATCCGAGTTTGCCGGGAGGCCTAGGCATCAAATCAACCAAGGAGTCAGGTCTAACTTAGCAGCTTAACACCAAACTCAATCGAGGGATCAAGGTGAGCCGTGGGCATAGGCATCGAAGCATTTGATGATCCTAGGCTAGTCTGAGGTCATAGGCACCAAATTACAACTCGACGATTGAAACCTTTGAGGGTGGAATCATTTTCTAGGTTACCACATCGTCATTTCGTCCTCTATCGTTCCCTTCGAGGATTAGTCTAGCTTAGGGAATCTAGGTTTGGGCAAAGGTTTGGAGCAGGATTCTCGTCGGGCATCGAGTTTGCCGAGAGGCCTATGCATCAGATCAACCAAGGAGTCAGGTCTAGCTTAGGGGCTTAGCACTAGACTCCATCAAGGGATCCAAGTGAGCTTGCGGGCATAGGCATCAGAACATCCGATGATCCCAGTCCGGTCCGAGGTCATTAACACCAGATTGTAACTAGGCGACCGAACCCCGAGATCGAAGCCACTTCTTTCACCTTCCTCCGCACCTTCCCAGGGTTAGTCTGCCTTAGGAAATCTGGGTTTGGCCAAAGGTCCAACTCAGGATTTCTTCCGAGAGTCTGACTTTGTCGGGAGGCCTAGGCGCTAGATCAACCAAGGAGTCGGTTCTAGCTTAGGGGCTTATCATCGAACTCATTGAGGGATCCAAGTGAGGCTGCAGGCATAGACGTTAGAACATCCGGTGATCCCAGTCCGGTCTGAGGTCATCAGCATCAGATTATAGCTAGGTGACTCAACCCTCAAAGGTGGAATTGTGGTGTGGCTTGCCTGCCAATTGCCTGAGGGTCATGAGACTCTACCACCTCTTTCAATCGTGTTCGGGCTGCGACTCCTGTATTAGGTCTCACAACACACATACAAAGTGTACCATAATACATGAGGTAATTTACATGATTTGGCGAGTCATGCCTACTTACACATCGAGAACTCCAAAATGAAAATGCCAGGAGTGTGTACATATGTTGGGGTGAAGATCCATATAGAGAGGTGACTACATATATATACCTGTTGTTAACATGGTTCATATTCACCTTCCTCTGTGACCTGTGCCTACATAAAGAATGTCTAAGTACCAGAGGGCCAGAAAGTGAGGATACCAAAGTTTTGTGGTTTTGTCCAGGCGGTTCAGCGTATCTCGCTTACATTCGCAATCAGAGAGTATTGGTATCGATATTTTGTTTTCACTGTTCAGCTAGTCTTGCCTACTTCTGCAACTTGAGAACGTTTGTGTCCATATTTTGTTTCTGGGATTCAGCGGATCTTGCCTACGTCTGCGATTAGAGAATATTTATATCAATATTTTGTTTTGGCGGTTCAACATGCCTTGCCTACATTCGCGATAAGAGAATATTTTTACTCAGGTTTTGTTTTCATGGTTCAGCTAATCTCGCCTACGTCTGCAATTAGAGAACATCCATATCAATATTTTGTTTTGGTGGTTCAACATGCCTTGCCTACATTCGCGATAAGAGAATGTTATTACTCAGGTTTTGTTTTCGCGGTTCAATGGATCTCACCTACGTTCGTGATTAGAGAACATCCATATCAATATTTTGTTTCGATAGTTTGACATGCCTTGCCAACATCTGTGACAAGAGAACATCTTTACCAAGATTTTGTCTCAGCGATTCGGCGTGTCTTGCCTATGTTCGTGACTTAAGAATATTTGTATCGATGTTTTGTTTCGACAATTCAGTGTGTTTTGCCTACGTCGGCAATAGGAATTCTGGAACGAAAATGTCAGGAGCATGTATATACGTCGGAGTAGATATCCATATAGAGAGACGATCACATATATATATTTCTGTCGATGTTTTTTAGATTCATCTGTCTCTGTGGTCTATGCATATATAAGAGTGTTTGAATATCAGAGGGTCAGAGAACGAGGATACCAGAGATCTAAAGTTTTGTTTAAGCAGTTCAACGTATCTCGCTTACATCCGCAATCAGAGAATATCTACCTCAATGTTTTGTTTTGGTGGTTCCGTGTGTCTTGCCTATATCTGCAATTTGAGAATATTTGTATCAATATTTTGTTTTGGTGGTTTGGCGTGTCTCACCTATGTCTGCATCTTGCCACTTGAACTTGCATTTTCTCTCAAAAATCAAAGATCTCTTTAAGATTGCATTAGGCAGAAGAACATGTTTTGATCACCATAAAGTTACCCTACCGAATTTTATTCCTAGGGCACGCTCTCAATATTACGTATAACCGGATGATTCCTATTATAAGCATTGCCTCCTCGATCGATAAAATTTTGTTAGTCCTAATTTCCTAGACGAGATGCTTGATGATTACAATGGAGATGACAAGGGAGTGATCCTGAGATGTCAATATATCGCCTTTATTCCTTTGGAGTGAATTTGATTAGATCTCACGACAACCTTGTCTTCCATGACTGGGCCTGAGTGGTTTCCATCCATACCTTCGCTTTATTCCTCTCTACTGATCAGGTTGTGCCCTTGACTTATCCATCATAAAAAGATCTGGTTCCTTATAATGAATTAATAGCTCAACTTAATTACACAATCATCGACCTTGCTTGGTGGTGCAACTTAAACATTAAGGTATTCCTTGTAGTTGTTTGAAGTGAGGAGAAAAGTTAGTTAACCCGGTGTGCCCTGTCTCTTTCTTTTCTCATTGGAAGTACTCCCAAGTCTCCATTTTCATAGCATATTTGTTGTCTCAGGCAAGCATATTTGCCAAGAAGGGTGTTAGTGAATAAGTAGAGATTCCCTTAATGAGATGCTTGGAGATTACACAGAGGACAATGAGGTTATCATCATATGTCATCATACGGCGTCAACACATAGCCTTTGTCGTCTGGAATTAATTTCATTGAACCCTTATCCTCTTCAACTTGGGTTGCTAAGCCAACGCGTAGCGCTTGTTGAGTATACCATTTTAGATTTGTTTTGAAATCCCTTGTCATGCTTTCGCCTATCGAGACTACAGGGATTCACTCCTAAGTAGGTCCATTGCCATTTTCCTTAGGAGTGGTTGATGGATCATCCCTTTTTCTGGTTGCCCTTATTTCAATTGCCTTTGTCGCCATGATTGTGCCAAAGTCGTTGCCTTCTACACGTTAGTTTTTTTTTTTTTTTTTTCTGTTGGTTGGATTGTGGCTTTAGCTTGTTAGAAATAGAGATATCCAATTTCTTCTAGCTAATCAATTGCTCAATTTGATTTCACCTTGCTTGAATGTGTACCTCAGATATCCAGGAAATTTGTAAAAGGCACTATAGTCAAAGTGAGGAGAAGAGTTAATTAACCTGATGTGCACTAACAAGCTACTTTCTTAAATCCATTGGGTTTTTTGGTTTTCCTACTTTTTTGTCCTTTTCTCCTTATTCATACTTGAGGCTCTCAGGGAGTTGAAAATGCTCAAAATCTCCATCTGCTCAACATATATGCTAGCTCAGGTACTCAAATTCATCAGAGACAACACTTAGCTAAAAGTGAGAGATTATCTTAACGGTGTCCACATTATTCCCTGGAGATATGTTGTAATTACCATGTTGACCTATAGACCTCGTACCACTACGGTAGCATTTTTGAAATAATCATAATATTGCCTTAATGACTCGTATAGTCTTGATTGAATGCTAAATCGAAACACATAACCCTTCTTTCCTTGAGAAATTTGCAACAACGGCTAATTAACCAAATCAGGAGTAATGCCTAGCACACATCACATTACCCAGCTTGTGTCGGACGTTATGGGTTTCTCCTCATTCAATGTGTCAATAATAGCAGAAACTCAGACCTTGGTATGGGTGGAAGTTCAGACATTGGTGGGAGTGGTTACTTAAGCAACCTGATAGGGATCACAACCCTTATGTTACATATCTCCTCATAAGAAGCTTATACTTTCCCCTGTTTCAAAATTTCCTCTATAACCTTTAGAGGTCCTCTATTGGGCTAACCACGACGCCATAGTTGTGGTTGATCATAAATGGATGACTTAAGCCGAATTTTCACTTCTCTTTCAAGTTGTATTTTTAACAGATTCTTCAGAGCTAATCATTTTTTACGTCCACTAGCATCTTCTGACTGTCTTATCCTCAGTGGTGCTCATAAGGAAGCACTTGAATGATTTCAAGTCATGTCTCTTGGGGGCTTTCCTTAGACCAATTTGGATGACGAGGATTCTGAGGAGTTGATGTAATCCTCTTATTGGAAATGCAAGTTGGAGTCATTTGACGATCATGTTAGGTTCTAAATGTGTCTTGGTCTTTCCTTGATCTATCATATTTGGTGGCCAAAACAACTGGCAACACTCCAATGAGGACTTTGGGGCGCCCGTGGCCACTTTAGGATTTCATCTTAGGGTTGTTAAGGGTTTGTGGAAACCTATATGCAACCTCTAACAGCTTCATATTGGAGGACCACATTGACGAGCAAGCCCTCCAGACGAGGCGTGTTGGTTGGTGTCCTTTCTTATACCTAACTAACTTCCAGCACCAATAGACTTGGCTATTCTCATCATCAAACTTAGCTTCCTATTAGTTTCCCATAGACAGTGCCAAATTGTTGTTGCCAAAAATACAACAATTGAGATTTGTTATGCAGGAATGTTACAGTTGTAGCAGAGCGAGGTGGACAGCTGGCAAGTGTCTACTTGTGAAAATGTATGTTGGGTAGCTCTGGTCTCTGATTGTCTAATCGGGGTCTCGAATAAGCCCTTGGGGGCATTTTTGGTGGTGAATTATTCCATCCGGGAGTAGCCTCTGTGTATTTGGGGTATAACTGCGCTCGAACAAGGTAGAAGGCACGCAACGATTCCTTACCTGTGTATGCCTTCCAATGCTTAAGTCAGTACTTGAACGAAAAGAGTGCAATAAATAAATGAGGCCATCAATGAATATAAAATAAATGTACCTTTCCCAATAAGGAATGGACTAGCTGTAGTATTTTATCAAATGTCAGGGACGAGCATGCATGTCATGAGCACTTAAATGGGCTTAAAAGGAATCCCCCCCCCCCCCCGCCAAAGGACTAAACAACCTAGGGAGTTATCTGGAAGAAAATAGGCCTTGTGGCGAGTTGTTGAAGCAAGTTCTTGGCCCCTAAATGGCTAATCCAGGCAAAATTTTGGGTTATTAGAAAATGTCTTCAAGCATTGTTAATTATTCGGGATTTTTCATAATATTTTTTAGAGGAATTATTCATCATTAAAGATTATGAGACATTATAATGCTTGGAGCTTCTACACAGTCTTACTGGAAAAAGGAGGAGTTTTAGGGAAGCCACATAGCCTAAACAAGAATGCTCACGTGACTTTGCATTCTTGTAGAAGTCATTAAATGTGTTTTGGAAATTTCGAGGTTTAACTGTAATTTTTGAAAAATAGTGGTCGAATTACCTTATAATTAATATTAGCAGATATATAATTAGGACTGCATGCAGAGCAGCTGGTTCTCGTGCGCGTAGATGCTTGGAGGTTAGAGGTTCAGGGGTTCAATTCCTAGGAGAGGCAGTGCTAGAAATATTTTTTTTTTAGCTAGACACGTGGCCACATCTGGGCACGTTACGCAGCGTGCAGGCGTGCAGCCAAGTTGCGTGATCTGGTTGGTCTGAAGGCGCCATGCGACATTAGTGGAGAGGAGTCTAGTGGCAACAAGTGTCTGTAGCGAAAAGGCGGTTGCGTGTCTCGGAGAGGTTATCTTGGGCAACACATGGCAGCACACGAAGAGGCCACATAACCCTACACGGAAAGAAGGTGTTCGGGAAGGAAATGGGAGTTAACACATAGCGTTACGCGGAAAGACGTCTCTCATAAAGAATTAAGAAATTGCACATTATTTTGGAAAGAAATTATAGATGGCCCGAAAAGAATAGAGAAACTACATATTCTCCTGGAAAGAAATTACAGAGTGTTCTAGAAAGAATAGAGAAATTGCACATTCTCTTGAAAAGAAATTAAAAACTCTCTAGGGAAGAAATTCTCTTAGGAAGAAATCAGTCCTCCAAGAAGGAAACTCTGGCATTAGAAAGTGTGCCAAAATGTCCATTATTGTTCATTTACTGTGCTATTTATAGGGAATAGTGTAACATACTTCCTTGGATAATTTTACTCTCAAAACCATGAATATTTACATTATAAGCCTTATTAATTATTTTCTTGCTATTTATTCATGATTTATTCTTGAAAAAAATGCTCCACTTGGAATTACTCATTAGAAATATGCCCACTTGTATTTATTAATTAAAAACATCCTTAAGTGGACGCTCGAATATTCTATGGCACAACACATTTGGAGTAGGGTTAATCACCTTTTATATACAAGAAAATATTTATGAAATAGGAAAAAATACAAATGAAAACTATGAAATAAGAAGCATAACAATTGGAATCAAATCAAATATGTACAAAAAAGTCAAACCATAATTATGGGAACCAAACATAGTCATTGGAACCAAACTAGATGATTGGTTAATATGGATCTCTAACGTAATCATAGGAACCAAACTAGATGGTTGATTGATATGAATCTCCAACACTTCCTCTCAAGCTAGAGACTATATGTTGACAATTCTCAGCTTGCATGTAATCTCTTGAAATCTTGTTAGTGGAAGACCTTTACTTAAAAGATCTGCATATTAGCTTTCTATTGGCATGTAAGGAGTACTTATTAGGCCATTGTGCAATTTTTATTTGGTGACATGTCGATCGACCTCTATATGTTTGCTACAATCATGTTGGACTCGATTATGACTAGTTCTTATAGCAAACTTATTATCACAATACGGTTTAATTGTCCCTTCTAGTCTAATCTTGAGATCATTCAAAATAATTCTTAGCCATAGAAGTTCATATATTCCATGAGTCATAGCTATAAACTCTACTATGACACTTGATCTAGCAACCATACTTTGCTTTTTACTCCTCCATGTGACCAAGTTTCTTCTTAGAAATGTATAATAACCTATTGTGGATCGTTTCTCCGTAGGTGAACTTGCATAGTCAGCATCAGAATAGGCTTCTAGAGTCATACCACCATTGTTCCAAAGCATGATTCCTTTTCCAAGAGTTGCTTTCAAGTAATGTAGGATGTGGTTTATAGCCTGTAGATGTTCTTTCCTTGGGTCATGCATAAATTAACTGACTATTCCCACGGAGTATGCAATATCAGGCCTAGTGTGAGACAAATATATTAATTTTCCAACTAACCTTTGATAACTACCTTTATTAACTGTGTTGCCTCCATCTTTTGCTCTTATTCTATGATTTAAGCCAGTGGAGGAACTTGCTGCTTTGTTGTTAAGTTTCCCTATTTTCTTTAATAAGTCCAAAATATACTTCATTTGGGATAAAAAATGCTATTTTTGGAGTAGGTTACCTCAATTCCTAGAAAATATCTCAGCCTCCCAAGATCTTTAATTTCAAATTCTCATGCCAGATGTTCCCTTAGAGCAAGTCTTTCAGTATCATCATTCCCTATGACAACAATATCATCAACATAAACCAACAAGGCTATGATCTTACCTTCTCCATTATGTTTTATGAACTGAGTATGATCTCCTTGACTTTGTTTATATCTCATTTGTCTCATTGCCTTTGTAAGTCTTCCAAACCACACCCTTGGAGATTGTTTTAACCCATATAAGGCCTTTTTCAAATGACAAACCTTACTATTTTGAAATAGTTTTTCGAACCCAAGTGGAGGCTCCATATAAACTTCCTCTTCTAAGTTACCATGGAGAAAGACATTTTTAACATCAAACTACAAGAATGGCCAATTAAAACAAGCAGTAAGAGAAATGAGTATCCTAACTGTATTCATCTTGGCTGCAAGAGATGATGTTTCTTGATAATCTATCTTATATGTTTGTGTATCATTTTGCTACCAATCTTTCTTTGTATATTTCTAGTGTCCCATCAAATTTGTATTTCACTGTAAACATTGATTTACATCCTACTAGTTTCTTATTCTTTGGTCTAGGTATAACCTCCCAAGTTCTATTATTTTCTAATGTTTTCATTTCCTCCCTCATAGCAAGTGTCGAATTCTTATCCTTTAATGCCTCAAGAAATGACTTTGGAATTTCTGTAGTGTCCAATTAGGTAAGAAAGGCTTAATATTGAGATGATAGTCAATGGTTAGATACAAATTGAGATATAGGATAGATAGGGTGTTTTGTGCATTCTCGGGTACCTTTTCTTAATGCAATAGGTAGACCAAGATCATGAGACTTAGGTTCTTCTATAGAGATCAAAGAAGGGATAATGGTATTACCTTCATTCAAATCGGAATCTCAAACTTGTGTTGGTTTAGTATCAGCTTCCTTTCGTCTTGAGTAGATGAAAGTTTCTCTTGGATTCAAGGCTAGTTGTTGCAATTTGGCTATGTGTTCATCACAATCAGTATCTGACTAAATTGGGGAGATCTTTAATAGAGAGTGAACTGGATTCTCATTGAGGGTGGAAGGTTGTGATGGAAGGGATTCTAGTGATCGAAGTGAAACAGGTTAGCTCAACTAAGAGGATGAAGGAGAAGAGGAAAGATTTAAATGGGTGTCTAGAGTGAGATTGTAACATCCCCTCCCCTAGAGCCGCCGAAGAAGAGGTGTTACTGGGAAAAAGAGATAAAAAGACATATTCACTATTAAACTAAAATCCACAATTGTAAATAACTTAACTATCATAACTAAAAACATCTCAAACATGATGTAACATAACGCTGATCTATGAGTGGTTCAATATAAACTGAAAACAATAATCACTGTCTATGGTAATCCCTTAATTGAGAATATAAAATATTCCTAAAATGATAAAGACACAAAATAACTCCCACATATCTTTTGTTCTTGAGCGGCTCCCTGTACACACTCTATTGTCCGACACTGCTAGGCCCCACATCTGGAACTCCTTCGCTAGGACATGGAATGGTGAAGAATACAAGGTGAGCCACAAAGCTCAATAAGTAATAATCATGAAATGAAATTGTAGCTGAATCAAAGAACATCGATACTCATAAAGTACTAATTATTCTTGCATTGAGGGATGAATAATCATTGTACGATTGCATATACAAGATATCAATGCATATAAATTATATAATGTAGGTAAGCAACTTCGACCCTTAGGCCCACTAAAACTGAAGTACATACCTACCTGATCTGAATCCTACAACCATAAAAACTGTAAGCACATATTGTGGGCCTTGGGCCCTTAGCCCCCTGGTCATCACCAGGAAAACAACACATAAACTAAACTGTAACAGAAACTTAAAGGATCCCCACGGACCAATTCGTCATGCGCACATACTGTAATGCAATGCTCATATACATGCTCGCACATAACATGAAGTGCTCCACATAAAGTCATGCTCCATGCTCATGCTAGGATGTATGCACATAATATCATACTTGTCATATAACTATGCTAAGCATGTTATAGAATCATCATCAACATATTGGAATACAATGATTTTATGAATTATGATTTATGGTATAGGTATGTTAGATTTATCACATTTTGGCATGAGAATCCAATATTTAGAAGTATTTAATCTTTTATTTAAATAATAACTTGAATTAGGTTCACTGGAAGACTCATTCGGATATCATAAAGAACCATTCGAATATAAGGAAAGGTATCCGGATGTGAGGAAGGCTCATTCAGATACGCTGGACTTATAGAACATAAGTTGTTCGGATATAATGAGAGATATTCGGATATGAACCAAGACATCCGAATGTGATTCAGGTCACCTGGATGTCTCACCAAAGAATTCGGATGCTACAGGGTTCATTCGGATATATATAAGGCTCAACTTTATGAGAGATGCATCCGTATATAAAACAAGTCATCCAATTATGCTGGACCCATCCGAATAGAAGGATAGGGCATCCGAACGTGAGCATCGACTTATCCGAATGCATGAGGAAACCATTCGGATATCACACATAAAATACATTGGACACATCCGGATACGATTCAAGGCATCCGGATATCACACATAAAATACATTGGACACATCCAGATGTCTGTCACGGCATACTTTAAACATATTTGGATATCATACGGGCTATCAGAATATGCACACGGGCCATCCGAATGTCACTCACAGAAAACTTTTTCACCCATCCGAATAGCCTCTAAACCATCTGAATGTTACTCACAAACCTTGACAAACCATTCGGATACAGGGGTTCTCATCTGGTTGTTTACACATTTATATGAAAAAATGAACGATCACAGAATCATATTCTGAAACAAACCTATCATCTCTACACCATTCTGAAAGAAATCTTGGAAAAACAAATCCCTATCAATATGAAATAATCTCAAGAATGATTCAATGATCATATTGGAAAGAATCACCATAAGGAAAAATGCATGACTTGCCCGAGAACTCACTGGTATGCAGATATAAATGTGTATGTATATATATATAGACTGTGTAAAAACTGAGAACGGATTTAAACATGAAACCTGTAAGGAAGGATTACAGGGAGAGATACTTGCCTTACGATTTTTCTTTTCTTGACTAGATTGCAACACAACTCTCCTATGGAGAATCCTTATAGTGTCTATAACTTCTTCAACTTTTCTTCTTCTTGGGGCGTGAAGAAGATTATGGGTTATATGGTTTATATATATAGAAGAAGCCCTAGACGCCCACAACTCCTTTTGTAACTTGAAGAATTTCAAACTCAATATCTCATCCTCATGCAAGATATCGTCAAATACATAATCTCCTCTAATTATTAATTCCTAATAATCCAAAATTATTATTTAAATTCTTGAATTAACCTTTCTACCCTTATATATATATATATATCCACATAAGCTAAATGTCATTTAATGCTATTATCTCATTTAAAAATCCCTAAATTGCCTCTTTAAATATCTACTTGGAAAAAGTCTTTTTAACACAAAACTAAAAATAAAATTAAATAATTCTTATTAAAATCTAAGTCTAACGGGTCATTACAAAGATCCTCATTTTCACAAGAATACTCCCCTTGAAGATGAGGTTGGGGAGAGAGGAAGAAAGGGATATCTTTGTAAAAAGTAACATCCATGGAAACACAGAGTTTATGTCAGGATGGATAATTGCATTTATACCCCTTTTAAGTGTTGGAATAGCCAAGGAAGATTTTGAGCACCCGAGGATCAAGTTTATCACAATTATATTGATGAAGATGGACATAAGCCATGCACCCAAAAACTTTTAAGGACAAAGTTCAACAAATAGAGACAGACGGATAGTGTTTCATTAAGAGCCAAATAGGACTCTTATTGTCAAGGGATCGAGAGGGTAAGCGGTTAATCAAATGAGATACAATTAGTATAGCTTCTCCCCATAATTGTTTCGATACACAAGACTAAAATAGAAGGTTCAATTGACATTTAAAAGGTGTGATTTTTCCTTTTAGTCACGTCCTTTTGTTGAGGGTGTTGACACACAAGAGGACTCGTGAATAATGCCTTCTTTTAGAAAGAAATGATTTAGACATATTGGTTGAAACAATCCTTGGCATTATCCAATCGAGACCTTTTGATAGGCACTCCGAATTAGATTTTGATCATTTGATAAAAAATGTGAAGAATAGTAGAAATTTCATATTTGTCTTTCATGAGGTAAACTCAAGTGACTCTAATGCAATCATCAGTGAAGGAAACAAATCATCTAGCCCCATTGTAATTGTGAACTCTTGAAGGACCCCAAACATCACTATGGATTAAGGAAAAAGGTAAATCAAACTTTTTACTAACTAAAGGAAAAGAAGCGCTATGATGTTTATCAAGTTCAAAGACTTCAAAATGAAGAGTGTTAAGAGATACATTGTGGAATACGACTAGAAACATAATTTTTAATAAGCTAAATGGAGGATGGCCAAACCATCAATGTTGTTATAAGATCTTGGGTAGGTTCTTGGAAGTAGCTGCATGAGATGAAGTACATTGTGATGAGAAGGCCAACTATTTCCTGGTCTATTACAGCTCCTCACTTCCTTAAGATAGTAGAGTTTGTCCTTAACCTTAACAAGTCTAGTCCTCCTCCCTAAAGTTTAGTTTTGTAAACATAATGTGTTTCTTAAAAGGTAACACTATAATTTAAAGATTTAGTAATTTGGCTAATGGACAAAAGGTTGATGGATAGCTTTGGAACATGAAGAACAATATGTAACGGAATGTTTGGGATAAGATTAATATTACCTTGACTTACAATTGGAATATGAGAGCCATTTACAATAGCAATTCCTTTATTTCCCTAAAGTGGTTTATAGGTTTCAAATGAGGTGGGACAAGGTGTCATGTGATTGGTTGCTCTCGAGTCGAGAATCCATGAAGTACGATATGGACTTTCATTAACATTAAAGGAACAAGAAATGAGACACTTACCGGAAGTAGCTAGAGAGCATGCATAATTAGAGTTAAAAAGGGATTGGATAAAACCTTGCAGCTTCTTAATTTCTTCCTTACTTAGCACACCAAGTTCATCACTATTAGAAGAGTTATCTTGTGACTGATCTTCCATTTTGGCAATGTTAGCTAACCATTGTGGTTGTCCCTTGAATCCACCAATTCTACTAAGCACTTGAGTTTTTCCATGGAGCTTGAAACAATTTCTCTTGTGTGATGTGGCTTCTTACAAAACGTGCACCAAAGACCATCCTTATTGGAAGGTTTAATGTGATCACTCTGTCTTCCCATAGTTGTCTTTCCTCCATTAGTTTTCCTTAATATCATGGCAGATCCTTCAATTTGCGGAGACTCTAGCATGACTAAGCGTTTGCTTTCTTCATCCTGAATAATGAAAAAAGACTTCGCTCAATAGTGGCAGCTTTTCTCTTGTAATGATTTAAACTCTAATTAGGTCAAACTCTAAGTTTAACCCTGCAAAAACTCAAATATTCGATCTCTTTCAATAAATTCCTACAAGACTTGGGCATCATCGTTGTCTTTCATTTTCAAATTTTGATAGTGATCAAGCTCTAAACACATGCCATTCATTGTATTGTAATATTCAGTCATAGAAAGACTTGCTTGTTTTGTAGACGTGATTTTGGTTTTGATCTCAAACATCAATGCCAAATCCTTCATTTTTGAGTATGTTTTCCAAACAATTTCCCATACCTCCTTGATAGTTGATAGGAACATGCAGTTATGGTCGATTTCGGGTTACATGGAATTCTATAGCCACGACATGATTGCAGAGTCCTCCTCATACCATGCTACAAATCTTGGATATTCTTATTGCGAACCCGTTCCATCAAGATGACTGAGTTTTCCTTTTCCCTTTAAGAATGTTCTTGCCACATGAGACCAATGTAGATAATTTCTTTCACCTAACCTATAGGATGGGTTTAGGTTTTAGAGATTACTTGTACTGCTGTAAGTCGCTCCAAATAGTATACTAGTGTTAGGATTAGCCGAGTGGGACTAGGGTTGTTGGTTACTAAAACCAAAGATATATCTCGTCAAGATAAGAGATAAATAGAAGTGTTATGAGGTCTTTCGACTATGAAGGTTGAAAAAGGAACCGAAAGGATAAAAAATGTCGACGATAAAAGCTTGGCAAGGATACTGATGAAGAACTATGCAATGAAGGCAAAATCACAACAAAGGAAAAAAAAAATTGCAACGAAGGCAAAATTATGGAATGGAACGGTGGCAATTAAGGCTGAAAAGATAAAATAAGAAGCCTTAGGAAAGAGACTCTGGTGCCATGTAGAAAATGTGATAATTTCTCTTACATTTACAATAGGGTCAATCACCCTTTATATATAAGAGAATATTTACAAAATAAAAGAGAATACAAAATGAAACTATGAATTAGGAAACACAATAACTGGAATCAAATCAAATATGTACAAAAATGTCAAACCACAATTATGGGAATAATCCCACAATCATAGGAATCAATCTGATTGATTGGTTGATATGGATCTCTAGCATAATCATAAGGACCAAACCAATTGATAGATTGATATGGATCTCCAATATATATATATATATATACGTGTAAACATGTATGTATATATATAAACATGTTCTCTTTTAATCGATGATTTAACTATCTTCATGATGTAATACTTTTATAATTTTGATAAATTGAACATGATGCTCTTAAACCTATATATGGGAATTTTCTTAAAATAAATCAATTTAGAAAATGAATAGTCAATTTCAGTTGCAATCAAATTAGATTTGATTTGCTTAATTTTCTTTAAATGGGTTTAGTTTATTATTAAGTTTAGATATATTTCATGCGACACTTTTGAGATTTTGGTAAAAAGACATTGATCACTCTTGTGTTTCAAAAATAATATTGTTGTGGGTGCCCTAAAATTCTCTTAAGTTTCTAAAGCAATTTTTGAATTCATTATCCCCCGGACAGTCTCCGGGATGAGAGCTTCTCAGACCCCCAATGGGTCCTTCGAGACCAGCCTAGCATGCATCAATTTTTCCCAAGTCCACGAACACCCTTTGGGGTCTCTTATACAAAAGCCATCTGATGGCTCAAAGCCTCTTTAGGACCACCTGGAGATAGCCATTGAGGTGCCTTACTTGAAGAATTCTCTAAGTCCTCTAGCTTCATCCGATGGGTCTCCTCGAAAGAGCCTCTCGGCTCAACCATGGGGCCCACCATTTTGCCTATAAATAGGTGCCTCCTCGAAGGCAAATGGATCTTTTTGGCAAGAGTTCTTTCGGATTCTCCCTCAAACTACTACCCCGACTCTCTGAGCCATTCAGCCGTCACTCTATAGAATTCATTTGGGAACTTGAACATAACACAAATGCCCTATAGGGACACTGATTATACACATACATTTGCATCATCCTTGTGACATTGGACATATAGTTATACATTTCTCTTAGACCATCGTCTGACTTAGGCATTAAAGAGCCCATGTGGGGGAGTCTCCCTCATGCCTCTCTAACTTTCATTTATGATCGCAGGCTAAGTTCCAGCCCAACTCACACGAAGGACCGGAAGCCTCTTCTCCCAAAGACTTATCAAGTTTCCTTCCTCTTGACTCCCCAAAGTCCTATCTAGAAGCCCCCAAGGACTTATCCAAGTTCTTCCCTTACGGATTCCAACCCCGACTCGTTCGAAATCCTTTTGACCTCACTCGTGACATCTTAGACCCTCTGTCATGGTGAATGACTCTACTTTGGTTAATTCCAAGACAAATAAATTTAATTATTGTAATTAGATAACAACAATTTGGCGTCATCTATGGGAATCGAGCAAAAATCCATCACTTAGCTCCCACTATAAGGGTCAGTTGTGTGAAGATGATGTGCTCCCACTTTATCCTATAGTGCCTCCCATTGAGCCACGCTTTGAATCCTCCAGGAAGGCACTAGGGAGCTTGTTGAGAGGTTTTTTTCTTGTTATTATGAGCCTTCAGAGGTTCTTTTTTCACTATTATGCTGGCCCTCGGGAGAAAAACGCACCTCTCCACCCTGTATCTCTATTAGGCGTCCATGTTGTTCATCAAAGTAGGGATCCATGTAACAACTCGAATATGAGTCTAAAATATTTCGATATTTTGGGTATTAAGTTAATGTGAGCAAAAGTTGAGTATATTAAATTTAAATGGATGCTTTAAGTATTGTGAGTTAATGTATATGTGAAATTTTGATTATTTAAGAAAATGAAGAGGATGGGACATAAGGGGATATGCATAATTGAATTGGGGGCAAAATGGGAATGAATGGGAGGTATAAAAGGATGCCTTAAAGAGAAAGTTGGATCATTCTCTTTTCTCTCTCTCTCTCTCGTTCCTCTCTTCTTCCTCCTTCATTCCCAATCTCTTCCTCTTCTACTTGAAGCTTAAGGAAGGAAATTGAAGGCTGAAACTAAAGGGCTTTGGTGGAGATTTGGAGGCTCATCTTCTTCCTCAAACTCTTCCACTTGGGATCTGTAATACCCCAAGTTCGTATAACATTGCCACGTAATTTTAATAAATTTTGAACACCAAAAATTGATTTTTATAGCAATTTTAAGTACCGAATCAACTACAGGAAATGCCTAAAAGTGAAATTGTTCAAGGAAAATTATATGGTCTCGACGAGCGTATTGAAATAGGATTTATGGTATCAAAAGAAATCGAATCGGGAACAGTTTTCGGTACTACTAAAATACAGCTGCTAATTAGGTTGTAAGACCGAATCATCGTAGGAGACTCCCGAAAAATTAACGGAACCCTAGGGGGTCTCCGGTTTTACTTAACAAGCAACCCTTCAGTGGTTTCAGGATGAAACAACAGCCCGGTAAGGACATTGGGGCAAAATCGTCCTTTTCAACTAAGAATTGAATTATTAATTTTGTATTTTCGGTATTGTAATGCAAATAAATTCGATATTTAAGGGCATAGTTGCAATTAGATAATTATTTAAGTGAAATGGAAAAAAAAATTAGAATTTAAATACATAATAACATAGAATTATATATATATATATATGTATATAAATGTGCTGTGTGTGCATAAGTGAGGCTGCCATGCTCTGCAAATAAAATTGCTACGCGAAGCTTCTGTGAAGCATTTATGACCGAAATTTACGGCTGCAAACTGGGAGATTGTGGCAGCGATTTTGGGCTGCAAAGTGGCAGCAAGATTTGAGAAATTAATATGATGGTTGTAGCGAGATTTAAGGAGATTGGCAGCAAGATAAAGTGGCTGAGCAATTAATATGATGGACGTTGAATGGAGTAGCGGCCAAGGCAGTGTAAACTATAAATTGGGATGCATTTTGGATGATTAAGGGCAGCAAGCAAGTGAGAGATCGGGAGAGAGAGAGAGAGAGAGCAGCAAACCCGCGGCCATGGCAGCCATGGCCGCGAGCTGGAACGGCTGCCACAGTGAAGGCAGCAGGGTGCAGCCGCGAGGATGGATCAGGGAGGCGCAAGGGAGCTCGAGGAGACCAATCGGTGAGGCCGAAGGCGGCCATAATGGCCGCAAGCCGCGGCAACAGCCATGGCCGCGAAGCTCCAGCCATGGCTGTCGCGACGCAGGGGAGGCTGGTTGGTGGAGGAGGGCGTACGGGCGGCAGCTACGGGGTCCGGTGAGGCCGAGGCAGCCGGAGGAAGGCCGAGCGGCGACCAGCGGAGGGCCAAATGGCGGCGACGGCGAGCTGGTTGCAGGAGGTCGTGCGGTGGCTGGGCGAGCACGCGGAAGCCGCGCGCAGGAAGGAGAAGGAGAAGAAGAAGAAGAAGAAGAAGGAAGAGAAGAAGAAGAAGAAGAAGAAGAAGAAGAAGAAAAGAAGAAGAAGAAGAAGAAAAGAAGGAGGAGGAAGGGAGTTGCAGGCGCGGCGGCAGGAAGGAGAAGGAGAAGAAGAAGAAGAAGAAGAAGAAGGAAGAGAAGAAGAAGAAGAAGAAAAGAAGAAGAAGAAGAAAAGAAGGAGGAGGAAGGGAGTTGCAGGCGCGGCGGGAGGAAGAAGAAGGAGGAAGAAGAAGAAGAGAGGAGAGAGAAAAAGAAAAAGAAAAAAGAAAAAAAGAAAAGAAAGAAAAGAAAGAAAAAAAGAAAAAGAAAATAGGAAAAATTATGAAAAAATCCTAGAAAAATTCTAGAAAATAGGGAATTATGTTTCGGTGATGTCCTGGAGATTTTGGTGAGAAAAACGGCTCGGGCACGCTTTCTGGGAATATCGCACGCAAATCGAGGAAATCAGAGATGCTAAGCCAAGGTGAGTAAAAATTCTCTAGAAAATTTCAGAAATTCCAAAATATTATTTTATGAATTGTCGTAGTGAAATATTTGAGAAAATATTTCTAGAAATATTTAATTTGGAATTATTGAGGAAAAAATAGGAAAAAATAGAGGAAAAATTATAGAAAATGCCAAAAATTATGGAAAAATAGGTTTTAATGTTTATTTAAATACCTATGATGATTAGGATGCTTTGAGGTCAAAGTTGAGGTGTTTGGCACGAATTTTGAGGTTGGCACGCAAATCGAGGCAAGACACAGATTTCGAGATAGCCTGATAAGCTCTAGAAGGTAAGTGGTACTTCCTCGAAAATGTTTTCATCATATTGACATGCTTTGATATGTATCTATCACGTAGAATGCATACATGACTATGAGATGCATGATTACACGTTGATGTCATTGATCACACGCATATGAGGCCGTAGGGAGTACGAACTGGCACCGCTGCCTTACCAAGGGTGCACCCATACACCCCGGCTTCGAAAGAGGTGGCCGCTAAAATGGTGGGTAGCATGAGGGTGCAGTTGACACCTACGAGGAAAGACATTGCATACACTCATGACATAGCATTATGTACCCTTACTTAGATGGTTCATCATCTAACTTGGGTTCGCCCCTGGAACATTCAACGTTCCAGTTGGGACTTGCAGAGATGATTTCGAGATTAATGATGTGTGGTGACGCGAGACGTCAGGAAACGAGAAAATGTGCCAAGTTATGTTGTGATATGAATAGTACATCTGTTTTATTTTTCGAAGGTTATGTAACAACGTTTGTAATAAGTACTTGTCTAGCTATTCATGTATATATTGCCATGAGCAGGTTCGATTCAGCTTCCGCTTTGTAAATTGTATTTATCTCTAGTGTGTAAATTAAACACTAGATAGGCCTTAGGGAATTTCGGGATTATGTAATGATTAAAAAAAAAAAAATAGACCAAATTTCCTAAGGTATAACACGCCCGAGAAAGCGGGCTGTTACAGTTGGTATCAGAGCTTAAGTGTATTTGAAACCCTAAGTGACTTTGAGATTTATAAGAAGTCTAATTTGGTGCCTTAGGGATTGCTGATGATTTAGAAATTGTTAATTTAGAGCAAGTCTCGAGGAAGGAAATGATAGAAATTCGAAGATTTATGAGAAGTTTGATTTGGAGACTTAGGAAAAGTTGAATAGGAATTGAGAAACCTATGATATTTCAGTTAACATTTTCGGAGAATAAAATTTGAAAATTTCGATGTTTGATTTTGATTGAGGTAAAGTTATCTCGATAAGGGAAACGATAGGAATTTGAGGATTAATATGTCAATTTGAGGTTATACGATAAAGGATAGTTAGCAAGAATGGTTGAATCATGATCCCTACTTAGAGATTTGGGAATGGTCGACTGAGGCTATTGATTTGAGAATCTAATCTTGCTAAGCAATAAAACGCCCGTTCAAGATAATCTAGCTATTGAGGTTAGGATTTGACGATATGATTCAGGTGTAAGGTTGACTCGGTAAACCATGAGTATAGATCCAAGAGATTTAGAGACTATTGATTTGAGGTTATTAGTCGAATCATGGCGTGGCATGATAGGGTAACTGTGGTTATTAAGGATGATCGAATCATGAATGATTAGTCTAATGTGGCAAGACCTAGTTAAAAGGTAAGGATCAAATTATAAGTATTTCGAGTATCATTTAGTATCTCGAAAATAGGATGTGTAGATCAGAGATTCGACGAATTAAGTTAAGCGAGAGACCGAAGATGGTCAAATGATAGCGTATGAATCAATGAGCTGGCAGTGATGTAACCGATGTGACTCGCAAGGACGGGATAAGAACCCTAGCAGCGTGATGACACTACTGGTTTGGTGTTCTCAGTGACAGATCTAGATCTAGGGACCCACGTGCAGATGGTTGAGGGATGGCTTGCGATAAGGTACGGGAAGCCCGTCGATCGAAGCATCATGTCAGACTGCCTGGGAGACGATCAGATGCTGAAAATCTGGGACAGCCCAGTAGGGTCTGTACCTTGTATGGGTCTAAGTCCCAATGGTATAGGGTGTGAGGTGTGCCACTAGCTAAGGTTAAAAGAGGCCGGAAGCCTAGGGAATCAACTCGAAATGAAATTGGACTAAGTGTCCTATTTAAAGAAGTATATCAGGATTCAATGTCATCTTGGGAGTAGGTGACACGACGAACGGTGCGAAGCTCGAGGAATAGAATACCACAATATATAGTATGGCAATGGGGTCATGGATGGTCGTAGTCAACTGGATTTAAAGAGCGAAATGCAAGAGTCAGTGGATTCTCGATAAACGAGATTTTGGGTAGTAGAGCATGGCCAGTTCAAGGCCATAAGTTGTGAGATGGCAATCTCAGTTTGAGGAAGAGATCAAGTACCTAAAAGACGAGAGTTGCTTGTGGGTCGTATTGACCCTAAGGAGGGATGATAAAAAAAAAAAAAAAGGAGAAAAGATTGGAAGGTCCTTAGGTAATCTCGTTAAGGAAATAGAGATTGATGAATTAGTAAAAATCAGGATACTATGGAAGACGTAAGTACCCACCCACTCCAGTTAGCGGAATGGTACGGATTGATGGCGCGTTTGAGAAAGACAAGTAATGACAGATGTGTTAGAATGAAAATTTATTGGAGATCTAGAATTTTCAATTTTGGGAGAATAAAAATCCTATTGGTCTAAACGATTAATCCAGATAGCCCCGAAGGGCAAATCGGAGATGTATAGAGCTAGACGATTACTAAAGTAATGTAAGCATGTTATGAAAATAAGGAGCTTGTCAAAATGTGGTACAACCACTTGTGGTCAATGAAAAGCCGTGAGAAAGTTGAGGAAGTAAGAGAAATATCAGAATGTGCTCTCGGAAGATTTATCGGAGTTATTTCGTAGTAATGAAATTGTCAATAAATAGCTTGAGGTTATAAGTAGTTCAATTGAGGACGTAAATTATTGAGCTTTGAAAGATGTGATAATTAAGAGTCGATATCTTTACCTCAAATTTGATGAACAGTTACAAGAGGCTGGAGTGCGATCGAGGGATGAGACATTCTAAGTATCAGTAATGGAATCATGATTTGATGATTTGACCAAAGTACTAATTGCATTAAAATCACGTGGTAATTGTGTCTATCAAGGATATATTGGTGTACTCCTCAGTTAGGGAGGCGCATGAGAAACATTGAGGATAATATTCGGGAACATTGCAATAGATGTTAAGACTAAGACTTGCTTGCTAGGTCGTGAGCCAATCGAGAAAGAAATGATGAGAGCATGAGGCTCCGTGTCGAGATCGTGAAATCAAGGTCGAGGATTGAAAGTTCCGAAAGATCAGATATCCCAGTAGGTTTCAAGAAACGAACCTAATGTTTTGAGTAGAGGTTGGTTCAAGCAAAAGTCAGTAACTTGGGTAAATAGCTCCAAAAGGATTGAGCACGATTAAAGTTAGTTGACATAAAACGTTATTACTAGGAGAATAATTTGAGGATTAAATGATTAATTTGATGATATAAAATGTTGTTTGAGGATCACTTCAAAAGTTCGAGGAGTTATTTAAGTTATGGGTATATGGATAAATAAGTATTAGATTAGCAACCAAGTAACAAAGGAACAAGCGATGCAAATAAATTAGTATTACTAGACTTGGAAGACAACGTTAAATTTCGGTCAAAGTTTTGGAGACAAATAGAATCTATTATGCATAATTGTGGTCAATTGTCAGAAACTTGAGGTTATATCGGGAAATGAATACCTATAAGAGCGAGGAAACAACAGAAATCTCGAATAGATTAGCACAAGTAAAGATTAAGCAATGATTAAGTTTGTGATGACTTAAGGTGAGACATAGCTAGCTCGAGGATATGTGATAAACACTGACTTGTTATGACAGTTCGGAAGCCTATGAAACAACCTAGTAATGACAAGATATGTGGTATGTGAAGTAGTTTGATGACATGAAAATAATTCTTTGAGGATCAATTTGATAAAAGTCAAGATATATCAAGATCAGGACTCTTGAATTAAAGAAGCATGATTGATTAGTTCAAGATAAATGACATCGTAAGAAATCGGAATTAGAAAAGTGTCGTGATTAAGGATATTGACTGGATGACCTAATGAAAAGTAAATTGAAAATTGATGATGTGGATATGAAAGTCGCAGGCTCATTACGACGATATGTGTAGAAGATCAGGAACCAAGTATGCGATTATGATTTATGCATAGTTGACAAGTGTACTTGTTTAGAGATTGATAAACGTGGTCAGTCCAAGAGTCCTAATTTTGAGATTTAGGACATGTGGCAAATTTCGAGGACGAAATTTTTGTAAGGAGGGGAGAATGTAATACCCCAAGTTCGTATAACATTGCCACGTAATTTTAATAAATTTTGAACACCAAAAATTGATTTTTATAGCAATTTTAAGTACCGAATCAACTACAGGAAATGCCTAAAAGTGAAATTGTTCAAGGAAAATTATATGGTCTCGACGAGCGTATTGAAATAGGATTTATGGTATCAAAAGAAATCGAATCGGGAACAGTTTTCGGTACTGCTAAAATACAGCTGCTAATTAGGTTGTAAGACCGAATCATCGTAGGAGACTCCCGAAAAATTAACGGAACCCTAGGGGGTCTCCGGTTTTACTTAACAAGCAACCCTTCAGTGGTTTCAGGATGAAACAACAGCCCGGTAAGGACATTGGGGCAAAATCGTCCTTTTCAACTAAGAATTGAATTATTAATTTTGTATTTTCGGTATTGTAATGCAAATAAATTCGATATTTAAGGGCATAGTTGCAATTAGATAATTATTTAAGTGAAATGGAAAAAAAAATTAGAATTTAAATACATAATAACATAGAATTATATATATATATATATGTATATAAATGTGCTGTGTGTGCATAAGTGAGGCTGCCATGCTCTGCAAATAAAATTGCTACGCGAAGCTTCTGTGAAGCATTTATGACCGAAATTTACGGCTGCAAACTGGGAGATTGTGGCAGCGATTTTGGGCTGCAAAGTGGCAGCAAGATTTGAGAAATTAATATGATGGTTGTAGCGAGATTTAAGGAGATTGGCAGCAAGATAAAGTGGCTGAGCAATTAATATGATGGACGTTGAATGGAGTAGCGGCCAAGGCAGTGTAAACTATAAATTGGGATGCATTTTGGATGATTAAGGGCAGCAAGCAAGTGAGAGATCGGGAGAGAGAGAGAGAGAGCAGCAAACCCGCGGCCATGGCAGCCATGGCCGCGAGCTGGAACGGCTGCCACAGTGAAGGCAGCAGGGTGCAGCCGCGAGGATGGATCAGGGAGGCGCAAGGGAGCTCGAGGAGACCAATCGGTGAGGCCGAAGGCGGCCATAATGGCCGCAAGCCGCGGCAACAGCCATGGCCGCGAAGCTCCAGCCATGGCTGTCGCGACGCAGGGGAGGCTGGTTGGTGGAGGAGGGCGTACGGGCGGCAGCTACGGGGTCCGGTGAGGCCGAGGCAGCCGGAGGAAGGCCGAGCGGCGGCCAACGGAGGGCCAAATGGCGGCGACGACGAGCTGGTTGCAGGAGGTCGTGCGGTGGCTGGGCGAGCGCGCGGAAGCCGCGCGCAGGAAGGAGAAGGAGAAGAAGAAGAAGAAGAAGAAGAAGAAGGAAGAGAAGAAGAAGAAGAAGAAGAAGAAGAAGAAGAAGAAGAAAAGAAGAAGAAGAAGAAGAAAAGAAGGAGGAGGAAGGGAGTTGCAGGCGCGGCGGCAGGAAGGAGAAGGAGAAGAAGAAGAAGAAGAAGAAGAAGAAGGAAGAGAAGAAGAAGAAGAAGAAGAAGAAGAAGAAAAGAAGAAGAAGAAGAAAAGAAGGAGGAGGAAGGGAGTTGCAAGCGCGGTGGGAGGAAGAAGAAGGAGGAAGAAGAAGAAGAGAGGAGAGAGAAAAAGAAAAAGAAAAAAGAAAAAAAGAAAAGAAAGAAAAGAAAGAAAAAAAGAAAAAGAAAATAGGAAAAATTATGAAAAAATCCTAGAAAAATTCTAGAAAATAGGGAATTATGTTTCGGTGATGTCCTTGAGATTTTGGTGAGAAAAACGGCTCGGGCACGCTTTCTGGGAATATCGCACGCAAATCGAGGAAATCAGAGATGCTAAGCCAAGGTGAGTAAAAATTCTCTAGAAAATTTCAGAAATTCCAAAATATTATTTTATGAATTGTCGTAGTGAAATATTTGAGAAAATATTTCTAGAAATATTTAATTTGGAATTATTGAGGAAAAAATAGAGGAAAAATTATAGAAAATACCAAAAATTATGGAAAAATAGGTTTTAATGTTTATTTAAATACCTATGATGATTAGGATGCTTTGAGGTCAAAGTTGAGGTGTTTGGCACGAATTTTGAGGTTAGCACGCAAATCGAGGCAAGACACAGATTTCGAGATAGCCTGATAAGCTCTAGAAGGTAAGTGGTACTTCCTCGAAAATGTTTTCATCATATTGACATGCTTTGATATGTATCTATCACGTAGAATGCATACATGACTATGAGATGCATGATTACACGTTGATGTCATTGATCACACGCATATGAGGCCGTAGGGAGTACGAACTGGCACCGCTGCCTTACCAAGGGTGCACCCATACACCCCGGCTTCGAAAGAGGTGGCCGCTAAAATGGTGGGTAGCATGAGGGTGCAGTTGACACCTACGAGGAAAGACATTGCATACACTCATGACATAGCATTATGTACCCTTACTTAGATGGTTCATCATCTAACTTGGGTTCGCCCCTGGAACATTCAACGTTCCAGTTGGGACTTGCAGAGATGATTTCGAGATTAATGATGTGTGGTGACGCGAGACGTCAGGAAACGAGAAAATGTGCCAAGTTATGTTGTGATATGAATAGTACATCTGTTTTATTTTTCGAAGGTTATGTAACAACGTTTGTAATAAGTACTTGTCTAGCTATTCATGTATATATTTCCATGAGCAGGTTCGATTCAGCTTCCGCTTTGTAAATTGTATTTATCTCTAGTGTGTAAATTAAACACTAGATAGGCCTTAGGGAATTTCGGGATTATGTAATGATTAAAAAAAAAAAAAATAGACCAAATTTCCTAAGGTATAACACGCCCGAGAAAGCGGGCTGTTACAGGATCAAAGGCAAGTTCTTGCTTGCACTTATTTTTTCTGTTTTTGTTGTGCAAGCTGTCTTTGTCTTCTTCTTTTTAAGGGCAAGTTTCCATTGGGGATTCTTGTTGTTAGAGATTGAAGTCTTTTCTTTCCTTTGGAATCATTAAAATGCTCACCTTTGGGTGAGGTTTAGAAAAACCTTCATTTGGAAGAGGTTTGTTTGAAAGAATCTGCTTGATTGTACCTCGTATAATTTTTCTTCGATTTTTGTTAAATGGAGAGTCATAATGAGGTTTGTATCACCTCATCTTCCCTTCGAAATGATGTATTTGGGGTTTGGATGGATTATGGTGAGTTTTAGATGATTTTGGAGTGTTCTCGATCGTTTATGTGTGTTTCTGCTCTCATTAGTCGATTATTTTGGTCAATAGTCGACTAATTAGTGGGTTAACTGACCCACGAAAAATCAGGTCTCGGCCCAGTCAACTAAGCCTTTCAGTAGTCGACTAATCTTCTCATTAGTCGATTAAAGGTTCAAGACAACTTTGTGCAGTCATACAGTTTTGGTCATAACTTTTTGTGTAAATGTCCAATTCAAGAACCGTTTGAAGCATTGTAAACTAGACTTGAGAGGCTTCGATTTGGTACAGGATTTGGGCCATTTGGCCAAGTTTTGAAATCATGAGTTCCCTTTGAAATGCTTGCTTGAGATCGAGAAATTGGGAATTTGTGCCTCTTGAATTCTCATTGTATGGTCTACCTGTTCCTTGGATAAAATCATGATTCGTGCCCATTCCCTTGCTTGGTTACCATTGTGGTAATATGGAATCCATGTTGAATCTTGTTAAAATCTTAAATAGGGTTGATTCACCCTATCTTTTTTAAGGAATGATGTTTTCTTAGTTAAGGTGTAGATTATGCAAGACTTCGGTGTTATCTTGCTTGTATTCTTTGACCAATCAACATTGCTATCTAATTCTTAGTGCAACCATTGAAATTAACATGTGTAGGCATATGATTGGGAAGGAAAGGGTATGGACATAAATATATGTGTTCATTTATGATGGTTGCGATATGGAGGGTGGCCATAGAGATTGTAATGTGACGAGGACATAACCTAGGCATGTAAGAATATATTTGTGTATGGGAGTTAGCCCTATAAACTATAACATGATATAGCATGGATACAGGGACATGTGGTTATCATGTCGGTGGATTTATCCCTGATTGTGGTTATCATGCCGGTGGGCTTATGCTCAACCATGGTTATCATGCCAGTGGATTTATGCCCGACCGTGATTATTATGCCGATGGGCTTATACCCGACCGTAGTTATCATGCCGGTGGGTTTATGCCCGACCTTAGTTATCATGCTGGAGGGTTTATGCCCAATCGTGGTTATCATGCCGGTAGGTTTATGCCTGACCGTAGTTATCATGCCAATGGACATATGCCTAACCGCCGGTGGGCTTATGCCCGACCGTGGTTATCATGCCAGTGGGTTTATGCCCGATTGTGGTTATCATACCTGTGGGCTTATGCCCTACCGTGGTTATCATGTCGATGGGTTTATGCCCTACCATGGTTATCATACCGATAGGCTTATGCCCTACCGTCGTTATCATGTCGGTGGGTTTATGCTCAACCGTGGTTATCATGCCAGTAAGCTTATGCCCGACCGTGGTTGTTATGCCTGCAGCTAGTGCCCGACTGTGGGAGCTACAGTTCGTAATGCCACCTAGTATGAACTAGGGCATGGGTGGATAGCATTCCACAATTGGTAATGGAATACTGTCGGTTTGAGTCCCTCAGTAGCCATATCTTATGACGCATAAGACTGTGGGTTTGAGTCCCATAGATAAGTGCTAGTGCCGTAGAGTGGATTGGATTTATAGGCTCAAAATGGGTTACCTTGTGACATTAATGTACGATATCGCAAGATAATGGGTGTTGTGTTTAGAGCATTTGATGGGTTCCAGAGACTATATAATAGCAAGGCTACCGGAGAATGCCTTATCTATGCTATGGTATGAGTTTATTACTTGTGTAGATTGTGATCTCGGTTATGAATATGACCATGATATTCCATGTTACAATTCTATCTATATTACTCTATACCGTGATCCTACCATATATTGCTTATTATTGCTTCCTGAGTCTCTATTTTGATATCTTATGCTCTATTTCGTTGTATTATGCTTGTTGGGCCTTGCAGCTCATTCTTTCTCTTCACATCATTCTAGGTACAGGTAAAGCGAATGATGAGAGGGGTCCTAGCAGGGCTTGATCCATTGGGTTAGATGTGTACAGAGCTTACCCGAATAAAAGGTTTTGGGGGCATTTGTTAGCTAGTTAGGTTGTACTATGTTATTGGTTGTATTTTATTATTAGGGTTTCTTGTATTCTCTTTTGGGATATCCTAATGAAATGTAAATGATAATAACTATTTTGCTCTGTATAAAGAAGAAAAAAAAATGGTGGAATTATTGTTATTTGTTGTATTGAACCTGCAGGTCATTATAATCTAGGCTAGGCAAGTGGGAAGTAAGAATGAACCCCTTGAGTATATCTGAGTCATCTTTCCTAGCAATACCAATGCCTCCGATGAGGCATGTTCTCCTTCGCTTCTTCTCCGATTTCTTCCCTTCTTCTTGTAGAATTTTCTCCACTCTCTCAAGAATAGGATCCTTACCTTAGAATTCCTCAATCCTCAAACTCACTTGGAATGATTTGTGAACAACCCCATGGCCTTTATATATAGATTTTTTGGGCCAATCACGCGTCGCCACCTCATTACTCCTCACCATACCTCTCACTTTTTCCCATTCCTAACACCTCACCTCATTACTCCTTACCATACCTTTAATTAATTTATCCCATCATTACTCTACTAACTCATTTTTCCCCACACCTCACCTCATTACTCCTCATAATTAACCAAGGTCATACCTTCACAATTAACCTCAATTAATTTCATAATCCCATTTTAGACTTTGCACAATCCTCAAATATCAAATTAATAATCATCGAAATACTTAAAATCCAAGATTGATAACTCCAAGTTACTCGATAGGTACGTTTTTGCCTTAGTGTTTTCACAGGACCTTTGTTTCATCCTTATACCACTTTAGGGTTGTTCCTTACATAAGACCGACGCTCTTTCAGGATTCCGTTGACTTTTCGAAAATCCCTCACAATCATTCAATTTTTCAGGCTGTAACTTACCTGTATCAGAAACTGTCTATGATCCAATCTCTCTCTATGTCATAAATCTTGTCTCGAGATCGTCGATCACATAACCTTTTCTTTAGATATCTAAACTCTAGGGTACTCCCTACAATTGATTCAGTCACTTATTCAAGATATTTTTTATATCCATTTTTCACGAAATTTCATATTTCCACCAAAAACACTCATTTACAAAATTTTTAGGTATTATAGATAGGATCTAAATTACTAGATTTTTTTAAAAGAACCTATTAATCAAGGTCCTTTCGCGCACATATGAGAGAACATGAGTGTTTTAGAGAGATATTTATCATCATGGCTAAAATCCCATTGCAAAGGGGTTTCTAACCCTATCACCAATCGATTGGTAAACTCATTTGGAATTCTAGTGTCAAAATTGTAGGATTCTATCACGAAGCAAAGAGCATGGATAAAAATAGAGAAAAGGCTAGTGCTACTTGTTGCTAGAGAAAAGCATCATAGTCACCATCACTATAGAATGGTATTGGGCAAGAAAAAAGGGAAAAAGTAGAAAGGATTTGAGATCAAGACTTGGATCTTTGGTTATCACCACCAACAGGAGAAAGAAAGTGGGAGGAAGGGAGAGAAGAGAGAAAGAGCGGTTTTTGTTACAAAATAAAGATAAAATAGTAAATTTTAGTGATCCATTAATGACAAGGGAGGTGAGTGCTATTTTTTAAAAATACAAAAAGTGTCTTGTCTTTTTATTGAATCTTAGGGTCTCATATGAAATTTACCATATTAATTTGGTTGGGTTCTACATTGGTTCATTACAAAAAAAAACAATTTTTCAATTTTTGGTTGGATTCTAACATTGATATTTCAAGTTTTAATGGAATAATCAAATTAAAAAATATATAATTAATTTTACTATATATTAATAAATGTAAATTTATTTAAAATAACCACTACTATTAACTTGATTAAAATTCTATCATGATAATTATATTTACTAAAAAATATCTTAAACTCTTATCTAATAAACTTCTTAAAGTTGATTATTATAGTGATCAACAAAAGTATTGATGATTTTGGATAAAATATTGTTATTGTAATTTATTTGGGTCATTTCACTTAACACAAGTTAAATCAATCTTTCTGAAAATTTAAATGGCTTCGAAATTTTATTATATTTAAGTTGAGTTGTCAATTCAATTTGTTTACTGGATCAGCCCACAATCAATTAAATTAAAATTAAAACAATGTAAGATGTTGAGGTAGTAACTAGCCTCCTCCTCTGTCCCTGAGAGACCGTTTAGGCCGTGGGATCGAATTGATTGGCCAAATTGGAGCAATCAGTCATCAAGCATGGAGTGATAAAGGTTTGTGAGCTAGCCCGGCTGCTGCCGGTCCCTACCGCTAACACTGACTGCGATTTTGTGCACCCCATTTAACTGGGCTAACTTTACCCACTATCATATCCACTGTTAAGTTAAAAGGCATTGTGGAGAGTTATTAGAAAATTGAAAAGAAAATATTTAATTAATTTTACACATCCCATAGCCGCTCGCCCGCCCAAACACTTTCTTCTCTCACTCTCTCACGCAACTCTCTCTCTCTCTCTCTCACTTACTCTCTTTCCAGCATCTCTTTCTTCAGCAGCGGCCTTCCACCTCCGGTGTCCGTCCAACAGCGATTCTCTACTCTTTCTCTCTTCGTCCCCTCTAGCAGTGGCCACGACGTCCCCTCCACCTCCAATGTCCTCTCTCTTTCCGGCGTCCCCTCCAACAGAAACCGTGGTTCTCAGGCGTCCCTTCCAGCAGCGGCAGCGATGTCCCCTCCGCCTCCGACGTCCCCTCCTGCAACAGCCGCGGCGTCCCCTCTACCTCCGGCGTGGGGAGGCAGTTTATCAGTTTATTTGGGCTTACCGAGGAGATATGATTCAGATTTTGATTTGTTTGATTTAGGTTTTACGCGGTGTAATTTGAACAGCAGCATATCATAAATTATGATTTGTTTATTTTTTTAAAATCTTTTTAGTACTTAAAACTAAACAAATTCATAAAACTATATACCACTATTTAGACACTATAAAAGTCAAATAATTTTTTTTTTGTTGAAAGATATTGTTGGGTAAATATTAAACATTATATGTAATAATATATGATAAATATTATATAATATAATAATATTACAGGGCATGATTTTATTTGAATCTTTTATAAGATAAATTGTAATGGAGAGGTAAAAGTTATGTTTTTAATATTTACAATTAAAGTATGTTCTCTTTCTTTTTACGTATTATAAGTGATATTTGATAATATTTATTATTAATAAAAAATTAAACATATGTGTGAAAAATAAAACACATATTATTCTTAATAATAAAAAAAATTACTCAAAAAATACCTATATTTACTTAAAATTACTTTTCTACGAATTCACACTATGGCCAAATATAATATTAATAATTAAATAAAATTAAAAAATTAAGTCACAGGCCTGTATATTATATACCCATGCCAATTCCAAAGAACAAATTCTTTGCCTAGATCACTTTCTTCTTAAGCAAATATAAGCATTTTTTAAGTAATTTTTTTATTACTTTGGAAGAAGCAGGAATGGCATGCTGGGCCTGTTTGTTGCACCTTAAAAGATGTAACTTTTACCTTCTAGTTTCAAAAAAATTGGGATGTAATGTTTGTTTCAGTTTATAGAATTATAACTTATAGCTTCTACTAGCTTTTAGAAGGGGTAGAAATTAGCTTTTTCAAAGTTGGGATACCTCAGCTTTTACAACTTCTGCTTAAATAATTACGTTTTTATGACAATTTTACCCTTATTTTTAACAAAGAATTACCCTCTTGTCTACGCAATTATAGGTTTTTCTTCTCCACCGCCATCTCCATTTTCAGATCTCTTCTTCTTTCTCGCCATCTTCCTATCTCTTTATACTCTAATTAATTTTTTTATAACACTTGAAACTTATACATATACAGTAATTAATTTTTAAATTATCATTCTATAACTACTAAGGATATTATGGACAATTATACAAAAATAAGTTATTTTACAGCTTATGGTATCAAACACCACAACTACTTAACTACAACTTCTAAGAAGCTGTAGCAAACAGGTTCACAACTTATTCTAAGTTTTAAAAACTATAATCTAAGAAGTTAGAAGTTATAATTTCTTTAATTAAGTTGCAACAAATAGGGCCGTTGAGGGGTCTGATGTAACAGCCCGCTTTCTCGGGCGTGTTATACCTTAGGAAAATTTGGTCTTATTTTTTTTTTTTTTTTATCGTCATTACATTATCTCGAAATTCCCTAAGGCCTTATCTAGTGCAAGATATCTACACTAGAAAATAAATACAAAGTGGAAGCTGAATCGAACCTGCTCATGGCAATATATACATGAATAACTGGACAAGTATTTATTACAAACGTTGTTACATAACCTTCGAAAAATGTACATAATCCTTAACTATTCATATCATAACATAACATGGCACATTTCCTCGTTTCCTGACGACTCGCGTCACCATACATCATCATTCTCGAAATCATTTCTGCAAGTCCCGACTGGAACGTTGAATGTTCCAGGAGCGAACCCAAGTTAGATGATGAACCATCTAAGTAAGGGTACGTAATGCTATGTCATGAGTGTATGCAATGTCTTTCCTCGTAGGTGTCAACTGCACCCCTCATGCTACCTACCATTTTAGCGGCCACCTCTTTCGAAGCCGGGGTGTATGGGTGCACCCTTGGTAAGGCAGCGGTGCCAGTTCGTACTCCCTACAGCCCCATATGCGTGTGATCAATGAAATCAACGTGTAATCATGCATTTCATAATCATGTATGCATTCTACGTGATAGATACATATCAGAGCATGTCAATATGATGAAAACATTTTCAAGGAAGTACCACTTACCTTTTAGAGCTTATCGGGCTACCTCGTAATCCGAGCCTTGCCTCGATTTGCGTGCCAACCTCAAAATTTGTGCCAAACACCTCAACTTTGACCTCAAAGCATCCTAATCATCATAGGTATTTAAATAAATATTAAACTTATTTTTTCATAATTTCTGGCATTTTCTATAATTTTTTCTCTATTTCTTCCTATTTTTTCTCAATAATTCCAAATTAAATATTTCTAGAAATATTTTCTCAAATATTTCACTACGACAATTCATAAAATAATATTTTGGAATTTCTGAAATTTTCTAGAGAATTTTACTCACCTTGGCTTAGCATCTCCGATTTTCTCGATTTGCGTGCGATATTTCGAAAAGTGTGCCCGAGCCATTTTTCTTACCAAAATCTCCGGGATATCACCGAAACATAATTTCCTATTTTTCAGAATTTTTCTAGAATTTTTCCATAAATTTTTCCTATTTTTTTTTTCTTCTCTTTCTTTCTTTTCTTTTTCTTTTCTTTTTCTTTTTCTTTTTTCTTTTTTTCTCTTCTTCTTCCTCCTTCTCCCCTGCTTCCCGCGCACACCTGCAACTCCTTCCTCCTTCCTTCTTTCTTCTTCTTCTTTCTTATTTTCTTCTTCTTATTCCTTCTTTTCTTCTTCTTCTTCTTCTTCTTCTTCTTCTTCTTCGCGGCTGCTTCTTCACCGCGCGAAACGGCCATGCGCGTACCAGCTTCTGCAAATAGCCATGCGGGCACTGCCACTACGCCCAACGTCGTCGCCTTTGCCGCTGCTAGCGCGTCCCGCCGGCCTTGCATCGACCTCCGCCTTGGCTGGAAGTGACTCGCGACTGTTGCAGCCGCGGCTGGTTGCGACCCTGTTGCTGCTGGTTGCGGCTATGGCCGCTTGAGCTTGGGCTGCAATGGCAGCCAGCCAATCTCTCTCTCTCTCTCTCTCGGCTTCTTTCTCGAGCTCCTTGGTGCTTCTCCATTGCTCAATTCACTGCCTATTTATAGGCGCTGGATTCACTGTTACAAGCTTGCGCATTACGCATATCATTTAATGCGAAAATCCCCACATTAATTGCTTCATTAATTGCTCCAAGTTTCATACGCCACTTAGCCGAAATTCACATGGCCATAATCTCAATTTGCAGCCCCAAATCGCGGTATTAAAAGCTTCCCAGAAACGAAAACGCACACAGCCACAAATACATACATATATATATACTATATATTGTATATTACATTTAATATATATAAAAATTATGCATTAACCCCAATTTTTATCTTAAATTCATTAGAATAATTATCTAATTACAACAATATTCTCGAACATTGAATTAATTGACATTTTGATACCGAAAACATAAAATTAATAACTTCAAAGCTTAGTCAAAAATGACGATTCGCCCCAGTGTCCTCACCGGGCTATTGTTTCGTCCTGAAACCGCTGAAGGGTTGCTCGTTACGTAAAACCGGAGCCCCCCTAGGGTTCCGTTAATTTTTCGGGAGCCTCCTACAACGATTCGGTTTTACAGCCTAATTAGCAGCTGTATTTTAGCTGTACCGAAAATCGTTCCGAATTCGATTTCTTTCGATACCATAAATCCTATTTCGATACGCTCGTCGAAACCATATAATTTTCCTTAGATAATTTTATTCTGAGGCATTCCCTCCAGTTGATTCGGTACTTGAAATTGCTATAAAACCAACTTTTCGGTGTTCTAAACTTATTGAAATTATGTGTCAACCTTCTCTACACATGGGGTATTACATCTGAGACCCTGGAAGGTCGGTGTGGAGAACAAGGCAGAGGCCATGGCAGAAGAAGAGAGCTTTGGAAAAAGAAAGAAGATGAAGATGAGATAGTGGATGAGAACTATCAAGAAGGGGATATATATATATATATATATGTTTGTTTGGTATTTGTGAAGCAGAGTTTGGAGAGAGTGAGAGAGATCTGGAAGGACAGAGAGAGAGAGAGAGCTGCCGTTGGTGGAGGGGACATCGGAGGTGGAAGGCCGTTCTCCGACGACAACAGGAGGCGGACGACACGACAGAGGTGGAGAGACACCGTTGGTGGAAGAGGAGTCGTCGGAGGTGGAAGAAGACTCTAAGAGAGAAAGAGAGTGTGTGTGTGTGTGGTGTGAGAGAGCGTGAGGAGAGAAGAAATGGGTCAACTAGCATTGAGTCGTGCACAATTTTATTTGCTTACCTCCCTCTTTCTCTGTTTAGTTTAACGATGGGTTAAGTTACCCACCATTGAATGGGGTGCACAAAATTGCACTCGCTAACACTTGGGCCGCCCAAGTGGGCTCATAATTTGCGTAGACTTGGAACAGTCTTACAAGCTCCTAAATACACACGCTGCGCATGAAGCTCTAACACAAAATGACGTGACAGGGACATTAAAACAATAGCTATTTATAAAAGGATTATGAAGAAATGAATCCAACGTTGGAATCCGGGCAATTCAATTGCCTTGTATTGGGGAAGCACTGCAACAGTGGTTGTTATTTGATCGTGGTCGGTCTTGACAAGAATATATGAATCGATGGGCGGGTTAGATGAATCCTGGCCTAGCGCCAGCGAGCCGTGGAGTTTGGTGACTCCACTCCCATGGATCTGTAGTAAGCTTTTTCTGCATTCCCGAGCCGTGCCTGGAACATGCTCCACTCTTTCTTGCACCTCTCCCTCACCTGCCAGCAGAACAACATTATATAGCAAGAAGAAGAAGAAGAAGAAGAAGAAGAAGAAGAAAGAAGGGAACATGAGAAGTTTCTTAATGGGGCTGCTGCATTACCCCCAGCCATGGCGCCTTTCCATTCTCTGCTTGGCCCTGTAAGAGAAAACATTGCCCGGTTTCATGGTCTGACCATATATAGCGAGCGCGGAAAGATATATACTACTGAGAATGTAGCCGAGCAATGCTCTCTCTTTACCTGGCTTCCGAGGGAAGGAAGAGTTTGGTGAACGATCCACTGAGCATCGACAACTCCAATCTTTTCGTGAGCAGGCTGATTGGAACAGAATAAAGAAGATTAGATTTAGCGAATGGGCTAGTAGTTGGAGTGGTATAATTTAGAAGACAGATTGGGACCCGTAGAGGGCTAACTGACCTCAACACACTTGCGGAGGGCAAAGTCCAGACCCCATCCATGGACCAAGTCATTCTACAATACACAGAGTGAGGCATATTTTAAGCTTTAAGTCTCTCCCGAGAGTGAGGGAAATCGTGATGCAACTTTGTACCTGAATCAAGTGCCAGACGCAACGCCATGCGTCTCGGGAGAACACTGGAGCCATGATCTCGACGAATCTGCAATACCACAAAGGCCAAAGGGTGTTATTAAGTTTTTATCCCACTATACATCACTTACTAACGGTAAAGGTAGGTAGCCATTCGTACGCTGCACAAGGAGGCAAGTGTGGATCGCTGCACCAGCCCGGTTTCTCCTCTGTTTGTCTGGTCACAGAGCAGGAACAAAGAGAGCGGCCATTAAAGAAAGATGGATCATTCATCAGACAGAGACAAACTTATCGGAGGGAAATTCGCATCATTCTTACGTGTGAACGTCGCGATCATCTCTTCTTTTCGTCATCTGCCATGTTAGCCCTCTCGTCGGTTCTATACCAGGTTGGGAAATCTCAAAGCCATGCTTCCGCACAAGTTTTATGTATCTAGAATTGAGCAATTAAACCAGAAAAGAAAGTTCAGAAGCAGCCGTTACAAAAAGTGAAGCTTTCTGCTGTTAACTGCTCACTCTTCAGCGTCGAAGTTCTCAACCCCGAGGTCCTCGTCCCAGATAAAAATGTAATCGTATGGCGCCACGATGTCAGGGTGCAGAAATCGTTTCGCGTACCACCTTCAAAGTTTCAAGCAGCATATATATAATTCATATCAAGAAATGAACAGCGAAGCCATGTACAACTTGTGTGTAGTTTTCAGTAATTCCAATACCACTTCGATTGCTTTGGGGCACTGACATGAATAGCTCGCCGCGACCACTCGAACTCATCCCACTCGGTTGTTTTTCCATCGTAATGGAACAGAAGAATCGTGAAGTTCTCCGAGAACTGTAGGAAAATGGAAACTCAGGGTCACAAACACACACACGCAGAGAAGGCGAGAGCGAGAGAGAGAGAGGGTGAGAGTGAGAGAGACCTTCTTGACGGCTGCATCAATATTCTGCTTCTGATTATAACCAACGGTGAATGTCACAAGATATTTCGGCTTGATAGTTATGTCCTGCAAAAGCAGACACGATCAGATGCTCCGAGAGCTTTAAATTCAAGTGAAGTTTTATGGTTCGAGATGGAAACAATCGTGCCTTGTTTCTACTTCCACCATGGGAGCTAGCGAAGAGAGAAACGTTTATTGCCCCATAGAAGGCGGGCACTCACCTCACTGGGCTTACCCCACAATCTGCGGAGAAATAAATCAGATTCAGCTGCAACTATAGCGGGGGGTAATCGTTCTGCGCCTCGCGGATTAGATGGAGACCAGATCTGCAAAGGAATCATAAAGGAGCAGAGCAGGTGATATCAAACAAAGATGTAGTTGTTCAGCTCTCAAGGATGCTAATCTTGATCAATTGATCATCTGATATTAGCTGCTTCATCCATATTTTGTTTAGGTTTCAGAGATTTTAGATTCTTAAGACTTTATTTTTCATTTTGTTGCCTAGAAATAGGAATCCAATATGATTAGAAATTTGTCAATTTCCTTTTGCTCTCTTCTTCTTCTTCAAGTTCTTCTTCTTCTTCTTCTTCTTCTATATTTTTCACATGCTCCAGCTGAGTGGAGTTATAGATGGTCAAATACGAAGAGATCGTGTGCTAAAATTAACTAGCTCAATGTTAGGAACTAGATAGCAAATTGTATTCTCATTATGCAACACATACCGATCACTAGTATTTTCAAAGATGGATAAGACGAAAGAATTCTATGAGTTCAGTGTCTCAAAAACTGTTTCCACTGCTCAAACTTGTGCCGGAAATGGGTAGCCTTACCATTGCTGCCGAAGAAAAATTTCATTCATTTCAACTTCAAGATCTTCCATTCTACTAAACTTTGTGCAATGTATGAAGGAATAATTTGGGGCCTTTTGGTTATGGTTAGGTCTACAAGGCAAAATTTACCTTTGATGTAACGTGCATTTTTGGTTCTTCGGTCACTGCCTTACTGCTGCCAGAAGGAAGAAGACTAGAAGGAACATTCAGCTGTCAAATTTGGACCAAAGATATATAAAAAAAAAAACAAAACAAAGATAAAATCATCAATAAGGTGATCGACCATAGTTGTATATGAAGATAATACAATTTTCGCGAAACAAGGGGGAGACTACGTACAAATACAACCCTCCCCCAAGGCTCACAAAGAGGGGAGCCTCGTGCAATAAAGATGCACTTATTTGTAGATGACGAGAATAAAGAGAAAAGGGTAACAACTAGGCAATGAGAGAGTACATTGTCATGAACCTGTGTTAATGTAAGTCTGGGAAATGATACCCCAATGAAGAAGCCAAAGATGAGCCCAACACAAGTTGTTACAATAAGCCTCATGCTTTCATTTGGTTTTCTAACAACTCCACTGCAGAACAGAAAATACTAATATTAAGCGAACATAACCTGTTAGCATATACAAGATATCAAAACATTACATCAATACAACAACAGACATAATTGAAATTTCCATAGCTACCTGTGTCCAATGATTCCCATTTAATTTACAACCTGTGAACTGGACATACACAACAATAAGCCGCCGCGCGCCCAACGATCAGTGTTCCAGGGTTCAACAGATTCTGAGGGAATCCTTTATCCCACTATATGGGTTCGGCTACCTAAATTTTATCTCTGACCGGAAGTCAAGACCTGATTGCAGTTGGACCAGAAATTAGCTAAATTACCAAACAAAATGGAAGATTTTGCAAACAGCCAAGATGATGAAATCCACCAGGTGTGAGTGCTATAGTTCTCTCCCTCCTTTCTTTCCTTTCATATGCAAAATATCCAGTGCATGCAAATTAGACTCCTCAACCCAATATCCCAAACCAATCCTCTCTGATCTCCTCAATTTTATCGTAAAAACCAGAGCATTTTAGCACAATATATATGTATATCAAACCCATGTCTTTATTAACTAGTTTACTCAAAACCCAGAAAGCAGCAACCCTATTGACTTCACACGTAGTTCTAGCCCCTCATTTGCTCCACAAGTGACTCCATAATCAAGCAACCAATCAGCAAACCATGTGCTCCGCTTTGAAAGTTGACTCAAATGAAAACCCAAGCACCCAGGTAAATTCCCCTAACTGGCTGCCTCCAAGATCAAGTCATCTTGCAACTTTTTGACCTTGTCTAGAAAATTTTAAATAACGTTTCTTGTAACGTTTTTGACCTTGCCTCCAATTTAGTGTTGAGCATGAACCTTATGCCTTGTATTCAAAGATAATGAGTCTAACATAGGAAAAAAAACATTTGCCCAGAATATGAAGCTAGCTCAAAATGACAGAGTACAATTACCTATTCATTCCAAATGACAAATATTAACACACGTATGTGGGGAGAGAGAGAGAGAGGGAGAGAGAACCTGCTAGCAAAAGAGAAAAGGGAATCACAAGTGAGATGAAAATCTAGAGCAAAGAAATGGACCCTTTTGAGTATGTTTATGCATGTGTATATATACGTGTGTGTGTGTGTGTACTTGGATTGAAACTGAAAGAGGGTTGTTTACATATTTTCTGGGGAAATTTAAAGCAATGAAAGATCATAGGGTTTGAGAATTCTGAGCTCTGTGATTGGTTTTGCCTATTCGTTGTTGCTTTTTTAACTGGTTTTTGAAATTTGAAGACATAAAAATGGACTCACAGAGAAAGTCCCGAAGAGTAATTAGCAACTACTCTATATGCCTAACACCAAGAGGAAAAATGGAAAATTCGGGTCTCAAACCAAAACCATCTTTATGAAAACAATTAAATAAGTCTATAATTTATATTCGTATGAATGTGAAAAATGATTCTTTTGTGGGTAATATTATATTTATTAAAGAATGAGTCTCCACTTGGATGTAATGTGCTCCTACCTCTTATCAACATTCTGAATATTATGAGAATCGATGGAAGAAAGAAAGATGAAGTCAACTCTTCATTTTCTTATACAAGTTAAAAAAAAAAAAAAACTAAAAAATGGAGCTATTTATATAATTTGAGCTAATTAGAGGACTATAAGCAAATATTGACAGTCCAAATGCTACAAGAGTAATGACACATGGAGGCTGGTAGTCTAGTGAAATAGTACAGGGACTGAAGATGAAATTTTCTATGGTTTTGATTTTCATAGAATGAATAACTTGATGAGATTCTCCAAATATTCTTTAAAAAAAGTAAGTTTGTATGCTAGTCTATGTTAAAATTCAATTTAACATTTAATCATTTATTTCTATTGAGTAAAATTTCTTGTTAATGTCTTTTTGATAATATTATAAGTTCTTATTCGTTAAATTTGAGATTCTTATGGTCAAAACAAAATCAAATTATAAAAATCAGATAAAAATTTATCCTGAAAGATTTAAACACAAAATTTCATTTGCAAATCAATTTAATTTTAGCATATGATCTATCACTCCATTGTGTCTTAATTCACTTTTATTGTAAAGAAGATGATCTACGAATAAAAATTATATAAATTTTTGACGTACAATGGAATGATTCATCAAAATATACAAAACCCTTCAATTTGTCTAATTCTTATTGGTCAGATATACAAGCCAGCGGAGCAAGCATTCCTCTTTGAACTAAGATTTGTACTATTCAGAGTTAGACCAAACAAGTAGCTGTCAAGAGGCGAAGAAAGCAGCTGTTTGATGACTGAAGAAGTGGAAACCAATAATGGTGGGGACAGAGAATGTGTACTTTGACCTAACTCACTTTGATTTAGAGCAAATCCAAGTTGTAGTTCGGCTGTTATTAGGTATATATGGAATAGAGGGCCTTCAACTTTGACATAGGTGGGTTGTTTGGCAGAGGCCACCTAGCTAGCCTTGAGTAGGGCTGGACACTTTGATGAACTAAGTTTGGTTGGATGGCTTCGATCATAGTTGGGTTTAAGCCAGTTTTTTTTTAGCTCTTTTTCTTGTCTCCATTTGTAACTCTTCTCTTTGTTATTTTCTATTTATAAAAGAGAAAAGTTGTGTTCAATAGCAACAGTTAGCATAATATTTGTCAAATCATGTCATAGACTCTAAACAAATGACTAAAAATTATGTTGGAGGCCTCATCTAATAAAATTAAGATTTGAATTGTTGTTGTTATAGATGATTTATATGAACAAATTTGGTTTCGCCACATATAATAAAAGTATGTACTTCTATTTTTATATAGTCCTGTATAGAAACAAATGAAGGATAAATTATACTTGTCACTGTCAAAATTGTACTAAATTATTTGTATCCCACATTCTAAAAATTACATTAAACCGCCCCTGGATCAAAATTATTAAAAAAATTAATATAATTTTATAAAACTTTTAAGTATAGCCCTGTATGGCGCAAAGCTAACCTCTGATATGACTTCTTAAACAATAGGGTAGTTAATATAATTTTCAAAATGGGAATACTCTTTATATTTATACCAAACCTTTATCCTATCCCATACCATACCGTTGTATGTAGAACTGTACAAGTCGATAAGTAATAATGTAGGAGCAGAGACAAGCAACCCATGCTTCTATGATTGTTTCTTAAATATTGGTCAAGCAACACTACAGAGGTCACAAACAGGTCTTCCAATCACTCTAATAAAAGTATCCAGACTCCATATTTAATGATCTAAGATACAACACTACCTTCATATTTACAGATTTCTGCTTAAACAGGCAGGTGTAAGGATTACAAGATCTGTACATAGCCAAGCCAAAAATATAAATAACTCACAACCAATAAGGCAGTAGGAACCGGCAAGGCCCAGCAATATTCCATGTAACATTTGAACTTGGGAACAAGATCACCGAACTGCTCATTAATAATGGAGTTCAAATTGCTTCCTATGGCTCCAGACGAGAGCCGTCTAGATCGGATGCTGCGGGGAAAGAGGGAAGCCAGAGTTCTACACGGGTTCCACCGGTTCCTAGGGCGGCATCTGTTCTCCGGGGAGATATGACACGGACAACACATCCATAACTTTCCAGTATCTCTCGGGCAACAGTCAGCCCGGCCACAAAGTTCCATGTCATGTTATCTTCAACCATTTCTTGGGAGAATAGACCCGCTCCAAATGGTGTCAGCGAATGCATCTGGGTCTATAAGCAAATGAACCGAGAACACTGTCAAAAATATCTAACGGCAGCTACAGTTCCACAAAAGAAGAAAAGTACAGTACACACAACACACGCTCGGATGATTCAAAGAAAGCACAGGATTTTCGTCATTGTTTTTTGTTTTTCCTATTTCATGACCACGCCTCACAAAAGCAACCATAAACTGAGAGCAGGCTGTGTGTGTACAAGTTACAGTGTCTTTTTCAGGTCCTATTTTATCAAAGAATGGCATGAGTACAGACTACAGTCAATGTGTGGCCCATCTATGAAACTTAGGTATATCACAGTCCTGCAAGTCCTAGGATATATATTAAGACAAAGTGGGGCATGCAGGTATCCAGGTAAAAAATATGGGAGTGCTATAGCAAGGGATTTACAATCTCTAATTTTATGAAGCAAATGATAGTGGGCATCTTTACCATGTAGTGCATATCCGGGCCATCATCATCAATCATGACTAGAGCACCGCCTGCTGGTGCTCCAGTAGACACAATTTCAACCTTTCCACCAATGCGTGTGCGCAACAGAGCCCCCTCAATCAGATTGCTCAAGGCCTGACGCAGAGCTGGTTCTTCTACTGCAACTGGCAATGATGGTGAAAGTTCACCTAGTTCAACAAATCGTTGCTGCTTACAAGCCAGAGGTTCTACAGCACCAACCAAATCAGCCAGTACATCAGAAACATTGCACGGTCTTCTGACATAAAAAAGAGAGCATAAAATACAAAGTTTTTAGATTCAAATGCAGAACAGAGGAATTATACTGTCTTGCAAACATACAGTATATAAAACATAATAAAATATTTAATAGTAGTAGAGGTCATGAACACGACCATTCAGAATCTATATAGGCCATGCTAGAGCCAGATGTGGTTAACTTAGCACAAATTAATAAAAGTCATAAGTGTGACAAATCAGAAGACATGCTTATTTTCATCAAAATTCGATCCACTTATTTGTTCATTTATTTAGTAATTGCGTATATGTTTATGTGCATTATTGGAGCCTGCAAAACTGAATAAAGGACACATACATACAAGAACTAATTTACTTGAAATGGGAGTTCAGGCCGATCAAAAGATTCAAAACAATGGCATATCCACTAGTTGATAGAATCAATTTCACATCAGAGGCAAGACCAATGAGGAAGGAAAAGAAATGCCAATATTAAGGCAACAAACAAGCATGATATTGGTAATTGATGCAAGCACACAGAGGAGAAGCATTCTCGCTGATGCAAGACTTTATGCTAACTGACACAAGCTCGCAGATGGAAACGAAAAGGGGAGAAGAGAAACAGAAATTTGGAGAAGGAAAAGGAAGAAAAGGATAAACCTAATCAGGGCTCTTGTTTGGTTGAGAGAGAGTGGAGAAAAAAGGCAAGAGGGCAACTATCTAAAACCTAAAGTGCTCACAGTGTGGTTTGCTTTGTACCAATACCTCCCACAATTCACCCTATTTTGAGAGAGAAGTTATAAAATTTTCTCAAACATTTTCCTCCATATTTTTTTTTCTTTCCCACCTCCCAAGCTTATCAAACAAGAGGATGAAAAAGTGCAAAATTTTCTCCCACTTTTTCATCTTTTATATCCTTCAAGACAAAGACATATCAACAGGTTACTAAAGTTTCACTCTCAGGATGCGTCTAGGATACTACTTCAAAATCCTCATATGTATGTGTCGCATTCCAAGGGCAATAATTGTAATTTATTTTTGTAATTTCCTTTTCCTTTCTATTATAGATATTCATCCTTACCTATGTATGCACATGGGTGCATGTGCAAGGCGGTGAGGCTATACATAAGCCACAGTTGGAGGATGGGGATTCATAAATGATATGACCTGAGTCTTTTCCCTCTGATTTCCTCTCTCGAACCTTCTCTTCTCCCTACTTCTCTTACTGTTTTCTCTCTCTCAATCTCTTTCCCTCCCAATTCCCGATAATTCTCGAAATTCATCTCAAATACCCTCTATCAAATCTGGAGATCTAACAATTGGTATCAGACCCAGGCGATCCTCGACCATTGGGCTTGAGTTCTGCCGGCGAGCAGCAAATTCCAAGCTATTGGAGTTTAGCGCAACCACGATCAAAAATATCCATCGATTGGATCCGATTCTGGTTAGCTAAGCAAAAGCGAGCAGAGCTTATGTAATCACGATTGGGCATCTCGACCGATCAGTTCTGACAAACTAGGTAGCTAAGGATCGAAGGTGATGGGTGAATTAAGTGATGGCAAAAGGCACAAGAATGAAGCAACTGGAGACCTGGTTGGACTAGATGGAGATCAACTTGCGACAAAACCAATAGAAAATAGAGGAGAGATTGGATATGATAGAACTCGGTCGTCATCAGACTTGAGAGGAAGTGAGTCAAGGCCCGAGATGAGAAGAACTTGAGAGAGGACTTCTCTAACCTCCGAGAAGAATTCTCTAGTTTTGGACAGCAACTAAGTACAATCTTAAGTTTGTTCTCCAAGATTCCTAACGCGAGTCTTCCGGCGGACTTCCTGCCGAGGGCCAACACAACTCTGATTCTTGCTAGGACCCGAGTCAGACAACATACTCCAAAACCGATAGAGACAGAAGAGTAGCTGGAATTGGTGCCAGAATCCTCGACAAGAAGACCTGTTGCAAACCCATATTATACTCCGATGCCGAGGCTAGACATTCCAGTATTTGAAGGAGATAAACCAAGATGGTGGATACGAAGATGTGAACGATTTTTCTACCATTATAGAGTGGCAGAAGGATAGAAGGTGAACTTGGAAGCTGCTTATCTCAATGACATCGCGAATGTATGGTTTCAAGGATGGAGTAGGAGGAGGACAAAATTGAGTTGGCCAGAGTTTGTAGAAGACTTCTGTATGCAGTTTGGGGAAAGAAATATGATGGACGTTATTGAGTAATTCAACAAGTTGAAGTAGGAGGGTATAGTGGATGAATATCTATTCAAATTTGAGGAACTTAAGTCATTGCTAGTTATTCCCCATCCCACCTTAGATGAATCCTATTTTGTGTCTAGCTTCGTCAGTAGGTTAAGCGATGAACTAAGGCCTACAATCAAAATGATGCAACCCGCCACCATTAAACAGGCTGTAGAGAAAGCCAAGCTGCAAGAACTAGCCCTAGAGGCGATTTTCAAGAAGCATCAGGTGGTGCCTAAGGGCTTGACTGCAAGCAGTCCACTGGTACGGGGTGCAGTGTCCAAGGCTATCAATCAGGTTTTACAAAAAAGAAATGTGCTGCCAAAGACTTCACCAAATCCAGCTCCAGTGAAGTCTCTGACCATTGAACAGAAGAGGCAACTGGGGTTATGTTTCTGGTGTGGAGAGAAGTATGGCCCCGGGCACCAATGTAAGAGACAGCTGCTGCGGATGGAAGGGCTAGAAGAGGAAGAAGAAGTTGCTGGGGAGATGGAGGCTACTGGTGAGAAAGATGGCGATATTTCTCTCATGCACTGCAAGGGAGTCCATCAGGTAAAAAAATCAAGGTAAAGGGATCAATAGGGAAGAAGAAACTGATCATTCTCATTGATAGTAGGAGCACACATGGCTTTCTTGATGAGGCAACTGCTAAGGACTTACAATGTCCAACACAGGCTACACTCCCTTTGTCAATTACCATACCCAATGGCAGTAAGACGCTAAGTAAACTAAAATGTCAAGGTTTTAAGTGGATAATGCAGGGCAAGAAGTTCACAGAGGATCTACGAATTTTGAAGTTGGTAGGCTGTAATATTGTTCTTGGAGTGGACCAGATGAAAACGGTAAGCCCCCTAGTCTTTGATTTCAATAAACTAGAAGTAACTTTTGAAATGGAAGGGAGGAGGCTAACATTAATAGGAAGCTGGGAGGCTGGAGAGTACAAAATAATGACAGGTTGGAAGTGTCATGACCCTATGAGCAATAAAGGGGTATTATTGTAATAGGGTAGAATAGTTTGTTTTGAATATTTTAGCAATTAGTTAGGAGCACATGATTGCATGTGCAAGGCTGTTAGGAGACAAAAATGCCTATATAAGGCTGCTGTAAATGGATGGGATTCTCATGTTGAATGATAATTGAAATTCCAATTTCTCTCTCTGCAATTTCTCTCTCTTTCCCTCCTCTCTCTCTCATTCTCCACTGCTCCATCCCTTCTCTCCCTCCGAATTCTGCTCTCTCTCCCGTGAACTCTTCTCACTTCCCTTTCTAACCTTAATCAAATCCTAGGGTTGTGATAGGAAGATGCAGAAATTAATTCAATAAGGAGGGGCTTCAATAGCTCAACTACACTCCATATATGCAGTGGTGGTGGAGACTCGGGAAGGAGGGGAAAGCAGTGAGGTAGCAGCAGAAGTGAAAGACCCTTCAGGGCCTGCAGTGACTTCCACTCTGCATTCACTTATTGAGGTACTCGTATTATCCTTTACACTTACTGTTGACTAAGTTTGAGGATTTGTTTGCTGAGCCTTCAGCCCTTCCCTCAACCAGCTTCCTTGACCACTCCATACACTTAACACAATGTGGAACCTGTCAACATTCGATCCTATAGATATCCACCTAAACAGAAAGCTGAAAGAGAGAAATTGGTCAAGGAAATGTTGTCTAAATCTATCACTCAGCCGAGTCAAAGCCCATTTGCCTCCCCTGTCCTATAAGTTAAAAAGAAGGATGGGACTTGGCGGTTTTGTGTTGACTACCGCCAACTGAATTCCATCACTGTCAAAAAAAAATTTTCCTATCCCAATCAACGAAGACTTACTAGATGAACTAGCCGGAGCCACCATTTTTTCAAAACTTGACCTAAGAGCTAGATACCTTCAAATCCAAATGAGTCTTGCAAACATTCCCAAAACAGCCTTCAGGACTCATCAAGGGCTCTATGAATTCCTAGTTAAGCCTTTCGACCTAACTAATCCCCTTGGCACATTTCAAGTTTTGATGAACCACATCTTTGGCCCCTACTTGAGGAAATTCATCCTTGTCCTTTTCAATGATATCCTCATATACAACCCATCTTTAGACCAACACTTAACCCACTTGAGGGTAGCATTTGAAATTCTCAAGTCCAATCAACTGTTTGTGAAGGGGTCTAAATATACCTTTGCTAAGAAAAAAGTGGAATATCTTGGCCACATAATCACTAGAGAAGGGGTAAGTACAAATCTTAAAAAGATTACAAATATGATGGTGTGGCCAAGGCCGCAGACTGCTAAAGAATTGAGGGGTTTCCTAGGCCTAACCAAGTACTACAGGTGATTCATCAAGAACTATGGGATAATAAGCAAGCCACTAGCTGATCTATTTAAGAAGAATATTTTTTGTTGGAACAACAATGCGAAGGAAGCATTTTGGGCTTTAAAAGGGGCCATGACCCAAGCTCCAATATTGGCCTTACCCGAGTTTTCAAAGCCTTTCATCCTGGAGACAAATGTTTGTGACTCAGGAGTAGGTTCTGTTTTGGTGCAAGAAGGTAAGCCCCTAGCCTTCTTAAGTCAAGCTTTAGCCCCAAAACACTTGGGCCTAAGCATATGACAAAGAATTACTGGCAGTCTTAATAGCAGTAGAAAAATGGCGGTATTATCTAGAGGGCAATCAATTTGTAATCAAAACTGATCATGAGAGCCTTAAGTTTCTGCTACAGTAGAGGCTACGCATGCAATTGCAAAAGAAGGGGGTGACTAAGTTGTTGGGTGTCACGAGATGAGCCAGCTAGGCATTTCTGTTTTCTTTCTTTTTATTACTTGCTGTTATTCCTGCCAATTCTGTTAAGAGTTAGTTTAGGCCATGTGCTAGTGTGGAGAATAGGACAAAAAGGGTTGTTGTAACCGCCTGAGTAGAAAAGATATGCTGCAATGGGCGTACAAAACACCCAGCCAGTATATATCATCACCCATGCGTGTAAGGAAGGCATCGATGGAAAATTAATCAGAACTTTCTTCTCATCTCTCGTTCTCCCACTTTCTCTTCTCTCTCTCTCTCCAACGGAATTCTTCTATCTCTCCCTCAATACTTTTCTTATCCCGAACCGGAATTCAGCTTGTCACGGACCAAGCCGTGACAAATTGGTATCAGAGCAACATCCTCGGCCGAGCTAGAAAAGCAATGGCAGAAGGAACCCGGATGAAGGCATTGGAGGCGCAAGTGCAACAGTTCAACTCGACTATATCCGACACCCACCATCGGATAGAGCAGCTGGAGTTGGGAGCTAATCGAAGCCACGAAGCGGTTGCGACAATGGACCGAAGGGTGGAAAATTCCATAGAAGGACTAGAGCGGAGGCTCGAAGGCTCCATAATGCGGGTACGAGAGGACCTGGCTGCCCAAATGCAGCAGTTTATGCTGATGTTCGGTCGCCAGAATCGGGTGAGCTTGTCTCCTGAATTCCCTCCTAGAGAGAGAACGGAACCAATCCTTCAAGGAAATCGGGGAGTTGGTGGTCATGGTGCAGTGGAATTAGAAGCGGAACCAGAGGACGAGTTTGAAGGATTGAATCATGAGAGGAGGAATGGACAGAATTTTATCCACCAACCAGGCTTTCCCATGCCTCGGATGGACATTCCCACATTCGATGGGGTTAATCCCCGATGGTGGTTACGAAAATGTGAGAGGATGTTCGACTGGTACAACATTCCAGAAGAGCAGAGGGTGTCGCTGGCATCCGCTTATTTTAATGAGGTGGTTGACGCCTGGTATCAAGGGTGCATCAGGCGAAGAAGGGGTTGCACTTGGGACGAATTTTCGGAAAAAGTGTGCGAAAGGTTTGGAGAAAGAAGCATGGTGGATGTCATAGAGGAATTCAACAAGCTCAAACAAACAGGTAGCGTGGAGACTTATCAGGTGCGTTTTGAAGAGCTGAGGTCACTCATGCTTCAGCATAATCCCCACCTATCCGAGACATATTTTGTGTCCAGCTACCTGAGTGGACTTAACGAGGAGTTGAGGCCGATGGTCAAGGTATTAAGGCCCCAGACGGTGGAGCAAGCAGCAGAAAATGCTCGTTTACAGGAGCTAGCAGTGGAGGCATTACTTAAAAAACAGAAACAACAAGCAAGAGGGGTGACCTTGGGAGTCTCTAACCCGGGAGGAAGGGGTTATACTAGAGAACCAGTCCGGGTAAGCGGTGGAAGTAGAGGCGGTATGGGTACGGGCTCACTGCCATACGGAGATCAATTGAGGGAACAAAGGAGAATCGCTGGCCTCTGCTTCCGTTGCGGGGATAAGTACCACGTTGGGCATCAATGTAAGCGCCAAATACTACTATTAGAAGGTAATGATACACAGGAAGAAGGGGAGGCAGAAGATAGAGATTGTGAAGATGAAGATAATGGAGAAATCTCCATACACGCTCTGAAGGGAATGGCTAATAACAAAATCATCAAAGTGGAGGGACAAGCCAAGGGAGATAGCCTCATGATCCTGATCGATAGTGGAAGCACCCACAGCTTCCTTGATGAAGGAACGGCTCGAAGGTTGAACTGCAAGCTAGCTGGTACACTTCCTCTAAGTGTAACAGTAGCCAACGGTCAGAAGATTTTGAGCAGATCATCGTGTAACGGTTTTTGCTGGCAAATGCAAGGAGAAGAGTTTGAGGCGGACCTAAGACTATTGCAGCTAGGGAGTTGTGATGTAGTTCTTGGAGTGGATTGGATGAAGGGGGTCAGCCCCATCAGCTTCGATTTCAACAAAATGGAAGTGTCGTTTGAAAAGGAGGGAAGAAGGATGACTTTGTCAGGTGACAAGGAAGTTGGAACCTGTAAGATGATTTCAGGAAAGAGGCTACAAAAGGTGTTCAAGGGGAGATGGAATCAGCTGGCTCAATTCTTTTCAATAATGGCTATAGAAGGAGGAGCAGAGGTTCAGGCTGAGATCGGAATGACTGTCAGCACACCACCCGGAGGTCCTGACCAGGTACATTGCCTAGAAACTCTTAATGAACTGTTGTTAGATTATGAGGATATCTTTTCTGAACCCAAAACCTTACCCCCAACTCGGTCATTTGACCATTCTATTCATCTCAAACCCAACTCCGAACCTATCAACAGTCGATCATACCGGTACCCTCCAATCCAGAAAAATGAGATAGAAAAGATGGTTAGGGATATGCTTCAACAAGCCATAATTCGACCCAGCCAAAGTCCGTTTGCCTCACCCGTTCTTTTGGTTAAAAAAAAAGATGGGACATGGCGATTTTGTGTAGATTACCGCCAACTTAATGCCATGACCATCAAAGATAAATTCCCTATACCTTTGATAGAGGATCTAATGGATGAATTGCATTCTGCCCAATATTTTTCTAAACTAGATTTGCGTTCGGGATATCACCAAATTAGAATGAATCCCGAAGATATCCATAAAACAGCCTTTAGGACTCATCACGGGCACTTTGAATTCTTGGTAATGCCATTTGGGCTTACCAACGCCCCAGCTACTTTCCAATCACTCATGAACAGAATTTTTGAGCCACATTTACGAAAATTTATACTTGTATTCTTTGATGATATACTTGTTTATAGTCCCACCTTTGAGCAACACTTAAACCATCTTAGGGTCACCCTTGATATCCTCCGATTTAACCAACTTTTCATTAAGAAATCTAAATGTGCATTCGGTCAAGGACAAATAGAGTATTTGGGACATATTATATCAAGAGGAGGGGTTAGCACCGATCCAAGGAAGATAGAAGCAATGATGAATTGGCCAAGGCCTGCCTCGGTTAGGGCCCTAAGGGGATTTCTAGGGTTAACCGGTTATTACCGCCGATTTGTGCAAAATTATGGAAGAATCAGCAAGCCCTTAACTGAATTATTAAAGAAGGGAGGTTTCAGTTGGGATACCAAGGCTGAGGAAGCTTTTCAAAGGCTGAAGGAAGCTATGAGCAGGGTTCCCGTTTTGGGACTGCCAGATTTTACAAAATCTTTTATGCTAGAGACGGATGCTAGTGGAAGTGGAATTGGGGCCGTGCTGGTGCAGGAGGGGAGACCATTGGCTTTCTTGAGTCAGGTTTTAAGCCCTAAGCATCAAGGGCTCAGCATATATGAAAAAGAATTTTTGGCAGTGTTAATGGCAGTAGACCGGTGGAGGCATTACTTGGAGGGTGGCAGATTTGTGATCAAAACTGATCACGAAAGCTTGAAGTTTCTATTACAACAGAAGCTCCAAACCCAGCTACAAAAGAAAGGGATGGCGAAATTAATGGGTTTGGACTATTCAATTCAATACAAGAAGGGAAAAGAGAACAAGGCTGCTGACGCGCTTTCGAGGTGCCATGAGGAAGGAAGCAATGCAGCCATGACCACCATCATTCCAGATTGGTGCAAAGAGGTGGTAAGCAGCTATGAAGGGGATGCCAAGATAACGGAAGTTTTAGAGAGGGTGGCAGTCGGTTCCCAGGAACCAGAAGGATACACCTTAGTGGATGGATTACTAAGGTATCAAGGCAAAATAGTAATTGGCAATAGTGCTGGTCTCAAGACAAAAATTCTACAAGCACTGCATGAATCCCCTTTAGGAGGACACTCTGGAATTCAGAACACCTACCTACGAGTTAAGCAACTCTTTTACTGGCCTAAGCTAAAAACTGAAGTGAAGGATTTTGTCATAGCCTGCGACACTTGTAAGAGGTGCAAGTCTGAAAATGTGGCCTACCCGGGACTGCTACAACCGCTTCCCATACCGGAGCAAGCCTGGTCAAGCATCTCAATGGATTTTGTGGAGGGACTGCCCAGGTCGGAAGGCAGGGACAGCATTCTGGTCGTCGTGGATAGATTAACCAAGTTTTCCCATTTTATAGGCTTAGCCCATCCTTACACGGCCAAGGAGGTGGCCAGGATTTTCTTAGATCGGGTGGTGGCACTACATGGAGTCCCCAAGACCATAATTTCAGACCGCGACAAGATCTTTACAAGCCTTCTATGGCAGGAGTTAATGAAGGCTATGGGAATAAAATTGGGTCTATCTACAGCTTATCACCCTCAATCCGATGGGCAAACCGAGAGGGTAAACCAGAGTTTGGAAGCATACTTAAGGTGCATGTGTATCCTACAACCTAAGGAGTGGCATCGGTGGCTAGCCTTAGCACAATGGTGGCATAACTCTAACCATCATTCTTCCCTCAAAACATCGCCATTCGAAGCCCTTTTTGGATACAAACCACCCCTACTACCAGCTATGGGCGAGCACACCACTGCTGCCGCGGTTGAGGAATATTTGCAAAGGAGAAGGGAAGTACTAAGGCAGCTAAAACAAGAGCTGGCGGCAGCACAAAATAGGATGAAGCAAGTGGCTGATCGTAGAAGGAGTGAGAGAGAATTCTCTGTTGGAGAGAAGGTCTATTTGAAGCTAAAGCATGCTCACTTGAAATCCATCACACGGGGGCAAGTGACCAAGCTCAGCCCTCGATACTATGGGCCATTCACTATTCTGGCCAGAGTGGGGAAGGTGGCCTATCGGCTACAATTGCCTGAAGATTCACACATCCATCCCGTTTTTCATGTCTCCCTCTTGAAGAAAGCGACGGGTACAGAACGAGTGAGCTCTACACTTCCCCTACTGCCAAGGGAAGAAATTATGTTGGAGGAACCGGAAGCTGTATTGGACAAGAGAGTTATTCACCACCAAGGAGTACCACTCATTCAAGTGTTAATCAAATGGAAGGAGAGGCCAGCAGAAGGTAACTCCTGGGAATATCTACCGGATCTACTCAAGAAATTCCCTAGAGCAGCCAGCTTGCTTTAAATTTCTTGAGGACAAGAAATCGGTTAAGGGGGGAGAATTGTCACGAGATGAGCCAGCTAGGCATTTCTGTTTTCTTTCTTTTTATTACTTGCTGTTATTCCTGCCAATTCTGTTAAGAGTTAGTTTAGGCCATGTGCTAGTGTGGAGAATAGGACAAAAAGGGTTGTTGTAACCGCCTGAGTAGAAAAGATATGCTGCAATGGGCGTACAAAACACCCAGCCAGTATATATCATCACCCATGCGTGTAAGGAAGGCATCGATGGAAAATTAATCAGAACTTTCTTCTCATCTCTCGTTCTCCCACTTTCTCTTCTCTCTCTCTCTCCAACGGAATTCTTCTATCTCTCCCTCAATACTTTTCTTATCCCGAACCGGAATTCAGCTTGTCACGGACCAAGCCGTGACATTGGGGTTAGATTACAGAATACAATATAGGAAGGGTAAGGAAAATATAGTGGCAGATGCACTTACTAGGAGGAAAGAAGGAGTTTGCTAAGCTATATCAGAGGTGATACCTAATTGGGTTAAGGAGATTACAACAAGTTACAAGCAGTCTACATGGGCAAAAGATATCATCACTCGATTAACCATTCACCCTTCAGATCAATCTGGTTATACCTTGTCAATAGGGTTACTTCGATAGAAAGGGAGGCTAGTGATAGGGGATGACAACCAACTTAAGGATAAGATCCAGCAGTCCCTGCACAACTCACCAATAGGGCGACATTCGAGCTTGAATGTTAGATACAACAAGGTGAGACAGTTATTCTTTTGGTTGGGGCTCAAATGAGATGTGACCACCTATGTTTTGGAATGCTCTATTTGTCAACGATGCAAACACGAGTAGGTTTCTTACCCTAGTCTGCTACAGCCACTAGACATACTAGAACAGGCATGGGACCAAATTTCCTTGGACTTCATGGAAGGATTACCTAAGTCGGAAGGGAATGATGTAATTCTTGTGATGGTAGATAGGTTGACAAAGTTTGGACACTTCTTGAGTTTGGCACACCCATTCACAACCCCGAAGGAAGCTAGACGGTTGTTAGATTCGGTTGTTAAACTGCATGGACTGCCACTATCCATTGTCTCAGACAGGGACAAGATATTCACCAGTTAACTTTTAGCAATAATTATTCAACAGTCTTGGAGTGAAGCTAAATATGTAGACCGCTTACCACCCAAAGATGGATGGGCAAACAAAGAGAGTCAACTAGTGCTTGGAAACCTACCTCCGGTGTGAAGGAAAAATGGAGAGACAAATCAATTAAATATTTTAGGTGAAATAATAGTTGTGGAAAACCAATTATTATTTAGAATAAGTATTTGTCTCTCCAATTTTCCAAACATAGCTTAAGAGATTTCAAGAAGCTTACTCCGCTAACAAGAGAAGATTGGTATGCAATAAATTCAATATTTTGTCACAGGTATATTTTGCCAATTTTGATCTTTAACTGCTTACTTTTAGCCAATAACAATTAAAGGTAACTAAAAGCTGACAAAAAGAATTATTTTTTGAATTAAAGTTAGAGAATAATTAATTAAGGTGTTAAAGATCTAAAATTACAAGAGAGCAAAAAAATTATTACTTACACTCTTAAGTCCTTCACTTATTTTTTGTCACCCTTGGGTACATTTTGTTGTCTATCCACCAAAAGACAAGATTCAAATAGAAAGGAAGTAAAACTAAGTTTAAAGTGGGCTAGTATCTATGTTTTAATTTATTTATTTTTGGAACTCAAAGTACTAAAAATTTAAAAATACAATTTTTAAAATAGTTATATTTTTCTCGAGATAATATATTGGAATTAGTGAAAATATTTTTCTATTACTATTCTTCCCAGCAGTGAAATTAAAGAGCATATGCAGGCAAAAGCCTACCGGATGCCCTGTTGTTGCAGTGGAGCAAGAGCAACTGGTGGCATGGGTATTTCTAAATCCTTTAATGTAGAAGTACAGGACAATGACCCATCTTCTTGCCCGGTAATGCTGGTGGACAACTGAGACCTAGTTGACCCAGGATGGGCATAAGATGAGTGCTGCATTTTTTGTAATGTTTCTTCATTATACTGCACTATATTAGCCTGCAAATATCAACAAAGATAAATAGTCAGACATTACAGTAATTGGTATCTTCCAAAGATGACTGGAAATTGAGAGGATTTAGTTCCCTTCTCTTCTACCATGCAGTGGAATTCTTGACTTTGGGGTTGCAACAACAGAACATAAACCCAAAACAGTGAAAGTTGTGGGTAGGGAGGTAGAGAACCTTAGTCAGGTAAACAGCATCCTGGAGCTGTTGAAGGGTGTCTCTCATACGATCACCTAGCACTAAAATATCTTCAACAATATCATAAGATATCTGCACACAGATATCTGTGTTTGTTATCCATTCCACTAACACAAATAAAAAGTTGAAAAATTAAAGTAGGATACAAAAAATAAATTCTTTAGAAGAAAATGTACCTCACTCCTCTTTACATGAAGAGATAACATTTTGCTCAAAGTTCGAATGCTAGATAGAGGACCACGTATCTGCAAAACTAAATTGATAAGAATATCATGATAAATTTTCTAAATACATTTTCAAACAAAATACAAAACCAAAAATATCTTACTTGCTCAACCAAACTACTCATTCTAATATTGTTTTGCCATGATGACTGCTGAAGCAACAAGGCTTTCTGCAGACAAATATGAATATAGTTGGCATGGTTACAAATGATGAAAGGCCACAGCATATAAGGAAAGAGATCTAATATACCAGTACTCCATGCATATCTAACTTGCTTGTAATTATATCCACATATGGCAGTGAAGCAGCGTGCAATGGTGGCCAAAAACTAAAATGTAGATCCTATGCTTTGTAACGATTGGAAACAGCAAGCATAACAAGTCAATCCGACTACTGAAAATGGTAAACAATCCTACTGAAAACGCACAAAAGTCAATGATAAAAACATTTCATGTTACAGCATTCATCAATTGCTATGGTATGGGAAAACCTACATAAGATGCTTGTTTACATGTATAGGACAAGTTTTAGAAGCAAGAAAATGCAGAAGTCAAATCACATGCCTATTATCCACTATTGTTTAAAGCTTGCTCCAATAAGAAACCAGTTATAATATTAACTACCACTAAGACTCTACTGGTCATGGAGAAACAATTGCATATAATCATACCAAGCTGCAAGTAACAATTTCTGCCACAAGACTACCAACCACTTATCTTTAGAAAATGCATAAATCCTCATATCCATAGTCACCTTCCCTCCACACACAACACCAACACCACCCCCCCCCCCCTACCCCCCGCGGGGAAAAAATATTCCCAACCAAAAAACAAATGAAAAAAGCAATTATAAAGCATCAGTAGTCTACCTGATCCATAATATATGCCATTGCAAGTGAGCGAGATATGTTAGTAGCATTTAATCTCTGCTCGGCGGTGAACTTGTTCATTTCCAATTGATTGTCAATAGGCGCTTGAATTTCCCATGATGTCATGTCCTTATACGAAGCAAAAGATTCCTCAGGCAATGGGCAATGTGTCATATCATGCTCTTCCCTTGCTAGTTTCACATCTGGAAATTCAGCAACCAAAAAGCCCACCACAAATGGATGCTTAACCATGGGAAAAACCACAGCTCTGCACTCAGGAATAAATTCTGCCTACAATTCAAATAAATAACATTATAAATTCAAAGACAAACAATGAATAGATGCCCAGATTCTATGGGCATGGAGTTAGAAAAGTGCTATACCTCCCAATTTGAGATGGCAGCTTCTGCTGCTCTCAACCCTGTTGGAATACAAAAATTACCAATTAATATCACAATATCAGCTGCATTAACTCCTGGGTACACTGCAACTTGACGCAGCTCCAATCGGTCCATAACATAACTTCCAGCTGGTCTTACAAAGACCTGCACATGCAAAGTTTGAGTTCATCAACCACATTTGGAAAACCAAATTAGAAACTGTCCACAAAAATTTAATGTCAGACAGGGAAAACCTTTCTGTAAAATGTATGGAGTGTAGAATTTATAATCACTCTTGAATAATTAATAATATTGCGCTTCTTCTCAGGTTTCACATCTGTAGCAAGATTTGGATCATACCAATCATACTTATCCGAAAAAATCAAGAATGAGTGATAAGATAATTTGTGAGACATGAATATCACCCCATTCGACCAGACACAAGAACCTATATATAGAGACTTCGGAAGATTAAAAAATAATAATAGCTCCTATAAAGTTTGTAACAAGACAAATAACTAACCAAAAATAGATCATTATCCACGATTAGTAATTTAGTATACATCACCACTACCACCAAAACAACATCACAAGCCTTAATCCCACTAGGTAAAGTTGGCCACACAAATTCAAGCTCTTCCATCATCTCTATATATGATTATATCTTCTGTAGAGCCATTATATCTCACATCAAGTTTAAGGCTTTGTCATCAAGATTTTTATTGGTCTTTCTCTACATTTTTCTGCTAAATTTGCATATACAATTTTTTTTTGAAATCATTAGCTCATAAATAACGGAATGGCGCAAATATAATTGTTGTTGGAAGTGAGTGTGTGTGTGTGTGGTTTTTATTTTTATTTTTTGTTTTCTTGCTTGGTCCCCAAGGTGTTCTAGATTTACTTGGCCCCCAAGTTCTTCTAGATTGGCTTAGTCTCCAAATTTCCTTCATTGCTAAGTCAATGGGGTGCCTATATATATTGGTTGTGTTGACTCATTTTTGTGTGTGTGAAGTTTTCATTCCTCCATAAGCTTTCACGTTTTCTCTCATCTCAAGTTTTGTCTCCCATCTCGAGTTTTCGTCACTGAGAGCAAGCCTGTTCTGAGTTCTGCTAGCTCCGGTTGTTCGTGGCTGCCGTTCATCGGAGAGGTCGTTTCATCTTGAATTGTTAGAAGTGAGTGTGTGTGTGTGTGTGGTTTTTATTTTTATTTTTCTTTCTTGCTTGGTCTCCAAGGTGTTCTAGATTTACTTGGCCCCCAAGTTCTTCTAGATTTGCTTGGCCCCCAAGTTCTTCTAGATTGGCTTGGTCTCCAAATTTCCTTCATTGCTAAGTCAATGGGGTGCCTATATATATTGGTTGTGTTGGCTCATTTTTGTGTGTGCGAAGTTTTCATTCCTCCATAAGCTTTCACGTTTTCTTTCATCTCAAGTTTTGTCTCCCATCTCGAGTTTTCGTCACTGAGAGCAAGCCCGTCCTGAGTTCTGCTAGCTCCAGTTGTTTGTGGTTGCCGTTCACTGGAGAGGTCGTTTCATCCTGCTAAGATAGTCATCGTAGTCTGCTTGTCGTCTATGCAAGGCGCCAACTATCTTCAGCAGGATGAAATGACCTCTTCGGTGAACGGCAGCCACGAACAATCGGAGCTAGTAGAACTCAGGACAGGCTTACTCTCAGTGACGAAAACTCAAGATGGGAGACAAAACTTGAGATGAGAGAAAACATGAAAGCTTATGGAGGAACGAAAACTTCACACACACAAAAATGAGCCAACACAACCAATATATATAGGCACCCCATTGACTTAGCAATGAAGGAAATTTGGAGACCAAGCCAATCTAGAAGAACTTGGGGGCCAAGCAAATCTAGAAGAACTTGGGGGCCAAGTAAATCTAGAACACCTTGGGGACCAAGCAAGAAAGAAAAATAAAAATAAAAACCCCACACACACACACACACTCACTTCCAACAATTGTATGGTACAGCAACAACAGCAATCAAAAGCCTGTATCCCAATAGGTGAGTGAGCTATATGAATTCAGGGAAGGGGAAGAAGCAGAAAAGTTAGAGAGAGAGAGAGAGAGGTTTCAGCACAAAAAGTTTCAAACAATATATTTCAATTCAAAACTCAATAATGTCTGGTCACTTATAGGCTAAAACTAAAAGGATATATCAAATCTCCCAACAACTTTTACTGGAAATAAAGTAAAAATCAAAATTCCAAAATTTAAGTAAGCTTAAATCCTAATATCAAAAATGAAAATTTAATTCTTCAAATTTCTCATTACTTTCCTTCCAGGCATCAGAACTTGATTGATCTCGTAACACATCCTCAACTCGGCCAGCCAAACTTTCTGCTTGGGTGTGTCTCTCCATGTATTTCATCCACCATGAAGAGGCGAGGTCTCCAATTGTGTCATCTCTATTATTATGATGAAATTCTCCAAAAACTGATTTTGAACCTCAACAACCTAAATTGAGGCAAGGCCTAGATCAATAATCACTTACGTTCCTCGAACTTCCACCATTAAAGCGTATGACCTCCCTCACTTGTGATTGCCTTAATCTCTCCCTTCCCAACTCCTGTTGTCCATGCATACACGACACCCCTCTAATTCCTAGTTCATAACAGAAATACCCTTGGTCCATACAACAATGCAAACTAGCAAAATTACTAGGTTAACAAGTAAGCACATCTCAATTAGCCAAATTGGTAATGGAGAAAGACCGATGAAAGCGCACACTGACCGAGAGAAGAGCATCGGGATGAACAATCCGACGAAAGAGATCCAACTGCTCGAGACAAAGCCTCTGGAAGTCAGGACTGGGCAGGATGAGGCCCTTGTGCTTTCCATCACTCTCGATCCTCTGCGCAAACTCGACAGGAGAGGTCGAGGCCTTCCGAATCGCGGACGCGACGGCGGAGGCCGAGGACGCCAGGGCGCCGTCTTGTCCTCCTGACTCGGACTCATCGACGCACACGTGGCGAAGAGGGCTAGGGTTCGCGAGCGCCGAGGAGGAGGAGGCGTTGGCGGTGAGGAGCGAGACCGGCGCGTGCCTGTAGGCTGAAGTGGTGGGCGCGGCTCTGGTGGCGGCGGCGGAGCAGAAGAGGAGGTAGTTGGAGTTGTTACAGTTGGTGGTGGGACTGGAAGAGAGTGGAGGAGTAACGGCAGAGAGCAGCATCTGTGAATTGTAATTGTAGTAGTATTGGTGGTGGCGGTGGTGGTGGATCGGTCCTCAAAAATGGGGCGGATGCAATTGCAACTGCAATCTGCAAACTCAGAAAGGAATGGCTGAGAGCCAAGCCGAAGCCCCCACCACACTCATGCTTCATTGGTAACGGAAATGGAAGTGGGACCCACCAATTCACACTTCAGACCGTGAAGCACGGAGGAGACAGTTCGAGATGTCGTTTTAGCGTTCCTGAATCATTTTCAAACTAAGAAATATTTTTTAATTCCAAACTATGTATACTTATTTTTTAAAAAAACCGTTCATTCTCCATTATCATTTCGTATTAAAAATATTTTTTATTTTTATTTTTTTTAAGATAATTCACACAACTCCATTACAATTATTAAAATCCCTTTACTACTAGCTTAATCCCTTTGAACTAACTTGAATTGAGTGATTAGCTCAATTTAGATTTTTTGCTTCAAGTTTTTGAATATTGATTTGGATGAAAGTTAGAGGGGTTTATGTTCAGATTAAAATTTTCAAATTCATTTAAAAAAAATTAAAAATTTTATTCTACGATATATCATATAAAAATCCTTACTTTCTTATAAAAGGGAGTGATTTTTTTTTTTTACCTAGTAATTTGTTAATTGTTTATAAATGAGTTGTAACATAAATTATTTGATTTTGCAAGTGAATTTCATGTTGATATAAGAGATTATTTCAAAAGTAAATTTTAGTTTATCTATGTTAAATCTAAAAATGAGATTCAAATTAATCAAATTGTATTTTGATTGATTAAGAATACTTTAAAATTTGCCCCACAACATAGGTCGAACTTTTGGATGAACAATATATCAGTGTCAATCCAATAAGTTACAAATTCGATCATCGCTTTGCATAAGAGTTAAAAACTCAACCTGTAATTTATCTCTTCTGATGTAATCAAGAGCACGATCATCGAGAACAACACAAGAGTGGTCATTCCAAATATACTTTAACATTTAAATTCATATATCACATGAACTTAATGTCACCATTAAGACACCCGTTCATTCATTCATTCTTTCTTTCTTTTTTCTTTATTTTTTTACATTAGACACCAATTCTTTAAAATAGGTCAAAAGCATATTTACATTCTTAAATTTTTGTATTCTTTTCTTGTGGAACCTTACATTTTTTGTGCTTTCAAATATACCATTAAATTTAGGCCAAAAACATATTTATGTCCTTAAACTTTTTTTTTTTTTGTTTTTTTTTTTTTTGTAAAATCCTAAACATTTCATGGTTCTATATATATATATATCTCTAGACTACACAAAATCACTCATTTAAACTACTGGCGAGCAAGTGATATGCGTGTGCACTAACATGATAGTTTTCTAACGTCTCCTCAATTCCTTCTCTCTCTCCGACGACATCTCCTTAGCTCATTCTCTCTTTCTCTGTTTAGCGTCTCCTCAACTCCTTCTCTCTTTCTCTCCAGTTGCGTTTCTTCTTTCTTCCACGTCTTCTCCAACTACGTCTCCTGCAAGAAATGCTGCCCCAAACTGGCCTCATCTTCGATCCTTCCAAACAGTGAGATGATCATAGACTTAGGCACGTCAATGACCTCTCAAACCTAACTGCCCTACATAGCCCAACTGGAAGAGACATAAGAGACGTCGAAGAGAGAAAAAGATAGAGAGGGAGTTGAGGAGATGTCGAAAAACTGGCACGTGAGTACGCGTGCGTATCACATATTAACCAAGTGTTTAAATAAGTGATTTTACATAATTTAGTAATACATTTGAAACCACGAAAAATACATGGGCATAAATATGATTTTGGTCCAACTTTAAAGACATATTTAAAACTAAAAAAAAAATTAAGATTTCACAAAGAAAAAAAAGATACAAAAATTTATGGCCATAAGCTTTTGCCAAATACTTTGTATAAGTTGCTACAATCCACCAAACTCTCCCCATCTTCATGTAGTCCCATGACATACCACAATTTCCTTTGTCTTGTTTCCATCTTCTAAATTATTTTCAAGCCAATATACACTTAATTAATTGTCGCATACAAGCCTATTGCTTATTATAAAAAAGAAAGATAATTTTGAATGATAATATGATTTTTAACTGCTGATTAGAATAAAAGATCATTATTTTATTATTTTAAAAACATTTTTATATTTCAATTTCTCTAAAGTTATAATTTTTCTCATAATTTGAGATAACCATATATATCATGAACCCTCACTATAAAACAAGGTTAAGAAATATTTCAAATTCTCCCTGCTTTAGTCTTCTAGATTGCTAATCATTAGGACTCATATCTCTCTCTCTCTCTCTCTCTATTTCTCTTTATGTAAATGTATTAGCCATTTGTATAGAAGAACCATCTCTTCCTCACCAAGAATGCCCAACCCTCTCCCAATGCCACCTCTAAGCATTTCAAATTCGTTTTCTTTGCATTTTTTCGAGAACTAAATGGGTGTCAACTTTTTCCTCCATTGTATCTGATTCCCTGAAGAGAAAGAGACCTCCCAGCATTGAGATCCCAAATGCCTTGCATGAAATTTTTGTCGACCTTGTAGTTGGAGACTTGCTCCCCAGGATGGTGGCGTCGTCTGTGGCGGCTGGTCTAAAGTTGGAGTTCTCTTTGGACAAGGCAAGAAGAGACTTATGGAAGACCCCCACAAGATTGTTTCATTCTCTTCTGACATTAAAGTATCATATATAGAGACTTAGATGTATACGTTATATATTCTTAGTACTAATATTTGTATTTAAAGTTAAGTATACTGGTGATTGAGACTTTTAGATCAAATTTAATCTAATTGTAAATAAAGGATATGAATAGGTGTTGGAGGACTAATTCCATTAGAGTTATTGTTTATAAATAAACACATCTAATTTCATTGTTTAGTGACTAGATTAATAAGATGTGAAATAAGATCACATCTACTTGTACATCTTTGTTGACACATGCAAGTAGCATTACTCGTAAAATAATATAACCAAGAATGTGACAGTTTTGTTGTAGATGTAGGGATTTTTCAGAGTTTATGAGTGGTATGGAGGTTGAAAAGCCATCTCCTTTATAGTTCAAAATTTGCATGCCAACATTTTTGAAATGCTTTAGAATTTTACAACCATAACAAAAAAGGAGAAAGCTGCTAAGGCAACATATCTTAGGACATATCAAGAATTCCTAAAGCAAGTATGAAAATTGTTACTTAATTTATAGTTCTTTAAAGAGTAGTCATTTGCATAGTTTTCTTCTTCAACAATGAATTCTTTAAATCTTGGTGGATGACTGCCCTTGCGCAGCTCCCACCGCTCTTACCTTCGATTATGGCAGAGAAGATAAATCGCAGGCGTGAGGCTTTGCCTCATTGGTCAAAGCGAGGATTGAACTCACGACCTACCGATGCGAACTTAGTATATCGCTTACCTGACTACTCGACCTATGCCCTAGGGACATTATCTTAACATATTGTTTCGTTGCCTAGAAAAATAACTCAAGACAAGGTGAATCGGGTTTTATAGTTTAAAATAATTTTCTTCAAATTTTTCAGTTTTAAAAACTGAGTTTGATATGTGATTTGCTCATGGATAAATATAAATAATAGGCTCAACAATCAACCACAAAATACACAAGATTTTTTATAGAGATTCAACTTTAAGAGTCTATGTTCTCTCTCTTCAAGTTAAGAAATTAAAGGTTCCACTAGAAGGATAAAAGAAACCTCATCTTTTGTACAAGATTTAAAACTTTGATTACCAATGATTTTGCCAAGAAGCACACGTACTCGTGGCAAATGAAAAACTTCTCACAAAATGTGACCACCTCATATGCAAGTGAGTTAACTATAAATACTGATTTACAACCCTTTAAATCAAATCAAATAAGAAAAACTTTGCAATAACTAAACTTTACACTTGAATGCATCAAAGGATTTGAACACAGATAATGCTATTGGTACACCTTTGTATACAGCTTGGGGTACACAAAGGTGTACCAATGACAAAAAAGTTTCCATGAGGCGTATAGAAGCGCGTAGGCGTATGTGAGGTGCAGGACATTTTAGTCATTATACCTTTTATGTAGCCCATGATATACAAAATTGTTGTACATCTAGTATAATCCTTTGAACACATTCTATTTTGAATCCACTAAGAGCTGAATAAGTGTCATTTAATGTTAATGGTTGAGGGTTTTATACATAACTTCTCCCAAGGATTCAGCTGTTGGAGCCATTCTTTGATTAACTTAAAATTTGAAATTTGCTAGACCATTTTCAATTTGAAGAAAATGGATTTTTTTATTCCTACCTTACAAAGAAACATAACTCAAAGGAGACATAGTAAAATAACAAGTTATTTATGATTAATGATATATAAGTGAGGAAAACTAGCAACTTTGAGGTCTACAAACATACTCAAAAGAATAAATAAAATACCATGTTATGAGTAGAGAAAACGAGAGAGAAATAAATCATTAACAACTCTTATGAGTGTGGAACGAGTGTAGTTTTGAAAAATCTCTTATAAAATGTGAGCAAAAAGAACATCTATGGTATAAAGATTCAATTATAGACTTTGAAGTTGCTTTAGTGATAGATATTAAATATTAATGTCTTAAATAAAAATGTGTTTGTCTTATGTTACAAATGAGGAAACTTGTTTGTCTTTAAAAAGTTAAGAGCAATGAAAGTTAAAAGAAAAGAGAATGGTTGGATTAAAGAAAGAGAGAATAGCTGGATTCCAAGAATGTAAAAATTTTGAAAAAGAGAATAGCTAGATTCCTAGGATGTAAAAATTTTGAGAATAACAGAACTTGAGCAACTAAGTTAAGGTTTGGTCAACTAAACTACCTTCCCAAATTTGTTAGAAACCAATCTGGATTATTCTAATTAAGTAAAATATATTAGTTGGTCAACTAGACAATCATTCACTACCAAAAAAAAAAAATTATGTTTAGAAATATAAATTTTTCATCTCTAAATAACTCAAATTCCGTCTCTGAATAATTTGAAACAAAATTAACAACAAAAAAAGTCACTCGCATTAAAAAGTAGCGCCGTTGACCCGTCACAGGGAAAATTTGACTTCCTTCTCTATTTAGAGACAAAAATAACCTAGAAAATTATGTCTCATAATTCATCTTATAATTGGTTTCCAATTCCACCATAAAAATAATAAAATATTAATTAAATATTTAGGAAAAAATTAAGTTTTGTATTTAGAGATGGAATTCATTACTCTTCTAAGGGTTAGTTTAAAGATAAAAATAATTCTACCTCTAAAGTTGAAAAGTGATTTAGAGAAATATTTTTCTATCTCTAATGTAAAAGAATTGGCTTTTACTTAGAACCTGGATTCCAAATTTCACAAATCTAAAATCTACTTTCAGATGGGGAAAAGTTTGATACCAATAACCTATGATATCCCTAATTCGAAATTCCAAGTCAATAAATCAAAGTCTCTAAATAATTAGTTTGAACAATCATTCAAAATCCTCTAAATACATGCAAACAAAGAAATAACAAATTTTTAAAATGTCATGGTAAGGTTCCTTATCAATAAAATTCATAAAAAAATAAATAATAAGATAGAAATTTCATAATATCAAGGCTTCTCATCAACAAAATCATTAAACTCATCATCATTCCCATAAGTGTTGGTTGGGTTATGAGTATTAGTGGTTGGAGCGGCTATCTAAGGTGATCGACCGAAGCAGTTGGCTGCGATGGATAAGCTAGATTAGTTAGAACTAGTGAAGGATGCGTTGAGGGCTTCTAAGCAATCCCTAAGTGCTAGAAAAGGGTGTGTATCATCTTTTGTTGCTCATGCAACTTAGGGGTTAGGCTAAAGATTATCTGGCGCATAGTGTTAAGCTCAAATTAAGACACAACCTCACTAGAGGAGCCAACCATCTAAGCAGGATGGGTTGTCCCTAGCCCAAATACATGTCCCTTCTTATTCCTTCCTCCAACTATATCTATATAAAGGTTGTTGTCAAATGCAACTAAACTCACCTTGAGAACTCCCTTCACTAGATGTACATGATGAGTCTCTCTCCTCCTGTCGCCTAGTGAACTCATTTTAAAATAGAAATTCAGACGCAAGTAAGTTGTGAAGCAAAGTTGAGTTTCATATTATAATGACAATATTTATATTAAATTTGGTTCGAATCTTTGTATTTACAACAATTTGTTATTGAAATGATTGATACGTGTAAAGAGTTCAAAACTAGTTGGATCTCTTTACAACTCAATTCTCTACAAAACAAAATATGCACATTTCAATAGAATTAAATATAAATATAGTCATGGATTGTAACCAACTTAATGCAATAACATGATTATAGTGATGGTTTGGATTCAAACTTCTCTCCATGTGTGTGTGTGTGTGAATTGAAGATAAGAATAAGAACACAAAAGATTTACATGGTTTGACATAAGCCTACGTCCACAGGATAGATAATCTCAAATCCACTAGATGAAATTGTTTTGAGTATAATGATTTATTCCTTAACTCTCTCTTGATTCCAAATGCATATAGAAATGTTCTATATATAAAAGAGATAAAAGGCCCTAATTACACAAAGAGATAATGGGTCCAAAATGGGCTTTGGGATGTGGAATTAGATGCATAAACCCAACAAATCTCCACATTGACTTGAATTTCCAAAAAAAGAAACACTACATGTAGAGAATCCATAACTCCACCTCAAGTGTTCACACCAATCAAATCCAAACAATGTTGAACTTGTTGTAAGGAAAAAACTTGGTCGACATGTTAGCTAGGTTGTCATTAGTACCAATTTTCTTCACAATGATATTTCCTTTAGCAACATTTATCACAAAATGACATTGAATGTCAATGTGCTTTGTCTTTTCCTAGAACATTTGATCCATAGTCAAGTGAATAGCACTCTGACTATCACATTAGACAACGTGCACCTTTTAATCCCAACTAAGCTCACCACACAAGCTTCTAAGACAAATAGTTTCTCTAACAACCACAGTTATTGCCATATATTATGCTTCTATAGTGGACAAAGCCACAAAGGACTTCAAAATCAGCTTCCAACTGATAGCACTGGTACCCAAACAAAACACAACTTGTGAATGACTTATTTTTGTCAAGATGATAAATGAAGTTTGAGTCAAAAAGCCAACCAAATTCTTGTTGTAACACCCCGTTTTTCTCTTACCGAGCGTGTCACTATGCTGGAGCCCAAAATATACATAATTTTTTTTTTCTTTCTTTTTCGGTACATAACTTAACCTCAAGTATCGAATTTCAAACAAAATCCCCAGCAATTCATTAAAATGCGGAAGCGATAATCGAAACCTGATATGGTACATAATCAATTCACTTTATTTATAACATAAGAATCCGTACCATAGATAGCATCATATCCTCAATAATAAAATACATAAATACATGGAGATTCCATAATGTTTTAACAAGGCTAATCATCAATAAAGTATCAGTTAAAACATATTTGAGTTAGCTTGTTGAATCCATCGGCCATGCCATCACGTGCCGTCATATCTCAACCTACTCCTTGCCCTAACTGCAAGTCTCAAGTGGAACGTTGAATGTTCCAGCGACATAACCCATTAAAAGATGAAACTTCTAGTGAGGGTCCAAAACATATATATGAATGCATGATGCGATAACATGAACAACATTTTCACCCTTTAATGTAACTTCTCAGGCCCACTAGCCCGACTAGGAATCCTAGGCAAATCTCGAACCTCTGCAGGATAAGTCTAACGTTATTCCCTCAATGTCTTAGGAGAATTACGGTTACACTCTGGGGGCGACATCCCATTCTCATGCACAAATATCAATATGACAATAATATTGTGCAATACAAATATCACGACTTTCCATGCAATATGACAAATAAATATTGCATTCATAAATAGCATGCATATATAACAGTCATATCATAAATATAAGTTCTTGTGAGAATACCACCCACCAAATCATACTTAGGATAGGACAACTCACATTTGCCCAAAAGACCAAGATACCTTGAAAAGTGCGCATTGCCTCGATATGCGTGCCTAACCCCGATTCTTGTGCCAACTCTCAATAGTTGCACCAATCACATCATCTTGATCACCTCAATCATAAAATAATATTTATCACTAAATATCCTCAATATTTCATTTATTTCATTTTTCCTTTATTTTCTTTCATTTTTTCTTTCCGAAAATTCCAATAAATATCTCGAGACTATTTTCTCAAATCTAATTTCACAACAATTCATAATAGACTATAAAATTCCAAGGAAAGATACTAGACTTACCTGGATGGTGCGTTTTCACGTAAAACGAGGTTCTTTGATGCTAAAACCTAGACATTGGGAAGCCCAAATCCAAAACTTTTTGCACAAACATCCATAAAATAATTTTCTAGAATTTTTCATGATTTTTCCCGATTTTGCAGCATAACACATGCCCCAACAAGAATTTTGGGAATATTTTTTTTTTAACTATAAACATTTCCCGATAATCCTTTTTTACCTTCCCAGCATACTAAATAAGAATCAATAAGTTGAGACAGGTAAATATCATAAATGTGAAAGCAATAATTGAAATCTGATATGGTACATAACTGAATTTACTTAATCATAACATAGGAATCTATACCATCATATCATCAAATACTTAAATACATGGAGACTTATCTGTATAATCTAATGATTCCTTAGAAATACCTAACAATTATACATGATCTTCAATATAGTACAATCTTCTAACCATGACTAAAGACGTATTCTGATTCCTTACAAAAGAGCATATACCTGAACAACTGGTCAAACCCATCGGCCACGTCATCAATCATTCCCTTACCATAGCTGCAAATTCTAACTGGAACGTTTGAATATTCTAGGGGCATAACCCAATTAGAAGATGAATCTTCTAGTGAGGGTTTAGAAACATGATACGTGAATACATGATACAATAACATAACCAATCATATGCCCTAGTGTAACTTTCCTAACCTACCAGACTAGCATGGAACCCTAGACAAAATCTTGACCTACTTTCAGGAAAATTGTAACGTTGTTCCATCATTTACCCTTGGAGAAATACAACTACACTATCAGGGCGACATCCCAATCCCATGCATGAATATCAATATGCCAATAATATTGTGTCATGTAATAATCATGCAATATGACAAAATGTTCATAACTTCAATAAATATCATGCATAATCAAGTAGACATGTCATATATAGGTTATCGGGATAAAATACTCACCTTAGCACGAAATTCACAATATCTCGAAAAACACGCAATGTCTCGATTTGCGTGCCAACCTAAAAAATAACTAAAGTCGTCAAGATCCTTGGCCAAATTACTTCCTGACCAATCATTTCCAAGGAAAATCAATAATATAATTTTTTCAGACTTTTTCTTAATTTTCTCTATTTTCCCTATTTTTCATAGTCATAAATTTTTCCAAAATCCAAAATAAATATCTAATGAAGTAATTTATTCAATTTTTATTCATGAAAATTCTTAAACTAACATTTCTAATCTCCATAAATTTTATGGGAATTTTTTGAAACATCTTCCTATTTTTTCTAATTAATTTTCCTTTAAAAATTCAAAATATTTATTTTCTCAATGAAATTTCAAAAATAAAATTAATAAAAGTAAAATATTCATTTTTAATGTATTTATAAATATTTTTCTAGAATTTTATCCCTCTTATTTCTATTTTTACTCTATTTTCTTTTATTTTTAGCATTTAAAAATAATAAAAATTACCTCCGATCATCTTCTAGGGCATCGGCACACCAGAAAATTAAACAGATTATACCAGAAGATAACTTACCTTGATTCGATTACCCTGGCTAAATTTGAGGTTGAAACAACACTCAAAAGACCTCCCTCCGAGAAAAAATCAGTCCGTCTCCAGCGAGATTCGATTTTTTCGGCGAAACTCCGATTACTCGTCAAATGAACTCCAAAATTTCTTAAAATTATCAGAAATGATCCTCACCTCATGGGAAAAAAAAGCCCTATGGTTTGGTGCCTTAATTTGATCAAAAACAAGGTCGATTTGAAGCTCAAATTTTGCAAAACTCTCGGCCACTATATCCTCTATTTATAGCCAAATTTGAATCCCAAAACGACAGATCTCGAGCAACCCAAGGCCTCTGATGTCTCCTCTTTCCCTTAATGAGTCCAAAACCCACCGAAATAGCTCTCAAAAGCTTGATTAAAGTGGCCAATTTTTCAGCTACTTTTGGCTTAAATTTGGCCATTTCAATCGATGCCACGGCCAATTGTTGGCCTAGGCTCGACCCAAGAGCATCTTAGGTTACTTTCCTCGATTCTTTTGCCATCAAATTTGGTGATGGAAGGTGGTGGAGGAAGTTTGGTAGGCGCCCATGGCAGAATTGCTCTTTGTACAATTTTGTAAAATTGTATTTTGACCCTAATTTCTTCTCATTTTAAATTTTTGGTCCTTTCCTTGAAGCCCCTGAGCTTTCCAATACTGCCATTGAGACCTTCAAGTTCTATAGTTTCCATTTCATCCCCAAATATTCTGAAAAAATTTCATTTCGACCCTCATCCGGCAAAATTTAGAAATTACACTTAGGCCCAAACCTTTATTTTGGCTGTAAATCCTTTTGTTTCTTCCTGAAACCACTGAAGGTTTGTTCTATGTACTAAATATGAACCCCCTCAAGGTTCCACTGACTTCCCGAAAGTCCCCTACGAAAATTAGATTTTACAGCCTTAATCGCAGCTGCATTTTAGCTGTACCAAAAATCGTTCCTGATTCGGTTTCTTTCGATGCCATAAATCATACCTCAAAATACTTATTACTGTCATATCATTTTTCTTTAGCATCTCAGCTCTAGGGCACTCCCTGCAATCGATTCGGTCAATTTATTTGGCTATATAGATACCAATTTTCCCTGAAATTTCATTTTTCTAATAAAACACTTATTCTCAAATAATCTCAATTTCTTGGGTATTACACAGCAGGACAACGAAAGGAAAGGCGGGTGCGGCCGACTGCCGACAAAAAAGGTGTCGAAAGCGGAGGTGACTATCACTGATTCACCGATGGCGATGCGCCAACGAACAGAAAATCGATCGATTTGTGTGATCGATTTGTGTTGGTTTACTAGAGGCTCTCTCTCTCTCTCTCTCTTTCTATCGGTCTTGGTCTCCCGACTCCAGGTGAGTGGTTACCTCGGGGGGCGGGTGTTGGGTCACAGACTCAAAGGTAATAACTTTTGGTTCGAGCGCCGGTTGGGCAGTCACAAGTAAGTTTCAGTTATTCGGTCATTTGATTAATTTGGTATAAATAACCGAATCGAACTGAATAACTAATTTTTAGGAAAAAAAATATAATCGAATCAAATTATTTTTTATGAAAAATCGAATCAAATCGACCAAACTTGTCGGTTCGGTTCGATCAATTTAGTTTACTCGAACTTCTGCTCACCCCTAGTCTGAGGTGGTTGTGGAGAGGGTTCAATCAAGGGGCACTGGAGATATCTGGACAAGGCAGGGTGATGATAGAAGAGTTTTCCAAGGTGGATGGGGAAGAGGATTCTCGGGCAATAGGGACATAAATAGGTATGATATATAGGCAGTTGGTTTGCCCTTTATCCGTGCTTTTCTATTGCCACAACTTTCTCATTGTACATCCGGTGGATTTACAAGTTTCAAAGAACTTGACCAAAAAACTGATTCTGCTATTTTAAGGAGCATTAAATAGAAATTGTTTTCGGACATTGTGTATTTATCATATTCTATTTCTTGACCTAAACATTTTCTATTGATCCATGACATGTCTACATGACTAGCTAGGATATAAGCTGTAACTAGGATAATGCCTTACATATATTGTTTTGGTTGAAAAAAGTGAGTTGTTTTATTATAGTGCTTAATTGATGCTTCGGTCTGGTTACTTGGCAGGTCAAGGTCGAGAGAAAGATGGTGATCTTCAGCTGAAATGGATTTTATTTTTCTCTTCACCTTTCGGCAGTTAAGAGGAACTAATATATATATTTTTTCACCTTTGATTAATTTTTGTCTTGATTTTGCTGAGGAATGGGAATAGAATTATTGAGCACTACTGGCAGGAAACTCTTTTATTGATCTGTTGTTGCAACTGTGCAAAAGTGCATTTCTTTCTCCTCTTCATTTGAGTTCTTCAGAGGACTACCTACCTGTTTAGCTTAATGTGTGATGTGCATTTTGGGGCCCCCTCTCTCTATCTGTCTCTCTCAGTTAAAGGTTAGCTTGAAATCACTTAAAACCGAAGGAAAAAAGAAAAAAAACGAAAGGATATATGGTGTCTGGCAAGAGCTACCCCTTTTTCTTGGAATCCAATTATAAAGGGGTCGACAGATGCATGAGGAAATTGTTTCTATAATTTATATTCACGATTGTTTTGGTTACAAATGAAAAGCTCATGATTATTAGGATCAATCAACCTGGATGAATGAAATTAAAGACATTGACGAGGGGGAGCGGGCTTATCTATTTAGCAAGAAGAGGAGACGAGAAAGGTGATTTGGGATGTCACCGTTTCGTTATAATCTTCAACACACAAAAACTGGTCCGGATTTTCTGTATCTGCATGCTTGATCTCCCCTTCTCGTCGTATCTTGTTGGGTTTGGTTTCTGCCATGCCACCAACAGTTGGAAGGATAAGGTAGATAGATGGTGGCATTAGTCTTCCTCAACGGTCCAAGCTGCAAGCAAGGCTTCCGACATATTGTTTTCTGCGCCTCATTGTAACAGCAATGGTTCATTCGTCCCACATCGGGAAAACGGAACAACAGCAGAGAGAATTGGATGAATAAAAGTGAAGATGAGGGCATGGTTAAAGGCATACCTTTCTCGGCCTTTTGGCTAAGATCAAGTGTAGTATCTGTTCTTATCAGTTTAATATCTGATACGTGGGCCATCGGCTCACATGATATTAAATTAATTTTTTGACGGGGAGGGCCCGTCACGGTAGCTTGCTACTGGGGTCCTCGCGCGTCGCCTTGGCGTTGCACTATGGCCTTGGCCTGGCGCACCCCACCCAATTCTAGTCTCGAATAGTTTTTGAAGGAACTGATGCGATGGTTCCATGACTCGAGTCTTTGCACTTGGTAAATAGGTATTTACAGACTGCTACAATGATGACTATTCGGATGAGTGTGATCTACACATGGTGATAAGAATCGATGGGAATTTATTCCTCCAAGTGAGGCACCTTCAGTGGGAACGAGTTCACCGACGTTGAGGAAGCTCCGCTGGAGGTCTGCCGGGATGTCCATGGCTGGCTCTTTAGCCCGGAACTGAGGCATTCTCTTCAGCGGACACTGTCGTCCCCATCTCTGCCATCAGACCTGGCGGATAGCACTGCAGGGGAGAAGAGTGTCGTACTGGCAATTTGCCCTGTTTTTTGGTTGTTTTTGTGTATATGGATGGTTCGGATGAACTGGGATGATGGTTGCTGATTAGCATCACCATCAACATTGTTGTTTGAAGACAAGTGAAACATAAAACCTACACACGTTCGTAGAAGTGCATCCAGGTTAGGGAATAATGCTAGAGATAGAATGATTTCATAAATTTTACACTGATGTTCCTGAGTGAGTTCTTGCTACCTTTATTCATCAAAGGGTTCCTACTTACTCCAAACCGTTCTTTTGTTAAGTGTTCTACTCAAATTTCGAGTTAGTCCTTACCTCATTCGGTCACAATGTTGAAATTAATACTTGAATAAAAGGGTGTCTCAATGCATGAGGCTCCTAGCTTAATTAGTCTGGGTTCCAGAGGAATTGTTTTGCACAGAATCTTTTAGATATTCAATTTCTATCTGATTCAATAAAATATCAGACAAACTCAGTCCATTCTAAGTGAGTGTAGATCTAAAAATTTGTTCAAATATGGTGAATATGAACAAGAATAAGCCCTTATTCAAGTACGAGTAGATAAATGGTTATTACAAGGTTCCTAACCTACATTCAATCTACATATATTAATCAATTTATATATATATATATATATATACTGTTTTGTTTAACATAGTCATAAGGCCAAACCCAAATGACCTATCTAAACTAATAATGATTATTTGTTATTGGTTAGGTTACAGTTACTCACAATTTGCAATTGAAATATCACTTAGCCGAGTAAAAGATAAGACAAACCTTAACCTAAAAATGCAATAACTCTAAATTTTAATTGAGAATTTTAGAAATAAAATGAACAGATTTTTTAATTAAAATTTAAAGAGTATGGGGTACCTGATGAATATCCATCCCATAATAGGGATGAGGATGGTGGGCTATGTATATTATCTAAGAGTTACCCAAGTACAACTGCAAGGGATTTTTGGGTGTGGCTACAAAGGAAAGGAAGGTAGGCTTGATTGATATTAAGTTCAATGCCACCCATAACCATTTTGCCTTTTATGACACTGCAGTCGTAAAAGGTGTATATATAGAAAAATGGCAGAGCATAAAATTGCAGAACAAAATAGGCTACCTATTTTAATTCCATTGAAATGCTTATATACAACAAATTTACATGAGAGAGAGAACATGCTTTTAAAACAACAGCCAACATTCTTAATTTTAAGCAACTAATTTAACTAAATAAAATATTAAATAAAATAATATTAAAAATGTATATTGACAGTTAATTCCCTCCATGAAATTTGTAATTACATTAAGGAAAGTCTCAATGCATTAACACTTCTAGGGACTTTTCTTTGAGACAAAAAGTTGGCTTCTCAATTCTTCAAATCTGTTTTTGGGAAGCGCATTGCTGAGCATATCTGCAACTTGCAATTCAGACTTACAATGTAGCAACTTGACCTTTTGATTCTTCACTACTTCTCTTTTGATATGAAATTTGACTTTAATATGCTTAGTTCTACCATGTTAGGGAGAATTATTTGCAATAACAATGATAGATTTCTCATCACAGTAGGCTCACCTTGTTCTTTTCCCAAATCAAACATTAAGATCTCATCACAGTAGGCTCACCTTGTTCTTTTCCCAAATCAAACATTAAGATGGTGTTTTTTTCGTGTTTCAATTTTGAGTTTTGAATTTATTTTCACTTTTGTGTTTTCAGTATTTATTTTGAGATTTTTGAAAATACATTTTTTTTGTTATTCTAAAAAACTACTTATTAAAATAGAAAACTAAAAAATGAATTTATTTTGAAATTTTGAAAAAACTTATTTTATAATATTTTATTTAATGAATTTAATTATTAAATAATAAAATTAACTCTTTTTAATGAATTTTTACTATTAAAATAAAATAATAAATTTGATTAATAAATTATTGACATACATCTTAATAGTAATTTCTATTAAATTATACACTTAATATATGTTATCCTATATTTTTAATTATAATATAGACATACTATATTTTTTTAATTTTAAATAAATATATAATTTTATTTTAAAAAATTAATAATAAATTTTTTCTTTTTTCTCCTTTTCTTTTTTCTTCTTCTCCGGCGCCCTGCATTTTCTTCGTTGTCGACAACCACCACCGGATGGAGATTCACACAATCAGAGCTTACTATTAGAAACTCAAAGTCAATGAGGGTAACATACAAAAAAATGAGTCATATTTAACAGTTAGATTTTTGTAAATCTAATTTTTAATTTTCGGCCACATGTGAAAAACGAATTGTCAGTCACCATTGACCACCGTGGCGAATGGTTTATGATAATCAGAGGCAACCACCTGACACCCAATGGCTCATCAACCAATATACCTAAAAACCAACAAGATCTAAAACCAAATCTCTTTAGATCTAAATTTAAATATTTGACCAAACCCAACACCTACCTATATATGTATTGCTAGTTGCCACTAGCCACCTTGGCCGGTGGTTTCCGACGATTAGAGACAACCACCCGACACCCAAAGATCCATCCACCAACATACCTAAAAACTAGCAAGAGAATAAAGAAAATAGAGAAGAGATGAGAGAAGAAATGAGAGATGAGACAAAACCAACAAGAAAATAACAGGGGGTAGTCAACGGCAGCTTGCACTGCTGGTGGTGGGTGTGGTCTACGACGATGATGGCGGTGGTGGGTACGGTCGATGACCGAAGAAAGAGAAGAAAAGAGAAATGAGAGAAGAATGGAGATAGAAGAAAGATGCTGGGTGTGCAAGATTGGGGGAGGGGGTAGAAAGGGGGCTGTATGTTTTTCGTGTTTTAGGTGTTTTCAACACGTTAAAAATTTCTTTACAATTTTTTTTATTTTTAAAAATAATAAAATAAATATGTTTTTAATATTTTAAAAAATTAAAAATTTAAAATAAATTAAAAATAACAAAAAAAACGCAACCTATCTTTCTAAGCCAAATGATTTAGATAGATGCAGCAGTTACTGAAATTGTAAGAAATCTGTAGCACAAAATAAATTAAACGGGAAGAGAACAATTCTTTTGAATACATGAGAAACTTATATACTATTGATTACATGAGAGAGAGTGTGAAGTAACTACCTCCACTACTGTTAACTGCCTACCATGACCTTAACCATGATCCTAAAATCAAGCAACTACACAATAACTAAATTAACTAAGTAAAAACATAAAAAATATTAAAAACAGAAAATGACAATTGATTCTCTGTGGAGAGTAACAGCTGGTCCTCTTTGCAGAAAGTCTCAAAACATCAACACTCCTCCTTGAGACTTTTCTTTGAGATCACAAGTTTGTTTCTCAGCTCTTCAAACTTGTTTTTGGAAAGTGCCTTGGTGAACATATCTGCAACCTGTACTTCAGATTTGCAATGCAGCAACTTAACTTCTTGATTCTTCTCTGCCTCTCTTATGACATGAAATTTGACTTTAATATGCTTGGTCCTACCATGTTGCACTAGATTATTGGCAATAGCAATGGCAGATTTGTTATCACACAAAATGATAGTAGGTCCACCTTGCTCTTCTCCCAAATCAATCAATAACTTTCTAAGCCAGATGGCTTGGTTAGCAGCACCAGCAGCAGAAATATACTCAGCCCCAGCAGTTGATTGAGCTACCACCTCCTGCTTCTTAGAGTTCCATGAAAAAGGGCCTGAGCCAAATGAGAAAACATAGCCTGAGGTGCTATCACTATCAACATAACCCTGTAAATTGCCACCAGTTTCCTTCTCATACCACACACCAAAATCAGTTGTACCTTTAATGTATCTCAACACCCTTCTTGCAACATTCAGATGAGCTTGACTTGGTGTATGCATAAACCTGGATAACAAACTGGCTGGGAACATAAGATCAGGTCTTGTAGCAGTCAAATACAACAAACTACCAACTAAACTTCTAAAAACAGTGGCAATCACTTTGTCCTCTCCATCATCTAAACTGAGTTTTTCATTTTGAACAAGTGATGTCGCAACTGATTTACTTTGCTCCATCTTAAATTTTTTAAGCACATCCCAGGCATATTTCCTTTGAGTAAGAAAAATGCCTCTTTCCATTTGATAAACCTCTATTCCCAAGAAGTAATTCATTAACCCCAAGTCAGACATCTCAAACTCTTGTTGCATCTCTTTCTTAAATTTTTCCAACTGCTGAAAATCTCTTCATGTTACCAACATATCATCCACGTACAAATATACAATCAATCGTTCACCACCTTCCCAGTCTTTGACATACAAAGTAGCTTCATTTTCACTCCTCTTAAATCCTTGACGGATCAAGTGAGAGTCAATTCTTGAATACCAAGCCCGAGAGGCCTGTTTCAAACCATACAAAGCCTTCTTTAATCTGTAAACTTTGTCTTCATGACATGTGACTTCAAATCCTTGAGGCTGATGCACATAAATCTCCTCCTCAAGAATGCCATTCAAAAAAGCAGACTTGACATCCAAGTGATACACATTCCAACCATTTTTAGCGGCAAGGGAAAGCAATAATCTGATGGTGTCATGCCTGGCCACTGGTGCAAATGTTACGCCGTAATCCACTCCAGCCATTTGTGCATACCCTTTCACCACTAGCCTGGCTTTGTACTTGAAAATAGAACCATCAGGATTCAACTTTGTTCTAAAGACCCATTTGACACCAATCACATTCTTTCCCTTTGGTTTGCTAGTGAGCTCCCAAGTTTTATTCTTTTCAATCATGGCAATCTCCTCCACCATTGCTTTCTGCCATTCTTCATGTTTGGAAGCTTCAAGAAAATCAACTGGTTCTGAAGCAGCTATATTACAACTTTCATAAATCTCATAGAGAGATTTAGTCTTTAGAGGTGGTGAATCCAAGTCTAAATCATCATCCCCATCAGCATCCATACCATTGTTGTTTGCAGCCAAAAATTTGGAATCAGGTGCTCCTCTTGAGTTGGAATTTTGAGAAAAACATATAGTTTGTTTCTCCACTGTATTTTTATCCCAATTCCAAAAAGCTGATTCATCAACTTTAACATCTCTAGAAATCAAGATTTTCTGCTTCTCCAAATTGTAAATTCGGTATCCTTTGGATTGTGCTGCATAACCCAAAAAAATACCCAGTTCAGCCTTTTCATCCAATTTACTTCTTCGCACAGCTGGGACATGTACATAACAGACCGAACCAAAGATCTTCAAATGTTGAACAGATGGCTTTGAGCCAAACCATGCTTCATATGGTGTCATCCCCTCTACAGATCGTGTTATGAGCCTGTTGAGAAGATAAACAGCTGTATTAACAGCTTCAGCCCAAAAAATTTTAGACAAATTCTTCTCAACCATCATGCACCTAGCCATCTCCACCACAGTTCGATTTTTCCGTTCTGAAACCCCATTCTGCTGTGGAGTATAGGCTACTGTTAATTGATGATTGATGCCTTCAGCTTCACAAAAATTTTGAAATTCACCAGACTTGTATTCCATGCCATTATCCGATCTCAAGGTCTTGATGTCACAGTTACTCTGATTTTCAACAAAAACTTTGAATTTTTTGAAAATAGAGAAAACCTCAGACTTGTTAGCCATAAAATAAACCCACACCATTCTTGTAAGATCATCAATGAATAAGATAAAAAATTTGCTTCCATTGAAAGACGGAATGTTTACTGGACCACAAATATCAGTGTGCACTAGCTCAAGTTTGGTTGTTGCTCGCCAAGCCTTGTTAAGAGGAAAGGCTTTTCTAGTCATCTTGCCCTTTTGACAAGATTCACAAACCTCATCACTTATAGTAACTGCAGGCATATCCCTCACAAAATCATTCTCCTCCATAAACTTTAAAGACTTATGATTATAGTGCCCAAAACGTCTATGCCACAGCGAAGTTTCATCAGTTTTAGCACTATAAACATGTTGGGTAGCCGAGTTAAAATCAAACGGAAAACTATCATCAACCATTTTTGCTCTTACAATTTCACAGCCATCGCCATCAAAAACAGTACAAAATTCACCTTTAAAATTTAATTCATAGCCTTTCTTCAACATTTTCGCCACACTCAATAGATTTTGATCTAGGCTAGGAACATAAAGAACATCAGAAATGAACTTTGTACCTTTTTTAGACTCTACAGCAACAGTTCCTTTGCCCTTAGTTTGCACAAAATCTCCATTTCCCAACTTCACCTTGATTTTGTATGACCTGTCTAGTGAAGCAAACATAGAAACATCACATGTCATGTGGCTAGTACAACCACTATCAATAAGCCATAGACTTCTGCCAAATGAATGAGGAGATGAAATAGCCATGAACAAATGCTCCTCAGGTTGTGGTTGATTATCAGCCATATTGGCCTGTTCTACAGGCTGCTGTTTATACTGATCCATCTTCAATCTGCAATATCTTTCAATATGCCCATATTTGTTGCAAAATCTACACTGGTACTGAGGTTTACCCTTGTAAAAACAATCTTTCTCTAGGTGATTGGTTCTTTTGCAAGTTCCACATGGTGGAAACTTACCCTTCTTTTGAGGTTCTGTAGAAGCCCTCACTTTACTTTCCTTATCACCAGCAGATTTCTTGCTGCCATTTTTCTTGTATTTATGCTTCAAGACCAATGCTCCTTCAAAAGTTTCTTCTAACCTCATAGAGATCCTTTGTTCTTGTGCTTGCAATTTGCTAATAAGTTCTGCAACTGACAAATGTTTCAAGTCACAAGATTCCTCAATTGCTGAAATCTTGGACTCAAACCTATTTGGCAAGCTAATCAACATTTTCTCTACCACTTTTGAATCTTCAAATGCTTCTCCATAAAGTCGAATTTGATTCACAAGCTGTAACAGTTTTGAAGAGTACTCCTTGACTGTCTCCCCATCCTTCATTCTTAACATTTCATATTCTCTTTTGAGAGCTAACAACTTGACTGTCTTTACCCGATCACTGCCTTCAAACTCTTCTTTCAGTTTATCCCATGCTTCTTTTGGTGATTCACAAGCCATTATCCTTGTGAAGATTACATCTGAAATTGCTGAGTGTATGACAGCCAATGCCTTGGGTTTCTTTGCTAAATCATCTTCATACTTCTTAATTTGTGCCAATGTTGGGTTTTGTCGAAGAGGAGCAGGATCAACATCACTCTCAACAACTTCCCACAAACTCAAGGCCCTTAGATAAGCTTTCATTTTGATAGCCCATACCTGATAATTTTCTCTGGTGAAGATTGGAGGATTAGGAGCAGAAAAATTGTCGGATGCCATTGGAGAAAAAAATGAGCAGCACACTGATTCACTCAATAATCACAGTCCCTTAAGAAAAATGTTCTGATACCAATTGTAAGAAATCTGTAGCACAAAATAAATTAAACGGGAAGAGAACAATTCTTTTGAATACATGAGAAACTTATATACTATTGATTACATGAGAGAAAGTGTGAAGTAACTACCTCCACTACTGTTAACTGCCTACCATGACCTTAACCATGATCCTAAAATCAAGCAACTACACAATAACTAAATTGACTAAGTAAAAACATAAAAAATATTAAAAACAGAAAATGACAATTGATTCTCTGTGGAGAGTAACAGCTGGTCCTCTTTGCAGAAAGTCTCAAAACATCAACAGAAATATACTCAGCCTTATCAGTTGATTGGACTGTCACTTCCTACTTCCAAAAGTTCCATGAAAAGGACTAAATCAAATGAGAAAACATAGCCCAAGATACATTTTCAATCCTCCATACTTCTCGTCGTATCCTGTTGGGTTTGGTTTCTGCCATACCACCAGCAGTTGGAAGGATAAGGTAGATGGTTGGCATTAGTCTTCCTCAATGGTCCAAGCTGCAAGGCAAGCTTCTGACATAGTTGTTTTTTGCGCCTCATTTAGAGATGGGAAATGGGCGGGTTGGCCCGGCCCGCATCCCGCTTGGTCCACTCATTTAGTGAGTCGGTCTGAATTTGATTCACGAGAGAGACTGGCCGAGTCAAGTCGGGCCAAGGAAATGGAAATTTGGGCCCGACACGGCGCTATGGCCCTTAATAAATGGGTCAAAGTGGGCCGAGCCGGGCCATGAGCCTGCTGGGCTAGCCCGTGGGCCTATTGGGTAGGGCCGGTCCGTGGGCCTGACTATTTGGACCGGCCCGTGAGTCATTTATTTTTAATTTTTTTATATATAATTTTTTAAATATATTTTTTTATTTTTTTCCATAACTAATATTTTTTAAAATATGTTTATTAATGTTTACTTATAATTTTGATGTTTGTAAAATTATGATATTTCCACTGTGAATGTGAGATTTATGTTTGTGAATTAAAATTATGAATGTGAGTTAAAATTATGATACATTATGTTTACAAAAATTATATTAAAATTATGCTTACAAATATAATAAACATTATGTTTATAAACATTACAATAAAATTATGTTTACAAGAAACATAATTTTTAATTATTATGTTTATAATTATTAAATACAAACATAATTTTTTAAATATTTTTTTATTTTTTGGTAGACCAAGCTTGACCATTTTAGCGGACCAGTTGATAGGCCGGCTCACGGGCTATTTTGATGGGCCGGGCCAGGCTAGGCTGGAACACGGGTCACATATTGTTGGCCCGACACGGCCCTCATTTTGCTAGGCGAACTGATCTGACCCGTTTACTACAATAACGAGACTGGCCAGACCGAGCTATGAGGTCGACCGGTCCATGAGTTGCCTAACCTATTTTCCATCTCTAACCTCATTGCAACAGCAATGGTTCATTAGTCCCACATCGGGAAAACGGAACAACAGCAGGGAGAATTGGATGAATAAAAGCGAAGATGGGGGCAACGTCAATGGCATACCTTTCTCGGCCTTTTGGCTAAGATCAAGTGTAGTATCTGTTCTTATCAGTTTAATATCTGATACGTGGGCCATCGGCTCACACGATATTAAATTAATTTTTTGAGGGGGAGGGCCCATAACGGTAGCTGGCTACTGGGGTCCTCGCGCGTCGCCTTGGCGTTGCACTATTGCCTTGGCCTGGCGCACCCCACCCAATGCTAGTTTTGAATCTTTCTTAGGGAACTGGTGCGACGGTTCCATGACATGAAGCTTTGCACTTGTTCTTACTAAGTTTATAACCATCGGTCGGGAGTGAAGAAATATCAATAGATAAATACCCGCTGCCTTTCACAGGGTGATTCAACCTCCCAAGAGTGCTCGAGTGAAGAAATATCAATAGATAAATACCCGCTGCCTTTCAGGGTGATTCAACCTCCCAAGAGTGCTCGGGCTACGAGTGATATCGACTTCCGGAGGACTTGTAGATTTTTGTAGTGTGTGGATGTCTCTGCCTGAGGAAAGGGGCACTCTTGATGATATTGGTGCGATGATAGTTGACCTGAAACATAATCCAATCCCTCTTTGTAGTCTGCATTCCTCCTGCACAGTTGCAGATTCAAATCTAATGGGTTTCAATTGCACAGGGATTGCAATCAGTAAATTTGATGAGAGTTGATGCATTTGCGATCTTTTGCTTCATTGAGAACTCTTTAATAGGACCGTAATAACGCATTATGAAGAAGAAAAGAGTGATGGTGGAAACAATGGATCAGAGAATCAAATTTCAATAATTAATTATACTACTTATTTATTATTAGTCAAATTTAATTCTTTTTTTTAAATTTAATTCCATAAAAGATTAAAAAAAAAAAAAACTGAATCTGTTTTATACAAAAAGAAAACATATTCCTAATAGAAATCTAATAACAAGAGTTGTAAATTATGAAAGAAGCGGAAGCCTAATCCTAGTTTAATTTGGATACCAAACAAACAAACAGACCTATTATTCCTAATCTATTTTACATCAAATAAACTCATTCCTGATGCATTAAGGGTTCCTGCCTTTCTTATATTTCCGCCATCGATCCCTTTTCCTTGTTTTCCCCATGAATAATAATATGTGTGCATCCATGTCGACATCACTCTCTTCTTCTTCTCTTGAGAACAATGACTCTGCAACTGCACACGAGTTTAGGCCAGGCAAGAACATGGCAACCTCTGTTTATGGAACCATACTTGCCGGCCAAAGCTGTTTGATAACTGTTACATGGCGCAAGAATGTGTTGCTTCATGGGCTATCTCTATCTCTTCAAGGACCAGATCAAGATGGAAATTGCTGCTACAAGGTTGAGTTCAGTACCTGGTTTTTCTGGCGGAAAGAAGGCTCCAAGAAGCTACTCGCCGGCGATAAGACTGTTGATCTGGTTTGGGACCTCAAGGCTGCTAATTTCAGTGGTCAAATTGAGCCGCAGTCAAACTACTACATCGCCATTGCATGCGATCAAGAGCTCGTGCTGCTGCTCGGCAACCTGGAACAAGAGGCCTTCACAAGGACTGGCTGCAAGTTTCTGCTTGATCCTCTCTTTGTTTCGAGGAAGGACCATTTATCTGGTAAGAAGTTGTTCTTGACAAGAAGCAAGTTTCAAAAACGCAGAGCGTGTCATGAGATTTCAGTCGACTGCTACAATGACTCTTCGGATGAGTGTGATCCACACATGGAGATAAGAATCGATGGGAATTTAGTCCTGCAAGTGAGGCACCTTCAGTGGAACTTCAGGGGCAACGAATTCATCGACGTTGAGGAAGCTCCGCTGGAGGTCTGCTGGGATGTCCATGGCTGGCTCTTTAGCCCTGAACTGAGGCATTCTCTTGTCATTTTTCAGCGGATACCGTCGTCCCCATCTCCGCCACCAGCCCTGGCGGCTTTGTCGCCATTGTCATCGTCATTGGGATCGACAATCTTGCCATCACCTCAGCCTGCAAATAGCACTGCAGGAGAAGAGTGTCCTACTGGCAATTTGCCTGGTTTTTTTGTTGTTTCTGTGTACATGGAAGGTTCGGTTGAACTGGATGGTTGTTGATTAGCATCACCATCAACATTGTTTCAAGAAAAGTGAAACAGAAAACCTATTCACGTTCGTAGAAGACTAGAAGTGCATCCATGTTAGGGAATGCTAGAGATAAAATGATTTCATAAACTTTACACTGATGTTCCAGATGAGTGAGTTCTTGCCACCTTTATTTATAGAAAGAGTTACTACTTACTTCAACCCATTCTTGTATTAAGTGTTACTCAAATTTCGAGTTAGTCCTTGCTTCAGTTGAGTCACAATGTTGAAATTAATACTTGAATAAAAGGGTGTCTCAAAGCATGAGTCTCCTAGCTTTGTGTGGGTTCCTTGTGTTTTGGTATACAGTTTTTAGAAGTGTTAATTTTTACCTGATTTCAACAAATATCCGATAAACTCAGTCCATTCTAAGTGAGTGTAGGCCTAAAAATTTGATTCAACAAATTTCCGATAAACTCAGTCCATTCTAGGTGAATGTAGACCTAAAAATTTGATTCAACAAATTTCCGATAAACTCAGTCCATTCTAGGTGAATGTAGACCTAAAAATTTGTTCAAACCGGGTGAGCATAAATAAGAATAAGCTCCCACTCAAGTATGAGTAGATAGATGGTTACAAGATTCCTAACCCATATTCAATCCACATGTATTAATCAATATATATGTATATATATACATATTATATTGTTTATTTTAGCATAGTCATAAGACCAAACCCAAATGACTTACCTAAACCAATAATGATTATTTGTTATTGATTAGGTTACAGTTACTCTTATCAGGCAACTTGCAATTGAAATATAACATGGCCAGGAGATAAACAAACCTCAACCTCAAAATGCAAAAATCCCAAATTTTAATTGAGAATTTGAGAAAAAAATTAAACAGATCTTTTAATTCAAATTTAACAAGTATGGGTTCCTGATGGAGTAACAAGAAGGCTATTTCTACAACTCCGAACTATGACATTCCAGTCATAAAAGGAGTAACATTGTCACTATCAAGGCTATCATCTAAAACCAACAATTGAACACCAGCAGAAATTAACAAATTAACAAAGTGCCAATGAATGCTAAGATTACCTGGTAACAAATTAACAAAGTGCAGTAGTCCCATTTTCAGAAAGTTCACCCATAAAATAAGGGAAAGTCATAGCATAAAGAAAACAGATGATTCAGTGGTCCATCCTGTGACAGGCAAATTTGAAACGAATTGGTGGGTCTGCAAAGGAGCCATTGATGATTGGATCGAGGATCCACCTGTTAACTGCCTCTGTGAAGTGAATTCCATCCCAGTTGATTCTAACCGATGGATCTTTGCAGGGTTTCGCAACAATGACTTCTGTTCCATTCACACGTTTCTTAATGAATCTGTTGTAGTTATATTTGCCACCACGACCACAGCAAGCTATGAGAGGGTTCTCAAATCCTGCCCGTTGATGATTTCTGTTCATTTTTCTTGATTAGCTCGATGCATGAACAGAAAAACGAAATAAAGATAATCTGCAACTGAACTGAAATCATTAGCCATAAGAAAAATGAACTGGAATAAGATATTGATGCACTTTTGGCTTCAATCAGTCGAAGACCATGCCCTGTATTCAAGCCTTTCCGCTTTACTTGAATCATTATTTGTACATGTGTGTGCATGCAGGAGTTATCCTGTTGTTTTACCAAGGAAGCCAACAGCAATGAAATATTGAGGGGTAATAAGCCTAAACAGTATTCACATTAGCATGTCTATTTGTCGTGCAGCTCTCAAGTCTCAACAAACATAAAAACCTATAATCTCACTAGATGGAACCGGGGCTACATGGATTCTAGCTCACCATTTATTTCTATCTATGGCCATAATTTCTGTAAGCCTCTTATTAACTCATATCATACCTAAGAGTTTTCTATCAAGTTCATTTTGATCTTGCTCCACTCTTTTGTTAAAGACTTCTTGTTCCTTCTCTTGTCTTAGATAGTTTTACATATACCTCTTTCCTCATCTTTTATGCTAAGTCGTTGGTATAAATTTTTATAAGCTTTCGATTTTATTTCACTGCCTTCTGTCCTTTTATTTGGGCAACATATACCTCGTGTTTTCTTCATTACACATGTATGTAAAGCCTTATATCAAGCTCTCTTAGTTTTGTCTTTTGCTTGCACCTCATCATTCAACCACCAAGACTCGGTTGATTTGTCACTCTCACTTCAAAATTTTTTTCATTCCAAATTTCTTGTTCTCTGCAAGTCTTTTTGCCTTGCATTTCTCAATTCAAATTGGAATTTCATTAAAATTCAATGACAGTGCCAGATATTTAGTGATGTGTGGAGGAATAGAAGTGCTTGCATTCAGAAATTCAAGGGCTTTACCGAACTTCTTGGCTTGACTGATGAGGGAGTACTAACATCAACATATGTGATTGCTACCAAAGAAAGATCCTCTCTGAGTTGATTAATTGCCTCCTTTAATCTAAGATTGAAGTACTGAGCCACCTCATTGAATGGACTGGCGCACCCAAACTCGTCGACTTTATCCACCGTGACCAAAAACCTGTCAAGAACATAGTGTAGGCAGCCAACTGGACCACCATTCTGTACCCAGAATGATCTTCCTCGTGCATATATACCTGGTGTGAAAACAAGTCTATACTTCACTTCTTAGAAGAGAAATACAACCAGAAACCAAGCCAAGTGATGTTCAGAAGATAAAATTGATCTAGAATATGTATATCACCTTAACAACATTAGAGAATTTACCCAGTACGTAAGGAACATTTGCCTTAACTTCTTCGGTTGACATGTTAAGTTCGTAACCAGCAGTGAGATCTTTTCGGCCAATGGCTAATGTGTGCACAAGGCATCACAGAAATCCTTCCCCTCATGCAACAGCTCTTGAAACACTCCACCTAATCCATAGAACACAGTAGTATCAATCTAAATCATCAATTTCATAACATGTCAAACTCAGTGATACAAGTCAAACTGAAACATCCAACCTTCCATAAAGTCATTAGTATAAATGATTAACTAATTATAATTAGGAGACGGGGGGAGAATTGAGAGGGTTTATAATTTTAACCATACAAAAATTATACCATTATTATGAGATTGTAGACATGTGAGTTGTATCATTATTATTATGTATCATAAATATTTGTTAAAACCAAATGAGGCTAAAACTTTCACATTCCCTTTGTCTTGATGAGTGAATGATTTGTATAATCCGACCTCAACAAACACAAATAAGCCAAGCACCTATACTACACAGTACACAGATTAACATAACAAAGGGAACAAAAAGATGAAACGGTGCAAAGCCAGGGACAATGACAGAAATCCTAATCATACGGAACAAGAAAAAATGGAGTAAATGCCGTACCTACGAAACCGACGATGAGTCGGCCGGCTCCCCGTTGGGAGAAGGGGCTTGTCCAAAAGAGGCCGATAGACCCCCGGTGTCGGAGTTGGAGTCGGTGAAGTTGAATATAGCCGGGAAATGGCAGTTCGCCGAAGTCAACTCCGATGAAACCAGGCCTGGCTATAATGCCGCCAGAACTACAAGAACCCTAAACCCAAAAATATGAAGCTTGAAGGAATAGACTTCCATGGATGAGTATTTGACAGAGGCAGAGAAGTCCTTGAGACAATGAAATTCGAAAAGATGCTAATTCAGAAGTTTGAAATTCAAATATATGCAAGTGAAAAGAATAAAACAAAAGAGGGAACAGGGTATCATATTCAAAACTAAACTTAGAAATAAATAAATGTTCTTCCGGATCTTATGATTAACACCAATCCGTTTCAATATTCTAAATTACAGTGGTCCAGAGATTTAATTCAACAGTGGAAAGCGATTATTAACATTGAAAGAAGTACGAAAATCAACTGGGTGGATGCCTGTGGCAGGCCATTCTCAGAGGAATTGGTGGATCAGAGAAAGAACCGTCGGCGATTCGATCGAACACCCATTTATTAGCGGCCTGTGTGTAGTGAACTCCATCCCAATTGATCATCACCGAAGGATCTTGGCATGGCTTCCCAACCAACACTTCCTTTCCATTGATCTTCACCTTTCCTCCACAGCCAACCTGCATGTTATAGTTATACTTCCCTCCATGCCCGCAACAAGCTCTCAGTGGGTGCACAAATCCTGCAAATTCCAACATCCACTCACAAATTATCTCTTTTTTACTTTTTCTTTTTAGCTTCAATCATGAAATGGGGAAGAACCGAACATACCAAACTGCTTAGCTCGACTGATAAGAGTGTACATGACAGAGTAGACATCTACATATGTGAGTGCCGCGTGTGGAAGATCCACTCGGAGTTGTGCCACAGCTTCTTTCAGCTTCTTGTTGAAATGTTGCGCCACTTCATTGAAAGGATTCGCACAACCAGCCTTGTCCACTTGTCCTGCTGTGATCAGAAGGCGATCCATGACATATGGCAGACAGCCGACCGGACCCGTATTGTGGATCCAAAATGATCTACCTCCTTGACCATACAAATACTGCAATAGACGATCACATTAGTAATTTCACCCGTAAAAGCTGTGAAGCTCCAGAGATTGAGACGATTATTCACCTTAACGACGGTTTTGAACTGGTCTAACACGTCGGGAATGTAAGCTCTAACTTCGTCAGTCGACATGTTGAGGAAGTAGCCGGCCGTGAGATCGTTCTGACCAATATCAAAGGTGTATAAAGCTCGAGAAAAGTCTTCCGCCTTCGGCAAAAGTTGCTTGAAAACTGCTCCTGCATGCGCAGAGTGACTTGTCCGATAAATCGTTCTACACCATTAGTCTATAATTTAAGATTTAGAGTTGAGAGAGTTTAATTAGCACCTTGTTTACGGAAGATCTGGGAGCGACGATGAAAGTCATTGAACTGGTACCACTGGACGTTCAGAGAGAAGGGACTAAAGCCACTTTGATGAAGAGTGGTGTTCTGAGGCCTAATAGTGGATCCAGCAGTGGCGAAGTTGGCTCCATGGCTGAAGTTCGAGCCCACTGCATCAAGGTAAGCACTCAGATATGGCAGCCCCAAGCTCTCAGCTGAAACCCACGACACAAAACAGAGTTATCTCTATATATGTTCGGTTCCATTTCTGCGCCCATACTAAATTCAGATAAAATTAGTGGAAACAGTGTAAGTGAATTAATTCAAAACCACGTCAAACTCACTTTCATCTTCAGCATATCTAACAACCTATATATATATATTATATAATAACTAACTATTAAGGTGGTATTCAAGTTGGTATATAAGATGGTCTTATTTATTTATTTATTTTAAATTTAGAGACTAAATTTTCCTAAACATAAAATTTTTTTACAAAAAGTAAACCTCGTCACAGTAGGAGGCGTGAAGCTCACCACTATACATGTTGGTGAGCTAGGGTGATGGACTCGCTTTTTTTTATAGCGCTCAAACTAAACATCTTCTAAAGCCAAAGAATCTTTTTATATATAATCACATTTAAGAAGAGAATAATGTAATATATACCAATGAGATGTACAAATCCGATAATCAAATCAAATTTTATTTAATATTAAATTTCATAAATTAGATTTCATCATCAATTATCGGGTTTCATCAATCATGAAACCTAATTGGATTTCATTCAGAAGCAGCAACGATAAATTAGGTAGGGATATTTTTAAATTTTGTTACCTTCAATCATCTTCTTGATAATCCAATTATTTGTACAAGTAGTATTTTTCTTAAGATCAAAAAAAGAATTATTGCACTACCCACTCTATTCAACCTTTAAGAAATGACCAACCACAATTCTTTATCAATTCAATGTCTACCAACCAACTACTATTCTTTCAATGTCTACCAACCAACTATTATTCTTTGAAAGTAATGGGTAATCTTTTCCTTATAAATAATTAAAAAAAATACTTAATGATCAAACAAGTACCCTAACTTTTATCAAAGATTAGTTTTAAAATTTTAAAAAATGCTATTAAAATTATTTTTAAATTTTTTTAGAAGTGAGTCTGAAGATAAATTTTTATGTATTAACCTAATTCACATATTTGGTAAATTTATTCAAATTATTGTGATTACAGATTCTCTTTAAAAAGGGTGTCACATCTTGATTACTTATTTGAGTTAGCATTCTACACTTAGCATTAAACCAAGCCCCTTAACACTAAGTAAGCCCTCCTTATCAAGTTTTGGAACCCCCACAAGCTAAATGCTTTTTTTTGGGTGCAAGGTGAAGTCCCTCACCTTAAAGGCCCTCCACACACTGCCTCATACATGTGAGAGGGGTTAATTAAGATACACAGTAGCGTACCATGTAGGAGGTACAGTACATGATGCCCACAAGGAGCCACCCTTATAGGAAGGTAAAACTCTCACACTGCAACTGCCATGACTCGAATCTACATCCTTGAGTGCAATCTATTACCTGAGAATTAACTATGCTACGCCCATGGGACAGCTAAATGCTTTTCTTGAATAAAAATTGGGTGAGTAGAGGTATATATAACCATCCACCTATTCTAAAATCTTCCATCTTAAATACATTTCAAAATACTTATCAACTACTAATATTCATCTTCCACCTACTACATTTATAAGGAATAATCTAGGAGATAGGAGAAATAAAAAACTGACTAGAATACGAAAAGGACCTTTTAAAATTATTTAAATTATTTTAAAATATTCTAGACTCTGTTGGAATAATCTTTATTATTGTGAAAACATCACATCATCACCCAAGTCAACAAATCAAAACTACATGTTGCTCACAAGAAATTAAACCCCTGAAATTCAGGATGTGACAGGTAGCCAAGAGGTATCTAAGGGGGTGAGTTGGATAGTATTTGTATATCCATGCCATTTTATATTTCAGCTTATAATTAAGCTTCAACTCCATCATCATTTTAGCTCATCAACATCCAAAATATGATCCTATCCATTCACTTTTCTCAAAAAGGGTAAGGAGGAATCTCCTTTTTTTTTTTATTTATTTTTCCCCCTTTTTGGGTGAATGAGATCACTTTGATTAGAACAAAACCCTTACCTTAAATTCAATAACCCATCAATGATTTGGAAACTTTATTTTCAGTCTAAACAAATAATTATGAGGTGGAAGGGGGCAACCTTACTTTTAGCTTCTCCTTCTTGGAAAATATTTATTAACTTTAAATTTGGTTAGTTTCTATTTAATAAGTTACTTAACTAAATATAGAGTCCTCAAGTTTTAATTTATATATATATATATAACATTTATATTATAAATAGCTAATGTTATGTTTGGATGGAGAGAATTAATAGAAGAGAAGGATATTAAGAAAGAAAGAGACATAATTTCCTATCTATATCTGACTTTGGCTGCATCGCCTGACAAACGCTATTCTATACGTGACGGCGGGGCCATGCACTAAATATTGCAACAGATTTGGTGCGGATTTTGTGTTCACAGATTGCAGTCAGCATCCCGCAAAACTACAAACTCTACTTGGAACCATGGCTTCACATCACTCCTCTCTCCCCCTCAATAATGTGAGAGAGTTACCAACAACACCTCAATCTCCCCTCATTCATCTATATCCAATCACATATAAAAACACATAGGATTTGGGTAAGATCATACAAGTAGATATATAGACGCTTTTTTCTATCTTTTATAACCGATTATTGTTTCTATCTGTTGTGGGTAGGGTCATGTGCTCTATTGATCAATGCAATGACAAGAGAAGAATTGCGTTAAAAAGAGCATCACAAGTGCATGAGACTTCACAGTCTGCAAAGATTTGAAAATATTTGTATTTATATATATATGCAATTAAAGAATTGGAACAGTGACCTTTCGGTCACAAAAACAATGATTATATACAGTTATCAAAGCTCATCGGGCTAAGATAAAATTTACAATTTTCAGTAAAAGATAATAAAAGATTCTTACTTGTAATCAACATATATGTCATGATATATATTTCAACTTTTAAGGACTGATATAAACAAAAACGATACTTGTGGAAGCAGCCATCATTAAGGATGGAGAGAGCATCATCAAGCGCCCGGTGATGAATAGAAGATGAGAATGGTAGGTAGGTACGTACCCATAAAATCAATTTTCAGGCGGCCGTCGCAGTACCTTCCGGCGGGGCCGTGGAAGAACGACTCTCCGTGGGGTGGAGGCGCCTGGCCGAAGGCCGCAGACAAGCCGCCGGTGTCGGAGTTGGAGTCGCCGAAGTTGAATAATGCTCGGAAATCACAGTCGGTGCTGCTCTCCCCGTGGACTGCTGAAAGTAACACCACCAGAGTGATGGTGAAAAAGCTCGGCCGGTGAGTCTTCATCGGAGAGATTTTGGAAGAGAGCGAAAATATGGGCAGTCAGGTGGAGGCAAGGTGTGTCTTATAAGCTTGGTGGGGAATGAATTTACCAAAGTGTTCCTGGCCATGGGAGAGACTTCCCCATGGTTTTAGAGAGTTAGGAGAATCGTTTGGTCCATTGAATAGGGCCACTTAAATTATTTGTTATGCACAGATCTCGGACGGGGATTTATCCTTTTTCTTTTCTGGAAAAATAAAAATATAAAGACTGTTAGACACCTCTAATTAATTGCACAGAAAAATCTATATTGTGAGGGTCATGGCATCATCTCATTCACCTTATAAATTAATTTGGACTATCACATGATGGAAATCAATCAAGCTCCAATAAAATAAATGAGATTACTCAGATCTCTAGAAACTGATAAAAGAACTCTTCTTCTGTGTGTCAAAAAATATATGATCTAAATGTACGTTACTAGATAATGATGAATAGGGTAAGGGACTAAGGGGTGGGTGACATGGGCTGGCTTTGTACTTTAGTTGAAATATAAACTTGGCTTCCAGGAGCTATTTCATTTATTTTTATAACTTAAGATTATTATTTTTGTGTTATTTTTTATCACTCGTATTCTTAATTTCTGTAAAGGAGATAAATTGTAAGTAGATATTTTGTCTTACTATGTAGAATAAGAAATTGAATCTATGACCTATTGATACGAATCTCAAACTTATGATGCTGAATCACTTAGTATTTGCATTGAGATTTTATCTTTCTGACTTGGACCCACTAGAAAGCAACAGCATTGCCAACTTTAAATTAAGAAAATATGAGTAATCATGATAAGAACAGTGCAAGGACTCCATGGCCCAATGGATAAGGCGCTGGTCTACGGAACCAGAGATTCTGGGTTCGATCCCCAGTGGAGTCGACCGTTTGCTTGTTTTTAGTCTTTGTTTATTAGAGTATGAAGTTGGTCCCCTCTTTACTTTCATCCATGGCGTGCCGCGAATTTTCTTCATTTAGATTCAACATGTTTCGTAGGCTTGGTGTCTTCGTGTCCACTCTTCCTTTATTTGCATGCTTGTATTATTGCTGGCTGAAATAAGAAAGGGAATGGCCCATCTTCGGATCATTCATGGCTGCACTGCATAGTCAAGCACTCGGGCTCCACTGTGTAACCGCCTCTGATCTGGTATGGTACTGATAAGTTATGATAAGATATCCTTCAGATTCATATATCTATACATTTAAAATTAAAAAAAGAAAATCCTACTTATTTCAAGTTTTCTGTTCCAATAGAATGGGTCTTCTTTCAAATTTTCAATGAGGAGAAAATTATGTTTTCAATCTTAAGAACTAACTTTAATAAAAAGTATTTGGGTCTTTAATTTATTGTATTTTGTCTTCTCTCTGCTTTGTTATTTAAGTTAAAGAAGATGGTTTGTGTGTGGCCCTTGTATGCATGGTGAAGGGGGACAATCATACAGTTTTCTTCTTCTATTTTTTTTAATGTATACATACTCACTAATGCACGAATGGAATATGCGTCTAAGGGGGACAATCATATACATTTGTTTCTTCTTTAATCATAATCCGTGCTTGTTAGACAAAATGTCAAGTTCGTATACATACATATATATATCTCAAAAAATTAATTTAATATCTTGTGAGCCGATGGCCCACGTATCAGACATTAAACTGATGATAAGAACAGATTCTACAGTTGATCTTAGCCAAAAGGCCGATAAAGGTATGCTGCTTTCTTCCAAGCCCCGTCTTCTCTTTCATTCATGCAATTCTCTCTGCTGTTGTTCCAGTTTGATTTGTATCACTGTGATATGTTATGAGATTGATGATTTAGATCGATACTATTATGTTCTATGGATTAGGTGGAGTGTTCAAGAGCTGTTGCCTGAGAGGAAGGATTTCTGTGATGCCTTGTACACACATTCGCCATTGGCCAAAATGATCTCACTGCTGATTACAAACTTGTTGAGAATAGTGACATTGTTACTGGTTCTCTAATCTGCTGTGATTTTGTTGTTTTTGATCAATATTTCATTTTTGCTTCGTTTTCTTCAGTTGGCTGCAGCAGAAATTAAGGAAGATGTTTCTTAGATAGATTATCAACACCTAAAACTCTGAGTTGTGAATATGTGAGCTGAAATTTAGGAGTCAAAAAGTTTTCTTTTAGTCAATAGCAGTTGTTGACTGTTGAAAAAGTTTATTTTGTACCAGTATATAACCTTATAAATGTGAAGAAGTTGTTCTGGTTTTTTCAGCACATAACTCTCCATTTCTTTGCTTCAAAAGGCTAACAACACATGACATGTCAACCGAACTAGTTAGGGCATATGTTCCTAATGTACAAGGTAAATTCTCTGACGTAACTGGAAATCACTTGGCTTGGTTTCTGGTTTTATTTCTCTTCTAAGAAGTGAAGTGATAATGGAGTTGTTTTCACAACGAGTATATATGCACGAGGAAGATCATTCTGGGTACAGAATCGTGGTCCAGTTGGCTGCCTACACTATGTTCTTGATCGGTTTTTGGTCACGGTGGCACAAGTCGACAAGTTTGGGTGTGCCAGTCCATTCAATGAGGTGGCTCAGTACTCCAATCTTAGATTAAAGGAGGCAATTAATCAACTCAGAGAGGATCTTTCTTTGGCAGCAATCACGTATGTTGATGTTAGTATGGCCAAGAAGCTCGGTAAAGTCCTTGAATTTCTGATTGCATCCACTTCTATTCCTCTATACAACACTAAATATATGGCATTGTCATTGAGTTTTAATGAAATTCCAATTTGAATTGAGAAATGCCGGGCAAAAAAACATGCAGAGAACACGAAATTTGGAAACAAAAAAAAAAATTGAAGTGACTTGGCATAAAAGATGAGGAAAGAGGTATATGTAAAACCATCCAAGACAAGAGAAGGAACAAGAAGTCTTTAACAAAAGAGTGGAGGAAGATCAAAATGAACTTGATAGAAAACTCTTAGGAATGGTATGAGTTAATAAGAGGCTTATAGAAAATATGGCTATAGATAGAAATAAATGGTGAGCTAGAATCCATGTAGCCCTGATTCCATCTAGTGGGATTAAGGGTTTTTATGTTTGTTGAGACTTGAGAACTGCACGACAAATAGACGTGCTAATGTGAACACTGTTTAGGCTTATTACCCCCCTCAATATTTCATTGCTGTTGGCTTCCTTGGTAAAACAACAGGATAAATCCTGCATGCACGCATACATATACAAATAATGATTCAAGCAATTGGAAAGGCTTGAATACAGCAGGTCGACTGATTCAAACCAAAAGTGCATCAATATGTTATTCCAGTTCATGTTTCTTGTGGCTAATGGTTTCAGTTCAGTTGCAGGTTATCTTTATTTCGTTTTTCTGTTTATGCATCGAGCCGATTAATCTTACTATGCAACGGGCAGGATTTGAGAACCCTCTCATAGCTTGCTGTGGTCGTGATGGCAAATATAACTAGAACAAATTCATTAAATGTGGAAGTAAGAAACGTGTGAATCGAACAGAGGTCATTGTTTCAAAATCCTGCAAAGATCCATTGGTTAGAATCAATGGGATGGAATTCACTTCACAAAGGCAGCTAACAGGTGGATCTTCGATCGAATCATCAATGGCTCCATTTCAGACCCACCAATTCCTTCAAATTTGCCTGTCACAGGATGGACCACTGAATCATCTGTTTTCTTTATGCTATGACTTTCCTTTATTTTCTGGCTGAACTTTCTGAAAATGAGATCACTGCACTTTGTTAATTTGTTACCAGGTAATAGCATTCATTGGCAAACATTTTTGGAGGCTATCCTAAAGCCTTCGTTTTCCTTTTTCTGCTGCTGTCAATTGTTGGTTTTAGATGATAGCCTTGGTAGAGACAATGTCACTGTTGACGCATTGAGACTTTCCTTAGTGTCATAGCAGATTTCATGGAGGGAATTAGCTGTCAATATACGTTTTTATAATTATTTTGTTTAATGTTTTACTCAGTCAAACTAGTTGCTTAAAATTAGGAATGTTGGCTATTGTTTTACTCAAGTCAAATTAGCTGCTTAAAATTAAGAATGTTGGCTGTTGTTTTAAAAGCATGTTAGGAGTAGTGGTGAAATTGGGAAATGGAGATCTTGTACAAACTGAAGGCAAAGGAACTGTTGTTTTTTATACTAAAAAAGGTACGAAATTCATCTTGGATGTTCTTTATATTCCTAGCCTTGATCAAAATTTGCTGAGTGTGGCTAAAGTGTTGAAGAAGGGTAACGAATTAAATTTTAAAGGTGAATTTTGTACTTTTTTTTATGCTGATGGTTGTGAAATTACAAGAGTAAAAATGGTTGATGATAGTTTTAGTTAGATCTTAATATGGCTACACAACACGTTTATGGTGCTAAAATTGATAAAATTTGGTTGTGGCATAGACGATTTGGGCACTATAATTAGAAATCTTTAGAATTTATGGAAAAAAATGGATTTATTAGAGATATATTGCAATTATTTTAAGTGACGATGTTTATGAATGTTGTCAAAAGGGTAAGATGACTAGAAAAGTCTTTCCTGTCATCAAGGCTTGGAAGGTAACTCACAAACTTGAATTGATCCACACTTATGTTTGTGGTCTAGTTAGCATCTTATCTCTCAATAGAAGTAAATATTTAATTTTTTTATTGATGATCTTACAAAAGTGGTTTGATCTCACAAAAATGGTTTGGGTTTATTTTATGGCTATGAAATCTAAGGTTTTCTCTATTTTCAAGAAGTTTAAGGCTTTTTTGAAAAGCAAAGCAGTTGTAGCATTAAAACCTTAAGATTAGATAATGGTATGGAGTACAAGTCCAGTGAATTTTAAAAGTTATGTGAAGATTTAGGCATTAATCATAAATTTATAGTAGCCTATACTCCACAACAGAATGGAGTCTCAAAAATGAAAAATAGGACTGTGGTTGACATAGTAAGGTGCATGATTTTTGAAAAGAATTTACCCAAAATTTTTTGGGTTGAAGCTGTAAATACAGCTGTCTATCTTCTCAATAGACTCACTACAAGGTATGTAAAGGGGATGACTCCTTATGAAGCATGTTTAGCCCAAAGCCATCTGTTCTACATCTAAAAATCTTTGGTTTAGTATGCTATGTTGTTGTACCAGCTGTGAGAAAAGGTAAATTGGATGCAAAGGTTAAATTGGGTATCTTTTTGGGTTATACAGCTCATTCTAAGGGATAGGACTTATAGTATGGAGACTAAAAAAATTCTGGTTTCTTGAGATTTTGAAATAGGTGAATTTGCTTTATGGAATTAGAAGAAAAATTTAGTTGAAAAGCAACCAGTAATTTTACCACATAAATTCAGTTTAGGAGGAGCAATTGAGTTTTCCAAATCTTATTTTGCAAATAAAGATAGTGATGATGAATCAAAACCAAATTCTCAAGTTCTAAAATTTAAATCTCTATATGAGATATATGAAAGTGGCAATATCCCCAATTCAGAACTAAATTCTCAGGTTCTGAAAACTAAATCTCTATATAAGATATATAAAAATTGCAATATCGGCAATTCAAAATCAACTAACTTTCTTGAAGCTTCCAAGCATGAAGAGTGGCAACAAACAATGAAAGATGAGATTGCGCAAGGATTGAGAAAAATCAAACTTGGAAGCTCACTACCAACCAACAGGAAAAAATGTAATTGGCATTAAATGGGTCTTTAGAACCAAGTTGAATCTTGATAGGTTTTTTTTTTTTTTTTTCAAGCATAAAGCCAGGCTAGTAGTGAAAGGATATGCACAAATGGCTAGTATGGATTATGGAGCTGCATTTGCACCTGTGGCAAGGCATGACACCATCAGATTATTACTTCTCTTTGCTACTAAAAAATGGATGGAATGTGTATCATTTAGTTGTCAAGTCTGCCTTTCTGAATGGCATTCTTGAGTAGGAGATTTATGTGTAATAGCCTCAAGGATTTGAAGTTGCAGGTCATAAAGATAAATTTTACCAATTAAAGAAGGCATTGCATGGTTTAAAGCAGGCTTCTCAAGATTGGTATGCTAGAATTGACTCTCACTTGATCCACCAAGAATTTAGGGGGAGTGAAAATAAGGCTCCACTGAATGTTAAAGTTTTTGAAGATGGTGAACAACTGATTATATCCTGGTATGTGGATGATATGTTGGTGACAAGAAGTAATTTTTAGCTTTTGAAAAAGTTCAAGCAAGAAATGCAACAGGAGTTTGAAATGTCTTACCTAGGGTTGAAGTTTTACTTCTTGGGAATGGAGGTTTATCAAATAGAAAAAGGCATTTTTCTTACTCAAAGAAAATTGCTTGGAATATGATTAAGAAATTCAAGTTGTAGCAGGGTAAATCAATTGCCAGAGCCGGCCCAACAGAGTTGGGGGCTTTAGGCGAAAAGGTTTATTGAGGCCTTTTAATATTAATTTTTTTAATAAAAAAATAAATAATATATTTTTTTACATAAATATTTCATCATTTTATTGAATAAAAAAAAATTAAAATTCAATCAACTATAAAATATAATAATCTCTTAACAATAATAAATTTTCAATTAAAATATAATGTCTCAAAAAAAAAAAAAGCCAAACAATTTACGATAATAAACAAAAAAAATAAAACTATTTTTTTTTAAAGTCTAAGAAGATCAGTGAGAGCAAAAAATTATACATTCATGATTCACTTATAAAGAGAAACAAAACAAAACATAACATTAAACTAATAGTATTAAAGGATAAAATTCACCAACAATAACTTTTCATTCTACAAATATGTATTGGACTATGTTCATCTTTATATAAAATTATTTTTTTTTGCATTTTGAGATGCAAAATTGTTGATTAAATTTTCATAATTAAGTTTATCTAATAAATCATGAGTTTTATGGGGAACACCATAGAATGGAAAATGGTAAAGGAAGTTAAAAAAATTTAAAATGTTTTATATTTAATTTTTAATAAAATATTAATTATTAAAAAAATAAAAAAATATATAAATATTACAAATTTCTAAAATTTGGGGCCTTCTAATTTGGGAGCCTAATGCCATGGCATAAATGGCTTCAAGGAAGGGCCGGCCCTGTCAATTGCAACTACACTTGTTCAAAATGAAAAACTAAGATTAGATGATTGGGAAGACAAAGTGGATGCTACTATTTTTAGAAGTTGATTAAGAGTTTTCCTTATTTGACTAACATGATCATATGTTATCAGCCACTTTATTATCCAAGTTTATGCACTCACCAAGTCAAGCTCACCTAAATGTTGCTAAAATAGTGTTAAGATACATTAAAGGCATAGCTAATGTTAGTGTGTGGTATGTAAAGAAAACTAATGCCAATTTGCAGAGATACGTTGATAGTGATTAGATTGGACGTATGAAAGATTGCAAAAGTACCTCAAAGTTATGTCTTCTCATTCAATTTAGGTCCTTTTCGTGGAACTCTAGGAAGTAAGAGGTGGCAGCTCAATCAACTGCTAAAGTTGAGTATATTTCAGCTACTGTTGCAACTAACCAAGCCATTTAGCTTAGAAAATTAATGTTTGATTTGGGAAAATAGCAAGGTGAGCCTTGTGGCACCCTTAGTCCTACCTCCGGGGTGCCACCATAATCAACGGTTATAACCACGACCCTTGATCAAATTTAAAGGTCGGCTATGCCCTTACAAGTTTGGGCACCTTGAGTGGGATCTAGCTTTCATCACATTCGCTCGCCGAGAACTCAAGCCTTAAAAGAAAATAGGTAGCAGAAGGAACTCAAATCTCGGTCAGGCTTGCTTGAAATCTCAGAGTTGTTACAAAGGCATGATGAAATTATGGGAGCAAACTTACATAAAATCCTTTGTTTTCCAACAAACAATCAAAAATCCCAACATTATGCTTAGTACTCATTCACCTCACATAAACTTATTATAAACCAAAAATACAACAGTATAACTCATGTCCCAAACAAAATAAGCAATTATACGAAACCTCAACCGTTGGAAGCTAAGTTGCTCAGAACAAGATACCATCTTGGTCTAACATGGCCTTTCATCTGCATCCAACGATGATGCATCCACTGTCACTGCCTTTCCCTTTATAGATCTTGGGTTATCTATAAGATTACCTATGGGGGGTAAGTCCTAAGACTCAGTAAAAATAATATGTAAAATAAAAAATCACAGTTCATAACAAACATAGAAAAATATGAAATGAATCATGCATGCAGGCTCGTCTATCTCATCCATCTCATACTTTTGGTGGCCCCGTATGATTTTCCCTAAAGCTCAACACAAGCTCTGTTTAGTCTCCAAAATCCATAATCTCATGTCTAGGCACTCTCCTCTCATCATATGCAAGTCATGATCATGCAATTTGCACAAAGAACATATTAACCCTTATCTTGCTTTTAATGCTTTGATAGTACTTTTTGGTCGAATTTCTCCAAAGTATTAGAAACATCGATGTCACATTTCAAAAATTTTCTAATAAAAATTAAATATAATAAATCAAAAGTATTATTTAAATAGGTAAACTAAAACCAACTTTCATCTAATTTTAATCTTTTCGCACCTATTTTGTTCCTTAATCACGCCTGCTGCTTACTTCTCCCAACTTTCCACTTTCACACATTCTGAGTTTTTCCTCCACCTCCATGTATTTGTAGGCGATTTTCCTTGCTTCCTAAGACTTTAAGCTTCCTATTTCAAAATCCCTCAGCAAAACTCCATGTGTTGTCATCATGAACTCTACATGATCAATCTAATCCAATTAATTTCTAATCCCTCCCTCATCCATATGCTAATCCGGTTTATCTCAAGTTCATTTCATTCAAACTCCATTTCACGTGTTTCTTTGATCTCACTTCGGCAGGGCAGTCTAATCAAATTAACCCTACTCCTATCCTACATTCTATTTGCAAGTTCCACGTGGCTTCAATTCACTGCAGAGCAAATCCTAATTTAAGGGATTTTGCTACAAGTACATCGTAGGTTACAGGCAAGACTATAGAAAATGATGAAATGATGAAAATACCCTTTATTTTTTACTCTTCTTTCTCATCTCTCTCCCCTCACCCAGCGACCCCATAGCTACTTCTTCTATCTTTTCTCCCTCATTTTCATGGCTGCCTCTAACAACCGCCTTCCTCCCATCACCTCGCCGCCTCACCTCTCACTCGCCGACTACCACTGCATCATCTTTCTCCGCTACAAAGAGGGAGGATGCAGCGATGGTCGATACGGCAGTCGAGGCAGCAAAAGGTGAGTCAGCGAGAGGAAGACAACAACAAGTGGTTGCCTTAGGGGAGATAATTTTATAATAGAGTGAGGGGTATTCTCATCATTTTATCATTTTTTGTAGCCCGTGATGTACTTGTAACAAAATCCTAATTTAGGACCAGCTCATGTGCTGCTTTCATTGCTTAATTCCCATCACATTAAATGCTCTAGTTGTCATCACATCATCAACTAGAAACAAATCAATGGCTGACACCACCAAAATGACGTCGTTTTCACTCTTGGGTTGCTATTCCTAGCAAAAAAATTTACCCTTTGCCTGCCCGTAGACTCGAACCAGTGACCTCTTGCTTCCCCATACACACGTGACCACTTGAGCTGCAAGTCTTCCCAATTGCATATATGCAATAATTAATTTTATATCAATCCTTAATTTTAGTATCTCGAATTACACTTAGATCTCGAAAATTTCAAAATCTTTCAATCACCTTCCAATTTAAAAACACATTAATTTTAATTTCTCTCATTAAATTCTTCAAACCCACAAATCACCAATAAATAATCTTAAACTCAAAAATTATTTTTTTTTTCCAAAATATTGGGATGTTACAAGCCTACTCTCATTTTATATGATAAGAAATATGCCATTCCTATTACAAATAATCATGTGCAATATTGTAGAACTAAGCATATTAAAGTCAAATTTCATGTCAAAAGATAAGCAAAGAAGAATCAAGACATTAATGGGTTGTTCTCTTTGTGTTTTAATTTTCAGTTTTGAATTCATTTTCAATTTTATGTTTTGAATGCCTTTTTTGAGATTGCTGAGAACGTGTTTTTTTTTCTTTTTTTTTTGTCTATAGTATTTTTCGTATTTTGAAAATTTTGAGCATGTTTATAATGAAAACAACCAAAATGACTTTTTGTTATTTTGAGTTTTTTTTATAAAATTTTTTCTTGTTTTTAAAAATGTATTTTTGAATATATAAAAATAAACACGTTTTCACTATTTTGGAAAATTAAAAACTGAAAATAGTTTTAAAACAACAAAGAGAACAGATCCTAAGTTATAACATTGTAAGTCTAAATTGCAAGTTGTAGATATGCTCACCTAGGCACTTCCAAGTAACAGATTTGAAGAATTGAGAAGCAAACTTGTTGTCTCAAAGAAAAGTCTCTCAGATGAGTGTTGATGCATTAAGACTTTTCTTAGTGTCATTGCAGATTTCATGGAGGGAATTAGCTATCAATATATGTTTTTATTAGGGGTAATAGTAATAAAAAGCCAAACCTTTTCACGTTTTTGCAATCTAATCCAAACATTTTAATTTTGACAATAATGTATCAATTTGAACGATTGTGTGTAATTTTATCTCAATCTCGAATCTGATTGGAGAAGTGTGTGCCTTTGCTCAGATGACACGTCATCTAACATTTTGAGTGGGAATGGTGTGTATATGTGTAAAAAATTAAAAATTAAAAATTATGTTATATATATATATATACAGAGAGAGAGAGAGAGAGAGAGAGAGAAAGAAGGGAAGGGGATGGAAGCGACAACCGATCTCAAAATTGGAAGCAATGATGAAGACCGATCTAAAAGAGAAGGCGACAAAGAAGCTGAAGGTTAACTGGTCTCCTTTCTCTGTAATTTTGGAATAGAAGCTTAGAAAGAGAGAGATGGGGCTTTGGAAATGGTGAGAAAGTGAATTGGGTTTCTTCCAATGTCTATCTTGTGTTGGATGCATGAGGTGGGAGAGAATAATTTGTGCCATTTTGGCCACAAAAAAAGACAAAACCACCAATGTACAAAAACAATTATTGTAGAAGAAGAAACAAGAAACCAACAAAATTCTCCAAAAATGGCCATCACTGCCTATTTCAAGATCTCCCTAATCATTTCCATTTTTGCTTGCTTTCTCCTTCTTGCTTCCTCTGTTTTGTCCCACTCCAACAACAACAGTCGGTTCAACTAGACTTTCGAGCCAGGCCATGAGCAGAAGAAGCTACACATCATTAGAGCTCATCTCAAGAAAATCAATAAACCTTCCGTCAAAACCAGTTAACCTCTTCTTTCTTTGTCGCCTCCTCCTTTCAGATCGACCTCGATCGCCGCCTCCAATTTCCAAATTAGTTGCCACCTTCCTCATCGTTGCCCGTCCATCCCATCCCCTACCCTTCATTCTGTCTATATATATATATATATATACTAGCGTATACCCGTGTTTAAAGACACGGTATAAATAATAAACAAAAATAGTTATAATTTATACGTATTATGTTAAAATTTATACATATTAAGCGCTCTACAAAACTCAAATAATAAACAAACATATAATATTACAAATCAAAATATAAGAGTAAGTAAAAAAAAAATTGTAAACATTGAACAAAAAACAGAAATTAAAGTTATTGTATACTTGTTAACGTTTTATAATAAAAAGAAAAAGTATCACCCTGTATTCTGTATACCAGCATGTATTCTACAATTAAATACCAGCATGTATTATACAATTTCAAACAAATCAAATATATTGTGCATTATTTTATATTTAATTTTTTTTTATATTTGATTTGTTTGGAATTGTATAATATATGCAGTACTCTACAATCTAAAAGAAATTAAAATTAAAATGCACACCAGTTAGTGCTACTAACATCAAATTATAACTACATAAGAAAAACAAACATTATATTATCATGCAACAAAATAGTGGGTTAAAACTTTATAAAAAGTAGGTTAAAACTTTTCAAAATATATATGCTTTACAAAAAATGTGTCAATAACATGTCTTCAAATATGTGCTTGCCCAAACTTCCTCCTCATTACTTTCCAAAAAGTCTTTGTATCAACTTGTATATATCCCCCCAATGAGGAACATGCACAACAACCTGATAATTTGTGAAAACAAAAAAAATATAGATTAGTACATTTGTTGGAAATATATATAAATCAAAATACTTTGAGATTGAAATTACATTATTACATCCCCATCGAAGCAAGCTAATCGTATTTCTCCTTTTAAGTTCCATAAATTTTTCGATCCAATCCTACAAAAGTCCATATTTTAAATTATTATTAAATTAAAATTTTATAAAAAGTTATATAATCAATAGAAATAAATCTACTTAGTTACCTTCTGATAAAACGTTTTTTAATCTACATAGAACACTATAACAACACTTTAGGATAAACAATATTTGTAGAGAATCCAAACTATCTTTAAGGATGAGAATACTTATACGATCAAAGGATATGCATTTGGACAATGCCACATATAATTACCCATGGCTAAACACTGGCATGCGCAAATCAACCCTAACAAATTGAACAGATTGTCCTTGAGATTTATTAATGGTCAAGGCATATGCCAATTGGATTGAAAATTGACGTCTTGTCATTTGGAAAGACATTTCTAAAGAAGATGGTGTCAAAGATATCCTTGGTATGAATGCCAAATTGCCAAACTTTTGTCCAGTTAAAATTTGAACTTCAATTATGCGAGTGTCGCACCTAGTAACCATCAATTTTGTACCATTACATAGTCCATCTTTCGGTGCAATGTTTCTCAATAATATTATAGGATAATCCACTTTCAACTCTAACTTAAAAGTATATCTATCTGTAATGGTCTGATCAATTTTATTATCTTTAAACATTTTATTTGCTGCAAGATAAGTACATAATTTCCCTGGAAAGATATTCAACGTAGTAGTATTAATGTCACTGATATTATCGTTACGTGAAGACAGAATTGTGCGTTCGGTTAAAAATGTTGGGGTTAACGTCTCTATCATATTCAACTATAGGTAAACTGTAGAGAATAATTCATTCAACTATTGACATTTGTGTATTGTTGATGGGAGGTTGACGATTTCTTGAGGATTGATCCCAATTTAAAAAAAGTGAAATCAATAAAAAATTAAGAAAGTAAACACAATTTATTAATTTAAAACAATCTATATAATAAGGAAAAAGGTTAAAATAGTGTTACCTCCATCAAGAAATTTGCAAATTTAACATTTTCATGGCCTTCATGATTCAAGCGTATATTCAAATCCAAAGTTAAGATATGTATATGCTTTCATAAAACATAGTGTCTTAATGATGTATTCACGATTTGCTCATGAACTCCTTTGGGTATAACTGGTAAGATTTGTCAAGAGTCTCCACCAAGAACAACAGTAATACCCTCGAATAGCTTTTCACTATCACAAATATCCCTTAATGTACAATCAACCGTCTCAACGCAATGTTTATGTTGCATAGGAACTTCATCCCAAATTATAAGTTTTGTTTCTCTAAATAACTCAGCTTGTAATGATTGTTTGAGAAACCCACAATTTGAATTATCCAAGACATCTAATGGAATGAAAAATGTTGAATGTGCAATGCGACCTCCTACCAATAACAATGATGCAATTTTAGATGAAGCCACAATAACAACGATATGCCTAAGGTTGCGACATTTTAATGCAATCGTATTGTATATAAATGTTTTTCCTGTTCTAGCACCCCCATTCAGAAAGAAAACAGTTATTTTATTTTGAAAAACTGAAGATGTGATTATGTTATAAACATTCCACTGTCCATTGTTGAGACAATCAATAGTAATTTGTGGATATGTTTGTTATGCCTCACTCTGTAGTTGTTGATGTTCGAATTTCAATCGATTACCAACTATTACACTCCAATTTGCAGTAGGTTGTGCCATGGGTGTGAAATCAACTAAACTTTTGCCTGATTTATGAAGCATTTGATTCAAAAGATAGAGACCATAATCTTCAATTTGAGTCTCAATTGAGTTAGAAATGGCAAACAATGTACGAATCTTATGTGTAAAGTCATCACATATATGCGTTGAGAATTGATTTCATAATGCATATGGATTTAGTGGAGAGCACTAGGTGAGAATAATACTAAACAGTCTCCTCAATTGAAACATTGTATCCATTCTCCATCATCTTCTAAAGCCCCCTTGCAACACATGCTAATTTAAATGTGTCATACACAACATTATCGACCATGCATAAAGGCTGAAAAGACTTTGGTCCTTTGACAACAGCTAGTAACAAACGTAGATAAAATATTTCACCACAATTAAGGCTAGCAAAATACATTCTACCAATTGCATATCCCTTTTCTCTTGATTTCCATCTCTTTTCTGACTTGAGCCAAACAATGCTATGAAAATTCTTGATAAGTGAATGGACATTCATCTTTATTGCCAGCACAATAGGCAAAGAAGCCAGTAAGAGTTGACATTTGTTGACCAACTCTAGATTGAATCGTTTCTAATGACTCTTCTGGGTTCAAAACAACATGATACATTCCAAGTAAATGAAGTGTCAATCATACAACTGTTGGCATTTCTATATGCAAAGGATGACCAAATATTTTCCAAGCAGCTTCTGAAGGTCCAATATACCTTACATTAAGATATTGTTGAAATCTCATTTATCATTCCTAATACCATCGTTGTACGATCATAACCCTTATAAATGTACTTATGTATATACTTAACACATCTCATCCCAGTACAAACTTTCACATTTATATGACAGTTAAAAAGTTTAGAAAGATATGCATTGTATGGTACGACATCCCTGTTATCAATTTCTTGCCCCCTCACAGTATGTACTTGACCAGTATTGCGATGATGATAGATATAGTTGTTGTTTCTGCGAAAACTCGAGGGTATCTCTTAGTGCATCTATCATTTTCCATACATGATGCTTGCGGATTTTGAGCACCACACGGTCCATGTACCATACAACATTTGATAGTTTCAAAAAGTATAGGATAATCTTTTAGGTCTAGAAATTCTGCACGGACTAATTTGTCTACTTGAGCACATGTCCGAATTTTGTCTTGGCTCTTAAGAAATAAAAGTGCATGCATATGAGGGAGGCCTTGTTTTTGAAATTCAATTGTAAAAATATGTGCAATTTTATTTTCAAACACTTTATTTGTTTCTATCTCCTTCATCAAACATTTTCGCTTCAACTCAAAAACATAAACAATTAAATTAGGACGATCAACAGGTTTTTAATGTGGTAATAATGCTGAAGTAATTTCTGGCCAATTGAAATTTGCAGTCATGGTAAGAAAAATATCTAGGTGTTGGTTGTATGACATGATAGCCATTGAATCTTGAAATATTTCAAACATATGTCAAGGACTTTCAGTAAACAAAGATGGCAAAACAAACATTTGACCAATTTGATCAGGTCGCATATAATCTGGATCCATATCATTAAGTTTGTAGTATGTCAATCGATTTTGCTCTGTTGCAGCCCAAGCATTTACCAAAAACTCTTGAAATAGTTTCCCACCTCTCAAAATTGTTGAATACTCTGTGGGTCGTTCAAACAAATGATAACTATAAAAATTTATTTGAGTAAGTTAATCAATTGAAAGTCGATCATATTGAACGTTCCACAATTTCAACTTAGGTTCCCATCCAAGCTCACCATATGAAAATATAGAATATAATGTAATGGCAAGTATGTTGGGTAACATTCAATAATTTCCATCAACTCATTATTTCCTCAAAAATGTAAAATAATATCTTTCATTCCACTTACCTCTGTTCCATCACCTAGTATCACAATCACAATCTCATCTATAGTTGGTAGGTTATACCGACGTCGATCAGTTGTTGAATTGTAATGAAGATGAGCAAGTAGATTGTGCCCTGTCGAATCTAATTGATGTAAAATGGCATGAGTCTAGCGAAATTTATCTATAAATGCATTAACTTGCAACAAACTATGCTGAATAGTTTTGAAAACATCACTTCTTAAGTTAGGATTTATACGATTACGAATTTCTAAAGCTGAATAAGGATCATAGATATAAAGTTAAGTATAACTCACATCCAGTCCTAGTTGTGGTTGTAGTGATCCTGTTTGATGTCGCAATTTCCCATGAATTATGAATTATGTAAGGCCCATTCCACTGAGTACTCTAGGATCCAATGTAGCACCAAGACTCGTAAAAGCATTAGCTGCATTGTACACTCGAGTATAACTTCAAAAGGATTTCGATTGATCATTATTCCCATCATACAACGCCTGAAGTGGTGGAGGAGGTGTAATAAGTAAAGATAGCCTAATCTTTCCTTCCAAACAGCAAGTTCCGAATAAAGAATGCTTTATAGATAATCTTGTCAATTTTTCATCCATCCAGTGTAAGGCTGAACAATAAGGACATACTACATCCATCTTACCAAGATAATTGCGGCAAGAATCTTTGTGTGCTTGGGCGTCAATTAATGTACTCATAGGAATATCTTCTAATTCATCATCAGTACATAGATCTTCTTGAAGAAATTGATTTATAAGAGTAGACCTACAAATATTTGTGTATAAATTAAAATTTGTAAAGCAAAACGGTTTGAGTAAAAGTATGTATGTGAAGATTATACATGGTAGTTTATCGATTCCTTTGTGGAGCCAAAGATGTGCTTGCATAGAAAACGAACATGTAGAATGATGGGAAACCATTGTTCATTTTTGTGCCGAATGAGAATCTTTAGTTATTGTTTCTCACTCCAAGCCAGTGCAATCGCGATGAATTGGTGTTAAAGAAAGTTGTCTTAGTTGAACACATTCTTCTGATCCCTCTTGTTCTTGTTGCAAACATTGAAATTCAAAGTATGAATTTTGTTTTTTTTCACACTCTCGTCGTGCACATTGGGCTAATGCAACTTTTGATATTACATTATCATTTTGTGTCTAAAATAAAAATATTTTATCATTGGTGCAAAATATGTAAATATTTTGTACTTAAAATGAAACTATCTTCTTTTTTTTTTCCCTTTTTCTTAATTTTTTTTATATTTTATTTGTTTTATATCTTTAATTGTGTTATCTTTATTTCTTCATGCATTTTATTTTTTATTAAAAAAATAAATAAGAATTAAAAACCTATCTTATTTAGTTTCTTATTTCTTTATATAATTTTTTCTTTTTTCCTATTCTCTTCATATAAATAGCAACTTATGGATGGTACATTATAAATGCACATGTATCCATGCAAAATAAAAATAAATAAATTTAGAAAATATATACAAATAATAGCAAGTTATAGGAAAACATATTACAATCATTCTATAAAAACAATACAAAACAACAAATTGATTTTAGCACTGATACCACTTGACATGAATTTGTCATTCTCTTATTAGAAAGAGCCATATTTTCTTTTCCTTTAAACATTGGATTGACCTTTTCTTTTGTCTGACATATATAAATAAAATATTCAAAAGATTAAAAAAATCTTATATAAATAAAATACATACAATGTTGTGACTTGATTTTGTACTTACCGCACGAACACATATAACATTAAGGTCATGCTCATCACGAATGACCACACCAACATTTCTAGATGGAATTGTAGGAGCAGACCTACAAAAATGGATTGTGAACAAATTAAAATCTATATAATAAAATGGTAATAGTAAGAGTATATATTTCAAGAATTAAACATAATTATTTACCAATTTCGTGTTAAAGAAGATTCTTGTTCTTGTCCCAATTGGTATGCAGAACATGATTTTTGATTTTTTTCACGTTCTCGTCATGCACGTTGGGCTAATGCAGCTTTTGATAACACATTATCATTGTGTGCCTAAAATAAGAATATTATATAAGTAGGCGCATAAAATGTGAAGATTATCTCCTCTCTTGCTTCTATTTTATCATGTATTTTTTCTTCCTTTTAATTTACTTTTCCTCTTCACTCAGTTGAGTTGTTAGTCACATAAGAACTAATACAAAATAATTTAAAAATACATTAAGTACACAAAACTGCAAACTCACTATGCACTTGTTAGTTTAAAGACGCTACCCATCTTTTTAGCGTGTAATATTTTATATCTTCCTTTTCACTTTTCTTGTTCTTTCCTTATGAACTTCTTATAAGAAGAAAAAAAAAAGTGCCTAGAATTATATTATGTAGTTTCCTTTTCATCACATATTCGTTTTCTTTTCTTATATTTTTATTATGCTATGTTGCAAATGCAACATGTGTTTTTCTTTTATTCGTTTTCTTCTCTTTTAATAGACAAAAATATTAAAAATTCAGATTAATACTTACTTTAACATACTTCAAAAAAATATTTCACATTCAATAAAAAGAATTTTGAATAAATATTTTAAAAAAAATTAAAAAATGTACATAAAAAAGAGTATATGACACTATGCAATTCCTAAAAAAATCTATATGACAATATTTGAAAAAGAAATTTTTAAAAATTGTTGAGAAACCATACCACAGGATGTGCATTTTTCTTTTCTTTGCCAGAAGGGATAACCTTTTATGTTTCCTTTGATATTGCTTTGTCTTTTTCTTTTGCCTTTGCCTATAATAAAAAATAAGTATAATATATTTAGAAATTATTTTTAAAATGATAAAAAAATGCATATCCAATGTTCAAGTGACTTTTAGGCTTATCTTACAAATGCGAATAGTATTGAAGTCACGCTCATTAAGAATAACAACATTAACATTTTTTTGTTGAAGAAATCGAACCTATACATACAAACACTTTAGAGTAATAAATAAAACTTTATACACATAAATAAAAAAAATAGTAAAGGGAGTTGATATTACGGTTCGGTGTAAGTCTCCATCCACCTATAAAGTATGAGAAAAAAAAGCATTTCATTAGAAGAAAATTAGATATGATAAGTTTAACAAAACAAATAGGCCTTATATATTATAAGAGAGGTACTTAAATTTATATCAAGAAAAAAAAATTTACTTGACCAAAAATAATGATATTGTCCATAATTGTTGTACTTCAACCTAAAAATGTTTGGTTATATAATTTTAGACACCATAAAATAAAAAATTAGCAATAATAAGAGTTAACATGGATTTCATTGACAATGAAATATTATTTTCAAATCAGTTGCTACCAAATCATATAATAAAATTCAATATTTTATTTAAATAAATAACTACCATGAATAGAAAATACTTAACAGATTACAATCAAGAGGAGAAAAAAAATATAAACCAAAATGATAAAAGGCCAATCCATTGTTTAGAATAGATGTATTTTAACACTCATATTAAAATGATAAAATCAAAATCGGAACATAATTTTATAGAAATGAAATTAAAACCAAAATCAAAACCTAGTATGAATAATTATCACTTTGAAAGTCCAAACATAAATTTATGCACAAAAAAAAAAAAACAAATTTCCTTTTATATAATTATCTCTTCCTCAATCTAACCACTTTTATAGATTAATCTTTAATTCACTGATTAATTAATCACGCCTTCTTCATTGATCAAAAATATAAAATATACTTTTTATCAAATAATGTTAATTATGACACATTTATTATTTAATCATCAAATAAAATACTAATGTGGAACTCCTCACAAATGACCCAAATGAATAGAATGTTTGCAAGATTTCCTTTTATATGCAACTCAATAATCGGTGCCCATTTTAAAAAATTAGCTCTTATGTACTGCTATTAAAATATTTTTTTAAATGACCTGACAGACCCCTATCCCTACCCTCATCAAATACACATAATTGTTAAATAGGCAAATTGTTTAAAGAAAAACTTTTACTTTTATACTTTTATTAATTGTTAAATATTATCTGCATGACTATGTACCATCTCAATTATTTTTGTCATCTCACCAATGTTTTTTTCACATTACTATTTAAATATAGACTCTGTATTTGAATCAATACTATATATGGCCAGATATACTCAATTTTATGAGTAAATCATTAGATTCATACTTATCAAATTCATATCAAACCAAATAATAGTCTTCTTTCTTTCCTTTCCTTTTCCTTGCATAATATTGGATTCACACTCATAAAAAGGAGTTAAAGGAGACTTGATGATTAACAAATAATGTCACATTTTTTAGTGCATAGTGATTTTTAAAAAATATTTTTTATTTATTTTACTTGAAAGATATTAATTTTATTAATGAAATTTAAACTCGTGATCTCTAAATTATAATATATTTTTATTATTAATTTTTTAATTTCAATTTTACTTATAAAATAAAAAAAAAATGCTAGTTTTCGCTTCAATTTTTGTTATTTTTATTTTAAAATAGTGATAGAAAATCATAACCCTCCACAAACACACACTCACACACTATTCTGCTTAAGATATTTTGGATTGAAGATTATTATACTTTGAGATTGGATAATTCTTTCTGTAAAGTAGAAGGTAGTGATGAACAACTAATGTAATAATCCTTTAGGAGATCCGAGATTTGCTGCCCCCCTCCCCCAGGATGGCTACAAAAGTCCTCTAATTATACTGTTGGAGGACTACAGAGTGGCCCAAAATTAATGGGTGTTAGTTTGGTGAGAAACCCCATGTGGGTGTTGAAAATCTTCCAAACACTCTGTCGACTTCTATGAGAAAGTCCACGGATTCGGCCGCATCAAACACCCCGATGTTTGTATTAACGGAACTTGGTCTCTCTCTCTCTCTCTCTCTCAAATCAATATACATTTGATATATGATGAAGTAGTAAACTAAACTGTGTCGCTATATTTATGTGTGTGTGTGTGTGTGTGCAAGCTATACAACTATATATACAGTAACCATACAACCAGTGACCGTGGATATAGATAAGTTCTATATATATCCAGTAAATTCTACATATACACAATTTATATACATAATGAATCAGTGTATATATATACACAGTAAGTTTTATTTTTGTCACCTCACCATTGTGTATATAGATAAGTTCTATATATATACAGTAAACTATATGAATGAGAGATACATACACACACAGTGACCACGAATACAACTTATCTCACACAGTTAATGAGAAATACATACTTTGAGCAGCGATGGAGCTTTATACACACACAATGACCACGGATATACACAGTGAATGAGAGATACAACTTATCTCACACAGTGAATTAAAGATACATATTTTGAGCAGGAGGCGACAGACAGCTTCATGCGTAGCGGCCAAGAGGCGGGAAACAAGTTCGGCGGACAGTTGAGGGAGTGGGAGATGAGGAAAAATAGAGAGAGAGGTAGTGAGTGAGGGAGTGGGAGAGCGAGAAAGAGAGAGCCAATGAGATGGCGGATGGGTAGAGAGAGTGAGAGACAGTGACTAAAGTAGTGGGAGAGAGAGAAAGAGAGAGACAGTGATGCATTAAGCCGCCCACATGTCCATCAATCATATGTAAATTAAAAATTTTCATTTCAGCCATATATTTGATTTCAGCCGTCCACATGTCCATCAATGATTCTCAATCATATAATTCATTTGTGTTTGGGCGAGAAATGAAATTCATCCTAATCATTGATTAACATTCAAAATTCATCTTAGCCATAGGATATTTGATACATTTTAGACATTTTCAAAAATCATTCTGCTATATTATATAGAATTTAATCTAATATTTTATTTTTATTTTTTTTACACGTGTAACTTGAGATCTACTCAAAATATTTTAAAATGTCAAATAACATGTCACTTAAGCAAAGGCACAAGTCTTTTTAATCAGATTTGGATTTTGAATAAAATTACATCTAATTGATTAAATCAAAATTAAAACATTTAGATTAAATTACTAAAATGCTAAAAGATTTGGCTTTGTACTGCTATTACCCCTTATTATTATTATTATTATTATTATTATTATTATTATTATTATTAATGTTTTACATAGTCAAATTAATTGCTTAAAATTAAGAATGCTGTCAGTTGTTTTAAAAGCAAGTTAGGAGTGACGGAGACAATTATGGCCCTATTCTCTCTTATGTAAATTTATTGTATATAAGCATTTCAATGAAATTAAAATAGGTAACGTATTTTTTTCTGTAATTTTATGTTCTGCCTTATTTTCTATAGATTCTCCTTTTATGCTTGGAATGTGATAGTTTGGAGTTGTAGAAATAGTCTTTTTGGAAAAAGGAAAAATAATGGTTATGAGTGGCATTGAACTGAATATCAAACAAGTATACCTTCCTTTCCTTTGTACCCACACTCAAAAATCCCTTGCAGTTGTACTTGTAACTCTTAGATAATATACATAGCACACCATCCTCATCCCTATTATCTGATGGATATCCATCAAGTACCCATCGTCGTTAAATTTTAATTAAAAATTCTCTTTATTTTTTTCTCTAAAATTTTCAATTAAAATTTGGAGTTATTGCATTTTTAGGTTAAGATTTGTCTTATCTTTTACTCGGCTAACTGATATTTCAATTGTCAATTGTGACTAACTTTAACCTAACTGTAATAGCCCGCCTTCTAGGGCATGTTATACCTTAAGAAATTTGGCCTATTTTTTTTTATTTTTTTTAACATTATTTAAAATTCCCTAAGACCATATCTAGTGCTAGATGAGATATCTAGGCTAGAAAATAAATGTAAAGCGGAAGCTGAATCGAACCTACTTATGGTAATGCATAATTTAATAACTGTACATGCCATTTAATACAAATTAATACATAAAGCGTTTGATGATAGAACAATATATACAATTCTTAAGCTAATCCTATTATAACATAATACATTTACTTGCATCTTGATGTCTCGTGTCACTACACATCACCAATCTCTGAACCATCTCTGCAAGTCCTGGCTGGAACGTTGAATGTTCCAGGGGTGAACCCATGTTAGATGATGAACCATCTAAGTAAGAATACCAAATGCAATGCTATAAATGTATGCAATGTCTTTCATCGTAGGTGTCAACTACACCTCTCATGCTGTCTATCATTTTAGCGGCCACCTCTTTCGAGGTCGGGGTGTATGGGTGCACCCTTGATAGGTCAGCAGTGCCAGTTCGTACTCCATACAGCCTCATATGCGTGTGGTCAACAATATCGTTATGCATGTATGCATTTCATAGTCATGCCATTAATGTAGTCTACGTGATGATTTCATATCATAGCATGTCAATATGATAAAAGTAATTACATTTATAATTGTATTAAATTCAGGCAGCATACTTACAGCTAATTTGTCTCGAACTACGTGCCAAGCGGCTATCCCTTAATCTCCTTGCTCACAAGGACTCCTACAACATAGATTTATTTTTAGAATACCATTTGCTAGTTTTTCATAATTTCTTCCATTTTTCTTTTATTCCTAAGCTTTATTTCTTCCAAAATTACATAATAATTATCTAGGCTTCATAAAAATTTACTTTCTTTTTACCAATATTCCATAAATAATATTCTTAGTATTCTGGAATTTTTCTTGTAATTTTATAACTTTAATTCCTAGTTTCCCTTATTTCATAATAGCTAAATATGTAATTATTACATAATAATTACCTAATCTTTCAATTTATTAAATTTATCTTCACTAATATTTCTTAAATAATACTTATAACATTCTGAAATTTTCTTGGAATTTTCAGACTTAAAAAATCCTATTTTTTCTTTATTTCCATAATAGATAAATCTACTTAAATTACATAATAATTACCTAATCTTTCAATTTATTAAATTTATCTTCACTAATATTTCTTAAATAACACTTATAACATTCTGAAATTTTCTTGGAATTTTCAAAATTAAAATCCTATTTTTCTTTATTTCCATAATAGAAAAAATCTACTTAAATAATTAATAAATTTATCATTTTCAGAAAATTATACATTAAATGAATCATAAATAATATTTCAGATTTAGTAATAAAATTTTCAAATTTTATTTCATCTATTTTATTTTATTTTCTTTTCTGTTGGGCGCGTGAGCTGCACGTGCCTTCTTCCCACTCGCGGGCGCGTGCAGGTCACGCGCCCGACTGGTTCTTCTTCTCCAGTGAGAGCTTCGTCGCCGGCCGGGGATTTGACCTCTAAACTCGATTTTTCTACTCCTAATCTCTAGATCTCGACATTATGAACACATTGGTACAAAAATTACAAAAAAATAGGATCGAACTTACCTCGAATCGGCCGAATACCCCTCGGCTCCGGCGAGTCGCGCGTTTTCCGGCGAAGCTTCGATTCGCCTTCTCATTTGCTCAGTTGGCCTCCAAATTCTCCAGAAACGATGCCCACGACTTGAAAATCAGAACCCCACTCTCCAATCTCACAAAATCACTCCCAATCGACTGATCTAAGCCTCGAAATTTTCGGATGGGTTGGGCAGCGCGAACTTGACTATTTATAGCCCATTTTCGACATGCTTTGCTTCCCCATCGACGGCCACGCGTCCCAGAGGCCATTCCCCAGTCTTGTCGGCATTAAAAACCCCACTTTTGCCCCCAAGAAGCAAGTTACAAGCGTGACCATGCTCTGGCCGCGCACTGTTTCTGCAATCCGATTTTCACTTTTTTTTTATATATATTTATTACATATATATATATATCATACGACCTGCATATATACTTACCTAAAATTATACTTTCATTTAATCTTAAATCATATTATAATTTTATTTAATCCTATTAATCTTAAATCATATTTATATATTTATTCATTTATATTTTTCATAAACATACTTTAGGTGAATTTAATTAACTAAATTAATCACATACACCTAATAAATTATTTAGCATAACTTAATTAAATTTATTTATAAAACTTAGGGTATTACATTCTCCCCTCCTTACAAAAATTTCGTCCTCGAAATTTGATCATTCCTCACTCATACTAACTATAGGGTCTTCAAACAAGTATAGAAAGTTGAGTTTCATGTCTTCTTCTCATTACCAAGTTATTTCTTTGCTTACGGGGTTTCTCCGCAAAACTTGCACCAGGGGAATTGATTTGTTCCTTAGGACTTGATACCTACGACCCAAAATGCTGACTAGTTTTTCTACATACGAGAGATTTTCTTGAATCTCGATAGCTTCAGCTGGCATTATTTGGGAAGAATCTAGCTCATGCTTTCGCAGTTGCGATACGTGAAACACGTCATGGATGTTTGATAGAGCCAAGGGTAGAGCGATTTGATAAACGACTGGTCCAATTCTTTCCACTATGTCGTATGGCCCTATATATCAAGGGCTTAACTTGCCCTTTTTCTTGTTGCTTATAGTCACCATTCTTAGTGGAGATATCTTCAGGTATACTTTGTCACCCACTTGAAACTCCAATTTCCTTCTTCTTGTATCTGCGTAGGACTTCTGGCGATTCTGAGCTTCCTTAATTCTTTCTTGAATGATTTTTATCTTCTCTGTTGTTTTTTGAACTATCTCGGGTCCCAAGATTTGTCGTTCGCCTACTTCAGTCCAGCATACCGAGGATCTACATTTTCGACCATACAAGGCTTCATAGGGAGCCATTTCAATACTGCTGTGGTAGCTGTTATTGTAAGCAAATTCTACTAATGGTAAATGTTCTTCCCAACTACCTGGAAAATCAATCGCGCAAGCTCGCAGCATACCTTCTAGGGTTTGTATGGTCCTTTTTGATTGACCATCTGTCTGGGGATGATAGGCTGTACTTAGCCTAAGCTGAGTACCCAAACTCTCTTGCAGACTTCCCCAAAACCTAGAAGTGAATCTTGGGTCACGGTCTGATACAATGCTTACTGGCACTCCGTGTAATCTGACAATCTCATTCACATACTGTTGAGCTAATTTTCTGATTGGTTGACTTACCCTTATGGCCAAGAAATGAGCAGACTTAGATAGTTTGTCAACTATCACCCAAATAACATCGTTTCCCTTAGGACTCTTTAGCAGTCCAGTCACGAAATCCATCGTAATGTGCTCCCATTTCCACTCTGGAACTTCCAACGGTTGCAAGCTCCCACTAGGCTTTTGGTGCTCAATCTTAATTCTCTGGCAGGTGTCACATTGACCAACATACCTTGCCACGCTTTTCTTCATTCCTGGCCACTAATACACGGCCTCCAAGTCTTGGTACATCTTGGTGGCTCCGGGGTGGATCGAGTATCTGGATCGATGGGCTTCTCCCAAAATTGTTTGTCGCAATTCCCTCACACGAGGCACATATATTCTTCCTTGAAACCGAATGATGTTTTCTCTTACCTCAAAGTCTGGTTTCTTTGCTTGCCCATACTCGTCAACCCACATTTTTATTCGGGAGTCTTCGGGGTAGACTTGCTGTATCTGATCCATTAACTCAAGCTGTACTGTAAGACTAGCTACGTAGGCTGAGTTTCCTCGGGAAACTACTCCTACTGTCATCAGGCTAAATACTTCAACTAGCTTCCATTCTGCCACCATCATTTCAGCCACACAAGCGGTTTCTTTCCTGCTTAGGGCATCTACCACAACGTTATCTTTAACGGGATGGTATTGAATAGTACAGTCGTAATCTTTTAACAGCTCCATCCATCTTCGTTGCCTCATGTTTAACTCTTTCTGTGAGAAGACGTACTGTAGGCTCTTATAATCAGTAAAAATTTTGAACTTCTCACCATACAAATAATGTCTTCAAATCTTTAGAGCAAATACCACTGCGGCCAATTCCAAATCATGAGTCGGGTAGTTTCTTTCATGGTTCTTTAGCTGTCGAGATCCATAAGCAATGACTCTCTCGTGCTGCATCAGCACACACCCTAAACCGTTTCTCGAGGCGTCAGTGTAGACTATAAAACCTCCTGACCCATTTGGCATAGCCAGTACTGGAGCGACTGTCAGCTTAGCCTTAAGTTTCTGAAAACTCTCTTCGCATCGCTCGTTCCAGTCGAACTTTACCCCCTTCTGAGTTAACTTGGTGAGGGGTGTTGCAATTTTTGAAAACCCTTCCACAAACTTTCTATAGTACCCTGCCAGTCCCAAGAAACTCTTAACCTCAGTAACTGATTGGGGTTGCTTCCAATTCGTCACAGCTGCAATCTTGACTGGGTCAACCGATATTCCTTCGGCCGATATCACATGTCCCAAAAATGCCACCTAGTATAACCAAAATTCACTTTTTGAGAACTTAGTATACAACTTATGTTCTCGCAATATTTGCAATATTATCCTTAAATGTGATTCGTGTTCTTCTTCCGAGGAAGAATATATCAGTATGTCGTCTATAAACACGATCACGAACTTATCCAAGAATGGCCTGAAGACTCGATTCATAGTGTCCATAAAAGCTGCTGGGGCATTGGTTAGTCCGAACGGTATCACCAAAAATTCATAGTGCCCATATCGAGAACGAAACGCTATCTTCGGCACGTCTTCGGCCTTAATCCTTAATTGATAGTATCCTGATCTTAGGTCAATTTTTGAGAAGACGTTAGCCCCTTGCAATTGATCGAACAACTCCTCGATTCTGGGGAGTGGGTACTTATTCTTGACCATTATCTTGTTGAGCTGTTGATAATCGATACACATCCTTAGACTCCCGTCCTTTTTCTTGACAAAAAGTACTGGTGCTCCCCATGGCGACATACTTGGTCTGATGAACCCCTTGTCTAACAGCTCTTGAAGTTGGGCTTTTAATTCTCTCAATTCTGCAGGAGCCATTTTATACGGGGGTATCGAAACCAAACCTTCTCCTGGTACGATCTCTATCGAAAACTCGATTTCTCGCTGGGGCAGTAATCCAAGCAATTCTTCGAGAAATACATCCCCGAATTCTTTAACGAGTCTCACTTCTTCGATTTTTAAGGGCTCCTTGCTTTTCTCTTGAACACATGCCAAGTATCCTTGTGCCCCTTGACGTAACAGTCTTTCAGCCTTCAGAGCCGAGATCCACTTCTGTTCACTTACCCTCTTTTGCCCTCGAAACTTAACGTTCAAGTCGCCGCTCTTGAGGCAGACTGTCTTAGCTTTACAGTCCAACGTGGCGTTGTACTTAGTTAGGAAGTCCATTCCTAGAATCACATCAAAATCTTGAAATTCCAGAAGAATTAGATCCACTGGGAACTCAACCTCTCCTATTTGAATCTTTCTATCTTTGTACCCTGATGAAGTTTCTAGAGACTTCCCCATTGGGGTTGCGACAATCATTCGACAATTCAAATTTTTTGGTTTGTCTCCTACTATTTTAGAAAATGCATGCGAAATGAATGAGTGACTTGCACCTGAATCTATTAATGCATGCATGGGGATTCCAGTTAATAGCATGGTACCTTCAATTACCGCTGGATCTTCTGTCGCATCCTACCGTGTTAGATGAAACACTCTTCCTTGATGTGTTCTGGCATTCCCGGATGTCCCCTAGGGTTGACTTATCAGTCGCGGCTTGGGATAGTCCTTCGCGAAATGGCCCGTCTGCTGGCAGTTGAAACAAGTAATTCCTTTCTTTGGGCAGTTCTGGTTGAGATGTCCAATTTCCCCACAATTGTAACAACCCTTTGTCCCGAGCCGGCACGACCTTCCAGGGTGTTACTTCTGGCATTTTGCGCATGGGGTACCGGGCTTGAACTTCGGCTTCTGGGGTTCTAGCTTCTTGCCTGCCCTATGGCTACTTCCTTGTTGACTCTCTCCTTGGATAGCGTCAATCCGGCTCAGGTTAGCCTCGGTGGTATAGGCTTGCAGTACCGCTTCTGCATAGGTCTGGGTACTTGCACTACTCAATGCCCTCTGAAGCTTCAGATTTAGCCCTCCCAAAAACTTCTGAGCCTTGATCCTTTTGACTCCTTCGTAAATAGGCATGTATCGGATCAATCGACTAAAAGCGTCCTCGTACTGGGCGACAGACATGTCCCCAATCTGTCTCAACTCCATGAACTCTCTTTCTTTCTTCATTCTTAAATTCAGAAGGAAGTACTTCTCGTTGAAGAGTTCCTTGAATCTTTCCCAAGTGACATAAGGTGCCCTAGCTCGAGGGGTCATTGTTCTCTTGACTCCTCTTCACCATCTGTCTGCCTCTCCTTGCAACATGAAGGTGGCACAATTAACTTTCTCTTCTTCGCTGCAGTGAAGGTGGTCCAACAACTTCTCTGTTTGCTCGATCCAAAATTCCCCTTCACTAGGGTCGGCACTAATTTTCCCTTGAAAGACGAGAGGGTTCTGCCGTCGGTATAAGTCAAGCATATTGGCCACGTGACCATCCCTGGAGTGAGTCTCGTGTATGAAACCCACCACACTTCCCAGAATTCACTCCATCTGATCCAGTTTGCTACTCCCGGTCTCTTGGCTGGAGTCGCCTTCTGGGTGCCTACTGGTATTTTCCTCGGTGTTACCAGCTTGTGGGATGGGCGTCTTAGGCCCAACTGCTAACCTTCTTTGAGTGTTCACCATCGGAAAGGAAAATAGCATTCAAGATTAGACAACAAGATCTTGACATCCGATTAGTTCTATATTATACATTCGGCTACAAAACGTTATATGTACATGCTACATATTTACATAGATTACACATAGAACTATACAAGTCATGTAAGTAGGTAAAGTGTTTCTGAGATGGATCTACTTTGGTCCTGACGACCTCCAGATCCAAACATTTTCTTCATCTTCGGAGTCATGTGGGGGTGCCTCAGGGTCGTCTACTACTTCCACAACCTCCTCCAAGTCTGAGACCTCGAAGTCGTCTTCGGCCTAGAACACGGGTATGTCATCCTCTTCCTCTTCTTCTTCTTCTTCCGCATTAGCTGGATTTCCCATTTCTTCTGGCTCGGCTGGGTCCTCCATTTCTTCTTCCTCTCCCTCTTCGAGTGGCTCCTCCATATCTTCGTCGAACTTGTCTGCTGGCACCGGCTCGTACATTTCTACCAGTAACTCGCGAACCCGAGTGCAGGAATGACGAAAATCAGGGAACTGCTCGTCTTGATGTCGGACCCAATCTGCGAATTCCTACAGCCCATCTTCTAATACACTGACCATCATATCTATTTGAAACTGAGTGAGATCGGGCCAAAGTCGGTAGCTTGGGGGCACGTCATCAATAATCTCTTCCATCTGGATGAGGTGTTCCATGATTCCCTCGTTTGACTCTGGGACCCGGTGCGCTATACGATGAGCCCAGTGATCAACCAAGACCTGCTCTGAGAAATTGTCAGCCATCTGCCATCACAACTTCCGTTAGTACCCCTAATTGTCTTCGAGTTGGTACTTTCACCGGCTAGGCCTAGTCTAAATTTTCTTCCTAGGTACTCTTCTAAGTTGAGCTCTGATACCAGCTGTAATAGTCCGCCTTCTAGGGCATGTTATGCCTTAGGAAATTTGACCTATTTTTTTTATTTATTTATTTTTTTAACATTATTTAAAATTCCCTAAGACCATATCTAGTGCCAGATGAGATATCTAGGCTAGAAAATAAATGTAAAGCGGAAGCTGAATCGAACTTGCTTATGGTAATGCATAATTTAATAATTGTACATGCCATTTAATACAAGTTAATACATAAAGCGTTTAATGATAAAACAGTATATACAATTCTTAAGCTAATCCTATTATAACATGGTACATTTACTTGCATCTTGATGTCTCGTGTCACTACACATCACCAATCTCTGAACCATCTCTGCAAGTCCCAGCTAGAACGTTGAATGTTCTAGGGGCGAACCCATGTTAGATGATGAACCATCTAAGTAAGAATACCAAATGCAATGCTATGAATGTATGCAATGTCTTTCATCGTATGTGTCAACTACACCCCTCATGTTGTCTATCATTTTAGCGACCACCTCTTTCGAGGCCGGGGTGTATGGGTGCACCCTTGATAGGTCAGCGGTGCCAGTTCGTACTCCCTACGGCTTCATATGCGTGTGGTCAACAATATCATTATGCATGTATGCATTTCATAGTCATGTCATTGATGCAGTCTACGTGATGATTTCATATCATAGCATGCCAATATGATAAAAGCAATTACATTTATAACTGTATTAAATTCAGGCAGCATACTTACAGCTAATTTGTCTCGAACTACGTGCCAAGCGGCTATCCCTTAATCTCCTTGCTCACAAGGACTCCTACAACATAGATTTATTTTTAGAATACCATTTGCTAGTTTTTCATAATTTCTTCCATTTTTCTTTTATTCCTAAGCTTTATTTCTTCCAAAATTACATAATAATTATCTAGGCTTCATAAAATTTACTTTCGTTTTACCAATATTCCATAAATAATATTCTTAGTATTCTGGAATTTTTCTTGTAATTTTCTAACTTTAATTCTTAGTTTCCCTTATTTCATAATAGCTAAATATGTAATTATTACATAATAATTACCTAATCTTTCAATTTATTAAATTTATCTTCACTAATATTTCTTAAATAATACTTATAACATTATGAAATTTTCTTGAAATTTTCAGACTTAAAAAATCCTATTTTTTCTTTATTTCCATAATAGATAAATCTACTTAAATTACATAATAATTACCTAATCTTTCAATTTATTAAATTTATCTTCACTAATATTTCTTAAATAACACTTATAACATTCTGAAATTTTCTTGGAATTTTCAAAATTAAAATCCTATTTTTCTTTATTTCCATAATAGAAAAAATCTACTTAAATAATTAATAAATTTATCATTTTCAGAAAATTATACATTAAATGAATCATAAACAATATTTCAGATTTAGTAATAAAATTTTCAAATTTTATTTCATCTATTTTATTTTATTTTATTTTCTTTTCTTTTTTTTATTTATTTACTTTTCTGTAAGGAGCGTGAGCTGCACACGCCTTCTTCCCACTCGCGGGCGCGTGCAGGTCACGCGCTCGACTGGTTCTTCTTCTCCAGCGAGAGCTTCGCCGTCGGCCGACGATTTGACCTCTAAACTTGATTTTTCTACTCCTAATCTCTAGATCTCGACATTACGAACACATTAGTACAAAAATTACAAAAAAATAGGATCGAACTTACCTCGAATTGGCCGAATACCCCTCGGCTCCAGCGAGTCGCGCGTTTTCTGGCGAAGCTTCGATTCGCCTTCTCATTTGCTCCATTGGCCTCCAAATTCTCCAGAAACGATACACACAACTTGAAGATCAGAACTCCACTCTCCAATCTCACAAAATCACTCCCAATCGACTGATCTAAGTCTCGAAATTTTTGGATGGGTTGGGCAGCGCGAACTTGGCTATTTATAGCCCATTTTCGACGTGTTTTGCTTCCCCATCGACGGCCACGTGTCCCAGAGGCCACTCCTCGGTCTTGTCGGCATTAAAAACCCCACCTTTGCCCCCAAGAAGCAACTTGCAGGCTCGGCCATGCTCTGGCCGCGCACTGCTTCTGCAATCTGATTCACTTTTTTTTTTTATATTTATTACATATATATATATATCATACGACCTACATATATACTTACCTAAAATTATACTTTCATTTAATCTTAAATCATATTATAATTTTATTTAATCCTATTAATCTTAAATCATATTTATATATTTATTCATTTATATTTTTCATAAACATACTTTAGGTGAATTTAATTAACTAAATTAATCACTTACACCTAATAAATTATTTAGCATAACTTAATTAAATTTATTTATAAAACTTAGAGTATTACACTAACCAATAACAAATAATCACTATTAGTTTAGATAAGTCATTTGGGTTTAACCTTATGATTATGCTAAACAAAACAGTATATATATATATATATACACACATACACTAGCGTATATTCATGCTTGAAGACACGGTGTAAATAATATTAAATGAGTTATTTAAAATTGAGTTCGGTGCCTTTAGGCACAGATTATTTTAAATAAGTTATAATTTTTCTTAAAAAGACTTAAATAAGTTATAACTATATAAAAAAAATTGATATTTAAAGCAATATTCATATTATAACATTTCAATTTGAGAGTGGGACCTACATAAACACATATATTTGGGTCCAACTCATATGAAAAAAATAAAATTGTATGAATACATAATTTTATAAGAGTGAGACCTATATAAACACATATGAAAAAAATAAAAAATAAAATTATATATTTGGGTCCAACTCATTTTCGTCTCGTAATAATTTTATAAGAGTGGGAGCTACACTCAATTGTATATTAGATAAAATTGTACTCAAAGTTTGAATTGTACATGTGAAAAATTTAGAAATTATTAAAATTAAAATGTTTGAATAAATTGAAGTTCTTTCTTAAATTAAATTAAAAATTAAGTTTTTTTTTTCTATTTTCCCTAAAATTAAACATAAAAATGAATCCAGTACATTCTCATTTTGGTGCTTCCAATAAAAGTTTTTTTTCTTTTGTTATATTTTTTGGTCCTTCCAATATTAAATTTCCTTTCTCTAAAAAGATGATAAAAATTACAATTTACAATTTTTACATACACATACACATGACACTGATTTACAATTTAAATTTAATTTGTTATTAAAATTAATATAAAAAAAATCTCAATTAAAACTAAAACTATATTACATGGAAATGTATAATTGTATAGCTTCAGCCTTTGACTAAGATAATTTTAATTGCCATTTAATACCTCTAACCAAGGTACTTTACTCATTTTAATTGAATTAGATCAAATGGCCCACTACTTAAATTTTTAATTTTTAATTTCATTTTAATGTTTTGAGACACAAATATTATAAATTATTACTAATTTTATGTGTTTATGTTTATGTTTTGACTATGACGAACAAACAATTTAGACATCCATCAGCTGCCCGGATAGGATTCAATTGATGGCCTTCTCATAACATTGAGAAGGAAACATCTTAAAATTGTGTCAGATGCAAAGAGCTATGGATGTTCCACCAATGTTTTAGGTACTACCTAATGGGAGTAATTGCTTAATACCCGTTGGCCCATTCCCTTTTGATATTCCAGCTCCTATTCACAAATTAGAACACTGTATTTTACAGAACGTACATAAAGGCGCACACACAATGACTACAAAATGCGGGCGGAGGCGACGGAGCTACACGCATACACACAAAGTATATAAATACACACATAAAATGTAGTTACACGCACACACCAAATGATTACATAAATACACACATACAGAATGTACACACACACACAGAGGAACGCAATGGCAACGGGAACGCAGACATATACATACACACGCACACATATACACACATATAAACGGAGGCGATGTAGCTGGAGGCGTACAGGCGGAGGGGCGGTGAGGAGGCGGCGATGAAGAGGTACAGGCGGGCTGACCGCGATGGAGAGCTGCCCGATGGAGAGTTGCCCGTGATGGAGGCGGGCCGTGCGGGGATGGCGGAAAGAGGGAGGGGCGGCTACGGCGTGAGTGGATGGGAGGGAGAGAGAGAGAGGGAGTGAGTGAGACAGGCGGGTGGGTGGGAGAAAGAGAGAGGGAGAGTGGAACAGAAAGAGAGAGACAGTGAGTAAAAGAGAGCCGCAAAGGGAGAGGGGGAGTGGCTGAGCGGGAAAAAAAGTAATTTGAGCCATTTATCTAAAAAAAAAAGTAATCTCAACCATTAAAATGTAGACATTTTAAAAAACTCTTGTGTTTTATTATATAGATATATAAATTTATTAATACATGTAGGTTGGATGTGAGTTAGGAATCTTGTAATCATTTATCTACTTGTACTTGAGTAAGAGGTTATTCTTGTTCATATTCACCATGTTTGAACAAATTTTTAGGTCTACACTCTCCTAGAATGGACTGAGTTTGTCGGATATTTTATTAAATCAGATAGAAATTGAATGTCTAAAAGACTGTATGCAAAACAATTCCTCTGGAACCCAGACTAATTAAGCTAGGAGCCTCATGCATTGAGACACCCTTTTATGCAAATATTAATTTCAACATTGTGACAACGAAGGACGGACTAACTCGAAATTTGAGTAGAACACTTAACAAAATAACGGTTTGGAGTAAGTGGTAACACTTTTCATAAATGAAGGTGGCAAGAACTCACTCAGGAACATCAGTATAAAATTTATGAAATCATTCTATCTCTAGCATTATTCCCCAATATGGATGCACCTCTAATTATGAACGTGTGTAGGTTTTCTGTTTCACTTTTCTTCAAACAGAAATGTTGATGGTGAAGCTAATCAACAACCATCATCCCAGTTCATCCGAACCATCAATATACACAGAAACAACCAAAAAACAGGGCAAATTGCCAGTACGACACTCTTCTCCCCTGCAGTGCTATTTGCAGGCTGAGGTGATGGCAAGATTGTCGATCCCAACGATGATGACAATGGCGACAAAGCCGCCAGGGCTGGTGGCGGAGATGGGGACGACGGTGTCCGCTGAAAAATGACAAGAGAATGCCTCAGTTCAGGGCTAAAGAGCCAGTCATGGACATCCCAGCAGACCTCCAGCGGAGCTTCCTCAACGTCGATGAACTCGTTGCCTCTGAAGTTCCGCTGAAGGTGCCTCACTTGCAGGACTAAATTCCCATCGATTCTTATCTGCATGTGTGGATCACACTCATCCGAAGAGTCATTGTAGCAGTCGACTGAAATCTCATGACACGCTCTGCGTTTATGAAACTTGTTTCTTGTTAAGAACAACTCCTTGCCAGATAAATGATCCTTCCTCGAAACAAAGAGAGGATCAAGCAGAAGCCTGCAGCCAGTCCTTGTGAAGGCCTCTTGTTCCAGGTTGCCGAGCAGCAGCACGAGCTCTTGATCACATGCAATGGCGATGTAGTAGTTTGACTGCGGCACAATTTGACCACTGAAATTAGCAGCCTTGAGGTCCCAAACCAGATCAACAGTCTTATCGCCGGCGATCGAGTAGCTTCTTGGAGCCTTCTTTCCGCCAGAAAAACCAGGTACTGAACTCAACCTTGTAGCAGCAATTTCCATCTTGATCTGGTCCTTGAAGAGATAGAGATAGCCCATGAAGCAACACATTCTTGCGCCATGTAACAGTTATCAAACAGCTTTGGCCGGCGAGTATGGTTCCATAAACAGAGGTTGCCATGTTCTTGCCTGGCCTAAACTCGTGTGCAGTTGCAGAGTCATTGTTCTCAAGAGAAGAAGAAGAGAGTGATGTCGACATGGATGCACACATATTATTATTCATGGGGAAAACAAGGAAAAGGGATCGATGGCGGAAATATAAGAAAGGCAGGAACCCTTAATGCATCAGGAATGAGTTTATTTGATGTAAAATAGATTAGGAATAATAGGTCTGTTTGTTTGTTTGGTATCCAAATTAAACTAGGATTAGGCTTCCGCTTCTTTCATAATTTACAACTCTTCTCAAGGTTGGTTTGTTTGTTTGTTATTAGATTTTTTTAAAAAATCTTTTATGGAATTAAATTTAAAAAATAAGAATTAAATTTGACTAATAATAAATAAATAGTATAATTAATTATTGAAATTTGATTATCTGATCCATTGCTTCCACCATCACTCTTTTCTTCTTCATAATGCGCGCTATTACAGTCCTATTAAAGAAAGTACACAATGAAGCAAAGATCGCAAATGTATTAACTCTCATCAAATTCAAAAAAGTCAGTTGATTCTGAATTGGCGGTATTGCAATTTTTATATATCTTATATAGAGATTTAGTTTTCAGAACTTGAGAATTTGGTTCTAAATTAGCGATATTGCCACTTTCATATATCTCATATAGAGATTTAGTTTTCAGAACTTGAGAATTTGATTTTGATTCATCATCACTATCTTTATTTGCAACATAAGATTTGGAAAACTCAATTGCTCTGCCTAAACTGAATTCATGTGGTAAAATTACTGGTTGCTTTTCAACTAAATTTTTCTCCCATTTTCAGAAAGCAAATTCACCTATTTCAAAATCTCAAGAAACCAGAATTTTTTTAGTCTCCATACTATAAGTCCTATCCTTTAGAATGAGCTGTATAATCCAAAAACATACCCAATTTAACCTTTGCATCCAATTTACCTTTTCTCACAGCTGGTACAACAACATAGCATACTAAACCAAAGATTTTTAGATGTAGAACAGATGGCTTTGAGCTAAACATGCTTCATAAGGACTCATCCCCTCTACATGCCTTGTAGTGAGTCTATTGAGAAGATAGACAGCTGTATTTACAGCTTCAACCCAAAAATTTTTGGGTAAATTCTTTTCAAAAACCATGCACCTTACTATGTCAACCACAGTCCTATTTTTCCTTTCTGAGACTCCACTCTGTTGTGGAGTATAGGCTACTATAAATTGATGATTAATGCCTAAATCTTCACATAACTTTTAAAATTCACTGAACTTGTACTCTATACCATTATCTAACCTTAAGGTTTTAATGCTACAGCCGCTTTGCTTTTCAAAAAAGCCTTAAACTTCTTGAAAATAGAGAAAACCTTAGATTTCGTAGCCATAAAATAAACCCAAACCATTTTTGTAAGATCATCAATAAAAAAATTAAATATTTACTTTTATTGAGAGATAAGATGCTAACTAGACCACAAACATCAGTGTGGATCAATTCAAGTTTGTGAGTTACCTTCCAAGCCTTGTTGACAGGAAAGACTTTTCTAGTCATCTTACCCTTTTGACAACATTCATCGTCACTTAAAATAATTGCAGATATATCTCTCATAAATCCATTTTTTTCCATAAATCCTAAAGATTTCTGATTATAGTGCCCAAATCGTCTATGCCACAACCAAGTTTTATCAGTTTTAGAACCATAAACGTGTTGTGTAGCCATTTTAAGATCTAACTAAAAACTATCATCAACCATTTTTACTCTTGTAATTTCATAACCATCAGCATAAAAAATAGTACAAAATTCACCTTTAAAATTTAATTTGTTACCCTTCTTCAACATTTTAGCCACACTCAACAAATTTTGATCAAGGCTATGAATATAAAGAACATCCAAGATGAATTTCGTACCTTTTTTAGTATAAAAAACAACAGTTCCTTTGCCTTCAGTTTGTACAAGATCTCCATTTCCCAATTTCACCAGTACTCCTAACATGCTTTTAAAACAACAGCCAACATTCTTAATTTTAAGCAGCTAATTTGACTGAGTAAAACAATAGCCAACATTCCTAATTTTAAGCAACTAGTTTGACTGAGTAAAGCATTAAACAAAATAATTATGAAAACGTATATTGACAGCTAATTCCCTCCATGAAATCTGCTATGACACTAAGGAAAGTCTCAATGCATCAACAGTGACATTGTCGCTACCAAGGCTATCATCTAAAACCAACAATTGACAGCAGCAGAAAAAGGAAAACGAAGGCTTTAGGATAGCCTCCAAAAATGTTTGCCAATGAATGCTAAGATTACCTGGTAACAAATTAACAAAGTGCAGTGATCTCATTTTCAGAAAGTTCACCCAGAAAATAAGGGAAAGTCATAGCATAAAGAAAACAGATGATTCAGTGGTCCATCCTGTGACAGGCAAATTTGAAAGGAATTGGTGGGTCTGAAATGGAGCCATTGATGATTCGATTGAAGATCCACCTGTTAGCTGCCTTTGTGAAGTGAATTCCGTCCCATTGATTCTAACGAATGGATCTTTGCAGGATTTTGAAACAATGACCTCTGTTCCATTCACATGTTTCTTACTTCCACATTTAATGAATTTGTTCTAGTTATATTTGCCACCATGACCACAGCAAGCTATGGGAGGGTTCTCAAATCCTGCCCGTTGCATGGTAAGATTAATCGGTAGCTCGATACATAAACAGAAAAACGAAATAAAGATAACCTGCAACTGAACTGAAACCATTAGCCACAAGAAACATGAACTGGAATAACATATCGATGCACTTTTGGTTTGAATCAGTCGAAGACGATGCCCTGTATTCAAGCCTTTCCAATTGCTTGAATCATTATTTGTATATGTATGTGTGCATGCAGGATTTATCCTGTTGTTTTACCAAGGAAGCCAACAGCAATGAAATATTGAGGGGGGTAATAAGCCTAAACAGTATTCACATTAGCACGTCTATTTGTCGTGCAGTTCTCAAGTCTCAACAAACATAAAAACCCTTAATCCCACTAGATGGAATCAGGGCTACATGGATTCTAGCTCACCATTTATTTCTATCCATAGCCATATTTTCTATAAGCCTCTTATTAACTCATATCATACCTAAGAGTTTTCTATCAAGTTCATTTTGATCTTCCTCCACTCTTTTGTTAAAGACTTCTTGTTCCTTCTCTTGTCTTGGATGGTTTTACATATACCTCTTTCCTCATCTTTTATGCCAAGTCACTTCAATTTTTTTTTTTCTTTTTGTTTCCAAATTTCGTGTTCTCTGCATGTTTTTTTGCCCGGCATTTCTCAATTCAAATTGGAATTTCATTAAAATTCAATGACAACAATATATATTTAGTGTTGTGTGGAGGAATAGAAGTAGATGCAATCAGAAATTCAAGGACTTTACCGAGCTTCTTGGCCATACTAACATCAACATACGTGATTGCTGCCAAAGAAAGATCCTCTCTGAGTTGATTAATTGCCTCCTTTAATCTAAGATTGGAGTACTGAGCCACCTCATTGAATGGACTGGCACACCCAAACTTGTCGACTTGTGCCACCGTGACCAAAAACCGATCAAGAACATAGTGTAGGCAGCCAACTGGACCACGATTCTGTACCCAGAATGATCTTCCTCGTGCATATATACTCGTTGTGAAAACAACTCCATTATCACTTCACTTCTTAGAAGAGAAATAAAACCAGAAACCAAGCCAAGTGATTTCCAGTTACGTCAGAGAATTTACCTTGTACATTAGGAACATATGCCCTAACTAGTTCGGTTGACATGTCATGTGTTGTTAGCCTTTTGAAGCAAAGAAATGGAGAGTTATGTGCTGAAAAAACCAGAACAACTTCTTCACATTTATAAGGTTATATACTGGTACAAAATAAACTTTTTCAACAGTCAACAACTGCTATTGACTAAAAGAAAACTTTTGACTCCTAAATTTCAGCTCACATATTCACAACTCAGAGTTTTAGGTGTTGATAATCTATCTAAGAAACATCTTCCTTAATTTCTGCTGCAGCCAACTGAAGAAAACAAAGCAAAAATAAAATATTGATAAAAAACAACAAAATCACAGCAGATTAGAGAACCAGTAACAATGTCACTATTCTCAACAAGTTTGTAATCAGCAGTGAGATCATTTTGGCCAATGGCGAATGTGTGTACAAGGCATCACAGAAATCCTTCCTCTCAGGCAACAGCTCTTGAACACTCCACCTAATCCATAAAACATATTAGTATCGATCTAAATCATCAAAATCTCATAACATGTCACAGTGATACAAATCAAACTGGAACAACAGCAGAGAGAATTGCATGAATGAAAGAGAAGACGGGGCTTGGAAGAAAGCAGCATACCTTTCTCGGCCTTTTGGCTAAGATCAAGTGTATAATCTGTTCTTATCATCAGTTTAATGTCTGATACGTGGGCCATCGGCTCACAAGATATTAAATTAATTTTTTGAGATATATATATATATATATATGTATGTATACGAACTTGACATTTTGTCTAACAAGCACGGATTTTGATTAAAGAAGAAACAAATGTATATGATTGTCCTCCTTGACGCATATTCCATTCGTGCATTAGTATGTATGTATAAATTAAAAAAAATAGAAGATGAAAACTGTATGATTGTCCCCTTCACCATGCATACAAGGGCCACACCCAAACCATCTTCTTAACTTAAATAACAAAGCAAGAGAAGAGGAATGGAGGATAATAGTCTCATTCATCTTTCTATTATTGGCATCTCGGTCTTTAAATAATAACCCAAAAATTAATACATCAATATTATAAAAAATACTATTGTTCAACAACAGCAATTGGAAAAGAAATAACAAAAAATAAAATACAAACTAACAACAACTAAAATGCTAATATACAAAGCTTCAAAATAAAATACAATGAATTAAAAACCCAAATACTCTGTTATTAAAGTTAGGTCTTAAGATTGAAAACATAATGTTCTTCTCATTGAAAATTTGAAAGAAGACCCATTCTATTGGAACAGAAAACTTGAAATAAGTAGGATTTTCTTTTTTTAATTTTAAATGTATAGATATATGAATCTGAAGGATATCTTATCAGTACCATACCAGATCAGAGGTGGTTACACAGTGGAGCCCGAGTGCTTGACTATGCAGTGCAGCCATGAATGATCCGAAGATGGGCCATTCCCTTTCTTATTTCAGCCAGCAATAATACAAGCATGCAAATAAATAAAGGAAGAGTGGACACGGAGACACCAAGCCTACGAAACATGTTGAATCTAAATGATGAAAATTCGCGGCACGCCATGGATGAAAGTAAAGAGGGGACCAACTTCATACTCTAATAAACAACAAGCAAAAGGTCGACTCCACTGGGGATCGAACCCAGAATCTCTGGTTCCGTAGACCAGCGCCTTATCCATTGGGCCATGGAGTCCTTGCACTGTTCTTATCGTGATTACTCATATATTCTTAATTTAAAGTTGGCAATGCTGTTGCTGTCTGTTGGGTCCAAGAAAGATAAATTCTCTATGGCAAAGATTAAGTAATTGGATCATGATAAGTTAAAATTTGTATCAATAGGTCATAGGTTTAATTTCTTGTTCTACGTAATAAGACAAAACATCTACCTGCAATTTATCTCTTTTACAGAAATTGAGAACACAAGTGATAAAAAATAACACAAAAATAATAATTTCAAGTTAAAAAATAAATGAAATAGCTCCTGGAAGCCAAGTTTATATTTCAAATAAAGTACAAAGCCGGCCCTTACCCTATTCATCATTATCTAGTAACGCACATTTAGATCATATATTTTTTGACACACAAAAGAAGAGTTCTTTTATCAGTTTCTAGAGATCTGAGTAATCTTATTTATTTTATTGGAGCTTGATTGATTTTCATCATGTGATAGTCCTAATTAATTTATAAGGTGAATGAGATGATGCCATGACCCTCACAGTATAGATTTTTCTGTGCAATTAATTAGAGGTGTCTAACAGTCTTTATATTTCTGTTTTTCCAGAAAAGAAAAGGATAAATCCCGTCCAAGATCTGTGCATAACAAATAATTTAAGTGGCCCTATTCAATGGACCAAACGATCCTCCTAACTCTCTAAAACCATGGGAAAGTCTCTCCCATGGCCAGGAACACTTTGGTAAATTCATTCCCCACCGAGCTTATAAGACACACCTTGCCTCCACCTGACTACCCATATTTTCGCTCTCTTCCAAAATCTCTCCGATGAAGACTCACCGGCCGAGCTTTTTCACCATCACTCTGGTGGTGTTACTTTCAGTAGTCCGCGGGGAGAGCAGCACCGACTGTGATTTCCGAGCAATATTCAACTTCGGCGACTCCAACTCCGACACCGGCGGCTTGTCTGCGGCCTTCGGCCAGGCGCCTCCACCCCACGGAGAGTCGTTCTTCCACGGCCCCGCCGGAAGGTACTGCGACGGCCGCCTGAAAATTGATTTTATGGGTACGTACCTACCTACCATTCTCATCTTCTATTCATCACCGGGCGCTTGATGATGCTCTCTCCAATCTCCATCCTTTATGATGGCTGCTTCCACAAGTATCGTTTTTGTTTATATCAGTCCTTAAAAGTTGAAATATATATCATGACGTATATGTTGATTACAAGTAAGAATATTTTATTATCTTTTACTGAAAATTGTAAATTTTATCTTAGCCCGATGAGCTTTGATAACTGTATATGGTATAATCAATCATTGTTTTTGTGACCGACAGGTCACTGTTCCAATTCTTTAATTGCATATATATAAATACAAACATTTTCAAATCCTTGCAGACTGTGAAGTCTCATGCACTTGTGATACTCTTTTTAACGCAATTCTTCTCTTGTCATTGCATTGATCAATAGAGCACATGACCCTACTCACAACAGATAGAAACAATAATCGGTTATAGAAGATAGAAAAAAACATCTATATATCTACTTGTATGATCTTACCCAAATCCTATGTGTTTTTGTATGTGATTGGATATAGATGAATGAGGGGAGATTGAGGTGTTGTTGGTAACTCGGGAGCATTATTGAGGGGGAGAGAAAGAGGAGTGATGTGAAGCCATGATTCCAAGTAGAGTTTGTAGTTTTGCGGGATGCTGACTGCAATCTGTGAACACAAAATCCGCCCCAAATCTGTTGCAATATTTAGTGCATGGCCCCGCCGTCACGTATAGAATAGTGTTTGTCAGGCGATGCAGCCAAAGTCAGATATAGATAGGAAATTATGTCCCCTTCCTTCTTAATGTCCTTCTCTTCTATTAATTCTCTCCATCCAAACATAACATTAGCTATTTATAATATAAATGTTATATATATATATATATAAATTAAAACTTGAGGACTCTCTATTTAGTTAAGTAACTTATTAAATAGAAACTAACCAAATTTAAAGTTAATAAATATTTTCCAAGAAGGAGAAGCTAAAAGTGAGGTTGCCCCTTCCACCTCATAATTATTTGTTTAGACTGAAAATAAAGTTGGCAAATCATTGATGGGTTATTGAATTTAAGGTAAGGGTTTTGTTCTAATCAAAGTGATCTCATTCACCCAAAAAGGGGGGGGGGAGAATAAATAAAAAAAAGAGGAGATTCCTCCTTTCCCTTTTTGAGAAAAGTGAATGGATAGGATCATTTTGTCAAAATATTTTGGATGTTGATGAGCTAAAATGATGATGGAGTTGAAGCTTAATTATAAGCTGAAATATAAAATGGCATGGACATACAAATACTATCCAACTCACCCCCTTGGATACCTCTTGGCCACCTGTCACATCCTGAATTTCAGGGGTTTAATTTCTTGTGAGCAACATGTAGTTTTGATTTGTTGACTTGGGTGATGATGTGATGTTTTCACAATAATAAAGATTATTCCAACAGAGTCTAGAATATTTTAAAATAATTTAAATAATTTTAAAAGGTCCTTTTCGCATTCTAGTCAGTTTTTTATTTCTCCTATCTCCTAGATTATTCCTTATAAATGTAGTAGGTGGAAGATGAATATTAGTAGTTGATAAGTATTTTGAAATGTATTTAAGATGGAAGATTTTAGAATAGGTGGATGGTTATATATACCTCTACTCACTCAATTTTTATTGAAGAAAAACATTTAGTTGCCCCACGAGTGTAACACAGTTGGTTCTCAAGTAACAGATTGTATCAAAGGATGCAAGTTCGAATCATGGCAGTCGATGGTTATATATACCTCTACTCACTCAATTTCTATTGAAGAAAAACATTTAGTTGCCCCACGAGTGTAACACAGTTGGTTCTCAAGTAACAGATTGTATTAAAGGATGCAAGTTCGAATCATGGCAGTCGCAGTATAGGAGTTTCACTCTCCTGTAGAGGTGGCTCTTTGTGGGCATCATGCACGTGCGCTGCTGTGTATCGTGATTAATCCCTTCTACCTAGTGCGTTGTTGTGTACCGTGATTAATCTCTTCCACGTGCGTGGAACAGTGTGTGGGGGACCCTTAAGATGAGGGATTTCACCTTGCACCCAAAGAAAAGCATTTAGCTTGTGGGGTTCCAAAACTTGATAAGGAGGGCTTACTTAGTGTTAAGGGGGCTTGGTTTAATACTAAGTGTAGAATGCTAACTCAAATAAGTAATCAAGACGTGACACCTCTTTTAAAGAGAATTTGTAATCACAATAATTTGAATAAATTTACCAAACATGTGAATTAGGTTAATACATACAAATTTATCTTCAGACTCACCTCTAAAAATATTTAAAAATAATTTTACTAGCATTTTTAAAAATTTTAAAACTAATCTTTGATAAAATTTAGGGTACTTGTTTGATCATTAAGTATTTTTTTTAATTATTTATAAGGAAAAGATTACCCATTACTTTCAAGGAATAATAGTTGGTTGGTAGACATTGAATTGATAAAGTTGTGGTTGGTCATTTCTTAAAGGTTGAATAGAGTGGGTAGTACAATAATTCTTTTATTGACTCTAAGAAAAATGCTACTTGTATAAATAATTAAATTACTAAAAAAATAATCGAAGGTAACAAAATTTAAAAATATCCTTATCTAATTATCGTTAGCGCCTCTGGATGAAGTCCGATCGGACTTTATGGTTGATGAAACCCAATAATTGATGATAAAGTCTGATCTATGAAGTTTGATATCGGATGAAATTTGATTCGATTATCAGATTTGTACATGTCATTGGTATATTTTACACAATTCTCTTCTTAAATGTGATTATATATAAAAAGATTCTTTGACTTTAGAAGATGTTCAATTTGAGCGCTATAAAAAAAGTGAGTCGATCACCCTAGCTCACCAACATGTATAGTGGTGAGAGCTTCACGCCTCCTACTGTGACGAGGTTTACTTTTTATAAATAAATTTTATGTTTAGGAAAATTTAGTCTCTAAATTTAAAATAAATAAATAAATAAGACCATCTTATATACCAACTTGAATACCACCTTAATAGTTAGTTATTATATAATATATATATATATAGGTTGTTAGATATGCTGAAGATGAAAGTGAGTTTGACGTGGTTTTGAATTAATTCACTTACACTGTTTCCACTAATTTTATCTGAATTTAGTATGGGCGCAGAAATGGAACCGAACATATATAGAGATAACTCTGTTTTGTGTCGTGGGTTTCAGCTGAGAGCTTGGGGCTGCCATATCTGAGTGCTTACCTTGATGCAGTGGGCTCGAACTTCAGCCATGGAGCCAACTTCGCCACTGCTGGATCCACTATTAGGCCTCAGAACACCACTCTTCATCAAAGTGGCTTTAGTCCCTTCTCTCTGAACGTCCAGTGGTACCAGTTCAATGACTTTCATCGTCGCTCCCAGATCTTCCGTAAACAAGGTGCTAATTAAACTCTCTCAACTCTAAATCTTAAATTATAGACTAATGGTGTAGAACGATTTATCGGACAAGTCACTCTGCGCATGCAGGAGCAGTTTTCAAGCAACTTTTGCCAAAGGCGGAAGACTTTTCTCGAGCTTTATACACCTTTGATATTGGTCAGAACGATCTCACGGCCGGCTACTTCCTCAACATGTCGACTGACGAAGTTAGAGCTTACATTCCCGACGTGTTAGACCAATTCAAAACCGTCGTTAAGGTGAATAATCGTCTCAATCTCTGGAGCTTGACAGCTTTTACTGGTGAAATTACTAATGTGATCGTCTATCGCAGTATTTGTATGGTCAAGGAGGCAGATCATTTTGGATCCACAATACGGGTCCGGTCGGCTGCCTGCCATATGTCATGGATCGCCTTCTGATCACAGCAGGACAAGTGGACAAGGCTGGTTGTGCGAATCCTTTCAATGAAGTGGCGCAACATTTCAACAAGAAGCTGAAAGAAGCTGTGGCACAACTCCGAGTGGATCTTCCACACGCGGCACTCACATATGTAGATGTCTACTCAGTCATGTACACTCTTATCAGTCGAGCTAAGCAGTTTGGTATGTTCGGTTCTTCCCCATTTCATGATTGAAGCTAAAAAGAAAAAGTAAAAAAGAGATAATTTGTGAGTGCGATGTCGGAATTTGCAGGATTTGTGCACCCACTGAGAGCTTGTTGCGGGCATGGAGGGAAGTATAACTATAACATGCAGGTTGGCTGTGGAGGAAAGGTGAAGATCAATGGAAAGGAAGTGTTGGTTGGGAAGCCATGCCAAGATCCTTCGGTGATGATCAATTGGGATGGAGTTCACTACACACAGGCCGCTAATAAATGGGTGTTCGATCGAATCGCCGACGGTTCTTTCTCTGATCCACCAATTCCTCTGAGAATGGCCTGCCACAGGCATCCACCCAGTTGATTTTTGTACTTCTTTCAATGTTAATAATCGCTTTCCACTGTTGAATTAAATCTCTGGACCACTGTAATTTAGAAAATTGAAACGGATTGGTGTTAATCATAAGATCCGGAAGAACATTTATTTATTTCTAAGTTTAGTTTTGAATATGAAACCCTGTTCCCTCTTTTGTTTTATTCTTTTCACTTGCATATATTTGAATTTCAAACTTCTGAATTAGCATCTTTTCGAATTTCATTGTCTCGAGGACTTCTCTGCCCCTGTCAAATACTCATCCATGGAAGTCTATTCCTTCAAGCTTCATATTTTTGGGTTTAGGGTTCTTGTAGTTCTGGCGGCATTATAGCCAGGCCTGGTTTCATCGGAGTTGGCTTCGGCGAACTGCCATTTCCCGGCTATATTCAACTTCACCGACTCCAACTCCGACACCGGCGGTCTATCGGCCTCTTTTGGACAAGCCCCTTCTCCCAACGGGGAGCCGGCCGACTCATCTTTGGTTTCGTAGGTACGGCATTTACTCGATTTTTTCTTGTTCCGTATGATTAGGATTTCTGTCATTGTCCCTGGCTTTGCACCGTTTCATCTTTTTGTTCCCTTTTGTTATGTTAATCTGTGTACTGTGTAGTATAGGTGCTTGGCTTATTTGTGTTTGTTGAGGTCGATCGGATTATACAAATCATTCACTCATCAAGACAAAGGGAATGTGAAAGTTTTAGCCTCATTTGGTTTTAACAAATATTTATGATACATAATAATAATGATACAACTCACATGTCTACAATCTCATAATAATGGTATAATTTTTGTATGGTTAAAATTATAAACTTCATATAGCCAACCCCACATAGTGGGATAACGGCTGGATATGTTGTTGTTGTGTTGGTTAAAATTATAAACCCTCTCAATTCTCCTAATTATAATTAGTTAATCATTTATACTAATGACTTTATGGAAGGTTGGATGTTTCAGTTTGACTTGTATCACTGAGTTTGACATGTTATGAAATTGATGATTTAGATTGATACTACTGTGTTCTATGGATTAGGTGGAGCGTTACAAGAGCTGTTGCATGAAGGGAAGGATTTCTGTGATGCCTTGTGCACACATTAGCCATTGGCCGAAAAGATCTCACTGCTGGTTACGAACTTAACATGTCAACCGAAGAAGTTAAGGCATATGTTCCTTACGTACTGGGTAAATTCTCTAATGTTGTTAAGGTGATATACATATTCTAGATCAATTTCGTCTTCTGATCATCACTTGGCTTGGTTTCTGGTTGTATTTCTCTTCTAAGAAGTGAAGTGATATAGACTTGTTTTCACACCAGGTATATATGCACGAGGAAGATCATTCTGGGTACAGAATAGTGGTCCAGTTGGCTGCCTACACTATGCTCTTGACCGATTTTTGGTCACGGTGGATCAAGTCGACGAGTTTGGGTGCGCCAGTCCATTCAAGGAGGTGGCTCAGTACTTCAATCTTAGATTAAAGGAGGCAATTAATCAACTCAGAGAGGATCTTTCTTTGGCAGCAATCACATATGTTGATGTTAGTACTCCCTCATCAGTCAAGCCAAGAAGTTCGGTAAAGCCCTTGAATTTCTGAATGCAAGCACTTCTATTCCTCCACACATCACTAAATATCTGGCACTGTCATTGAATTTTAATGAAATTCCAATTTGAATTGAGAAATGCCAGGCAAAAAGACTTGCAGAGAACAAGAAATTTGGAATGAAAAAAATTTTGAAGTTGAGAGTGACAAATCAACCGAGTCTTGGTGGTTGAATGATGAGGTGCAAGCAAAAGACAAAACTAAGAGAGCTTGATATAAGGCTTTACATACATGTGTAATGAAGAAAACACGAGGTATATGTTGCCCAAATAAAAGGACAGAAGGCAGTGAAATAAAATCGAAAGCTTATAAAAATTTATACCAACGACTTAGCATAAAAGATGAGGAAAGAGGTATATGTAAAACTATCTAAGACAAGAGAAGGAACAAGAAGTCTTTAACAAAAGAGTGGAGGAAGATCAAAATGAACTTGATAGAAAACTCTTAGGTATGATATTAGTTAATAAGAGGCTTACAGAAATTATGGCCATAGATAGAAATAAATGGTGAGCTAGAATCCATGTAGCCCTGATTCCATCTAGTGAGATTATGAGTTTTTATGTTTGTTGAGACTTGAGAGCTGCACGACAAATGGACGTGCTAATGTGAATACTGTTTAGGCTTATTACCCCTCAATATTTCATTGTCGTTGGCTTCCTTGGTAAAACAACAGGATAACTCCTGCATGCAAACACATGTACAAATAATGATTCAAGTAAAGCGGAAAGGCTTGAATACAGGGCATGGTCTTCTACTGATTGAAGCCAAAAGTGCATCAATATCTTATTCCAGTTCATTTTTCTTATGGCTAATGATTTCAGTTCAGTTGCAGATTATCTTTATTTCGTTTTTCTGTTCATGCATCGAGCTACCAATTAATCTTACTATGCAACGGGCAGGATTTGAGAACCCTCTCATAGCTTGCTGTGGTCGTGGTGGCAAATATAACTACAACAGATTCATTAAGAAACGTGTGAATGGAACAGAGGTCATTGTTGCAAAACCCTGCAAAGATCCATCGGTTAGAATCAACTGGGATGGAATTCACTTCACAGAGGCAGTTAACAGGTGGATCTTCGATCCAATCATCAATGGCTCCTTTTCAGACCCACCAATGATCCTTTCAAATTTGCCTGTCACAGGATGGACCACTGAATCATCTGTTTTCTTTATGTTATGACTTTCCCTTATTTTATGGGTGAACTTTCTGAAAATGGGACTACTGCACTTTGTTAATTTGTTACCAGGTAATCTTAGCATTCATTGGCACTTTGTTAATTTGTTAATTTCTTCTGGTGTTCAATTGTTGGTTTTAGATGATAGCCTTGGTAGTGACAATATTGTTACTCCTTTTATGACTGGAATGTCATAGTTTGGAGTTGTAGAAATAGCCTTCTTGTTACTCCATCAGGTACCCATACTTGTTAAATTTGAATTAAAAGATCTGTTTAATTTTTTTCTCAAATTCTCAATTAAAATTTGGGATTTTTGCATTTTGAGGTTGAGGTTTGTTTATCTTTTGGCCATGTTATATTTCAATTGCAAGTTGCCTGATAAGAGTAACTGTAACCTAATCAATAACAAATAATCATTATTGGTTTAGGTAAGTCATTTGGGTTTGGTCTTATGACTATGCTAAAATAAACAATATAATATGTATATATATACATATATATTGATTAATACATGTGGATTGAATATGGGTTAGGAATCTTGTAACCACCTATCTGCTCATACTTGAGTGGGAGCTTATTCTTATTTATGCTCACCCGGTTTGAACAAATTTTTAGGTCTACATTCACCTAGAATGGACTGAGTTTATCGGAAATTTGTTGAATCAAATTTTTAGGTCTACACTCACTTAGAATGGACTGAGTTTATCGGATATTGTTGAATCAGGTAAAAATTAACACTTCTAAAAACTGTATACAAAAACACAAGGAACCCACACAAAGCTAGGAGACTCATGCATTGAGACACCCTTTTATTCAAGTATTAATTTCAACATTGTGACTGAACCGAAGCAAGGACTAACTCGAAATTTGAGTAACACTTAATACAAGGATGGGTTGAAGTAAGTAGTAACTCTTTCTATAAATAAAGGTGGCAAGAACTCACTCATCAGGAACATCAGTGTAAAGTTTATGAAATCATTTTATCTCTAGCATTCCCTAACATGGATGCACTTCTAGTCTTCTACGAACGTGAATAGGTTTTCTGTTTCACTTTTCTTGAAACAATGTTGATGGTGATGCTAATCAACAACCATCCAGTTCAACCGAACCTTCCATGTACACAGAAACAACAAAAAAACCAGGCAAATTGCCAGTAGGACACTCTTCTCCTGCAGTGCTATTTGCAGGCTGAGGTGATGGCAAGATTGTCGATCCCAATGACGATGACAATGGCGACAAAGCCGCCAGGGCTGGTGGCGGAGATGGGGACGACGGTATCCGCTGAAAAATGACAAGAGAATGCCTCAGTTCAGGGCTAAAGAGCCAGCCATGGACATCCCAGCAGACCTCCAGCGGAGCTTCCTCAACGTCGATGAATTCGTTGCCCCTGAAGTTCCACTGAAGGTGCCTCACTTGCAGGACTAAATTCCCATCGATTCTTATCTCCATGTGTGGATCACACTCATCCGAAGAGTCATTGTAGCAGTCGACTGAAATCTCATGACACGCTCTGCGTTTTTGAAACTTGCTTCTTGTCAAGAACAACTTCTTACCAGATAAATGGTCCTTCCTCGAAACAAAGAGAGGATCAAGCAGAAACTTGCAGCCAGTCCTTGTGAAGGCCTCTTGTTCCAGGTTGCCGAGCAGCAGCACGAGCTCTTGATCGCATGCAATGGCGATGTAGTAGTTTGACTGCGGCTCAATTTGACCACTGAAATTAGCAGCCTTGAGGTCCCAAACCAGATCAACAGTCTTATCGCCGGCGAGTAGCTTCTTGGAGCCTTCTTTCCGCCAGAAAAACCAGGTACTGAACTCAACCTTGTAGCAGCAATTTCCATCTTGATCTGGTCCTTGAAGAGATAGAGATAGCCCATGAAGCAACACATTCTTGCGCCATGTAACAGTTATCAAACAGCTTTGGCCGGCAAGTATGGTTCCATAAACAGAGGTTGCCATGTTCTTGCCTGGCCTAAACTCGTGTGCAGTTGCAGAGTCATTGTTCTCAAGAGAAGAAGAAGAGAGTGATGTCGACATGGATGCACACATATTATTATTCATGGGGAAAACAAGGAAAAGGGATCGATGGCGGAAATATAAGAAAGGCAGGAACCCTTAATGCATCAGGAATGAGTTTATTTGATGTAAAATAGATTAGGAATAATAGGTCTGTTTGTTTGTTTGGTATCCAAATTAAACTAGGATTAGGCTTCCGCTTCTTTCATAATTTACAACTCTTGTTATTAGATTTCTATTAGGAATATGTTTTCTTTTTGTATAAAACAGATTCAGTTTTTTTTTTTTTTAATCTTTTATGGAATTAAATTTAAAAAAAAGAATTAAATTTGACTAATAATAAATAAGTAGTATAATTAATTATTGAAATTTGATTCTCTGATCCATTGTTTCCACCATCACTCTTTTCTTCTTCATAATGCGTTATTACGGTCCTATTAAAGAGTTCTCAATGAAGCAAAAGATCGCAAATGCATCAACTCTCATCAAATTTACTGATTGCAATCCCTGTGCAATTGAAACCCATTAGATTTGAATCTGCAACTGTGCAGGAGGAATGCAGACTACAAAGAGGGATTGGATTATGTTTCAGGTCAACTATCATCGCACCAATATCATCAAGAGTGCCCCTTTCCTCAGGCAGAGACATCCACACACTACAAAAATCTACAAGTCCTCCGGAAGTCGATATCACTCGTAGCCCGAGCACTCTTGGGAGGTTGAATCACCCTGAAAGGCAGCGGGTATTTATCTATTGATATTTCTTCACTCGAGCACTCTTGGGAGGTTGAATCACCCTGTGAAAGGCAGCGGGTATTTATCTATTGATATTTCTTCACTCCCGACCGATGGTTATAAACTTAGTAAGAACAAGTGCAAAGCTTCATGTCATGGAACCGTCGCACCAGTTCCCTAAGAAAGATTCAAAACTAGCATTGGGTGGGATGCGCCAGGCCAAGGCAATAGTGCAACGCCAAGGCGACGCGCAAGGACCCCAGTAGCAAGCTACCGTGACGGGCCCTCCCCCTCAAAAAATTAATTTAATATCGTGTGAGCCGATGGCCCACGTATCAGATATTAAACTGATAAGAACAGATACTACACTTGATCTTAGCCAAAAGGCCGAGAAAGGTATGCCATTGACGTTGCCCCCATCTTCGCTTTTATTCATCCAATTCTCCCTGCTGTTGTTCCGTTTTCCCGATGTGGGACTAATGAACCATTGCTGTTGCAATGAGGTTAGAGATGGAAAATAGGTTAGGCAACTCATGGACCGGTCGACCTCATAGCTCGGTCTGGCCAGTCTCGTTATTGTAGTAAACGGGTCAGATCAGTTCGCCTAGCAAAATGAGGGCCGTGTCGGGCCAACAATATGTGACCCGTGTTCCAGCCTAGCCTGGCCCGGCCCATCAAAATAGCCCGTGAGCCGGCCTATCAACTGGTCCGCTAAAATGGTCAAGCTTGGTCTACCAAAAAATAAAAAAATATTTAAAAAATTATGTTTGTATTTAATAATTATAAACATAATAATTAAAAATTATGTTTCTTGTAAACATAATTTTATTGTAATGTTTATAAACATAATGTTTATTATATTTGTAAGCATAATTTTAATATAATTTTTGTAAACATAATGTATCATAATTTTAACTCACATTCATAATTTTAATTCACAAACATAAATCTCACATTCACAGTCTGTAAATATTATAATTTTACAAATATCAAAATTATAAGTAAACATTAATAAACATATTTTAAAAAATATTAGTTATGGGAAAAAATAAAAAATATATTTAAAAAATTATATATAAAAAAATTAAAAATAAATGACTCACGGGCCGGTCCAAATAGTCAGGCCCACGGGTCGGCCTTACCCAATAGGCCCACGGGCTAGCCCAGCAGGCCCATGGCCCAGCTCGACCCACTTTGACCCATTTATTAAGGGTCATAGCGTCATGCCGAGGCCAAATTTCCATTTCTTTGGCCCGACCGGACTCGGCCAATCTCTCTTGTGGACCAAATTCAGATCAACCCACTAAATAAGTGGACCAAGTGGGATGCGGGCTGGGCCAACCCGCCCATTTCCCATCTCTAAATGAGGCGCAGAAAACAACTATGTCAGAAGCTTGCCTTGCAGCTTGGACCATGGAGGAAGACTAATGCCAACCATCTACCTTATCCTTCCAACTCCTGGTGGTATGGCAGAAACCAAACCCAACAAGATACGACGAGAAGTATGGAGGATTGAAAAAGTATCTTGGGCTATGTTTTCTCATTTGATTTAGTCCTTTTTCATGGAACTTTAGGAAGTAGGAAGTGACAGTTCAATCAACTGATAAGGTTGAGTATATTTCAATAACTGCTGCATCTATCTAAATCATTTGGCTTAGAAAGTTAGGCTGCGTTTTTTTGTTATTTTTAATTTGTTTTGAGTTTTTAATTTTTTAAAATATTAAAAACATATTTATTTTATTATTTTTAAAAATAAAAAAAATTATAAAGAAGTTTTTAACGTGTTGAAAACACCCAAAACGCGAAAAACATACAGCCCCCTTTCTACCCTCTCCCCCAATCTTGCACACCCAACATCTCTCTTCTATCTCCTCTCTTCTCTCATTTCTCTTTTCTTCTCTTTCTTCGGTCATCAACCGCACCCACCACCGCCATCATCGTCGTAGACCGCACCCACCACCGACGGTGCAAGCTGCTGTTGACTACCCCCTGTTATTTTCTTGTTGGTTTTGTCTCATCTCTCATTTCTTCTCTCATCTCTTCTTTATTTTCTCCATTCTCTTGCTAGTTTTTAGGTATGTTGGTGGATAGATCTTTGGGTGTCAGGTGGTTGTCTCTAATCATCGGAAACCACCGGCCAAGGTGGCCAGTGGCAACTGGCAACTAGCAGTACATATATAGGTAGTTGTTGGGTTTGGTCAAATGTTTAAATTTAGATCTAAGGAGATTTGGTTTTAGATCTTGTTGATTTTTAGGTATATTGGTCAATGGGCTCTTGGGTGTCAGGTGGTTGCCTCTGATTATCATAAACCACTCGCCACGGTAGTCAATGGTGACTGACAATTCGTTTTTCACATGTGGCCGAAAATTAAAAATTAGATTTACAAAAATCTAACTGTTAAATATGACTCATTTTTTTGTATGTTACCCTCCTTGACTTTGAGTTTCTAATAGTAAGCTCTGATTGTGTGAATCTCCAGTCGGTGGTGGTCGTCGACAACGAAGAAAATGCAGGGCGCTGGAGAAGAAGAAAAAAGAAAAAAAGAAAAGGAGAAAAAAGAAAAATTTATTATTAATTTTTTAAAATAAAATTATATATTTATTTAAAATTAAAAAAATATAGTATGTCTATATTATAATTAAAAATATAGGATAACATATATTAAGTGTATAATTTAATAGAAATTACTATTAAGATGTATGTCAATAATTTATTAATTAAATTTATTATTTTATTTTAATAGTAAAAATTCATTAAAAAGAGTTAATTTTATTATTTAATAATTAAATTCATTAAATAAAATATTATAAAATAAGTTTTTTTAAAATTTCAAAATAAATGCATTTTTTAGTTTTTTATTTTAATAAATAGTTTTTTAGAATAACAAAAAAAATGCATTTTCAAAAATCTCAAAATAAATACTAAAAATACAAAAGTGAAAATAAATTCAAAACTCAAAATTGAAACACGAAAAAAAACACCATCTTAATGTTTGATTTGGGAAAAGAACAAGGTGAGCCTACTGTGATGAGAAATCTATCATTGTTATTGCAAATAATTCTCTGTAACATGGCAGAACTAAGCATATTAAAGTCAAATTTCATATCAAAAGAGAAGCAGTGAAGAATCAGGAGGTTAAGTTGCTACATTGTAAGTCTGAATTGCAAGTTGCAGATATGCTCAGCAAGGCACTTCCCAAAAACAAATTTGAAGAATTGAGAAGCAAACTTGTTGTCTCAAAGAAAAGTCCCTAGGAGTGTTGATGGATTGAGACTTTCCTTAATGTCATTACAGATTTCATGGAGGGAATTAACAGTCAATATACATTTTTAATATTATTTTATTTAATGTTTTACTTAGTTAAATTAGTTGCTTAAAATTAAGAATGTTGGCTGTTGCTTTAAAAGCATGTAATTAGGAGTGGTGGAGACAATTATGACCCTATTCTCTCTCTCATGTAAATTTGTTGCATATAAGCATTTCAATGAAATTAAAATAGGTAGCCTATTTTGTTCTGCAATTTTATGTTCTGCCATTTTTCTATAGATACACCTTTTATGACTGCAATGTCATAAAAGGCAAAATGGTTAAACTTAATATCAATCAAGCCTACCTTCCTTTCCTTTGTACCCATACCCAAAAATCCCTTGCAGTTGTACTTGTAACTCTTAGATAATACCCACCATCCTCATCCCTATTATGTGATGGATATCCAAGGTACCCCTACTCCTTAAATTTTAATTAAAAAATCTGTTCATTTTATTTCTAAAATTCTCAATTAAAATTTAGAGTTATTGCATTTTTAGGTTAAGGTTTGTCTTATCTTTTACTCGGCTAAGTGATATTTCAATTACAAATTGTGAGTAACTGTAACCTAACCAATAACAAATAATCATTATTAGTTTAGATAGGTCATTTGGGTTTGGCCTTATGACTATGCTAAACAAAACAGTATATATATATATATAAATTGATTAATATATGTAGATTGAATGTAGGTTAGGAACCTTGTAAGAACCATTTATCTACTCGTACTTGAATAAGGGCTTATTCTTGTTCATATTCACCATATTTGAACAAATTTTTAGATCTACACTCACTTAGAATGGACTGAGTTTGTCTGATATTTTATTGAATCAGATAGAAATTGAATATCTAAAAGATTCTGTGCAAAACAATTCCTCTGGAACCCACACTAAGCTAGGAGCCTCATGCATTGAGACACCCTTTTATTCAAGTATTAATTTCAACATTGTGACCGAACGAGGTAAGGACTAACTCGAAATTTGAGTAGAACACTCAACAAAAGAACGGTTTGGGGTAAGTAGGAACCCTTTGATAAATAAAGGTGGCAAGAACTGACTCACTCACTCAGGAACATCAGTGTAAAATTTATGAAATCATTCTATCTCTAGCATTATTCCCTAACATGGATGCACTTCTACGAACGTGTGTAGGTTTTATGTTTCACTTGTCTTCAAACAACAATGTTGATGGTGATGCTAATCACCAACCATCATCCCAGTTCATCCGAACCATCCATATACACAGAAACAACCAAAAAACAGGGCAAATTGCCAGTACGACACTCTTCTCCCCTGCAGTGCTATTTGCAGGCTGAGGTGATGGCAAGATTGTCGATCCCAACGATGAAGACAATGGCGACAAAGCCGCCAGGTCTGGTGGCGGAGATGGGGACGACGGTGTCCGCTGAAAAATGACAAGAGAATGCCTCAGTTCAGGGCTAAAGAGCCAGCCATGGACATCCCAGCAGACCTCCAGCGGAGCTTCCTCAACGTCGATGAACTCGTTGCCCCTGAAGTTCCACTGAAGGTGCCTCACTTGCAGGACTAAATTCCCATCGATTCTTATCTGCATGTGTGGATCACACTCATCCGAAGAGTCATTGTAGCAGCAGTCGACGGAAATCTCATGACACGCTCTGCGTTTATGAAACTTGCTTCATGTCAAGAACAACTTCTTGCCAGACAAATGGTCCTTCCTCGAAACAAAGAGAGGATCAAGCAGAAGCCTGCAGCCAGTCCTTGTGAAGGCTTCTTGTACCAGGTTGCCGAGCAGCAGCACGAGCTCAAGAGTGTAGAAGAAGAGAGTGATGTCGACATGGATGCACACATATTATTATTCATGGGGAAAACAAGGAAAAGGGATCGATGGCGGAAATATAAGAAAGGCAGGAACCCTTAATGCATCGGGAATGAGTTTATTTGATGTAAAATAGATTAGGAATAATAGGTTTGTTGTTTAGTATCCAAATTAAACTCGGATTAGGCTTCGGCTTCTTTCATAATTTACAACTCTTGTTATTAGATTTCTATTAGGAATATGTTTTCTTTTTGTATAAAACAGATTCATTCTTTATTTATTTATTTTTTTAATCATTTATGGAATTAAATTTAAAAAATAAGAATTAAATTTGACTAATAATAAATAAGTAGTATAATTAATTATTGAAATTTGATTCTCTTATCCGTTGCTTCCATCGTCACTCTTTTCTTCTTCATAATGCGCTCTATTACAGTCCTATTAAATAAAGTACACAATGAAGCAAAGATCAGAAATGCATCAACTGTCTTCAAATTCAATAATTTCAAGCATGAATAGAGACAATTGAAACCCATTAAAGATTTGAATCTCCAAGGGCAGGAGGAATGTAGACTTCAAACAGGGACTGGATTATGTTTCGGGTCAACCATCATCTCATTAATAATAGGCTTCTCTTGAAGATTTTGTGACTCCTCTTCGGCTTCATTTGGGGACCCATCTTTCGGGCCATATAAGGTGGTAAGAGTCACCTGAAAGGCAGCGGCTAGCTATCTATCGATTCATATTTCTTCACTTCGGTCATAGGTTATAAACTTCGTAAGATCGAGTGCAAAGACTATGTCGTGGAACCGCCGCCTCAGTTCCTTTAAAAAACTATTCGAGACTAGAATTGGGTGGTATGCGCCAGGCCAAGGCAATAGTGCAACGCCTAGATTACGCTCGAGGACCCCAGTAGCAAGCTACCGTGATGGGCCCTCCTCCTCAAAAGATTAATTTAATATCATGTGAGCCGATGGCCCACGTATCAGGTACTAAACTGATAAGAACAGATACTACACTTGATCTTAGCCAAAAGGCCGAGAAAGGTATGCCTTTAACCATGCCCACATCTTCGCTTTTATTCATCCAATTCTCCGTGCTGTTGTTCCGTTTTCCCGATGTGGGACTGATGAACCATTGCTGTTGCAATGAGGCGCAGAAACAGCTATGTCGGAAGCCTTGCTTGCAGCTTGGACCGTTGAGGAAGACTAATGCCACCATCTATCTACCTTATCCTTCCAACTGTTGGTGGTGGCATGGCAGAAACCAAACCCAACAGGATACGACGAGAAGGGGAGGATCAAGCATGCAGATACAGAAAATGCCAGACCAGTTTTTGTGTGTTGAAGATTATAACGAAACGGTGACATCCCAATTCACCTTTCTCGTCTCCTCTTCTTAGCGTTTGTTAAAATAAAAAAGATAATAGAGTATTAAAATAAGATTAGAATAATTTTTAGATTAAGATGTGAAAGAATCAAAATAAAGTTAGGAAGCATTTTAAAATTTTTATCAAACTATTTATTAAATTTTTTAAAATGTATTAGAGAACACAGATGTCATTTTTTTCTTATATGTAAGGACTAAGATATGCTTATCTTAAGAAAATGAGAGATATCTATATCTTAAAAAATCAAGATAAGAGGTTATTGATAATTTTTTTAAAAATAATTAGATAAACTTAACAAACATGTTAAAAATTATAAAAGTCCGAGATACATCCTACATCTTGATTTTTTCACTCCATATCTTGATTAACAAATACGGACATTTGTTAAAATGAACAAGATAAGAGAGTATTAAAAAAAGATTGAAATACTTTCTGAATTAAGATATGGAATAGTCAAAATAATGTTAGAAAGCATTCCAATATTTTTATTAAGTTGTTTGTTAAATTTTTTAAAATGCACTAGAGGATACAATTGTCATTTTTTTCTTATCTATAAAGATCAAGATATGTTTATCTTGAGGGAGAGAAAAATAAACATATCTTGAACAAGTAAGATAAAAAGTCACATGACTTCTTTTTCAATGATTACCAGATAATTTTAACAAACAAGTTAAAAAAAACCAAACATATATTTTTCATATCTCACTTTTTCTAGTCTATATCTTGATTAACAAACGCTACCTAAATTGAGAAGCCCGCTCCCCCCGTCAATGTCTTTAATTTCATTCATCCAGGTTGATTGATCCTAATAATCATAAGCTTTTCATTTGTAACCGAGAAAATCGTGAATATAAATCATAGAAACAATGTCCCCATGCATCTGTCGACCCCTTTATAATTGGATTCTAAGAAATAGAGGTAGCTCTTTGCCACAGACATCATATATCCTTTTGTTTTTTTTTTTTCCTTTTTTTCCTTCCGTTTTAAGTGATTTCAAGCTAACCTTAACTGTGAGAGAGAGAGAGAGAGGGGTTCCCAAAAATGCACATCACACATTAAGCTAAACAGGTAGGTAGTCCTCTGAAGAACTCAAATGCAGAGGAGAAAGAAATGCACTTTTGCACAGTTGCAACAACAGATCAATAAAAGAGTTTCCTGCCAGTACTGCTCAATAATTCTATTCCCATTCCTCAGCAAAATCAAGACAAAAATTAAACAAAGGTGAAAAAATATATATATTTTATTTCCTCTAACTGCCGAAAGGTGAAGAGTAAAATAAAATCCATTTCAGCTGAAGATCACCATCTTTCTCTCGACCTTGACCTGCCAAGAAACCAGACCGCAAGCATCAATTGAGCACTATAATTAAACAACTCACTTTTTTCCAACCAAAACAATATATGTAAGGCATTATCCTAGTTACAGCTTATATCCTAGCTAGTCATGTTACACATGCCATGACGAATAGAAAATGTTTATGTCTAGAAACAGACTATGATAAATACACAATGTCTGAAAATAATTTCTATTTAATGCTCCTTAAAATAGCAGAATCAATTTTTTTGGTTTGGTTCTTTGAAATTTGTAAATCCACCGGACGTACAAAGAGAAAGCTGCAGCAATAAAAAGCACAGATAAAGGGCAAACCAACTGGCTATATGCCATACCTATTTATGTCCCTGTTGCCCGAGGATCCTCTTCCCCATCCACCTTGGAAAACTCTTCTGTCATCACCCTGCCTTGTCCACATATCTCCAGTGCCCCTTGATCGAGGCCTCTCCACGTCCACCTCAGACACCCCAGACTGAGGTGGTGGCCTCTCAGGATAGCCAGAAACCCTGCCCGCTCCAGAACCTGGCCTTTCAATTGCTTTCTGACCAAACCGGACTCTCTCATCCAACTCCCTGCTCAGCAATTCCAAGTCCCTTTCTTTACTGAGCATCAGATCATGTAAATTGCTGTGTTCTCCACTAGGACCTTCCACACCTTCTCTGTTAGCATTTGAATAAGATACTTTCTCAAGTTCCTTCTTTAGATGGCTTATCTCATTTTTCAACTTCTCTGCCTCCATTTCTGGCCTGAAAACAATTTTAGAGAGAGAGAGAGAGAGAGCAACACTAAAAATCTCAGAAGATGTCCTTTATGAAGATAAAAGGGAGTATAACTCAGTTGACTGAAGAATTTAAAGGGAGCAAACATAGTAATAAAAATAATGTTGAAAGATAGTAAGGCTTAGCAAATAATATGACATAAAGAGCCCTCCCTATTCACAATGAAGACACATCAACAAAATATTATATCAGCAATATAAATCCACTAAAAACATCATGTAAGAGCACTCTTTGCCCATTTACAAGAACAAAGGACATATTCAAATTTTAAAAATTACAGAGAGATCAAAGTATAGAGCAATAGTATGAAATTTTGAGATGGTAATTGAGCAAATCTTAAGAAAAGAAACTAAGATCTATAAAAACTACTCAATTTCATGCCTAGTATGTTAAGAATGGAAGTTATTTATTTACGAATGCATTTAATGAAAAAATTTAGAGATACACAAAAAAAATTTACAAACAATTGATGCAGGAAGAAGAGAAATGAGAAAGAGAGGATACTGAAGGAAGAAGAAGAAGAAAAATAAGGGAAAAAGGAAGAGAAGAAATTGAGAGAGAGAAAGCAGTTGAGAAGAGAAATTATGAGAAAACTGACCATTAACCGCTCACCAATTCAAAGTACAATATATGTCCAACATAAAAATAAAAAAGCTACCCACAAATAAAATAAATTAAAAAACAATTCCCAACATAATCACAGATATAAACATCTTAAAATCTACTTCAACACCTACAATACACCAGTCCAGATCTCCCTCAAGAAGGTCCTGCCTCAACAAAGGTGCCTCGGTAAGGTGTCAAATCTTCCACATGAAAGACATAACTAGAACCCATATGATTTGGCAAATCTAATAAATTGTCAGATCGTCGATCTGATAGAAGGAGTTTTAGGTGAAGAAAGAAAATGGAGGGGGGAGAAGAGACGAGAAAGAGAGTGAAGAAAGCGTGAGAGAGAAATTAAGAGGGAAATCTGAAGAATCAGTAATTCGAATTTCACTAGATGCCCAACCAATGAACCAAAACTCTATTTTTAAGTAGTTCTCAGCTAAAAGTATTGGCGCCAAAATCTGTTACAACAACCGAGCACATGCCAGCGCCTAAAGACCCGCCATTTCCCTATTTACCCTTACAATCGCTTCTTTATTACAATCTGGTAACCTAGGTACATGACATTATTCCCCCCTTTGAGTGATTTCTTGTCCTCAAGAAATAGGTAACATATTTGTTGAATTGGGAAATTGTCTGAGGAGGTCTGGAAGATACTCCCAAGTATTGTTATCCGGGTGGAGAGACGACCACTACACCAGCACTTGGGTCAAAGGCAATCCTTGATGGTAGATGACTCTCTTATCCAAGATAAATACTGGTGCCACCATAGGGGCGTCCTCTTCTGCAATAGATGGTAACTCTTGACTGGTTACATTATTCCCAGCTAATTTTTTCAGTAATGAAACATGGAATATTGGATGTATGTGTGTTCCAGCTGGTAGTTGTAGCTTATAGGCAACCTTCCCAATTCTAGAGACGATGGGATAGGGCCCATAAAACTTTGAACTATGCTTCGAGAGCGGCTGTTTGGACAATGACTTCAAGTAAGCCGAATTGAGTTTCAAATACACTTGGTCCCCTAGTTCAAACTCCCTATCCGTTCTCCTCCGATCAGCCATTTGTTTCATTCGATTCTGAGCTTTGGCTAGCTCGGTTTTGAGAACTTGTAGGTTGTGTTGGCGGTTGTGCAAGTAATAATCCACCGCTGCTACTGTAATGGGGCCAGTGACTGCTGGAAGTAGATTAGGTTTGTACCCATACAAGGCTTCAAAAGGAGTCATGTTAATGGAGCTATGGTGGCTGGAGTTATACCACTATTGGGCCAATGCCAGCCATTTGTGCCATTCCTTGGGTCGGAGGAAGCAGAAACATCTCAGATATGTTTCAACGCATTGGTTGACTCTTTCCGATTGACCATCCGTTTCAGGATGGTAGGCTGTCAACATGTGAAGCTTGGATCCCATAAACTTCATTAGTGTTTGCCAAAAAAGACTAGTAAACACTTTGTCTCTGTCAGAAACAATAGACTGGGGAACTCCATGTAAATTAACCACTCTGTCCATAAAAACTCTGGCTACTTCTTGGGCAGAAAATGGATGGGAGAAGCCTAAGAAATGGCTGAACTTTGTGAGGCGATCCACCACCACCAAAATACAGTCCTTACCTTTCGATTTTGGCAAACCTTCTACAATGTCCATGGTAATGTCTGCCCATGCCTGAGTTGGTACTGCAACGGGTTGTAGAAGTCCAGGTCACGCAATTGTTTCATGTTTACACCGTTTGCATATATCACAATTAAGTACAAATTCCATGACATATTTCTTCAAGTTAGGCCAATAAAATACCTGTTCAACCTTTCTGTAAGTATTTTGAATTCCCAAATGTCCCCGAATGGCCGATTCATGCAATGTTTGGAGGATTCTCTTCCTTAGGGCATCACAATCCCCAATCACAAGTCGGCCTTGATACCTTAGTAACCCGTTAGTCATAGTGTATCCTGGCTTGCCTCCTCCTCTTATGCTCAATTGTTCCACTAATTGCTAAATCCAGTTTCCCTTTATATAACTAGCAACAACTTACTGATACCAGTCCGGCACCATTGCTGTGATAGCTGCAACTGATCCTTCTTCAAAACATCGTGAGAAAGCATCCGCTGCCACATTCTCCTTTCCCCTTCGGAATTAGATCACATAATCAAGGCCCATCAGCCTGGCCATTCCCTTTTTCTAAAGGTGTGTATGCAACCGTTGCTGAAGAAGAAATTTAAGGCTTTCATGATCTGTTTTAATAGTAAATTGGCCTCCTTCTAAGTAATGTCTCCACTTCTCTACTGCCATAAGCACCGCTAGTAATTCCTTGTCATAAACACTGAAGCCTTGGTGTCTTGGGGATAAGGCTTGGCTTAGGAATGCTAGTGGTCTGCCATCTTGAACTAGAACTGCTCCCACTCCTGAGTTGCTAGCATCTGTTTCCAGAATAAATGGTTTGTTAAAATTAGGAAGTCCTAATGTAGGTACCTCACTGATGGCCTTCTTCAAGTGTTCAAAAGCTCTGTCAGCCTTTTCGTCCCACTAGAAACCATCTTTCTTCAATAATTCGGTGAGAGGTTTGCTTATGACTCCATAGTTTCGTACAAAACGTCAATAATAGCCAGTTAAACCAAGGAAACCTCACAAGGCCTTGACACTAGCAGGTTTCGACCAAGCAGTCATTGCCTCTATTTTCTTTGGGTCGGTACTAACCCCAGCTGCTGAAATAATATGCCCCAAGTACTCTATTTGTTGTTGGGCAAAGGCACATTTGGATCCTTTGATATATAACTGATTGAATTGAAGGACTTGAAATGCAACCCTAAGATGGTTCAAGTGTTTAGAAAATATTGGACTATAGATGAGAATGTTGTCAAAGAATACCAACACAAATTTTCTGAGATAGGGCTCAATTATGTGGTTCATTAGGGCTTGAAATGTGGCTAGGGCATTGGTTAGGCCGAAAGGCATGACTGTAAATTCATAATGACCGTGGTGGGTTTGAAAAGTTGTTTTGTGGATGTCTTTTGGGTCCATCCGAATCTGATGGTAACCGGATCTTAAATCCAACTTTGAGAAGACCGTGGCATATCTAAGTTCGTCTAATAAGTCTTCAATAATAGGGATGGGAAATTTGTCTTTGATAGTGATAGTGTTGAGCTGCTAATAATCGATGCAAAAGCGCCATGTGCCGTCTTTCTTTTTAACTAGAAGGACAAGAGAAGCAAAAGGGCTCTTGCTAGGTCGAATGATAGAATTGGCTAACATTTCCTTCACCATTTTCTCAATTTCAGATTTGAGCTTTGGTGGATATCGGTAGGATCTAATATTGATAGGAGCTGAGTTGGGATGGAGGTTTATAGAGTGCTCAAAGGGTCGGGAAGGAGGTAGTTTCTTAGGTTCCACAAATAAGTCCTGGAATTCAATCAACAATAAATCTAGGGATTCCAGTTCACATACCTGCCATGGTAATGGATTCTCACTACTATGGAACATCTTACACTGCCCGCTCACCATTTCATGGTCTTCTTCTTCGCAGTAGGTCTCGATCGAAAACAATTGGGCTACTTGGGCCATTTTATACTTGAACAGCTTTTGTAACTTCTTACCCTTGATCATCTTGCAAATTCCATTCTCCACATTACCTTGCAATGTCACCCTCCGGCCATCCTTCTCCATTGTTACCTCCATTTTGTTGAAATCAAAACTGATTGGACTCACATATTTCATCCAATCGACCCCCAACACTATGTGGCACCCTCCAGGTTTCAACAATCTCAAATCCGCTTTAAAGGCTTCACCCTGCATCATCCAGCAAAATCCTAAGCAAGCTAATCTACCTAGGACCTTACTCCCATTAGCAACTGTTATCGCAAGTGGTTGAGTGTTGGAGAGTTCACATTTTAGCTTCCTCGCAATTCCCTCGTCAATAAAACTGTGAGTACTCCCACTATCAATCAACACCATGAGAGTGCTATCTTGAGATCTTCCTTCCACCTTAATGATCTTACTGCCTGTCATTCCCTTAATTGCATGCAGGGAGATAGCCCTATTATCTTCCTCTCCCAACTCTTCGGTTAAAGTGAGTGTGTCCCCATCGCCTTCCTCATCCACATCCCCTCCTTCCAACAAAAGGAGTTGTCTCTTGCACTGATGCCCTGGAGTGTATTTGTCTCCACACCGATAGCAAAGCCCTGTAGGCCTCCGGTGTTCCCATTGCTTAACACTTTGTTGTCTTGCGAAAGAACTGGCTAGAAACTTAGCTCTCTCCTCCGATCTCACCATTTCCTTTCTCGGCACCGTTCCTCCTGAGTAATTTGCTCCGTATGTGTTCCCTCTACCTTGCATCCTCTGTTTTCTCAGCAGGCCTCCACTGTTAATTCTTCCAGCACTGTATCTTCTGCAGCCTCTTGCACAGTACGAGGTCGCATCATCTTTACCATAGATCTAATATCATCATCCAGGCCGCTTATGAAACTAGATACGAAGTATTCCTCCGTCATGTACGGATTTCGACTGAGCATTAACGATTTTAATTCCTCAAAGCGAAGTTGATATTCTTGCACTATACCTCCCTGCTTCAACTTGTTAAATTCTTCTACTAGATCCACTGTTCTTCTTTCGCCAAATCTTTCGCATAATCCTCTCACAAATTCTTCCCAATTGTGATCACCTCGCACGCCCGACCAGCCTTGGAACCAAATATCACCCACATCGTTCAAAAATGTAGCGGCCAGAGTGACTCATTGATCATCTGCTACTCGATGAATGTTAAACAATTTCTCACACCTTCTAATCCACCATCGTGGCTTCAATTCATTGAAAACCGACAATTCAAGTTTTGGAACTGGAAGATGCAGAAGTTCGGAATTGGCTGAAGCTTCCGGTCTCCTTTCCATTCCTATCTCTCCTGCTTCGACTGGATCGCCTCCCAATTCCGAAGGCTCAACCACTCTTTGTCCCATTCCAATACTTGGCAATATTGGATCCGAATGTTCCCGAGGAGGAAAATCAGGAGAAATTCATACCTGAGCTTGATTCGAAAACATCAGCATGTATTGCTGCATTTGTTCGCGAACCATGTTACTTTGCTCTCGCATTTCAGTCCGAATCTGATTGTGCATATCTCCTTGCAATCGATCTGCTACTACCTCCAATCTCTTATCTATAATGGTTCCAATGGTATCCTCCATGGATCCCATCCATTGTTGTACTTCCATCACCGTCGCTGACACTTACTGTAGCTGTAGTTCCATCTGCTTCATGCGAGTTCCGTCGACCATCGTAATGGTAATGAGCGACTGCCAGAAACCTGGCTCTGATACCACTCTGTCAGATCGTCAATCTGATAGAAGGAGTTTTAGGTGAAGAATGAAAATGGAAGGAGGAGAAGAGACAAGAAAGAGAGTGAAGAAAGCGTGAGAGAGAAATTAAGAGGGAAATCTAAAGAATCAGTAATTCGAATTTCATTAGATGCCCAACCAATGAACCAAAACTCTGTTTTTAAGGAGTTCTCAGCTAAAAGTATTGGCGCCAAAATCTGTTACAACAGCCGAGCACATGCCAGCGTCTAAACACCCGCTATTTCCCTATTTACCCTTACAATTGCTTCTTTATTACAATCTAGTAACCTAGGTACATGACATAAATATGCATTAGGACCAAGCTTTTGAATATAATAGGGTATGGGTCAATGGCTAGAGCATGTAATTTCTTAAAAGAATGTATAGGATAACGCTCAGGACAGATTCGAACCATGACATAGTTACCCACATTAAAGTCCTTAGCCCTACAATGCACATCAGCACCAAGCTCATAATCAACATTGCTCGTTGCAGGTTTACACCTAACCTTAGCATGCAAATCTCAAAGGTGTTGAGCAAAAGACTCAGCTAGTTGTGAAATATGGGTATCAGGTGGACGTGTCACAAGGTCAATGGGGGCGTCAGGTTTATAACCCCATATACACTAAAAAAGAATCACATTAGTGGATCTATGGACAAGATGAATACAGACAAACTCAATGGTCGGAACACAAAATGCCAAACTCCAAATTTTTCTCCTACAGTGCACCTAAGGGAATCACCTAAACTAAGGTTAACAACCTCCATCTAACCATTAGTTTGGGGGTCAAAAACAAAAGAAAACAAAAGTTTGTGAAATATGGGTATCAGCTACCAAGCCTACCATAACCACTGGGAATGTACACCTGGTACAGCACAAACCTAACCAACTAGGTACAACCAGCTTACGAAATAACTATAATTAGCATCCTAACCTTAGGAATGTGACAAATTCCCCCCCCCCCCCTTTCTTTTAAAATTTCTTATCCCCAAGAAATTGCAAAAGCTAGGCAACTCTTGGAAACTACTTGAGGAGGTCAGGCAAGTATTCCCACATGATATGATCAGGGTGTAAGGGAGTCCACTGCACCAGTACTTACGTTAAGGGGAGAGAATTTTGATAGGTCACCCTCTTATCGCAATTGGGTCGGACAAGGAAGGAGAGTCGCTACCGTTATCAACTGTGGTCGGTGATTAATTGCAAAACCAAGAGGTTGGGGTAAGGAGGAAGGCACAATCGGAAGCAAATCTAGGCTCAATTGTGACCATCGGCAAACACCAGCAGGTTTCCAACCATCGAATTCTATTTGCGACCTCCAGTAGCAGATTTTGAACGAGCAAGCGATTCTCAAAAATTTCGATGCGAAGCAAAGGAAACTGCAAGGTGCAAGGTGGGTTTCGGAAGCTGTGTAGCGTTTTCGATGTAGTAGGCTCAGGCGAGTAAGGTTGGCGCAATTGGAAGTAGTGGTAAAGCAATTGCTGATCCTCAAAAATTCTTGATCAAATCTGGGAGATTAGAGATCCACCGAACTTGAACCCATCAGCGATCAGTACAATGGACGTTGAGGGCTTGTTAATTCACGAACATTGGCAAACCCAGATCTCAACGAATTTCATTTGAGGTGGGTTAAGTCCAGGTGACTTCTTGAAGCAGCAGGTGAGGTGGCGATTGTTAGAAAATAGGAGAACAATAGGATCGGTTCTTGCCAATTCTCACACCCTCACCCGAGAAAACACCCACAATAGAAAGTATAAACAGGAATTGAAAAGAACAACAAAGAAATTAAGTAAAAAAAGAATCAAACTAAACAGAAGGCGCAAGTGTTTATCCTGATTCGAACTGATCAAAGATCAGTCCAACATCCAGCAGCAAATCCCAAGAGCAAATCCACTAGAAACCTTGAAATAGATTACAAGAAACCCTCAACTCTCTATCACACAAGTACAATGCCCTCAAAACAGAGATTATAAAGACTCCTACTCTCAAAGCCTTTTCTCTCCTCTTGCCAATCTCACTTGTATTTAGAGAGAAATGAGTGATTGAATGATGATGTGCGACCGCCTAGCCCTTGCCTCCTATTTATAGAACATAGGGGTGTTAATTACAAGGCTTGTTATTTTATCTACACAATAACTAAAATAACCCTTATAATACAACAACTAAGTTAACTACTCTAACTTAGAAATTTCCAGTCGCATTCACTCCATAAATGAGTTCTATTGTTTTCTTCATCTTCTAGACAAAATTCTTCATGCAAAAAACCCAACAGCGATCATTAATCGTAAGCCACAGAAGTCGATTATAGGTTGCCAACTGCTCTAAGGAGATCGATTACCCAATAGATCTAGGTGACTTCATTTCTTGAGGTGTATTAAGTTTCCATAAGACCTAAGCGACGGCTGGAAGCCATTCATTCCAAGGTGATTTAGGAAGATGAACTCAGTAGGAGTCAGGCGATTACTAATTATTGGTGGTTGTTGAACATAAGCAATACCTAGAGGTTGTTCTCGGTTGCTTCTATCCTCTAAGCTTAGGCAGTTTCAGCAGGCAAAAGGAAGGATATCTCGGCTACGGAGGACGATTTTCAAAGGAAATTAAACTGTGGAGATGGTTGCGGGACTTAGTGGAAGTGCGCCGAGTCAAGGGAGACAACACTCAAGGAGGAATGGGTTGCAACGAGAAATTAATTCAATAACCTCAAACGAAAGGTGGATGACTTGATGATTCTAGTCTCATAGAAATTTCTAGCTAGTATTCCTGCTGAATGCTTCTCTAAGGAGTACTCTACTTCCTTAAATCAACTTAGAGATGAATTCAATAACCTAATGCAAGAAGGGGCAGTCACCGATTATAAGGTCAAATTTGAGGAATTGAAAGTGTTGATGCTTAATTTTCAACCAACCTTGAAGGAATCAATCTTTTTGTTGAAATTCATTTATGGTCTTAACGATATGTTGAGACCTATTGCGAGAATGATGTGTCTTACCACAGTAAAACAAGCGGCAAAGAAGGCGAGACTTCTTGAAACGGCATTGGAAGCCATTTCTAGAAAGCACAAAAGGCAGCCTAACGGGTATATTAAGAGCCGCTAGCAGATTGGAGGTATTCCTAAAACTGTTGTGTTAGTGTTAATGCCCTAATGTTAGATTTAAATGGCATCTAGCAATTATAATTAAGAGACTAATGATATAATTCTTGCAAATATAATAAAATATATTTTTATATTTTAAGATCGCATCTTCATTCATAACTCTCCAATCAATTCATATGAATGAGCCCTTAGATTTCCTAATAAGAGTCTTATTCTTAAGTGTTAAAAATATGTGACAAAGACTTTCAAATTGAGGATTTCTTAATAATATTCTCAGTCTTTAGATTCCTCAGAAGTAGGTTATGATTAATCGATTACGAACTGACACGTGGGTTACTACCTTTGATTAGTATAAGATACTAATGATAAATGATGGTGAGTCGCGTATCATAATTCATAAAATGGATATAATAAACATGTGGGTAGATGTTAGTTGAACATCTACTGAATGTGACGCACGTGATAGATCACATGGTTGAGAGCATCTATGATCTGTGATCTATCACTGTATTACTGGTCCTTAGACTGGAGGCAACATAGTTGTCTTGTATGTTGGTGTTAGGGATTTGTCATTGCAAAAAACTATATGGTTATCGGGTGGGAGATGCATTATGTGGTCCTTGTGCAGTAGCGTATGGAGGCAAGTGATTGCTAATGGGATCTATCGACCTCCGACCTGAGGTGAACATCCCATGCGATCAATGATGGTTCTAATTGAAGAAACCCTTGGCTAAGGTACACTTGATTGGAAAGTGTTTTCAATATCGGAAGGTGTTCTGATGTGTCATCTTAATCACACCACACTAATCTTGGCATAGTTATCGAGTTAGTGAGTTTGATCAGTCCATGACTCTCACTTGATTGAAATGTTATTCAATTGAGAGATTATAGTACATAGGAATCATAAGCTCAAATAGGTTCTCAAAGAAGTTAGGCTACATTATTGGTAGGATCGTCTTGACATAATGCTAGTTGTCACTCAGGGTCATTCGGGGTATATCGAAGTGATGGAGAGATCCTTATTGTAGACCAAAATATTTGATTGACGTCAAAGAGTTCGACATGTCCTGAATGCTACTTAATAGTAAACCTAGAAAGTCACATGCATATCCAAGTGTGGTGGTTGACTAAGCGATTAAAGCTGAAATCATTATTAAAAGTTAATGATGTCACCATTAAGGGTTAACGGATCGGGTTCATTGATTTAATTAATAAGAAGCAACTATCAAGAGTTGACAGGCATGTCATTAAGAGTTAACGGGGGCCTTGGTTTCATCATGGGATGATGAAAGAGTCATTAAGAGTTAATGGTGGGCCTAAATGCAATTTTTGAAAAATTGGTCAAACTGGCCAGAAATGATCGACGGTCTTTGGAGGCTGTCGACCAGATCAAAGGTCATGGCCATGTCACGACCCAAGGGTTACTTAGAATTGTTATGTTGTATTTCTTTTACTTTAATTGTTGCACCTATATTCCAACTATCAATTCTGTTAGAATTAGAAAGGCCACATGCGAGGCCTTAGGAAAAGGACAAAATAGTTTGTTGTAACTGCTGGAGGGGGGGATGATTTGCTGCATCCACACCCACGCCAAGCAACACCTATATGTATTCATCCCATTCCATGGGAGAAGACATGCAAAAATTGAATACAACATTATCTTATTCTCACTCTCTCGTCTCACTCAATTCTCTTATCTCTCTGTTCATTCTATTCTTCCTTAATCTTCTTCTAATCTCTCCCTCATTCTTTCAAATTCCACCTTAATTTCCTTTTGTTCTTGGTCGCAGCTGAATCGAATTCTTCCGATTCCCAAACTGATCCTAGGTTAAGCCCTAGGATCATGACAAATTAGTATTAGAGCAATACCATCATCGACAGTGTTTCTAATGCGACTCTGATTTGAAGGCGAATCCGACTGGGGCTCGGCAATGTGTTGCTCACTTGGGTCGGAAGGTGATTTCGACCAAAGCTGACGGTCTTGCAGTCGAACGGAGTTGGGTCGACCGGCGAGCACACCAGAGAAGCGGACAACAGTTGTTCGTGAGAAACGAACAGTGGGGTGACGCAAATGGACGTCATTCGTGAGAAGCAGCAATCCATCGGAGAGTTAAGCGGACCACTGAGCGTCTGCAACTGTAACGGATGTCCCGAAGAGGCGTGAGTCCATCAGAGGGTGAAGCTGACAGCCTAGGCGCGTGCGACTAAAGCGGAAGACAGATTGCAGAAGCTCCGTCGGAGTTGACGACAGGGGTGAGGAAGGCTGTCACAGCCAGTTCAAACGGATTCGATGAATAGCCCTTGTCAAACAAGGAAGGATTGAGGGAGAAGAAGGGTCAAGTGATTTCTGATCACCTCACGGACCCAATCGGAAGGCATCACAGAGCGGTCTTCCTCGGCTAAAGTTCAGAATTCAATAGTGTTCGATCTGATTTGAAGTGAGTAAGCTATGGGGGTCTTTGGCGGCCGAATCGAGATTCCGGTGAGTAAGGACGCAAGTTTGGAAGTAATTGTTGAATCAAGGCAATCGCATGTTGGATCTGAAGTAGTAACTAATTCCGATGCATGAGAAGGTGAGGTCGACTAGGATTTAAAGGAGACGTAGGAGGAGTGACCTCCAGCTAAGACGCTGGTCACTTGTTCGACATTGAAAACGAGCAAGGTAGGATGTTCCAACTGATCCTTGGTGCAATTCCTTAGTCACAACTAAAAGCAAGCAGTGATTTTCGTTGGTGATTTGGAGGCAACTACTAAGAGGTGAGATACAACCATGACTCTTGGCATGAGGCTTTGAATCGAACTCTAGAGAAGCTTCATTGATCCGTCAGAGACGATTTTGGTGAGAATCAAGAAGCCTTTTAGCAGTGATTAAGGTAGAATTTGAAGGCAACTACCAAAAATGAATTATGACCCAGACAGACGGTGATCGGTGGAATGTGGCAGAGATCTAGCCAAGTGAGCTCCGACCGATTCTAGGCTATTACTTTCCAACATGATTAATTCTCAAAACTCGATTTAAATTGTGGAGGAAGAGTGGAAGTTGAACACAAGTAATAGGCATTTATAGAAACATGTCACTACCTTGTGCAGGAGGAATTTGTACTGATCACCAAGCCCTAAAGTTTATTAATGGCTAGAAACATGTTAATAAGATGCATGCTCGGTGGGTGACCTTCTTACAAAAATTTCCTTTTGAGATCAAGCACAAATCCAGGAGTTCGAATCGAGTTGTCGGTGCCCTCAATCGAAGAGCCTCTCTGTTGATCACACTTTCCCAAGAAATTGTTGAGTTTGGGTGTTTGAAGGAGTTATATAAGGATGATGATGATTTTGGGCAGATTTCGGGCAAGTGTGTGAATCGCAAACCAATGGCAGATTTCCATGTCAATGATGGCTATTTGTTTAAGGGAAATCAGCTTTGTATTCCTACCTCATCCTTGCGTGAGAAGTTGATTCGGGATTTGCATAAGGGAGGTTTAAGCGGACACTTGGGCCGTAACAAAGCCATAACCAGTATGGAGGAGAGATATTATTGGCCCCAACTGAAGCCGAATGTTGGCACTTGTCACGATTGTCCTTTAGTAGCGGGAAATTTTAATTTTCTTTAGCATTGTAATTTTCTGTCTTGCTTTACTGCTTTCATTTTCTGGTTATTATTGTAATTCCTAGAATCAGTTTGTCAGCTAAGATTTCCCACGTGGAGAGGGGCTAGAATAGGACAAAACTTTTGGTTACAACCGTTGAGGGCAAGGATCGCCTACAGTCGCGGCCAAAACCGCTATATTAGCCTCCTGGAGAGGCATCCAATATGAATTCTAAACTTTGATTTCTATCTATCTTCTCTTCTTGCTTTTTCTTCTCTTCTTTCTAACTTTCTCTCTCAATCTCTCCCATTTCTATGTTTACGCCGATTACATCTCTTCAATTCCATCTAGATTGAGAGTGTAATCCTATTGTCACCCACATCCATGACATTAATTGGTATTAGAGCCACCAGTTTTCGGCTGAGGCTTTCTTTGTATCTAGAGCGATGGTGGATGGTACCTGCATGAAGAGCCTTGAGATGCAGCTAGAGCAAGTCAGCTCAACTGTGGCGGATTTCCAGAACCAAGCAGACCACCTGAAGTTAGGAGCTACCAGGAATCATGAGGCGATCGTAGCAATGGATCGCAAGTTGAAGAGTTCCATGGAGGGACTGGAACGAAGGCTGGATGTTTCGATCGCAAGGGTGCGAGAAGAACTAGGAGCTCAAATGCAGCAGTTCATGATGATGTTTACTCTAAGGTTATCCCTTGACTTTCCTCCGAGAGAGAAAAATGAGCCAATTCTGCAAGGAAATAGAATGAACCGAGGAATTGGGACCTTTGAGATTGAGGTAGACCCGAAGGAGGAGTTGGAAAGAATGTTGGGTAGGGACAGGATATAACCACCCAATCATCACCATCCGAGGTATCATATGCCTTAGATGGAGATTCCGACATTTGAGGGAATTAATCCCCGTTGGTGGTTGAGGAAATGTGAGAGACTGTTTGAGTGTTACAACATATCGGGGGTACAAAGGGTATCCCTAGCAATTGCTTATTTCAATGAAACAGTGGATGCGTGATTCCAAGGGTGCCTTAGTGTGAAAAGGGATTATACATGGGAGGAGTTCTCTGCCTTAGTGTGAGAAGGGATTATACATGGGAGGAGTTCTCTGAAAAGTTACGCGAGAGATTCAGAGAAAGGAGCATGATGGACACCATAGAAGAATTCAACAAACTCAAACGAGTAGGGAGTGTAGAATCCTATTTGCAAAAGTTTGAGGAGTTAAGGTCATTCATGATCCGTCACAACCCCCACCTATCGGAAGCTTATTTCGTGTCAAGCTTCATGAGTGGCCTTGGTGAAGACTTGCGGCCAATGGTGAAAATGATGAGGCCAAGAATAGTGGAATAGGCCTCGGAGAGTGCTCGACTATAGGAAACGTTGGTTGAGGCGATGATGAAGAAGTAAAGGCAGCAACAACGGGGAATAGTCCTGGGCACATCTAATACGGGGGGAAGGAACAACAACTGGGAAATCATGAAGGGAAAACAAGTAGGGGGACCAAGTTCAATACCATACGGGGAACAACTGAGAGAACAAAGAAGGTTGGCAGGCCTCTATTTTCGTTGTTGAGATAAGTACCATCCGGGACACTAATGTAAAAGGCAAATCCCCTTATTAGAAGGTGACGAGGAGGAGGATCAAGGAGAAACAGGGGAAGAGAACCCCGGTGAGGACAGTGGGGAGGACAATGGGGAAATTTCAATTCACGCTCTAAAGGGGGTAGCTAATAATAAGATTATTAAGGTGGAAGGCCAAGCTAATAGGTGTAACCCGATGATCCTAATCAACAGTGGGAGTACCCACAGCTTTCTTGATGAAAGCATGGCCAAGAGACTTGAATGTCAATTCATGAGAACCCCACCCTAGAGTGTGACGATGGCAAATGGAGATAGGGTGTTGAGCAAATCGGCTTGTAAGGGTTTTGGCTGGGAAATGCAAGGGGAGAGGTTTGAGGCAAACCTAAGACTTCTACAACTAGGGGGCTGTGATGTTGTCCTAGGTGTGGATTGGATGAAGGGGGTGACTCGCATAAGCTTTGATTTCAACCAAATGGAAGTTTCCTTCGAAACGAAAAGGGAAAAGGATGACTATGACAGGAGGGAAAGAAATGGGTAATTGCAAAATGATCCAAGGAAGGAGGCTACAGAGGATGTTTAAAGGGAAGTGGAACCAATTGGCACACTAATTCTCAATTGTGGCCATTGAGGAGGACAAAGAGGGACAAAAGACGCAAGGAGAGATGTTCCTGATCGTTAGCACGCCTAAAGATATGGCTGACTAGGTACATTACTTAGACCTTCTTAATACATTGCTGGTAGAGTATGAGGATCTATTCTTGGAACCTACATCACTTCCCCCCTGCCAGAGTTCATGACCACACCATCAACCTAAAACCAAATATAGAATCAATTAACATTCGGTCTTATCGTTACCCTCCAATCCAAAAGAATGAAATTGAAAAAATGATTAGGGATATGCTTCAACAATCCATAACTTGTCCTAGCCAAAGTCATTTCGCTTCCCCAGTTTTATTAGTTAAAAAAAAGATGGAACATGGCGGTTTTGTGTGGATTACCGCCAACTAAATGCCTTAACTATCAAATATAAATTCCCCATACCCCTTGTTGAGGACCTTTTGGAAGAATTACACAATGCCAAATTATTTTCTAAGCTTGACCTACGCTCGAGGTATCACCAAATTCGAATGTAACCGGAGAACATTTATAAAACCACCATTAGAACCCACCATGGGCTTTTTGAATTCTTAGTGATGCCCTTTGAACTCACCAATGCCCCAGCCACCTTCCAATCTCTCATGAACCGTATTTTCGAGCCTTGCCTCCGCAAGTTCATACTTGTATTCTTTGATGACATGCTCATCTATAGCCCCACCTTCGACTAACACCTAACTCGCCTAAAAACCACTTTTGATATCCTCAGATCTAACAAGCTCTTTCTTAAGAAGTCTAAGTGTGCTTTTGGTCAAGAGCAAGTTGAGTATTTAGGCCATATCATATCTAAGGAAGGCCATATCATATCTAAGGAAGGGGTCAGCACTGACCCGAGAAAGGTAGAGGCTATGGTAGCTTGGCCAAGGCCTAATTCAATAAGGGCTCTGAGGAGATTTTTGGGATTAACTGGGTACTATCGACAATTTGTGAAGGGTTACGGGGCCATCAGCAAGCCTTTGACAAACTTATTAAGGAATTGAGGGTTTGAGTGGGGACAATCTGCAAAGGAAGCTTTTGCAAAGTTGAAAGAGGCTACAAGTGTCGATCCTAGGGCTACCAGACTTTAACAAACCCTTCATCCTAGAGACAAATGCAAGTGGATTAGGTATTGGGGCGGTGTTGGCCCAAGAGGGCAGGCCCTAGGCTTTTTTGAGTCAAGCCTTGAGCCCTAAGCATTTGGGGCTAAGTATCTATGAAAATGAGTTTATAGTTGTTTTGATGGCGATGGATAAGCAGAGGCATTACTTGGAAAGGGGAAAATTCATAATCAAAACCAATCATGAAAGCTTAAAGTTCTTGTTGCAATAGAAACTTCAGACCCAGCTGCAAAAAAAAGGTATGTCCAAACTGATGGGGCTGGATTATACCATACAATATAGGAAGGGGAAGGAAAATACAGTTGTTGACGCATTATCAAGATGCCACGAGGAAGGAAGTGTGGCATCCATATCCCAAGTGGTGTCGGAATGGTACCATAAGGTGATTGATAGCTATGGAGGAGATAAAAAAGTAAAGGAGTTGTTAGAAAAATTGGCAATAGGAGCCCAGGAGGAAAGAGGATATACCTTGAGTGGGGGACTGTTGAGACATCACGGAAGATTGGTGATTAGGGATGATGTCGAGCTTAAGAAGAAGATCATGCAATCCTTGCATGAATCTTCATTAGGGGGGCACTCCAAGGTGTAGAACACTTGTGGGTTAAAAGGTTGTTTCATTGGCCAGGAATGAGGGCAAAAAATAGAAAGTATGTGTTGTCATGTGACACTTGCAAGAGGTGCAAGTCAGAAAACATAGCCTATCCCGGGTTGCTACAGCCACTACCAATCCCCAACCAGGCTTGGACAAGCGTGTCAATGGATTTTGTGGAAGGACTACCTAAGTCAGAGGGAAAGGATAGTATACTGGTAGTAGTAGATCAGCGGACTAAATTTGCTCACTTCATAGGGCTAACTCATCCTTATACAGCTTAAGAGGTAGCTAGGGTCTTCCTAGACTAAGTGGTTAAGTTGCATGGGACCCCTAAGAACATTATCTCAAACTAGGATAAGATTTTTACAAGTTTGTGTCAGGTCCCGAGGGACTGACTTAGGAATTTAGAGAATGGGAGGGAGAAAACAGAAGGAATAAAGAGGGAGAGTAAGGAAGAACAGAGGGAGAATTCAATGGAGTAGTGATATTACTTCTCAATGATTATTAACGGAAGAGAAAGAGTCCATATATAGCTGGGATTCTCTCATCACATGCTGTAACTGATTACAGCTATAGGAAATGTACAAGCTTGTTATAGCAGCAACAGACTATGTACTACTCCCTCAGAAGCTAACTAACTCTTGCCTACATTCTTTCTTATCTAGTCCCTCTATTACATTTTATTACAAAACTACCCTTATTCCCCACGGTACATGACAATTACCCTGCCCATCAAAACATTTCTTGTCCACAAGAAATATGGAGGAGGCTAGCCACAAGCGGGAACTGGTTCAAAATGTCTGGGAGATACTCCCATGTGTTATCTTCGAAGTGGTGATCAGTCCATTTGATGAGAACTTGAGTAATTGGCGCACCTTGTCTGTAAATTACTCTTTTGTCCAGTATAGCTATAGGTTCCCGGAGAAGACCTTCAGCGTGGGGAAGATCTGGTAGGATAGAACTTGCTGGTTGTGCCCCCACTGCTTTCTTGAGAAGTGAAACATGAAAAACAGGATGTATATTAGATCCTTCTAGTAATTTCAAACGGTAAGCCACTGATCCTATTCTTGCAATCACTGGAAAAGGTCCATAGAACTTTGGATGCAATTTAGAGCTAGGATGGGGAAGTAGTGTCCTTAGGTGTCCCGGTTTCAGCTTGAGATACACGATGTCACCAACCTGGAATTCTCTTTCACTCCTTCTCTTGTCAGCAAATTGTTTCATCCAATTTTGAGAAGTAGCCAGCTCCTCCTTAATCCCCTGCAAGGCTTGCTGCCTTTGCTGTAAGTTTGCGTCGAGGGAGGCCACCGTTGAATTATCTGCCAATGCTGGTAGGAGTGGGGGTTTGTAACCATAAAGGGCTTCAAAAGGGGATAGCTTGATGGCTGAATGGTGGCTGGAATTATACCACCATTGAACCATCGGAAGCCACTTGTGCATGTCTTAGGGTGAAGAAAACAAACACACCTGAGATACATTTCTAAACACTAATTAACCCTTTCGGTTTGCCCATCCGATTCAGGGTGGTATGCACTAGACATCTTCAGTTTTACTCCCAGCAACCCCATCAATTCCTTCCACAGCCGACTAGTAAAGATTTTATCTCTATCAAAAACTATGGCTTTGGGTGTTCCATGCAGTTTCACTACTTGGTCTAGGAATATTTTGGCCACCTCCTGGGCAATGTATGGATGAATCAATCCCATAAAGTGCCTATATTTGGTAAAACGATCCATGACTACCATGATGCAGTCTCGACCTTCTGATTTGGGTAGCCCTTCTATAAAATCCATTGAGATATCTTCCCATGGACCCCCAGGAATATTCAGAGGTTGGAGTAACCCAAGTGTCGCCACATTTTCTAGTTTGCACCGCCTACAAGTGTCACACCTAATCACAAACTCCATAACATCCTTCTTGAGTCCTGACCATTAGAAGAGTTGCTTGACTCGATGATAGGTGTTTACAATACCCGAGTGTTCCCCTATGGGAGAGGCGTGCAGTGCCTCTATAATTCTCCTTTTCAGAGCTTCCTCTTCCCCAATCACCAGCTTCCCTTGGTGTCTAATCATCCCATTACTCAAAGTGTAGCCTGGTTTAGATGAGGGATCCACGGCCAACTGTTGTAAGAGTTCTCGGGTCTTGTCACTTGAGAGCTAACTAGCAGCGATCTCTTAGCACCAATCTGGAATAATAGTTGAGATGGCAGGTACACTTCCTTCTTCAAGACATCTGGATGGAGCATCTGCTGCTAAGTTTTCTTTACCTTTCCTATATTGGATCACATAGTCCAAACCCATTAATTTAGTCATACCTTTCCATTGTAGTTGAGTATGCAGCTTTTGTTGTAACAAAAATTTGAGGCTCTCATGGTTAGTCTTGATTACAAAGCTTCTTCCCTCGAGATAATGGCGCCATCTTTCTAACGCCATTAATACTGCCAAAAGTTCTTTCTCATATATGCTCAATCCAAGATGTCTTGGTGCAAGGGCTTGACTGAGGAAGGCTATGGGTCTGCCTTCCTGAACCAAGACTGCTCCAATCCCATTGTTGCTGGCATCGGTTTCGAGGATGAATTGTTTGTTAAAATCAGGTAATCCTAGAGTTGGCACTTCGCTCATAGCCTGCTTAAGTTTGCAGAAAGCTTCTTCGACCGTAGCGTCCCACCTGAATCCATCCTTCTTTAGTAGGTTAGTGAGAGGCCGACTGATTATGTCATACCCTTTAACAAACCGGCGATAGTATCCGGTTAGCCCTAAGAATCCCCTCAATCCCTTCACATTGTGCGGCCGGGGCCAGGACACCATTGCCATAACCTTACTTGGATCCGTGCTTACCCCTGAACTGGAGATGATATGCCCAGATATTCAACGTGTTGCCGCCATGGGCTATGAAGGTTACTGCCCAATGTGCTTGTCGGCTGAAGCTCAGCTCCTTGCTCCCCGAGGGCAACACCCATGGTATGAATAGAAAATAGTTGGGCCACCTGAGATAACTTATTCTTGAGTATCCTTTGTAACCTCTTACCCGAGATGATTTTGCATACTCCCACCTCTGGGTTGCTTGTTAGAACCTTCTTGCTACCATCCTTTTCAAAGGTCACCTCCATTTTGTTGAAATCAAAACTGATTGGACTAACTCCCTTCATCCAATCTACTCCCAACACAACATCACAGCCTCCCAACTTTAGCAACCTCAGGTCAGTTGAGAAATTTTCTCCATTCATCTCCCAATGGAAATCCCTACATGCTGACTGGCTCAACACTTTGCTGCCGTTCGCAACCGTTACTGATAATGGCAGGGAAGGACTGACTTCACACCCTAATTTTTTTTGCCATAGCTTCATCCAAGAAGCTGTACCCACTATCGATGAGAACCATGATCGGATTGCTATTTACCCTTCCTTCTACCTTGATAACCTTACTATGGTTAACCCCCTTCAAGGCATGTAATGAAATCTCTCCTTGGTCCTCCCTTTCATTTTCCAAGAATTCATCTCCTTCCTCCTTGTCCTCATCTTCCCCTTCCAATAACAGTAGTTGCCTCTTACACTTGTGGCCCACGAAATACTTGTCTCAACATTTGTAGCATAGGCCAGCTACTCGCCTCTACTCCATCAGTTTGCCTCCCGGGGTGGGAGCAGGGTTAGTGGAAGGTAGAGCCAATACACCTCTTCCCTAGAACCCCCCTTCTCTGGGTGGCAACCTATTCCCCGCTTGCCAACCTCCCGTGAGCACTCCTTTCGCCTGGTTCCTTTGTTTCTTGGTCATCGCATCAACAAGCATCTCTTGTAACCTTGCACTCTCGACAGCCTGTTTCACCGTGTGCAGCTGCATCATCTTCACCATGGGTCTGATCTCATCCCCTAGGCCACTCATGAAGCTCGAAACATAATACTCCTCAGAGAACTGAGGATTATGTACCATCATCAGCAACCTAAGCTCCTCAAACTTCTGCTGATATACCTGGACCGTCCCCTCTTGTTTGAGTTTATTAAACTCTTCGATGATGTCTCGCATGCATTTATCTCCGAACCTCACACACAAATCTTCTACAAACACACTCCAGGGGCTCCCCTCCTTAACCCCGAGCCACCCTTGATACCAAGCATCTCCCATATCATTCAGGTAAGCAGAAGCCATGGTGACCTTCAGCTGTTCCGGAATTTGATACAATGAGAATACTCGTTCGCATCTTCTCGACCACCACCTCGGGTTCTCTCCTTCAAATAATGGAATCTCGAGCTTCAGCATGGACAGTTCGAATGGTGTCGATTAGCCGTCGCTCCCGACCTCCTTTCCCTTAAATTCTCCCCCACTGTGTCCGTATCAAACTCGAACTCCGACGCTCCATTCGGTCGAGGTTCTACCCCTACTCCTAGGAAAATGAGCTTTGTTCGGTCTCTCAGAGGAAACTCAGGAGAGAGCCTTAGTGGTTGCTATTGGGTGAACATTCGCGCGATCATTTGCATTTGTTCCATCATTTACTCTCGAAAAAGAGTGTTCTGCTCGCGACTTTCCAACCTCCAACGTTCCATTGCTTGGTCAATTCTGGAATCAACTCCCACTCCAATCGATAGTTCAAGTGTTCCCACTCGATTCTGTACCTCCGCTATTGCCGTCGTCAACTGTTGTAGCTGAGATTCCATCTGCTTCATTCTTGTCCCGTCGGCCATGGTGGTCGCCTACGCCCAAGAATGCTACTCTGATACCAGATGTCAAGTCCCGAGGGACTGACTTAGGAATTTAGAGAATAGGAGGGAGAAAACAGAAAGAATTAAGAGGGAGAGTAAGAAAGAACAGAGGGAGAATTCAATGGAATAGTGATATTACTTCTCAATGATTATTGACGAAAGAGAGAGAGTCCATATATAGCTAGGATTCTCTCCTCACATGCTGTAACCGATTACAGCTATAGAGAATGTACAAGCTTGTTATAGCAGCAACAAACTATGTACTACTCCCTCAGCAGCTAACTAACTCTTGCCTAAATTCTTTCTTATCTAGTCCCTCTATTACATTTTATTACAAAACTACCCTTATTCCCCACGGTACATGACAGTTTGATGTGGCAGGAACTCATGAAGGCATTGGGAACCAAGCTAAGCATGTCTACCGCCTACCACCCTCAGTCATATGGGCAAACGGAGAGGGTAAACCAAAGCTTGGAAACGTATCTAAGGTGTGTTTGCCTCTTACAACCCAAGGAGTGGCACTGATGGTTGTCCAGCCCAATGGTGTTATAATACCAACCACCATTCCTCTATCAAAATGTCACCATTCGAAGCCCTATTTGGATATCTAACACCAACCTTGTCGGTTGTGGAAAGGGAGTCCAATGTGGCAACAGTGGAAGAATACCTATAGCAACGAAGAAGGGTAACAAAACAGCTTAAGCAGGAGTTGGCATCAACCAAGAATAGGATGAAGCAAGTAGTCAATTGGAAGAGGAGTGAGAGGGAATTCGCGGTGGATTATTATGTGTATTTGAGGTTAAGGTATCCACATCTCAAGTCAATCACTAAAGGGAAGGTGACTAAACTCAACCGTAAATACTTTGGTCCCTTTTCCATAGAGGCTAAAGTGGGACAGGTGGCCTATTGTCTAAAGCTACCAGAAGGGACTCGGATTCAACTAGTATTTCATGTGTCCCTCCTCAAGGAATCTGTGGGGACCCAACTAGTAAGCAAAGCCCTACCTACATTCCCTAAAGAAGCTACTAGTGTGGTGGAATTAGAGGTTATACTTGAGAGGAGGGTGGTGTACAAGCAGGGAGCTCCACTTATTCAAGTGTTAGTCAAGTGGCGCAACAGCTCTTCAGATTGCAACACTTGGGAGTACCTCCCGGATCTCCTGAAACAATTTCCCAGGACAGCTAGTCTCCTTAGCATTTCTTGAGGACAAGAAATTGGTTAAGGAGGGGGAAAATTGTCACGATCGTCCTTTAGTAGCGGGAAATTTTAATTTTCTTTAGCATTGTAATTTTCTGTCTTGCTTTACTGCTTTCATTTTCTGGTTATTATTGTAATTCCTAGAATCAGTTTGTTAGCTATGATTCCCCACGTGGAAGGGGGCTAGAATAGGACAAAACTTTTGGTTACAACCGTTGAGGGCAAGGATTGCCTATAGTCATGGCCAAAACTGCTATATCAGCCTCCAGGACTCTCCTGGAGAGGCATCAAATATGAATTCTAAACTTTGATTTCTATCTATGTTCTCCTCTTCTTGCTCTTTCTTCTCTTCTTTCTAACTTTCTCTCTCAATCTCTCCCATTTCTCTATTTACGCCGATTACATCTCTTCAATTCCATCTGGATTGAGAGTGTAATCCTATTATCACCCACATCCGTGACAGCACCATAGTTCGAAAGTGTTACACTTGTCAAGTGGCGAAGGGTCAAGCCCAAAATATCGGGTTGTACATGCCACTTCCTGTTCCTGACGGCATTTAGCAAGATCTCACCATGGATTTTGTATTGGGATTACTGCGGACTCAAAGGGGAGTAGATTCAGTTTTTGTGGTGATTGACAGGTTTTCCAAGATGTCCCATTTCATCTCTTGTCGAGAAACCTCTGATCCATCAAATGTTGCCAAGCTATTTTTTAGGGAGGAGGTGCAATTGCATGGAGTTCCCAAATCAATTACTTTTGATCAAGACACAAAATTTCTAGGACACTTCTGGATTACATTGTGAAAGTTGTTTGGGACAAGGTTAAACAGAAGTAGCACTGCTCATCCACAAACAGATGGTCAGACCGAGGTTACTAACCGCACTCTGGAGAATATGATTTGGAGCGTATGTGGAGATAAGCCAAAACAATGGGATTATGCGTTGCCTCAAGTTGAGTTTGCATACGACAATGCAGTTCACAAAGCCACAAGCAAGGCACCGTTTGCTATCATGTACACTTAAGTTCCCAACCATGTTGTCAATCTGGTGAAGCTACCCCAGGGTCACAGCAAGAGTACAGCTGCTATACACTTGGCTGAATATGTGATTGATGTCCTTGAGGAAGTAAAATAAAAGTTGGAAAAGACGAATGCAAAGTATAAGGTAGTGGCAAATGCTCACCGTCAAAATAAACAATTTCAAAAAGGAGATTCAGTAATAGTGTCTCTGAGGAAAGAGAGGTTTCCCGTTGGTACCTACAAGCAGCTGAAGCCCAGGAAATATGGTCCTTTCACAATACTGAAGCAGATCAACAACAATGCCTATATTCTTAATTTGCCAGCCTCCATGGGAATTTCCAGTACCTTCAACGTGGCAGACTTGTATGAGTTCCATGAGAATGACAAGTCACTCTATCCAAACTATAACTTGGGGTCGAGAAAAATGTAGAAGTTTTTACAAATTTGGAAGATTGATTATTTTATCAAAGATTGTTGTTTTTCTCCTCTCTACTTGTGATTCTTCTTCTCTTCTTTTTCTCCCTTTGGTCCTACATAGAGAAGCTAAAAGAAAATACGCTTTCAAGCCCATAGAATTTGTCATCTCATGATTGAGCTAGCATAAAGAATGTCAATGCAGTAAACAAGGAAACAGGTAGATAACTAGACAAGTCCCTTCTTTCCTTTCATCCTCTCTGCACTTTTTCTACCTCCATTGCGACTCAAAATTATAATATTTCCTGAATTTCCTCTAAATTTTATACGACTGATCTATTTTTCCCCGCCGTGCTGGAAGTCCAAAATCCTGCAAGGCGTGATGCTAGTAAATAAGGCCTAGACTCAGTCACCTCATAGCCAGTCATCCATATCCATTTTAATAGATTTCACTGCATTTCCAACAAAGACTAAAAAGAAAGAACATCTAATAAAACACTAGATTTAGAATAGATTGCTATTTTCTAGTTAGACACAGAATTAGTTTTGCTAGATCTATAAACACAAACATGCAGCAGTAAACCAAACCAGTGGGAAGACACTGTTGATAAATACTCTAAATTTAGGTTTAACTTATGTAACCTTTCAAACATAAAAACCTTGAAATGTTCCCCAGGTCGCTCTAGATAATTGCCATGAACAAAAAAAAAAAGGCCCTAACTTCATAATTCACCTTAAAAGTCTTCCAGGTTGGTTATGAACATGCAGTGCCACTGCGCAATTGTTTCAGGGTTCAGCTAACTACAAAATACAGATTATCAACAAGAACTTATGATTTTCCAGCTTATCAGGAGATGTATTAGCCATATTTACTGACCATCAATCAAGTCTATAATAGCAATAACTTAGTTAAAACAAGTAACAAATATATTTAGTTATTCAAGAATCATAGATGTCACCTCACAGAAACCATATAACATGCATAACCGCAGTAAAGGTATGAATGTGTAGACTTGATAGGTAATAGATAAGCATTAAAGCATTATCATTCAGAAAACAGCAGCCATCATAAGACGCTAAAATCATCCGCATTGATCAAAGTAAATCATATACAAATGCATATCCAAACCTGTCAACTCGGCGATGATCCAATTCCATATCAATTTTCCTCCAGTCCATACCTTTCTCTTCAAGCAGCACTTCCCTAGGCTTTGCATCCCCAAAAGGATTCAGCTTGGGCCGCGGTTTCACTGCCACTTCTACTCCCTGCAGTGCAGGTCCTTCTGACCGGCTTGACTGAGCACTGGAAGGCCTGCTAGACTGGGAACTTGTAGGCCTGCTCGTTTTCTTCGCCTCAATGTCTAAATCCATTTTCTTCCAGTCCAAACCCTTTTCCGCCAAAACCTCTTCCCTAGGCCTCGCAGCTCCAAAGGGGTTTGGCTTATTCGATTTCACAACCTCAACCACTGCCTCCTCGCCCCGAGGTGGATCCAAAACTAATCGGGGACGCTCTCGTTCCGTTTCCCCAAACCCTCGGCGAGTCCAGCGATCAGGCTCCGGCCCAGCATCCCGGGAACTTGAAACGAAATTTGAAGGCCTGGCCGTGATTGGCTTCTTCCCAGCTGCCCAATTATCAACCTCGTCAGCCCTGGACATACCACCTCCTCCTCCTCCAATGTCACCGCCACCTAGAGAACCATACCGACTCGGGCGCCCGGAATCAAACGAACCTAGTTGTTTCTTATTCACTGCCCAATTATCAACCTCGTCGGCTCTCGACGGCTGGTCGAAATCTGAAACCCTAGCCGGTGGCTGAGCCCGACGTTCATCATCAAAGCCACCATAAGATCTACGGCCGCCTCCCCAAGAACCGCCCCCATCTCCATCCCGGTCGCGAAAGTTTCGACCGGGAATGCTCTCCGACCTGCCGTAGTTCGAGAAGCCTCCACCAAATCGCCCGTACTGCGATTCCCCCGCAGGCCGCTCCATGGGGCCCGTCGGAAGCCGGAGCATCTCGTCGTGCGTCAAACCAGAGGCCGGGGCCCTCCGGCCGGCGGCGGTCTGCAAGTTGAACTCCTGTAAGCTCATCTTCTTCTTCTTCGGCTTGGTGGCCGTGGCTTCCCTCAGGGGGGGAAAGCTCTGTGAGTCCCCGCCGCCGCCTCCCGCCGCGGCGGCGGCGGCGAGCTCACGCTCCTCCGCCTCGGCCTCGGCGGCCCAGGCGCCGATTTTGCCCAAAGGCTTCGACATTGTTGGATTGCTCGAAGCCTCTGAAGATCCGAGAAATCAAGAGATATGATGAATTGATGATAATGATATGGCGATATGGAAAAAAATTGATTGATTGATTGATCTATAACTGGGATCAATTCGGGCGAGAGCTAGGGCTCCGTTTAGAGGGAGCCGGAGCTCCGACAAAGTCCACTGAAAGGCATAAAAAACTCTTGCTTGTTTGGAGGTTCGAGTGTGTCTGTGCGGGGCACGCGTGACAAAAACCGCTACAAAATGTGATTTATATAATTTATATTCTTACGGCCCCGCTATTCTTCACACTTACGCCATCTTTATTCTTTTCGCCCTCTAATTCTATAAATATACTCAAGTTCCCCCACGTTAACGAAATCAACTAGTTATATTGTTTTAGGTAAATATCACTTAGACCCCATTTAGTTTTGGACCTCTTATGGTTAAAAAATAGTTTTAAAGGTCCTTGTAACTTATTTATTTTACTTTATTTGTTAGTTAAAAATATGTCTAAATTAGGTATTCGAGCAAAAATATCAAAGACCCAAGAATTTTTAGAGGTTTTTTTAATTTTTTAAAATTTAGAAAAAAATTTAGATCTTGGTGCAATTTATCTTTCTTTCTTTGTTTTTTTATTATAATGAGGTAATTGCTTATCAGGTACATATTAGATAAATTCTTGATGTATGCAATAGTTCGCAAACAACATGTGCTAAGTAAGTCAATCAAAAGTTGACAAGTTCGTGTTCTCAAAGAAATTTAAACTTATAATTATTTTTTGGGTATCTTCAAAATAAATTTATTCAACATTCATGGTGACTCAAAAAACTATGTTCATTAGGTAAATAGATTGATGTTGTCTTGGTGCCACAAAAAACATTCACTGAATTGGCAACAACATGGTGCGATAATGATATGTTCATTTTTTAGCAAAATATCATAACGAAAAAGAGTATCTTAAGCCCAAAAAAACTTTTGATTCTTAAGTTAAATATAGACTTTGTAGATACATAATAGAAAAAAACGAAGTAATCTTGTAGAAAATATTCGAACTTATTAAATGAATTGGCACTTGCATTTAAGCATTTTAAACCATTTGGGTTAGTGTGTTCATAATAAGATTTCGATTTGCTATTAGTTCCAATTTCAATCTTGAATTTTGTAGTATTTCTCTTTTCGAATTACTAATTTAGCTAGATTTGCATGACGACTTATTTATATAGACACTAACTTAAGGATATGTTTTTCAAGTAAAAGCTTTATTAAAACTTTTATATTAGTTTACATGTCAGGTTTTATTAAGTGTGAAATCACTCATTATAAATAAAAATTTATGTATAGATTTGCTTTTTAAAAAGGTTTGAACTGTTTATTAGAAAAACACATCAAATTTTGTGTGCAAACTATTCTTTTTCTTATAGAAATTTAAATCTTAACTAAGTTAATACCCATGCAATTCATGAGTTTTTTATGCATAAATTTTATAAAAGATTTATAATAATATAATAAAAATTATGATTTATTAAAATAATATTCACCCAAAAAAGAACATCTATATTAAAATTGTTGTGGGGTACTTTATGAAAATCAAAATCAAAAACCCAAAAATCCTAGACGTATCCTAAGGGTAAAAACCTGAAAACTCCCGAATAGTCTTCTAGCCAAGAGTCTTTTGGAGACTTCGAAGAGTCTCTAGACCAACCCAACCCTTAGCATCACAGAAACCCAAGACCCATTCAGAAGGTCTTCCGAGCTCAAGTCACTCGATGACTCAAATAAGTCTTCAAATCCAACCAGATGATACTCTTTAGGCGCTTTTCCGCAAATACACTTCCAAGCCTTTTGACTTTATTCAATGCTGACCTATTTGAAAATTCTTCGAACCCATCAGGAGACTGTCATTCCAAAAGCCCCAAAGTCATCGAGGAATAAGGCCTTCGAAAACTCCTAAAAGCCATCCGAAGACTCTCAATACTCTTTATGCTCTTTCAGATAGCAGATCGAGCCAGGCTTCTGTTAACTCCCCTTGATGCTGTGGACCTTACCTTCTCTCCAGATCTCTGTCAAACTGTTTCTTAAAATAAATAAATTTAATTATTTTATTAAAACAACAACAGAAATAAAAAAAACTAATAATTGTTTGAAATGCAATAATTTATAAAAGAATTTATCAATACTTATTAAAATTATAAAGTTAACCAATATAAGATATAAGGCAAAAACAATTTAATATGAATCTTAACTCCCCAAATTCAAAGTAATGTTAATGTAATATTTGAAACTTGATAATAATAGGAAGCTAATTAATGCACATACTTTATTTGTATTGGTTAATGTGTTAGTTTATCTAATTATAATTAATTTTTAATTGACTATGTTGTCTTTGTGTTAACTATGTTAAAAACTGTGACAATTGAATTTCAAACATTATAATTAGATACATCTTATATTACTAATTAATTCAAAATAAAAAATTAAATTTAAAATATTTGTACATTCCTAATAGATTATTATGATTCTTCTTCTATAAAAATTATTATAAATCATAATTTTCATTTTCAAATTTTTTCAATTATTATGAATATCAATTTTCCTTAGACTACTTTTTATTAAAGATTAAATGTTTGATAGTTTAAATACAACTTATCATAATTTTTAATATTTTATAAAAATACTAACATCTTTAAAATCATACTCTTAACTCAAGCACAATCTAATATAGTTTAATCAACCGATAAATCTTCTATGAGCAAAATGAACTTCTTCAAACTCGAGCAACTTTAGTGTTTGAATGACTAGTTTTGATAAAAAAAAAAAAATCATATTTTGCTAAAAGCTATAAATTACAAATTTTAAATTATTTATCATTCAAATAAACAATATAAAAACATTTCTTCGTGAATTATAGAACAATAAGTACTTTAAAATAAAATTCTTCCAACTCATTCAACTCTTTTTAACTTTCTCATCCAATTCATCCTCCATTTTTGTTACCAAGTCTTTCCTTACCTCAATTTCTTTTCACTTTTCAAGTCCAAAATATGGCTCTTGAACATCCTTATATATAAAATATGAAAAATAAATTATTCAAATAAACAACTGAACAAACTACTAGGATCTCAATTTAAAAAACAAAAATAAAAAAAACAATTTTTTTACTAAACAAATCTTAATAAAAAAAAATAAGTGTTATCTAAGTAAGATTTAATTGAGTACACGGTGCTCTTACTAAGTAAGTTCATCCTCTTGTGTCTGATTTTTGATTGTTCAAAATATTAAAGATATAAAATCCCTAAGTGTAACATATCTTTCTTTCTTGAAATTCCAAACTTCTAATGGGAGTTTCTTACAAATGTTTACCCCACTATCCAAAGAAACATTTGGATGTTCGAAATTGATGAGACTCTAACCTAGAAACATAATATATAATCATGATATCAATTCTTTCATTATATAATATTTTGAAAAATAGACATGTAGATTGGAAAAATAATTTTCACCTTTTGGCGAATCTCTTCTAAATACTTGAGGATGTGATCTTTCTCTTCAGTTTGATATGATAGTTCGATTATTTTCATCCTCAAAGCATTGATTTCTACAAATGATTTCGGCACGTTCAATTTCATTAGTTCCTACAAAATAGAAAAAAAAATACAAAAATTTTAGAATAATTATAGAACTCGAGAAAAAAAATATATGAAAACTGATATATATAACTGTGTTAAACTTTTCAAAAAATTTTCTGCAAAAAAAAGAAGATGGAATAGTACTAAGAACGTATGGTTTCAAGAGTTTGGACAAATGAAAAGAATAAAAAATTGAAATCAAGAGTGCATAGACCACAGACAAAGGGTTTGGAAGATGGATAGATAAAAGGAGGGGAACTGATAAAATTTAGAAGAAGATGGAAAGGCAGTAAGAAGTTAAAATCAAGAGTAGTTTACACCAAAGACGAAGGGATTTAAAAGAAGGATAGTTGAAAGGAGGAGAATTGATAAAACCTAGAAGAGGATGAAAAAATAGTAAAAACTGTATGATTTCAAAATTTTGAAAAATAAGAAGTTAATGGCATTTGTCATAGTTAATGTCTTTTGTCAAAAGCACATCTAGGTAGAATATATGTAATGCCATTTGTCAATATATAATGCCATTTGTCAAGGACACATACAGGTAAAACTCTTTAATTAGTATAATATATATAGATGAAAATGAGTTAAGCAATGATATCAATACCTCTAACTTCTACTTTGAACCTTTAAAGAGAAAATGCATAGAACTATGAAACAAAATTGTAAAAATTATATACAAATCATATTTTGAGTTTCTTTGAGTAGTGTAATTTTGGTAACTAAATCATATTTTTTAGTCATTGCCGTGACAATAAAATGTGTAAGTGATACAAATTGTGTACAAACACAAATATGTATTTTCGTCACTATCTAACTTCAAAATCTGTATATTGTTGTATCCTGAAAGATAGATGCCTAAACAACCTCTAGCACTATCGATGAGGAAACAAATCTATTTTAAGGATATTGTATATCACACAGGTTTCAGTTCTCTATCTCCTGCACTACTTAAATTTATTTGTATAGTTCTTTATCCCTTGCATTACCTAACAATATAATTGTATTCAAAATTGAGCATAAGTAGTGTGGGGGATAGAGAACCGAAAACAAATTCACCTCCTCACCAAAAGTGTTAGAGGTTGTTCAGACGTACGTCTCTTAGAATACAATAGTATACAGATTTTGAAGTTCGCGCATAAACGTCAAAACCTTCTCGCAAATTTAAACAATAGCAGAACATTATCAAAATATCTATGTATATCAGAATGTTTTGAAAAGATGCAACTTTTGTGTAGGGAAAACTCTCTATTTTTTAAGAAAATGAATAACCTTATTTATAGGATAAGGCTTTCAATTAATTGCACTTAAATTAAGCATTCATTGCCCTTGGCAGTTACTAAATTAAATTAGTTGTTAATGGCATTCATTACCTTTAATGTTTTAATTTATAACAAGTTTTCTCATTAATTTCCATTAATTTTCTAGAACAGTTACAAGCTTTGTGAATTATGTTATTATTTTTTCCAACTCAATTGGTATATTTTGAGTATCAATTTCTCATTTACCCATTTATCTTTTTGGGCATGTAAATATACCAAATCATGATAGAGAATAAGAATTTACTTTGATTTAGTTAAAATATTTAATAGGTGTCACTTAAATTTTAAACTTAATATGACATACCATAATGCTAATTTTGGGTCAATTTTCCAACAAAGTTTTTGTAATTTCGATCAATCGACCCAAAGCAAACAAATTTACAGCATACACTGCAACAAATAAATAACAATATATATTCATTAGTTTATACCTGATTATAAATAAAAATTTATATTATTTCTATAGTATATAATATAATATAAAAATATATAATATGTAGCAAACAATTTGTTTCTAAAATATATATTATTTCTTTCAATCAAAAACAAATTATAGTAATCAAAAGCAATGGTGAACAAAAAACATATAATTTAACAAACAACCCAAAATAATAAACAAATAAGATATTAAGATCCTTTTTACCATATTCCCAACAAAAAATGTAAATATATTAATCATGCAATAAATTTATTTTAATAATTATTTCTTACACAAAAAAATAATAATATTTATATGTATTGATAAATGAATAGTTTTTAAATATAACACATGTAGGGATCAAAATATGTAAGATTACGAAAGTTATTGTTCGCGTTACATTTTAGTTTTTTCTTTTCTATTTTCATATTCCCTAGAAGAATATGAATGGCTGTTTTGTAATAAAATGATTTTAGTGCCTTTCTCTTCTCAACAATCTGACATTAACATGTACTAGTGAATGAATGGTTTTTGAAAGTACTAAATGTAGTCTTGAAAGAATTAATAACAATTAATGTAAATATTTATTTTAGATTTCTTTTTTTTTCTTTTGCATTCCCAACAAAATACGTGAATAGGTTTTGGGGTGTGCAAAATTTCGATTTAATCAAAATAACCATATTGAATTGAATTGATCGAAATTGTCAGTCTGGTTCTGTTTTTGTGAAAATTCAATTCAATTTGGGTTTTTTAAAAATTTTGATTTTTCAGTTTCAATTCGGTTTTTGGGTTTGAAATAATTGAACTGGTCGAAGTTATAAAACAACAATGTTTTCAGTCCAGTATGTGACACCCCGGCCCCATTACAGGGTGCCACCGTAACCTACGGTTACAACCCTGACCTGTCTCAAAGGACGGCTATGCCCTACCAAAAATATTAAAATAATATTGGGCGTCCTGGGTGGGGTCTCGGCTTCTCTACCTTCGATTATCGAAGATTCGGGTTTATAATGTATAAGCAACGAGTACATACTTGATTCCCGAAACCAATTAGGCTCTTAAAATTCAATTTCATATTAAACAAATAAATACCGACATACCCAACATAATATTCTAATAGTCAAGCATAACTAGTTCGCACCCGCTAAATTACTCATAATGGGAACCTTAACTCGGTCCAAAGCAAGTTTTATTTAAATCGCAACCATCTTCCGAAGCCAAGTACAGAGCACACATAATTTATATTAAAGACACGTACATGACTCACATTTTCATTGCCCGCCATTACTGTTAACCGGCGACTCTTCCACCACTACTACTTTCCCTTTCTTAGTCCCTGAGCCATCTATTGGGTTAGTGAGAGTGAGGGGGAGTGAGTCTGGGGACTCAGTAAAGAAAATATGCAATGCAGTAAATTAATGAGCATGACATCATAGATAATAATGAAGTGCAGCATGCATGCAAATCTGTCCACCGCACCTATCTTAGGCTCTAGGTGGCCCCTAGTAGTTTCATCTATGATCCCGTCCTAGGACCCTCACGGTCAATAATCCACTACCCCATGCCTAGGCACTTCCTCAATATCTTATGCAAGCCATGACAAAAGAAATTTACGCACAGAGCATACTAACCCTTACCTTAATTTGTTTGCTACTCGATGACCAACTCTATTTCGTTGTACAAACTGGTAGCATACCCGCAACGTCCTTACCACAAGTATACATATACATGAGGCTAAGTAATTAATTAATTAGTCACTGACTAAATTTATTAGTTTAATTAATTTACCAATCCAATTAATTATCTTAACTAATTAACTTACTAATTAATTAAAATAAAGTTCAACTTAACTACTAATTTAATTTAACTAACTAATTAACTAATTAATTGATTAAACAAAATAAACTTAAACTCAATTAATCAAAATTTGAACCTTTTTAAAGCTCTTCCTTTCAGAGAACTGCTTACTCACTTATGTTTTCTTCCCTTGCTCGAATTGCCTATTTATAGGCTCAACCACCCCCTGATTTGTCCCTCAAACCATGGTTTAATCCATAGATTTTTAGTTAATTTAATGCCTTGGCCACTGCCCCTTTATGTGGCTTTAAATTAGCAAGATTTGTAAGCCAAATCGAAGGCAAAACGGATGGGTGGCGAGGAAGCACCAGCGCGCGCCATGTGGCGCGGTTGGGCTGCGCAAGGCCAACACCTAGCCTCCCCAAAACGACGTCATTTTGGGGAGTTTTGGCTGATTAAAAATCAGCATTTTTCCTCTCAGCGCGCGCCTCCCCCATGAATCGAACCCGCGCCTCGCCCACGGACGCCCTCGCGCGCGACCGCGCTCACCGTCAACCTATATATGCATCCCATTATATTTAAGCTATCTTCCAGATTTCTTTCCAGAATTACACTAGTGCCCCAGAACTTCCGAAAATCACACACACACCCCCGCACCTCATTTCCTCTTATTACACCTATACCCCGAATATTCCAAAAATCCACCAAATTAATTTTATCATTATTTCCATAAATATTCTCAAATAATTTACTTAATTACCTTAATTTTCCATTTCCTCAAAATATCATAAATAAATATTTTCTCTAAAATATCTAAATATTTTGAAATATCCCCAAATACCAAAATTAATTACTTGTCTGCAAATTTCGGGATGTTACAGTCTCCACTCCTTAATGAATTTCATCCTCGAAATTTTAATACATTACGAAATTAACCATGGCCTTCAAACAAATAAGGATATCTTTCCCGCATTTCTTCTTCCATCTCCCAAGTTGCCTCTCGTTCCGAGTGCTGACTCCACTGCACTTTTACCATAGGTAGAGTTCTATGTCTTAGCTGACGATCTTGGCGTTCCAGTACCCGTAAAGGTTGCACTTCAAAGGTCATACCAGGTTGGAGTTCAATGTCCTCAACATGCACTTCTATGTCTGGATTATATATATTGTAATATCCTCAAATTTTGAAAATAATAATAAAAGAATAAACTAAATTAATTTAAATTAAATTAAATTTAGTTAATTAAAATGTGTAATTGTGTGGCTGTGCTCATGTGCGTGGAGGCTATGGAATGGCCAATGGCCATATTTTTCAAAGTGAACAGATGAGAGAGAGGGGAGGGGTGGAGAGCGAACAGAGAGTGAGAAATAGAGATCGGGTGAGGGAGAGAGCTTAGCCGAGAGGGAGAGATCGAGATTGAGAGAGAGAAGGAGGTGGCGGGCATGGAAGGCTGGCCGAGTGAAGCTCAGCCATGGCAGTCGAGCTTTGCAGCTGGGTAAGGAGGGCGACGCAAGCAGCGGTGCGGCCATGGGTGGTGGCACCGGTAGCGGGGCAACCAACGGTGCTGCTAGCAAGGGGCGGCGACGGTCGATGGAGGCTGGGCAGCAACGAGCGGCTGCTAGTTCGCGCAAGGAAAAAGACTCAGACGAGAAGCCGCGGGGAAGAAAGGGAAGAAGAAAAAGAAGAAAAGAAAGAAGAAAGGAAGAAGAAGAAGAGAAGAAGAAGAAGGAAAGAAGAAGAGAAGAATGGCACGCAGAGTAGAGGCGGGGAAGAAGGAGAAGAATGAGGAAGAAGAAGAAAAGAAAAGAAAGGAAAGAAAAGAAAATAAGGAAAAATAAAAGAATTTTGAGATTTTTCGGCAAAGGAAGTGATCAGGTATGTGGGTAAAAATTAGTAGAAGCGTGATATGTTAAATTATAAATTTTACGCGATTAAAAGTTTAACTTGCGTCCAATTTTATTAATTTTGGGAGTTATTCTATTTTACAGCGTGTATTAATTTGGTGATGCTCAAGCGTGGAAACGCCGTAAACGACTAAATACAGGAAATCTCTCATCTACCCTTACAATTTCTTTCCATTTTATGACCCCCTCGTCTTCCCTCAACTCGTTTCGGTTTTACGTATTAATTATAGGAATTAATGATTTTATTGGCATGATTTAATTTAAAATAAATATGAGATTTATTGGGATATTATCTGTGGTGCGTTTACGTGGGATTTTAGATGGTTAAATTATTTATATTACACGGTAGATTTATTTAATTAAAGCTGCGATTTTATTTATTGTCAGCGAACGTTTTACTTCGCAGCGGGTGCGCAATAAAAGTAAGAAACGGCCGTGTAAAGGCAAGCTTTTAACCCTCTCCTCCTGTTCTTTAATTTTCGCAAAAGACTCCGTGATTTCTTGTATTTTATCATCTCTCTTACTCTAATTCGGCACCTATCATTAATTATCGAATTATTATTCATTTGTTTTAATTTAAATTAAATTTGTGAGTTTTGGAGTTTTATTCATTGTGTGCCTACGGGGGTTTGTACCGCCCCCATCCCTTTTCAGAATGATGCCAAACTCAATTTGGGAACTAGGTTCCTAGATGTGTGGGTTTATTTATGATTTTCTTGAATTTATTTATAGTTCGGTTATAGCTATTAAGCAGTAGGGCAGGGGTCGACTGTTTGGTGACGTTGGGATAAACTATTGTACGGTCCTGAAGTGGACCGTCAGGCGGACACTCCTAGTCACTAGGCGTTGACCGGTGCCGGGCACTGCTGACTAGCTCTGTCGGTATGTGATTTACTGTATGAGTAGATACATTGTATTACTGTTCATGATTTGATATGCACGCGGGCATATGCATGGCGTGTGGTTTACTATGTGGGCGGAGCATGGCCTGATACCTGGATGTATGGGCGCCAGTGTATCTCGTTGATGCTCACTACGCCATTGCATTTTTATGTGCATTGCATGGCTACTGATAGTATATAGTTCTCGGACGGGAGTACTGTTCCGAGGGAGCCTATGGCTCGGTTGTCGGGAGTATCGATATGGATGGGTGACGAGAGTACCGACCTGGGATCGCGCGCGCAGGTTTGTGGAGATTTATGTTGCCTTTCAGGGCAGCGGCAGGTTGGTATGGGACTTGGGTGCCGTGTGTCTTGTGTGGGCCCCAACGACCGGTATGTGTATTTATTATGCTCTACTATTGTGTTGTAGCGTCTCATGGCTTGTGTGTACCTGGGGGTTTATTTTGGGGAGAGTTTTCTGGTTATGTTCAGCCTACAGCCTTTCTTTTCTTCATGTTTGCTGAGTCTCTCGACTCAGTTTGCTTTTCATCATTCTAGGTAGTGCTAGCGTGGGTCCGGGCAAGGGAGTCAGCGTCTAGCAACAAAGTTGGTATGGTGTACAAGCAGTCCCGTCATTCGTTGTCAACTCTGATGTCTGAGTATGATTTACTCTATTATTTTGTATTGTGCCAGGTCTTTCCTCGAGTCTCGTGTATGTCGACACAGGAGTCTATGTTTATTTTTTTATCATGTGACCGCTGTGATAGCAGGGCACCCGTAGTGCATGCATGTGTTTAGCTTTGTTTCCGGTGTTCTTATTTATTTGTATGCATGCCAGGGTAGTTTCTGTCTTGCGTGTTTCATTCTTTCTCCTCCCGTAGGCGTTTCTGTTCGGGTAGTCTGGGTGGTTGGGATATCCGGGCGGGGGTGCTTACATTATTGGTATCAGAGCGTAGTTTGAGTCAATTTTGGGGGACGAGTTCCTGTACACCAAGGTTGTCGGGTAGAATTAGAGAGGTCTAGGTGAACCGAATAGGGTCAGGCCGCGTTGAGTTTTGTTGGTTTGTGTGAGAGACTGTGTCCCAATTTATACTCGTGCAAGGGTGAGAAGTGCACGTTAGGCGAGGACCGTGAGGTGGTATGAATGGGATTTATTTAGGACTTATACCTACTCCTAGGTGTTTGGGTAAGAGGTTGGCTTAGCTTTAATAAACTTACCTGATATTTGGTGTTGTAAGCAGATTTTGAGTATTCCCGATGGGACCCGAAGGCCTAGATTCCGGTGTACCCCTACCCAATTCGGATGCCCTCCCAGAATTGCATTGTTTATGGTGTCAGTAAGAACAGGAGTTTGCTTCTGGATGGGGAAACAGGCAAGACGAAGATGAGTATTTAATGAGTTATATGTATCGGCTTGACGAGTTGTTTCAAGAGACGATCTGCGAGATCTTTTGGGGATTGTCAGAGAGACAAGTCATGTTCGCCCGTGAGCCTTCGTTCCCATTATGATGATTTTATCAGGGCTGTGAGGTAACACGCTGCCATTTGGGAGCCTTGTCAGCGACCGGTACAGGACGTGCCCAAGATTGGAGCACTACCTGACACCCAGTCAGTCCAAGTTACCGCGAAGGTACTGTCATAGCCACCAGAGGGACTTGTTGGACCCAACCCCAGCATAGTTAGCAATGAGGACTTAGCTTACCTGGTAGATGAAGCTACTTTGTTTGCCAGGTGGGATGAGGGGAGTTTTAGTTAGTATGATTATTAAAGGGCTGTAATGTAAGTGTATGATTGTAACTTATGAGTTTTGTAAGGATGGGAATTGTGTGAGATATATCATGTATCATGTTTGAAGTTATTAGGTGATGAGATGTATTTAGTAAACTTATGAGCTTTGGGATCCCTATGAATCAAGTAGTCGTTACTATTAGCAAAAAGTATCCTAGTGACTTGATGTGATGAATAGTATGACTTGGAAAGTCACAAGTTTGGCCTGCGATGGACATTTGGGTTGCGGACCATTTTCGCTAAGACTGAGTGGATCTGACACCTGACTTGTGGTGGACTTGTTGGGTCCCCAACCGGTGATGCGGATTAGAGATGACACGTAACTCGTTTAAAGGAAGTGAATAAGGGAACTTTTAAAGTTTCATTTAGGGCGCATGTTGCTCATTATAAGGGTGTGTATGACTGGATTCTTTCCCCGATTGTGAATAAGCGAGAGATACTCTTGACCTTCTCAAAGATTTACCAAGGAGGTTGCCTTATTGAGGGATTGACCTGCAATTGGACTGGGCAACCTTGAGGCATCGATGTCCTTCTTCCTGAACAGACGATTTGCCAGGCTAACTCCGAGGTATTCCCTAATGATTGCTTGTCGTACTTGTACGACCGCTATGAGTTCGTGGACATGCCATTTGGGCTAACCGACGCCTTCACAGTATTTATGGATTGGTCAGGACTGGCAACAGAGATAGAGTTCTAGAGCTCCTTGGTCTCGTTAGGCGTTGTCGATGCCTTACAAAATACTTGCGTCATTTTCATGAGAGATGAGGTTGTGATAAAATGTGAGCTGGAGGTCCATGATTGGATTTTTCCAGGAGTGGTACGGGAAGGTCCCACATGGTGGGAATGTGTTATAGGAGTTCGATGGTTAACAGTAGACCCATAGGTACTGAGATGTGTACATGGTGTACTGAGACGAAAAACTGAAAGTTGGGTAATGTGGTAGCTTGTGGTAGTTGACAGTTTAAACTGTCTGTACATATTCGGACTGGAGATATGTAATGTAAGGAGGTGTGAAGCCAAATTGAGGTTCTGAGGGGTTTGCATTTCCTTGGAGGTTTAGGGCAGCAGCTCTAGGTTTTAATCGAATCTGGATGGATAACTCGGAACACCAATACAAAGTCCCAAGAGAGATCTGTGATGGGAATTCACTGAAGGACTATTATGGAATTCTGGACTTGGAGTTTACAGCGGTTATGCTTCTTGGAGATTTGACCTTACTACCTACCTAGGGTATAGATGTGTAGTTCTCATAGGTAGAGCGAAGTTTAGGTGACGCCGCGATTGGCGTGTCGAAGGACTAAGGCTGTGAGATTTTGTAATAAATAGGGTAAAACAAAGGTAGTAGCAGACGTTTTGGGCTGTCGTAGAGCATTCGTAATAAAGTGAATTAGAAATAAGGAAACCTCTCTAAGATTGATGTTGCGGGAGATATTTGGGTGTATGAACAAGACCGAAGTTGGTTGTATGTCTAAGTAACTGTTGGGTTTTGCTGTAAGGATAGTGGTTGCTGTGAGTACGCGCGGTACTATCAGGGACCACATACCCTAGGGTCGATTATTGACCGGTTGAGGGGATGAGACTCCGCTAAATGCTGGTTAAGTGGTACATTGACAGAAACATGAGATGGTTTGTTATGTCAGCCAGAAGAATGCTTAACCCACATCCTTAAATCACTTATCCCCAAAAGCAAGACTTATGAGATGCCTTGGGGATTGGAACAGCTACTGATACGATGAGGTGCTTTTAGTCAAGTAGGCTTCAGAGCAGATAACACCGGTTCTAAAGATCGAGTCCTAGCTATCGTATAAAGTCTTAAAGAGGTTAAGGTTAGTATTTAGCGATTGAGAAAATGTATGGCCAATTAGCTGTTTGGAGTTAAGATCAGCAGCAGGTCAAGACTGTGGTCACCGAATAAGTTATAGTTGGGTATGTCGGTTTCTTTAGGAGGGGAGATCTGGTGATGTTTTAGATCTCAAGATGTATTGAGTGGAGAACGTATATCCCTTGATAGTTTTGATTAAATGGATATCCATATTTATTGACGGGACCTCGAACGTACGCGACAAATGTGGGAAAATGTATTGCCGAGAAAATGTTGTGTATCTGGTTAAGAATCAGTTGGAAAAAGTCAGACTAAATGATATTGCTGTTGAATTCTTGATTGAGTATGTAGTATTGTTTCTCGATCACGTTACCGAGTATTAGTTTCTCGTCATGTAAGAGGATGGCTTTATTCCTGTCGTTACCGGTTGTATTTGAAGATGGTTGCACTTGTATGGAGTTTTGTGCTGCGAATTAGTTTATCATTGGGATTGAATACCTTTTAATTTTGAGTTGCCTTTAGGTTGAATGGTGGTTGAGATAGTACTAAACAGTAGTGCGATGAGAACTCGAGATAGCCTTAGGGTGGCAGTTGAATTATGATATTGTAATAGGCAAACCTTGTTGTTGTAGGTAATGCAATTGATGATCTTCCCTAAGCTGGTTGAGGTATCAGTGGTCAAGCCGTGGTCTAATTGAGGTGATGGATTAGGGAGACATGCTAGTGCGTTAAGTCCAACAGGATATGTTGTAGACTCAAACTTGTGGGAATATTGGAAAATGATGATATGGAATGTCCCAGAGGTATTGTTGAGTAATATCATCAGAATTGCGAGCGTGTCTTGAGGAGATAGATTGAACACAAATTTCAAGGACGAAATTCTATTAAGGAGGGGAGAGTTGTAATATCCTCAAATTTTGAAAATAATAATAAAAGAATAAACTAAATTAATTTAAATTAAATTAAATTTAGTTAATTAAAATGTGTAATTGTGTGGCTGTGCTCATGTGCATGGAGGCTATGGAATGGCCGGTGGCCATATTTTTCAAAGTGAATAGAGGAGAGAGAGGGGGAGGGGTGGAGAGCAAACAGAGAGTGAGAGATAGAGATCGGGTGAGGGAGATGGAGAGGAGATCGGGTGAGGGAGAGAGCTTAGCCGAGAGGGAGAGATCGAGATTGAGAGAGAGAGAACGAGGGAGAGAAGGAGGTGGAAGCCATGGGAGATTGGCCAAGTGAAGCTCGGCCATGGCAACCGAGCTTCGCAGCCGGGTAAGGAGGGCAACGCAAGCAGCGGCACGGCCGTGGGTGGTGGCACCGGTAGCTGGGCAGCCAACGGTGCCGCTGGCAGGGGGCGGCAACGGCTGATGGGGGCTGGGCAGCAGCGAGGGGCTGCTGGTTCGCGCAAGGAAGAAGGCACAGGGGAGAAGCTGCGGGGAAGAAGAAGAAGAAAAGAAAGAAGAAAGGGAGAATAATAAGGAAAGAAGAAGAAGAAGAATGGCACGTAGAGCAGAGGTGGGGAAGAAGGAGAAGAAGAAGGAAGAAGAAAAAAAGAAAAGAAAAGAAAGGAAAGAAAAGAAAATAAGAAAAAATAAAAGAATTTTAGGATTTTTCGGCAAAAGAAGTGATCAGGTATGTGGGTAAAAATTAGTAGAAGCGTGATATGTTAAATTATAAATTTTACGTGATTAGAATTTTATCTTGGGTCCAATTTTATTAATTTTGGGAGTTATTCTATTTTACAGCGTGTATTAATTTGGTGATATTCAAGCGTGGAAACGCCGTAAACGACTAAATACAGGCAAGCTCTCATCTACCCTTACAATTTCTTTCCATTTTATGACCCTCTCGTTTTCCCTCAATTCGTTTTGGTTTCGCGTATTAATTATAGGAATTAACGATTTTATTGGCATGATTTAATTTAAAATAAATATGAGATTTATTGGGATATTATCTGTGGTGCGTTTACGTGGGATTTTAGATGGTTAAATTATTTATATTACACGGTAGATTTATTTAATTAAAGCTGCGATTTTATTTATTGCCAGCGAACATTTTACTTCGTAGCGGGTGCCAAGAAAAGCAAGAAACGGCCGTGTAAAGGCAAGCTTTTAACCCTCTCCTCCTGTTCTTTAATTTTCATGAAAGACCCCGTGATTTCTTGTATTTTATCACCTCCCTTACTTTAATTCGGCACCTATCATTAATTATCGAATTATTATTCATTTGTTTTAATTTAAATTAAATTTGTGACTTTTGGAGTTTTATTCATTGTGTGCCTACGGGGGTTTGTACCGCCCCCATCCCTTTTCGGAATGATGCCGAACCCAGTTTGGGAACTAAGTTCCTAGATGTGTGGGTTTATTTATGATTTTCTTGAATTTATTTATAGTTCAGTTAGAGCTATTGAGCAGTAGGGTAGGGGTCGACTGTTTGGTGACGTTGGGATAGACTATTGTACGGTCCTGAAGTGGACCGTCAGGCGGACACTCCTAGTCACTAGGCGTTGACCGGTGCCGGGCACTGCTGACTAGCTCTGCTGGTATGTGATTTACTGTATGAGTAGATACATTGTATTACTGTTCATAATTTGATATGCACATGGGTACGGGATGCATGTTGGGATATTCATTTATTGAGTATGCTTGGACACAAACATTCTAGCTTGGTTAGGTTGCATCCAGCGCGGGCATATGCATGGAGTGTGGTTTACTATGTGGGCGGAGCATGGCCTGATGCCTGGATGTATGGGCGCCAGTGTATCTCGTTGATGCTTACTACGCCATTGCATTTTTATGTGCATTGCATGGCTACCGATAGTATATAGTTCTCGGACGGGAGTACTGTTCTGAGGGAGCCTATGGCTCGGTTGTCGGGACTATCGACATGGATGGGTGACGGGAGTACCGACCCGGGATCGCGCGCGCAGGTTTGTGGAGATTTATGTTGCCTTTCAGGGCAGCGGCAGGTTGGTATGGGACTTGGGTGCCGTGTGTCTTGTGTGGGCCCCAAGCACCGGTATGTGCATTTATTATGCTCTACTATTGTGTTGTAGCGTCTCATGGCTTGTGTGTACCTGGGGGTTTATTTTGGGGAGAGTTTTCTAGTTATGTTCAGCCTACAGCCTTTCTTTTCTTCATGTTTGCTGAGTCTCTCGACTCAGTTTGCTTTCCATCATTCTAGGTAGTGCTAGTGTGGGTCCGGGCAAGGGAGTCAGCGTCTAGCAGCAAAGTTGGTATGGTGTACAGGCAGTCCCGTCATTCCTTGTAGACTCTGATGTCTGAGTATGATTTACTCTATTATTTTGTACTGTGCCAGGTCTTTCCTCGAGTCTCGTGTATGTCGGTACAGGAGTCTGTGTTTATTTATTTATCATGTGACCGCTGTGATAGCGGGCCACCCGTAGTGCATGCATGTGTTTAGCTTTGTTTCCGGTGTTCTTATTTTTGTGTATGCATGCCAGGGTAGTTTTTGTCTTGCGTGTTTCATTCTTCCTCCTCTCGTAGGCGCTCCCGTTTGGGTAGTCCGGGTGGTTGGGATATCCGGGCAGGGGTGCTTACATATATGCTTCCGTAATTTGGAAACATAGAATACATCATGCAATCCAGCTAATGCTTTTGGCAACTCCAGACGATAGACAAGTGGTCCAACTCAACCCTTGATTCGATATGGCCCCAAATATCAGGGTCCCAATTTTCCTCTTTGTTGATGTCTAAATGCTGGACGTATTGGGGTAACCTGGATATACACCATGTCCCCAACTGCAAATTCCAAAGGTCGAGTTCGACGGTCCGCATACTTTTTCTGCTGATCTTGAGCTGCTTTCATATTTTTACAAACTATCTCTATTTACTGTTTTGCTTTATCTATAAGATCCATTCGAGCAAGCTGTTTCTCTCCCACCTCGAGCCAGCACACTAGCGATCGACACCGTCATCCATACAGTGCTTCATATGGTGCCATTCCTATGCTCGCTTGATAGTTGTTGTTATAGGAAAATTCAGCCAAGCATAAATATTCATCCCAACTGCCACAAAAATCCCGCACACAAGCTCTAAGCATTTCTTCTAAAATTTGGTTAACTCGTTCTGTTTGACCATTTGTCTGGGGGTGATAGGCTGTACTAAGGTTTAGTTGGGTTCCCAATTCCTCCTGTACAGCTTTTCAAAATTTAGACACAAATCTACTATCTCTGTCTGACACAATACTCACCGAGACTTCGTGCAATCGGACAATTTCTTGAATATAAAGTCGGGCAAGATGCTCTGCACCTATAGTACTTTTGATAGGTAAAAAATGTGCTGATTTCATTAATCGATCCACAACTACCCAAATGGCGTCAACCTTCCTTAGCGTTCGGGGTAGTCCTACAATAAAATCTGTTGTCACATACTCCCACTTCCACTCAAGAACCTTTAATGGTCGTAAGCTTCATGACGGCCTCTGATGTTCCGCTTTCACCCGCTAGCAAGTGTCACATTTACTCACGAACTCAGCTATGTCCTTTTTCATTCCAGGCCACCAATACACTTCCCGCAAATCATGATACATGTTGGTGGCTCCTGGGTGTATCGGGTCCGGGGTCCGATGTGCTTCGTTCAGAACTTCCTGTCATAGGAATCCAAAGGCAGACACATACACCCGCCCATTCATTCGGAGCATTCCATTACGATATTCAAACCCTAGCTGCTTGGGTTGTCCATTCGCGTCTATCCATCGATCAAAGTTTCCTTCCTGGGCTGTAGCTTGTTTAATTTCATCCCGTAGGCTTACTTGTAACTGCATCTGTGCTACTACTGTTGTTTCATCATACGGCTCCGCATTGAGGGTTAATCCTGTGAATTCCTCGATCAAGTTTTGTAGACGAACTGCCTGACAAGCTCTCAACATAAAACTCTTCCGACTAAGTGCATTAGCCACCACATTTGCTCGCCCAGGCTGGTATTGAATGCTACAATCAAAATCCTTTAGGAGCTCCATCCAACGACGCTGACGAAGGTTCAAATCTCGTTAGGAGAAAATATATTTTAAACTTTGATGATCCACATATATAACTAATTTCTCCCCGTATAGATAATGTTGCCACAGTTTCAGAGCATGTACCAAAGCTGCTAACTCAAAATCATGCACTGGGTAATTCTTTTCATGGGTGCGTAATTGTCGAGACCCATATGCAATCACCTTTCCATGTTGCATTAACACGCATCCCAAGCCTACTTCTGAAGCATTTGTATACACTTCATATCCCCCAAAACCTTCAGGTATCCCTAAAATTGGTGTTGTTGTCAATCTGGATTTAAGTTCTTGGAAGCTTTTTTCACAATGCTCATTCCAGATAAACTTAACCCCTTTCCGAGTCAATTGTGTTAGCGGAGTAGCAATGCTTGAGATTTTTTCTATGAACTTACGATTGTACCCTATCAACCCAAGAAAACTTCTTACTTCAGAGACAGTAGTGGGTTGTGGCTATTCTTTTACTGCCTTTACCTTTGTAGGATCCACTGCTATGCCTTGCCCTGAAATTATATGCCTTAGAAAGGCAACTTCCTTCAACCAGAAATCACATTTACTAAATTTGGCATATAACTTATGGTCTCTTAATGTGGACAAAGTAATTCTCAGATGTTCATGATGAGTTTCCTCACTTGGTGAATATATTAATATATCATCAATGAATACAATGATAAATTTATCTAAGTACGGTTGAAATATCCGATTCATCGAGTCTATGAATGCCGCAGGCGCATTAGTCAAACCAAATGGCATTACTAGATACTCATAGAGACCGTACCATGATCGGAACGCTGTTTTAGGGATGTCTTCTTCTTTTATCTTCAATTGGTAGTACTCTGATGGCAAATCAATCTTAGAGAACACCCGAGCTCCTTGTAGCTGGTCAAACAAGTCATATATCCTAGGCAACGGATACTTGTTCTTAATGGTCACCTTATTAATTGCACGATAATTAATGCACATTCTCAAACTCCCATTCTTTTTGCGTACAAACAGCACTGGCGCCCCCGAAGGTGACACACTAGGGCTAATAAAGCCTTTGTCCAGTAAATCCTAAAGTTGGGTCTTGAGCTCCCGTAACTCGGCTGGGGCCATTCTATAAGGCGATATAGATTTTGGGTTCATTTGAGCTTCCGGGGCCAAGTCAATAGTAAATTCAATTTCTCTGTTCGGGGGTAATCCTGGTAGATCTTATGGGAATACGTCTGGGCATTCTTTTACAATTTTCACAGCCTCTACCTTCTTCTGAGGTTTTTCATTGGCCACCAATTGCACCGCATACCCCAGGGCTCCTTTGTCCAAATATTTTTCAGCTCCCAAGGCGAATATAATTTTCAGAGGTTGCCCTACTTGAGCTATAACAAACCTTCTAACCTGCCCATCAAACCCTGTCAACTTAACTATTCACTTCCCACAGTCCAACCGAGCTCGATATCGGAACAAGAAGTCCATGCGAGCTCGATATCCCAGATTTCTAATAAATTTAAATCTACTAGAAATATGGCTTCATCTATCAAAATTTGACACTCTGGCACTACCCGATGCGAATGGGACCAAGTCCCCATCGAGGTTTGCATGCTCACAAGCACACATGACTCCTTGGTAGTTAAATTTGTCGAATCTACAGCAACATATGATATAAAAGAGTGTGTAGCCCCTGAGTCTATCAAGGCATGCGTGCATGTGTTCTGGACCAGGAGCGTACATTCAATTACTTGTGGGTCGACGATCGTGTCAGTCTTGGTGAGGTTGAACACCCTTCCCGTAGTCACTGGTGCCTTTCCTCTAGTTTGCCTCACTTGCTTGGCCTTGTCACGCTGTGGGCATCGAGAAGCGATATGCCCTGGCGCATTGCAGTTGAAGCATACAACCGGCCTTCTTTGGGTGTCACTGGTTGGTGGAGTAGGCGTGGCCACAGTCCTTTCTGCCCCTTTTGGACAATTTCTTGCAATATGTCCCATCTCACCACAACGATAGCATCCCTTTGTAGTCCTGACAGCCTTACATGGATAGTTCCATTGGTGAGATTTGTGGCAGTAGGGGCATACTCTTGTTTCTTTTTTAAATTTGCCTGCCTCTGGACGACTGAATTGATACCCCCATCTCGTTGTGGCTTTCTTTTGTCCATCCTCAGTTATTTCTTTTTCTCGAGTAATTTCTCCATAACTCTTTAGCTTATTCTCAATATTTACCGCTTTCATGACCGCATTCCAAAAGGTGTTCGTTTCTACATAACTCATCCCCCGTCGCACCTCAGGGCATAGGCCTTGGATAAATTGCTTTGTTTTGTCAGCCTCTGTCAACATGTAAGTTAGCATATACTTCAATAATTTCACAAATTCGTCCTCATACTGTGACACTGTCAAATGAGACGACTACTTCAATTCCATAAAGTCTCGTTTCTTTTGGAGCTGCCAGTCATGCGGATAATATTTCTCGTTGAAGACTTCTGTGAATTGCTCCCAATCAACTACACATCGCTATCCCCTAGGCCCTGCCAATCGAATGTTCTGTTCCCTCAACATCTCGACCGTAGACCGCCACCATAATCTGGCCTGCTCAGTTAACATGAAAGTGACGCATCTCACCCACTGCCTTTTTGGGCAGTCCATGAATTCTAATAATTGGCGAATGTCTACCAACCAATATTCAGCCACGCTCGGGTCAACTTCAAGCTGCCCCTTGAATGCCGGAGGCCGTAAGTCCATGAATGCCTTTAACCAAGTTGTTGTCTCAGTGTCCACTTGTCGATCAATGGGTGATTCTACCCTCACATGGTGACTCTGAGCTTTTTCAGAGTGTTCTGGCACTTTTGCCGAGGGTCTTCGTGTAGCATTTCCTAACTAGAAGGTGTTTGACATGGGAGCACTTCGCTGTGTCACAGGTGCCATCTGCACACCGCCACCATTTTCTTTTAATTTCACATTACCAAGGTATAACAACACAAACTTACTAAATGTAAAAACAACCTTTTTTTTTTATTATATGCTCAAAACATACATCACATTAGTTAAATCAACTCCATATACCACATTAAACCCTGTTACTGTACAACTTTATACAATACAAAATTGGGTGTTATGCCTAATATCTATCGTCAATTAGGTTGCACTTACGTTGTAATACCCGAGAACGTTGGGTTATATAAAAAATAGTATTTTATTAGAAAAATCGAATTTTGAGGAAAATAGGTATCAGAATAGCCTGAAAAATTGACTGAATCGACTGCAGGGAGTACCCTAGAGCCGAGATGCCTAAAGAAAATGATATGACAGTGTCGAGTAATTTGAGATATGATTTATGGCATCGAAAGAATTTATGTCGGGAATAGTTTTCGGTACAGCTAAAAATGCAGTTTTGGGATAGGCTGTAAAATCGAATTATTGTAGGCGGCCTCCGGAAAGAAAACGGAACCCCGAGGGGATTCATATTTGGTGTGTAAAACAACCCTTCAGTGGTTTCAGAAAGAAACTAATGGGTTTGGGGCCAAAACAATGATTCGGGCCAAAGTGTAGTTTACCGAATTGGCCGGAGGGAGGTCGAGATGGAGAGTTTTTGGAATCTTATGAGAAGGAATGAAATTTTTTAGAACTCGAGAGACTCGATGGAAATATTGGAAAGTTTAAGGGCTTTGTGAAAATGGGCAAAGGCATAAGAGACAAAGTCTGGTGGGCAAAAGTGCAATATTTGAAACTTGAAGCTAGGAAGCTTCTTGCCATGGTCGAGAGACCAAAAATTGTGAAATAAATTTATAAATTCGTCTAAAATCGAGATCTAGGTTCTATAGAAAAATATTTGAATTTGGAGTTCTCGGTGTCTCGGTTTTAGCATCAAAGAGCCTCGTTTTACGTGAAAACGCACCATCCAGGTAAGTCCAATATTTTTATCTTGAAGTTCATAGGTTATAATGACTTGTTGTGAAGAAATATCAGAGAAAATAGCTTTGGAGGGATTTATTTGGATTTTTAGAGGCAAAAATAAGAGAAAAATGAAGAAAATAAGAAAATTATGAGAAAAATAGGTTTTTGATTATTGTATGTTGATTAGGGTGCCTTGAGGATTAAAGTGATGTGTTTTGTGCAAATTTTGAGATTGGCACGAAAATCAAGGTCGGACACGCAAACTGAGGTGGTGCACGTTTTTCAAGGTATCCTGAAATTTGTCAAATGTGAGTTTTCCTACTTGCATACAACTTGATTTTGACTTGTGAGCTTTCAACCCTCATAAAACTTGGTTTGGTTCTATCTAAACTTGATTTGATCCATGCAAAGGTTTTGTTGCATGTGAATGGTTTTAACCTGTGATGGTTGGTCTCATAGGGATTTGTCCCAAAATATTTTATGTATGTGCATTGAATTTTGTGATAAATTGTGTACATGATATGTTGTTACATATGATGCATTGAGTTATGTTTTGTGGCATTGGCATGATTTTATGGGGTGTCAACCTGAGATGTTATCCGGATAGTATAGCTATGAGTCTCTAAGTGTGTTTGTCAAAACAGGGGTATCTCGAGCTGTGTGCTGGGATGACCGCCTCGATTTTTATGCCGGGCTTGGTGGCGAGAGAAGTTGCACTAGGGTAACGGGTTGTACATATGGGATGGAATGTCAACTTATGATCTGGCACTTGAAGTGATAACACTAGGGAAGCGTGCCAAGGAAAAATACCCAGTTCGTCGACCTGGGCTGAGAGTGGACACCACCCTTGTGAATTGACGAATGGCGGGGCTGAGAGTGGACACCAACCCGGACCAGTAGTATGGCGAGGCTTCGGGTAGGTAAGACCCCATGAGGCCCTTGCGCGGTAGTATTGTTTCCAATGTGGACCTGGATTCCCAAGATTGGTGTTGATCATTATTTGGCCAGGATTTGTGTTGATGTGTGCTCCGTAAGCTTCTGAGTGGGAACGTAATGATGACGGGGTGATTCCTGGGTTCATGCATTGACGTTGTTCCCTCTTAAGCCAGGACTATGTTGTGCCAATGTGTCGATGTTGTTGTGTTGCCTTTAGAGAGATTACATTTTCCCCAGTTATGGTTAAGTGCTGTGTGGGATTTTCTTGGGCCGGGATTTATCATGATTTTATGATGTTTCATATCTTGCATACATTCATGAAAATGTTTTTGAATTCTCACTTAGATGATTTAACATCTAATTGTTGGACTTTTGTGTCTGGAATATTCGATGTTCCAGGTGAAGGCAGCAGTGTAAAAAGGAAAGGAATTGCCGAGGATTGAAGGCAACTAGTAGGTGGATCGTAGCATATATTTGGATTATATGTATTTCATTTTAATGATGTTAGACGATGATACAATTTTGATGTTATAAGATGATTTCGATTATGTATCATATCAGGTTTCAATCTAGCTTCCGCATTTGTTTATTGATGATATTACATGTCTTAGCTTGATGTTTTTAAGTTTGATATGCTGAGAAGGTAATTGGAATTATCGGGGAAGTTATGGATTTAAGTGTTATGTAATGTGTATGCATGTCTAGGAAAGTTCTGGCTAAGGAAAGACTTGGTACTTAAGTGTGTCCGTTTGTGACCCACCTCTCTTTCCTGGAAACTTACCTAGTATACTATTCACACACAAATGCTTATATTACATAGTTATGAAAAAAATATATCCCTGAAATTTATGATAGTTTATTCTGCATATATTAACGCCCCTCGGTTAGAGCAGGGTGTTACATGCGTTATCTCCCATTACTCGCGAAGTCGCCTCATCAGTCAAGTAATTCAAGTCCCTGTTACTTTCCTTACTGGAATGGGTTCCTGGTAGCACTTCTTCCTTAGGTCCCCATATTTCTGCCTCGGTTGGTTATTAGTGGTTAATTTTGTAAAATTTTTTTATAATTATAACCCCCGTTTTGATTTTAAATTGGTTTAATGGAATAATTATGTGTAATATATATATATAATATATTATAATAAACATGTAAATATAATATATATATATATATATTATAACATAATACATATACTCAATGGAGTGCATGCATGGAGCATCTATATAATATATCATATAATATATCATATAAATATATATAATATATAATTTATTAATAACACTTAATTACTTGTTTGTAGGCATGAAGAATGTGGGCTTGGAGACTCAAATAGAATTAAAATTTATGAAGAATTAAAACTCATGAAGAATTGAAGCTCATGAAGAATTAAGGCCCAACTTGAGTAACCCATGGAAGACATCATTTGGAGAAAGTCCAAGCATTTTTTTTTTAATGCTAATGAAGACCAAAAACTCAATTGTAGAAATTTATTTTTTTTATTTTTAAATATTTATTTTATGAGTGCTTTATTAGGTGTGTATTATAGCTAAAATCCATTTAACTTTAAGTGTGTGAGTGCCCATTAGATATAATTATGTCTAGTTAAATAATTGAAATTGTGTGGTTTGTGTTGTATCTTGTGGGTTATAAATAGCTCACTTGATTGCATTTGTAAGGGGGATTATTATTCTTGAATCAAAATTTAGTTATTTTCTTACAATTTCTTTTTGAGAATTGTTCTTGTTCTCTCTTATTTTCTCTTACAATCTTTTTTTCTTTCTTTCTTCTCTTGAATTATTATGTCATTTATTGTTACTTTATTATCTACCGCCTAAATGGCCGGTTAATTTCTGCATTTTAATTTCTGCAGTTTTAATTCCTGTCATTTAATTATCCACAGCCTAAATTGCCGGTTAATTTATACTATTTTAATTTATGTTATTTAAATTACGCCATTTAAAATCTTGTCAATTAATTTATAACTGAAGATGAGTAGCTAAACCCAATCTTGGGTTAAGGCAAGGACAGTGTCCAACGCCAACGATTCTCAAAGAAATCTGTGCTTTAAATAAGTGATATTAATTTAAATTTCAATATGAGTGTGTATTTTAATTGAGAAATCACTAGGTTTGGATTGGAGCGTAAGCCTAACTTAGAGTTTTTATGCCACATATGAGAGTTACTAGAACTGGAAACGCTATCATACCTAAACCCGGATAATTAATTTAGTTGTTTTGTACATTAATTGCAATTGAATTTATGGTAGTTGGTTAAATTAGAATCCCGCATATGATGTATGGGAATTGCTTAAACTAGAACTATCATCATCTCTAATTGTATTTAATAACAAACCCTCATATCTGAAATTAAATTGCTAATCTTTTCTACTAAAATTTGAGAATCAACGGGCTATGAAGCACGCAAAACGGCTCGGAGGTGTCGTTTCGGCGTTTCCGAACCGTTTCCCGTTTTAGAAACGACAAAAAACGGCCCGAAACGTTTTTGGGCCGTTTGTGCAATTTTTATAAACTTATGGGATGTTTCTGTAATTAAAAAGAAATTCTGGAAACGTGTTTTCAGACGGAAACGCATTTCAATTGCATTCAGCGGCTGCAGCTTGCAAAAAAGCCCTAAATCCCTATTTTTCCTCTCCTCCTCTTCTTCTTCTTCTTCTTCTTCTTCTTCTTCTTCTTCTTCTTCTTCTTCTTCTTCTTCTTCTTCTTCCAAACTTCTAGTTCGAGTTTGATCGCCCTCGCCCTCGCCGCCACCTGCTTCCGGTCTGGTTGCTTTGTCGCTCTCGCCTCTGTCAGCTTCGTCGCACTCGCCTCTGGTTTGTTTCGATGCTCCTCGTCGTCTGCTTCCACTTCCAGCACCTCATCGTCTTCTTTAGCGCCTCGCTTTGTCATCTTCGTCGTCGCCCTCGTCGTCGTGCTATCTCTGTTTCGTCGCACTCGTCACCATCTTCTCGGCGTCCCCTGGTTACTTCCCTCTTGTAAGTAATCTCCTTGTTGTTTCCCTCTTTGTGGTTTATATATGCAATTTGTGTTTACCAAAGTATTGTTTAATTGTTATGTTAAACTTAAGGAAAGAGTCAAGTCAATCAACTCTGGTGGCTTTTATAAATGTTTCTTTCCAAAGTCTTTAACTCTGTTCATTGCAATTTGCAACCACCTCTTAAGACATCGTAATTAATTAACTAAACAGAATAGTCTTTGCTCGTATCCTTTGCGTTGGGGTTGGACTGATATTCCAATTTTCAATTAAATTTAGAGAGCAACATATCTAAGATTATATTCAATTCTTAGAAATCGACCATATGCATTTTCATTGTCCAGATTACTGAGAGAATAGAGCCCAATTGGGTCCCAACCCATAATTCCCTCCCATTACCAAAGCATTTTCATTTTCATAATTCCCTGCCATAACAACTTCAATCTATAAAACAATTAACTAAAACATAGACATTCATTCCATTCAAAAGTAATCGGCACAAAGGAAGCTGATTTTCATGAGTAACTCCAAGTTAAAGAAGTTAACCTTGATTGGGTGCTGTGACGCATGTTTGCACCCCTGGCACTGTAGCCTTAGCACAATCTTTTTGGTGGTCTTAGCTTGTCTCATCCAAATCAATTTAATTATCAATCAGCCATATTGATTTTAAAAAAAATAAAATTCTATATCTATGGCCAAAGAATTAGTAGACCCAAATAGCATTCCCAGAAATGTGTGAAATAATACAAAGCATCCAAAATGAGCAGTGTATAAATTTGACTTGACTCGTGTTTGGAATTTCTGTAGTGTATAAATTTGTTGAAATTTAATCTTATATTATGAAACCTATATTTGATTATATATTGATTTATTAATTTAATTCATATGTCATATGGCTCATTCAACTTCAAGTTCAGGATCTAGCAGCAGTATTTCATCAAAAAATAAGGATGAAGAATATAGTCCATTATGGAAATATGTGACTAGAATGGAGAAAATGGGAGAAGGAGGGGGTAGTTGGAAATGGACTTGCAACTTTTGTGGTTTGCAAAAATTTGGGACATACACAAGGGTTAGAGCTCATCTATTAAGTATCGGTGGGAAAGGAATTGCTTGTTGTAAAAAGATAAGTCCTGAAATTATAGTTGAGATGAAAAAAGTTGAAGAAAGATTATCAAGTTTACAACATAAGTAAGTGCCATTACCAACTAGTAGTGTTTCTTTGGGACCTTCTTTGTCTTTACATGAATCAAGAGTTTTAGACCATTTAAAGAAAAGAAAATCCATGGATTCACCTATTGCGAAAGCTTTTGACATGCAAACTAGAGCACAATTAGATGCTGAGATTGCTAGAATGTTCTATACTGGGGGTTTGCCTTTTAATCTTGCTAGAAACCCATATTATCTGAGTTCTTATTCATTTGCTGCTAATCATCCATTAGGTGGTTATGTGCCTCCGGGTTATAATAAGTTAAGGACCACATTACTTCAGCAAGAAAAGGCAAATGTTGAAAAATTGCTAGAACCTATTAAAAGCACTTGGTTGGGAAAAGGTGTTAGCATTGTTACTGATGGTTGGAGTGACCCACAAAGAAGACCCTTGATTAATTTTTTGGTTGTTTCTGAAAATGGTCCAATGTTTATCAAATTTGTGAATTGTTCAGGTGAAGTAAAGGATAAATAATTTATTGCTAATTTGATGAAAGAGGTAATAGATGAAGTTGGTGACCAAAAAGTTGTACAAATCATTACTGATAATGCTGCTAATTGCAAGGGAGCTGGGGAAATCATTGAGGGCATGTTTCTACATATTTATTGGACTCCTTGTATTGTCCATACACTTAATCTTGCTTTGAAGAATATATGTGCAGCTAGGAATTTAGAAAGTAATCAAGAGACATATGATGAGTGTCATTGGATCACTGAAGTGCATGGAGATGCTTTGGTCATAAATTTTTTTATAATGAATCATTCAATGAGATTGGCCATGTTCAATCGATTTAGTTCTTTGAAGTTGCTTGCAGTTGCTGACACTCGATTTGCTTCTATTGTTGTTATGCTTAAAAGATTTAAACTTTTTAGACGTGCATTTGAAGCAATGGTTATGAGTGATGAATGGGCACAATATCGAGATGATGACCAAGGAAAAGCTCGATTTGTTCGTGAATTGGTTGTGAATGAGAATTTTTGGGAAAAAATTAATTATATTCTCGCTTTCACAGCACCTATTTATGATATGCTTAGAGTTTGTGATACAAACAAACCATGCCTTCATTTGGTCTATGAGATGTGGGATTCTATGATTTTCAACATGAAGAAGGTTATTTATGATCATGAAGGGAAGCTGCCAAGTGATTTTTCATCATTTTTTCATGTCATTCATCGTATTCTTCTTGCTCGTTGGACAAAACATAGCACTCCGTTACATTGCCTAGCTCATTCTTTGAACCCGAGGTAATTTTCAAATTCAATCTTTATTTCTTACTAATTCAATACTCTATTTATTTTTTTTTTAAATTTTGTTGATTTTGTCTTTTGAAGGTATTATAATGATAAATGGCTTCAAGAAAAAAAAGGTAGAATGCCTCCACATATGGATGGAGATGTCTCCACACAAAGAATGAAGTGTTTTAGGAGACTTTTTTCTAATCCAGATGAGCGTGCTATTGTTGATGATGAGTTTGCTGATTTTTCTCTCAAAAGTGGGCCATTTGGAGACCCAGATGCTATCTTAAATAGTTATGACAGGGAACCTAGGAAATGGTGGGCATGTTATGGTTCACGTGCTCCTTTGCTTCGAAGGTTAGCTTTTAAGGTGCTTGGACAACCTACTTCTTCATCTTGTTCTGAAAGGAATTGGAGTACTTATTCTTTCGTTCATTCATTTAGAAGGAATAAATTAACTCCAAAGTGTGCAGAGGATTTGGTCTTTGTTCATAACAATCTTCGTCTTTTATCGAGAAACACCTCCCAATATTATGACGAGAAGACAAAGATGTGGGATGTAGGTGGAGATGAATTTGGGAGTATGGAAGATGTGGGTATTCTCGAATTTGCTAATCTCTCCTTAGATGAACCAGAGTTGGAGTCTGTACTCTTTGGTGAAGATATTACCCAGTTTATAGAGACAGAGCGTGATGAACTGAATGAACTTTTATAAATTGTATTATGTTTGATTCTGTTATTTAAATTTACTGTTTGTTTTTAATTACCAAGTCATGTAAGGATAATAGAACTTTCTAAATATTGTTGATGGTTATTTGAATGCATTGTGGACTTTATGTTTATGTTTGTTTGAATATATTATGGAACCTATGTTTATTATTTATATTTGAATTTTTTTATTTTTTTTATATTAAAAATTATATTTATAAAAAAACCCCTATATTTTTAAAATTTACAATTTACCCCGCGTTTCCGTTTCCTACCTTTTCAGAAAAATACCGTTTTCGCGTTTCCGTTTCCTATTGGAAACGTCTCCCGTTTCCGTTTCCGTGCAACCTACTCAACGGGTTGGTGCTGAAATTGTCTTAACTCAAGTGCTATCCAATTTCATATTCTCACATTCAATATTTATTTCAACTTCTGCCTTGTTTTATTTACTAATATCTGTTATCTAAAAAACTATAAAAAAAATCATGTTGCCAATTCGTCCAAATGCGTGTGCGTGTGTGTGACATTCTTTTTCTTTTGTCATAAATAAATCTCTCAGTGGACGACCTGGATTCATCCATAAAATATAAATTTAAATTTGGACTACAACTGCACTCGTACACTGACGAGTATAAACCTCTCACCAAAATAAAGAAAAAAATATAAAATTTTTATTGTATTTTAATTGCAGGGTGAGAGTGCAGCCAGCTGGCAATGCAGTGGGAAATGCCCCAATCCCCGTCACATCATAGGGCATTATACTGGGGTACCATTCGTTTGCCTGTCGTTCGATAGCTCGGATGAAACTGCCATAGTTGAACAGAAAGTTCACATCCCAAACATAATTATCAAGTAGCTGTCTTCAAGTCTCGTTCATATATTTTTTAACAAATAAGACCTGTTTTTCGGCGATTCCCCATATATCAGCTCGTATTGTATTTTGAAAAATTTGGTTTACGCGGCATAAATAGCTAATCATTCATTCTTCCTCATGTTACCCACCTCCCATTTGAGTCCGCAACTCGTACTCCCATTGCTTTAATAAAAGGTCAAAAAGCGGTAGAGAGGGTTCAGGGTCGGGTATGACATAGCTCGGTCCTCCAAACTCCATAAGGGTAATCTGCATACAAAATCAGGGATCAGGTCCATAACTCAAACAAGTTACCTTTCCCCACACAAAGGCCCAAAAATCAAGACACACATCTCACTGCTTGCTATCCCGGAAACACTTTTCCCTAAGCAAGCTCATATCATATCACATGCCTTTACCGGGAAAGTATTTTATTTCCAGTTATGACCTACCCTACTCAAGGTATGCATTCATTACTTCAAAATTTATTGACCCAACAATCTTTCCCTAACCCCGCTCTGATACTACCTTGTGACATCCCGACCCCACTATCGGGTGCCACCGTAACCTACGGTTACAACCTTGGCCTGTCTCGAAAGATAGCTATGCCCTACCAAAAATATTAAAATAATATTGGCCGCCCTAGGTGGGGTCCCTGCTTCGCTGCCTTCGATTATCGAAGATTCGGGTTTATAATGTATAAGCAACGAGTACATACTCGATTCCCGAAACCAATTAGGCTCTTAAAATTCAATTTCATATTAAACAAATAAATACCGACATACCAATTAGGCTCTGTTGGGTTAGTGGGAGTGAGTCTGGGGACTCAATAAAGGCAATATGCAATGCAGTAAATTAATGAGCATGACATCATATATAATAATAAAGTGTAGCGTGCATGCAAGGCTGTCCACCGCACCTATCTCAAGCTCTAGGTGACCCCTAGTGGTTTCATCTATGATCCCGTCCTAGGACCTTCACAGTCAACAATCCACTGCCCCATGCCTAGGCACTTCCTCAACATCTTATGCAAGCCATGACAAAAGAAATTTACGCACAGAGCATACTAACCCTTACCTTAATTTGTTTGTTCCTCTGTGACCAACTCTATTTCGTTGTACAAACTGGTAGCGTACCCGCAACACCATTACCACAATTATACATATACATGAGGCTAAGTAATTAATTAATTAGCCACTAACTAAATTTATTAGTTTAATTAATTTACCAATCCAACTAATTGTCTTAACTAATTAACTTACTAATTAATTAAAATAAACTTCAATTTAACTACTAATTTAATTTAACTAACTAATTAACTAATTAATTGATTAAACAAAATAAACTTAAACTCAATTAATCAGAATTCGTACCTTTCTGGAGCTCTTCCTTTCAGAGAACTGCTCACTCACTTATGCTTTCTTCCTTTGCTCGAATTGCCTATTTATAGGCTCACCCCCTGATTTCTCCCTCAAACCATGGTTTAATCCACAGATGTTTATTTAATTTAATGCCTCGGCCACTGCCCCTTTATGTGGCTTCAAATTAGCAAAATTTGTAAGCCAAATTGAAGGCAAAACGGACTGATGGCGAGAAAGCACCAGCGCGCCACGTGGCGCGGCTGGGCTGCACAAGGCCAGCACCTGACCTCCCTAGAACAACGTCATTTTGGGGAGTTTTGGCAGATTAAAAATCAGCTCCTTCCAGTGCGCACCTCCCCCGTGAATCGAACTTGTGCCTCGCCCACGAACGCCCTCGCACGCGCCCGCGCTCACCTTCAACCTATATATGCATCCCATTATATTTAAGCTATCTTCTAGACTTCTTTATGGAATTACACTAGTGCCCTAGAACTTCCAAAAATCACACACACACCCCCACACCTCATTTCCTCTTATTACACCTATACTCCTAATATTCCAAAAATCCACCAAATTAATTTCATCATTATTTCCATAAATATTCTCAAATAATTTACTTAATTTCCCATTTCCTCAAAATATCATAAAGAAATATTTTCTCCAAAATATCCAAATATTTTGAAATATCCCCAAATACCAAAATTAATTACTTGTCTGCAAATTTCGGGATGTTACACAGTATAAAAGAAGAAAAACAGACAAAACGGCAGAAAGACTGAATTGTTGCTTTGGTCATTTCGCCTTCCTCTTCGCTCGACCCTTTCCCTTCCCCTTTGTCTCTTATCGTCATCTTTGATTGATCCAATTAGTTCATCTGATGCCAACGTTGACGTCGACCACTATACCTTCGACACCGACGGTGGCTAGCCCTATTCCTATCGGCCATCACTACCAGCACATCTCTATCCATTCAATTGTTTCTTCCCATCACAAGCCATTGGCTCCATTACATGATTCATACCACCGTGCTCCCCTATCAATGCCACCTCGACAACCACCATAGCCTCAAATGTTGCATCTGTTTCCTTTAGTAATTTATGTTGAATGTTTCTTCAGTAATGTTTAATTATTGTTGGATAATCCCTGATTGTTAGGAACAATTGAATTATTGCTAGGAGAATCCCACGTTTCTAGAGTTGATATCTTTTTTGTTTCTTTTGTTATCCATTGTAGGCTATAAAGCCAACATTTTTCTTTGAAGAAATATGAAAAACTATTCTCCCCACATTGAGTTTTTATTTGCAATATTTTCTGAAATTAACATTTGGAATCAAAACTCCATTGAGGGCTTGAAAATTGAAGAAGCAGATGCCTTCATTGACAGCAGTAAGATCCGTGGCATTAGAAAATGGAAGTGGCTTTGTGTAACAGGCAATTCCTCACTTCGATGGTCACTATGACCACTTGAGTATGCTAATCTCTGTTAAAAAGAGTATTGGGGGCTATTTGAGGATGGGATAAAGGAACTAAAAGAATAAGAAGTGCTGACGGAGGTGCAACTCAAGAACCTTGAAGCCAAAAAGCTGTAACATCGCGATATTTTGAAAAAAATTAATTTTTATAATTTAGATGCTTTATTTGTGAATTATTGGTGATTGATGAATTTGAGGATTTAAGTGGAGAAATTAAAAATTTATTGTGAAAAGTAATTAATAGTAATTTGTGGAAATTTTGAAAATTAAGTATAATTTATAACAAAGTTGAAGCAAGTGGAATTGAGTAGGCATATATAATATATAATATTATTAAAACTTTAAGGAGAAGGAATTGGAGAAGGCATACATATATAATACATAATTATTAAATTGAAGGAAAAGGAATTAGAGGAGGCAGCCATGCATGCATAATATTATATTAATTAAGGAAGGGATTGTCATGGAGATTGGGGATTGAAAGTAGAAGCACTGAGTGCCCCTGATGCGCCACTTGTCAGCAAATTAGAAACTCTCTTGCTAAACCCATGTGAAGGCTGTGAAGCATTAAATACAAATATGGGAGCATTAATTAAACAGACGAGGCAGCACATAGAGAATAGCAGAATTAAGATGAGATTGTACAACAATTGAAGGTAAATTAGAGCCACATAGCCAGCAAATAGAATAAACTCTAAAAGAATGGAGAGATTAAGCAATTAATTGATTAGATGGAGCAGATAGGATAAATGATGATAGTACCTCAAATATTTGACCTAAGAGATTTAACCGTGGGCACAAAAGAACGATTATAAATAGGAGGAGGTGAAAAATAAATCAGAATGTGTGAAAGTGGTAGTTGGGAAAGGCAAGCATTAAACGTGATTAAGGATCCAGGTAGGTGTGAAATAAATTAAAATTTGATGAAAAATTATTTCAGTTTATTTATTTAAATAATTTTTTGTTAGATTTATTATAGAAGAATTTTGGGGAAGTACCATTGGTGCTATTAACACTTTGAACAAATACGTTTGAAGAGCCCTATTAAGACATTAAGAGCAAATGGTATGGGTCAATATACATTTTATATGCAAATTTTGTGATCATAGCTTACTTGTGAGAACAAAGAAGTGCCTAAGCATGAGACTATAAATTGTGGGGACTAAACAGAGCTTGTGTTAGGGTCCATGGGAATATTATATGGCGCCACCAAGAGTTTAGGATGGATGAGGTGGACGGACTTGCGTACATGCATCACTTCATGTTTGTTATGAATTGTGATTTACTATTTTATATATATTGCCTTTATTAAGTCTTAGGACTCACCATCTTCCCCCAACCAACCATACAAATAGCTCGGGGTCTATCAAAGGAAAGGTGGTGCTGGTGGAGGAATCACTATTGAGAACAAGTAACGAGCCATGAGGAGTCTTTTATTTATTTATAAATTATTTTAAATTACAAATTTTATGCGATTGTATTCAAATTATGGAACAAATGATATTTTGGGTATTTATTTATTTAGTCATTTGAATGTATGGTTATATTTTCTTACAGCTAAGAAAAAAATGAGTTTATTTGAATCTTATCCAAATTAATTTCGGACCTCGGAGGAAGGGCGTTATAAAAGTTGAAGGACCTAAAGGTTAAGAACTACCTGTTCCAGGCTATTGATCGTCCAATTCTTGAGACAATTCTCAAGAAAGATACAACAAAAGACATATGGGACTTTCTCAAGAAGAAATACCAAGGCACAACTAGGGTTAAGCATGATGTTTTACATTCTTGTGATTAGTTTTGATGATGAAAAAAAACATTTCGTTTTTGTAGCGACTCGTGAATCGTAATTTAATTTGATTGTTAGTTATTGGGTTAATTTACTTTAAAGGGAGTAAAAATATATCTTTTGGATATTAATAATAATAATTTAGGATGTTTTAAGTAAATAGGAAATTAGGGTAATTAATTATTTTATTCATGAATATTTAAGGAAATAGGGAAAAATTAAAATAAATTAAATTTGGGCATTTCTAGAAGTTTCGGGTGATAGTATAAATATTAAGGGGGGTGTGTGAGTATTTTGGAAGTTTGGGGGGGTGGTGTGATTGTTGAAAAAGGGGCCGAGGGTCCATTTAAATTGAATGGGGCGCATTATATGTATGAAGGTTTGGCTAGAGTGACTGGCACACGGGCGTGAGGAGCCGAGCGCGGACGCGGGTTTGAGACACGGGGGCTGATCGCACGAGGCTGGAAATTGGCTGATTTTTAATCAGCCAATTAGTGTCCAAAACGACGCCGTTTTGGGGTTGAGGTGGTGGCCTCCCAGCGGCCGCCATGTGGCCGCATTCTGGCCGCTTGTTTTAGCCAATTTAAGGCCATTTCTGACCAATTTTCTTGTAGCAAACGAAGTAGCAATAGAGGGAAATTAATTTAGTGAAGAAGAAGCTCGAACTAGCACTGAAATGGTGGAAAGTGGGAGAAATTGGTGATTAAATCAGGTTTAATTGAAGATTTAATTAGTCTGGTAAGTAGAGAAGCTAGTATTAACAATTTCTTTCGATTGAAATTTCATTTAGAGCCCAATTTTGTTAAATTTGGCAAATTATACGATGTTGTAATTTGTATAATTTTTGCCGCTTTTGTTCAGAAGAAGCTTAAGGATCTCTTTGGCAAGGTAAGTTCTTTACCCCCTCTACAATGTTCCTTCTGTTGGCAATTTATTTACCCTTCTTTCGTTTGTTTCGGTCCGTTGATTAATTATGGAATTATGAGTTGTTTGATGTAAATTAAATTTAATGAGCTAGCTTCAATGATTTTATTTGTTGGTTGCCTACGGGGGCTTGTGCCACCCCCATGTTTGTGGGAATGATGTCGTACTCACTCGGGGAGTAGGTTCGTAGATGTTGGGTGTAATTATAGTTTCTTGGCTGTTAATAGGATAGAGCTGTTAGGCAGTGGGGGGCAGGGGTTGGTTGTTCGGTGACATTGGAGTGACTACTGTACGGTCTTTCATAGGCTGTCGGCTGGACACTCCTAGTCACTGACTGTTGATCGATGCCAGGCACTGTTGACTAGCTTTGCCGTTATGTGATTATAGCATGACTTGATATATTTTATTTCTATTGCATGGTTTGGTATGCACATGAGTACGGGCTACATGTTGAGGTTTTTCATGTTCTGTTTATGCTTGGACACGAACATCCTAGTATTGTTAGTTGCATCTGGTACTGATATATGCATCGTGTGTGGTTTACTATGTAAGCGAAGCATCTGCCTGATGTCTGGATGTATGGGCGCCAGTGTATCTAGATGATGCTTACTACGCCTTGTATTTTATATGCACATTGTATGGTTATGATGTATTAAGCAATCTCGGACGGGAGTACCGTTCCAAGGGAGCCTAGGGCTCGGTTACTCAAAGGCTCAGGTGTCGGGAGTACCGACTCGAGGAGTGTGCACAGGTTTGTAGAAGACTTATGTTGCCTTTTAGGGTAACGACAGGTTGGTATAGGACTTGGGTCTTGTGTGGGCCCCAAGGACCGGTATGTGTTTTTCCTTTTGCTTTGCTATTGTGTTGTTGTGTCTCATGACTTGTGTGTATATGAGGGACTGTATTTGGGGGAGATCTCTTCTTCTATTTAATTTATAGCCTTCTTTTTATTATAAACTTGTTGAGTCTTGCGACTCACCTTGCTTTCCATCATTCCAGGTAAGGGTAAAGCAAAAATCGAGGGCGAGGATCGCACCACCTAGCAGCCAGCTGTGTCAGTACGGTGTACAATTAGCTTGCCCACATTGTCTCTGATGTTTGGTAGGATTTTTGTCTCTTATTTTTTACTGTGCCGAGTTGTTCCTTGTATCTTCTATTTGTTGGCACAGGTGTCTGTATATATTTTTATACTCTGTGACCGTTGTTCCAGCGGGATACTCGTGGGCGTGCATGTGTATAACCTTGCTTCCGCTATTTTCTTTCTTGAATATGCATGACAGGGTAATTTTTATCTTGTGTTTCATTCTTTTTCCCTTCTGTGAGCGCTCTCGTTCGGGTAGATCGGGCAGTTGGGATACTCGGGCAGGGGTGCTTACAGTTTTGTTCCCCAAGTCATGAATTAAGTTTATGGTTTTCAATAAAAATCAATTTCAAATACTTTGTTAAAATGAAAACCAAATTATTATATTCTTATACATGGAGACTTGCACAAACATGTAGTAGCTTTGAAGTCGTTGGTCAACATAGAGCTAAAATTGTTCTAAGGCAAAAGACCAACTAGAATATAAATGTGTTTGATGAAAAACCAATCTTAAGCATGAAAAATCATTTATGTTAATCTCATATTTCGAAATAAGTTTTTCATATTTTGAAACATGCATGAAAGGTTTTTTGCCCGAAATTCAAATGTCTGAAAAATCTTTTAGTTCATGCATTATGTTTCGAAACTCCTTTTGATAAGGTTTTAATATTTTTCTAAATCTGGAAGATTAGCACCTTATAAGGAGACATATAAGAAAATATTTTCTTTTTAGAAAACTATTTCTCGATATTTCAATATCTAATATCCATTGGTGTTAAAATGATTTTTAACGAATTTTTCAAGAAATAGAAAGTGTATATTTTAGAGGTGGTAAAATCGCAAAATCCTAAATTTGTACTAAAACTCAAATTCTACTTTCTTATTGTTATGGATTTTGATTTTCTAGATATTTTTATTGAATCCAAATAGAGGGTACTTTCTTATTTACATTTATGTATTAAAGTAAATGGAAGGTAAAATATAAATAAAAGAAAATGTAGACATGTAAATATGTTGTGGATTGTATCATCTAAGCAAAGTTAATTTTATAGCATCAGTGAATTTTTATCTTGGCAAATTGTCAACAGTTTGATTCAAGACGTTGACAGTTTTTATAAAACTGTCTGTCAACAATTTCAAACCTTACTCTCTGTATCTAAATGTCGACAGCTCCTGCATAAAAAATGTTGACAGTTTTTCAATATTGTCGACAGTTCATCAAATGTTGACAGTTTATGTTACAGACAGCTTCCAACGGCTAGATTCTCCACTATTCAAGTCTCCAACGGCTATATTTTTGAATGGGCTCAAAATGTACTATAAATAGAGATCAAATGGATGAATCAATACAACTAAGAAATTACATTTCAAGCTTCCAAGTGCTTACTCTATTGTCTGCTTCATTGGTGATTTTATTTCTCTCCAAAAAGGCTCTGTGCTTATCTTTGTAAATTTATCTTCAAGCCTTGTTGTATTATTAAGAGAATTTGTAACTAAGAGTGATAACTCTTACATCTTGTCTTATCTTGTACTACTTTGTAAAATTCCTACGTTATTGCGCTAGAGGACTTACTTATTGAAGTAAGGGGTTGAAATACCTAGTTTAGTGCTAGAGGACTTGTTTGGTTAAGCAAGAGGGTGTAAATTCATAGCTTGTTGCTAGAGGGCCTATCTGGAGAGATATGAGGTTCTTAGTGTATTGGTTGAAAAATCCTCAGTGAGGAGCTAAGGTAGTGGATTAGGCTTGATTTAAGCCAAACCACTATATAATGTTGTGTCCCTTCTTTTGCTTGTGCTTTTTATTTCATTTATTATTCCAAATATTTCATTAATCCTCACTTGCACTAAAATCTCATTTTTCATCAAAAAGATTTTCAAAATTTAATCAAATTTTTAAATAACCCAATTCACCCCCCTCTTGGGTATTATTGCCTTTGCTATACAAATCTAACAAAGCATGCTCAATTGCAAGTTCTTCGCGTGGAGTTTGAAATTTTTCACATCAAAATTGGAGAGATAATGAATGAGTTCTTTGCAAGGACATTGGCCATTGCAAATCGGATGAGGATTCATGGAGCAAATCTAGAAGATGTCATAGTGATTGAGAAGATTTTTCAATCAATGACACTAAAGTTTGATTACGTTTTGTGTTTTATTGAGGAATCAAAGGATATTGACAGTCTTTCAATAGATGAATTACAAAGCTCACTCTTGGTTCATGAACAATAGATGAGCAATCATGTGGAGGAAGAACAGGTTCTAAAAGTGACTACTGCTAGCGAATCATCTCCAATAAGAGGTAAAGGTTTTCGAGGTAGAGAAAGGGGTCGAGGTCGAGGCTCATTTGACAAGTCAAGATTGGAGTGTTATAATTGTCTCAAGTTGGGGCATTAATTTTTAGTGGGAATGTCTTGAAAAAGAGAAAGATATAAAGGAAAATCTTATTGAAATCGAAGAAGAGTTGCTCTTGATGGCTTACGTGGATAACAAAGAAGCTCATGAAAACTATGCGGAGAAAGATTATGCAAAAAGAGGTATGGAATCTCGACTCTGGATGTAGCAACCACATGAGTGGTAATCGAAGATTGTTTTCTAAGTTCGATGAAACATTTCGAGAAATTGTAAAGCTAGCCAATAATTTGAGCATTAAAGTTATGGGGAAATTGTGCAAACTATCAGCGGAGTGTTCTATGTCCCTGAGCTTAAAAGCAATTTCATAAGCTTGGGTTAGTTGCAAGAAAATGGCTTTACTATTATAATACAGAAACAAAGTTGTCAAATATATGAGTTAAGGAATAAACATGTAGCAATGGTCAAGATGGCTAGTAATCGCATGTTTACTTTGGAGACTCAAATTGCAAGTGAAGATCAAGTTTGTTTTGAGTCAACTATGCAAGATTCTACATGGCTTTGGCATTACAAATACAGTCATCTCAACTTTAATGGATTGAAAACTCTGGAAGAAAAACATATTGTGAGATGGCTTTCAAAAATCCAATCTCATTCACGTATTTGTCAAGAATGTCTTCAGCAAGCAATAGAAAGAATCATTTGAGTAGCACCTGGAGAGCTAATCAACTGTTACAACTCATTCATTCAGACATTCGTGGACCCATGAACCCTACCTCAAATAGTGGAAAAAGGTGTTTTATTACTTTTATGGATGATTTTAGTAGAAAAACATGGGTATATTTTTTGTTTAAAAAGTCTTAAGCAATTATAATGTTTAAGAGTGTTAAGCTGAAGGGTAAATAAATAAGATTTTGATGATAACAAAAATATTTTTATGATATAAATATATTTTTTATTCATACAAAAAAAAAGTAAATTTATTTTGAATTAAAGGTAGGTTGTCTTTAGATATGTTTTTTTGTTTTGATTATTTATGTTTCTAAAGTTTATCTTTGAATTTTCATATCTTGATAAATATATTTTTTACTCATGCAAAAAGTAAATTTATTTTGAATTAAAGGTGAATTATTTTTAGACATGTTTTTTTATTTTAATAATTTATGTCTCAAAAGTTTATGTTTGAGTTTTTATATCTTGATAAATGCATTTCTTACTCATGTAAAAAATAAATTTATTTTAAATTAAAGGAGAATTATTTTTAGACATGTTTTCTTATTTTAATCATTTATGTCTCAAAAACTTATATTTGAATTTTCAGATATTGATAAATGTATTTCTTTCTCATATAAAATGTAAATTTATTTTAAATAAAGATGAACTATTTTTAGACATGTTTTCTTGTTTTAATCCTTTGTATCTCAAAAGCTTATATTTGAATTTTCAAATCTTGATTTCTCATGCAAAAAGTAAATTTATTTTGAATTAAATGTGAGTTGTGTTTAGACATGTTTACTTGTTTTGTTCATTGTTTGAGAAAACCTAAATAATTTTTGAATTTCAAACTTCATTTTAACCCTTTCTTTAATGGCTACTTTGTTTGGAAGATTATATACATAGGGTAAGTATGGAGGTTCAAGGTAGAACAAACTTGATAGAGCATTCAAACAAGAGTGAAAATGTTCAAAGTGGTGGAAGCGTGCTGGCTGGTGGAATTTTCAATTCTTGGTGACTTATTTGTAATTGTCTCTGGTTGTAAGTTTGTTATTTTTACTCACTTGTTGTGCGATGGGATTATATTTGCTAGGAGTGTATTAGTGGTTCTTACTTAGGCAAGGGATTGTATGTTGGTTCTAACTCCAATTAAAAACTAGTGTTGATTCTCCCTAATGAAACCTCAAGCTAAGTCTTAAGAGAGAGGATTAGGCTTTTAGAGTCGAACCTCTATAAATTTCTCTTGTTTCTTATGGTTGTGTGATTTTATTTTTATCAATCCTACTGCAATCACTCTATATTAAGATCACAAATTTAAGAGTTTTCAAAAGAGATAAAATTATTAACTTTTGAAAAACCTAATTCACCCCCTATTGGTATTTTTCTAAGCAACAAAGAGATTTCAAGTTTTTGTTGAGAAAGAAATAGGGAAGTCTATCAAAGCACTGCGCACTGATCGTGGGGGTGAATTCATGTCGAAAGAGTTCACAAGCTGGTGTAAAATTAAGGGAATTAGGAGGTAATTAACAGATGCATACTCATCACATTAGAACAGTGTGCCAGAAAGAAAGAATAAAACCATAATGAACATGGTTCGAAGCATGACGTTTAAGAAGAAAGTTCCCAAAGAGTTTTAGCCTGAAGCTGTCAATTAGAGTGCACATGTGCTCAACAGAAGTCCTACTTTTGCTGTAAAATATGACTCCACAGAAAGCTTGGTCTGGAAATAAACCTGTAGTGAACTACTTCAGAATATTTGGGAGTATAGCCTATGCACAAGTTCCAGATGAAAGAAGGAAGAAACTTCATGACAAGGGGGTTAAGTGTGTGCTTCTTGGAGTAAGTGAAGAATGAAAGGCCTATAAACTCTACAATTAATCCTTTGACAAAAAAGATTGTCACTTGTCAAGATGTTGTCTTTGATGAGGAAAGTTGTTGGGATTGGAGTGGCAATGGAATCAATGAAAATGCTATAGACCTCGAAGAAAATGGTGATGAAGAGTCATAACAGGAGATGCAACTAGTTGATCACAACACAAACACTAATTCAAGTGACATTAATGAAGCACCAGAAACATCTGTTGAGACTTTACCATGTCAAAGAAGAAGAACAACATGAATGGAGGATTATATAAGTAAAGGGGAGCTGTCTGATGAGGACCCTCAAGTCTATCTTGCACTCTTTGCAAACAGTGATCCAATTCTTTTTACCAAAGCAATCAAGAACAAGAAGTGGAGACAAGCAATGGTTGCTGAGATTGAAGCCATAAAGATAAATGACACCTGGGAGTTAATTAATCTTCCTAAAAGAGAAAATGCAACAGGTGTAAATGTATCTATAAAACCAAGCTTAATGAAAAGGGAGAGTTTGATAAATTTAAGGCTCAGCTTGTGTCAAAAGGGTACACACAAGAGTATGGGGTTGATTATTCTGAGGTATTTGCACTAGTTACAAGACATGATACAATTCGATTACTGATTTCCTTGGTAGCACTCAATGATTCGATCTTGTTGCAGCTTAATGTAAAATAAGTTTTCTTACATGGAGAGCTGAAATAACAACTTTTCATTGAACAACCACAAGGATATGTGAGCAAAGGGAATGAACACAGGGTTTACAAATTGAGAAAGACTTTGCATGGGTTAAAACAAACACCTAGAATGTGGTACAACCTAATAAAAGGGTATTTCACAAGGGCTTGGTTCAAGAAATGTCTTTATGAGCACACATTATTCATCAAAACAGAAGAAAGAGGTAAATTATTAATTGTGTGCTTATATGTGGATGATTTAATATTCACGGAGGAATGATGAATCAATGATTAGAGAGTTTAAACTCTCTATGAAGGAGGAGTTTGAAATGACAGATCAAGAGAAGATAAGATACTTCCTTGGAATAGAAGTTGTGCAATCTGTTGCAAGCATCTTCATCAATCAAAAGAAGTATCCACAAGAAATCTTAGAGAGATTTCAAATGGAGAACTACAATCCTTCTCATAATCCAATTGTCATTGGTTTCAAGATTTCAAACAATAAGGGATGAGTGAAAGTTGATTAGACCTTTTACAAGCAATTGATTGGCAACTTGATGTACTTATCAACTACAAGGCCGGATATGATGTTTGTTATAAGCTTAATTAGCAGGTTTATGTAGAATCCTATACAACTTCATTTGCAAGCTACAAAGATAGCCCTTCGATATCTAAAAGGAACATATGATTATGGGGTCTTTTACAAGAGGGGTGGCAGTGATAAATTGATTGGCTTTAGTGACAATGATTTTGCAGGAGACTTGAATGATTGAAAGAGCACATCAGGTTATGTTTTTCTCTTAAGTGATGTAGCTATTTCTTGGTCCTCAAGAAAATAGCTAGTGGTCACTTTGTCCACAACTGAAGCTAAATTTATTACATCTGTATCACGTGCATGTCAAGGAGTATGGTTGAGGAGGTTACTTGAAGAAGTTCATCATGCTCAAAAGAGACCAATAGTGTTGTATTGTGACAATGCATCTACTATCAAGTTGTCTAAAAATCCTGTGCAACATGGTAAGAGTAAACATAATGATATCAGGTTTCATTTTTTACGTAACCTAACGAAAGATGTGATAGATTTGAAATGTTATGGTACACACCAAAGGGGGGGTGAATTGGGTAATTTAAAAACTTGATAGAATTTGAAAAACTTTTTTATCTAATTAAGGTTTTAGTGATTTAAAATATAAAGCATATAAAATGACAAATGTAAATCAAGAAAGATAAATGACACAAACGATTTATAATGGTTTGGCTTAAACCAAACATAATCTATTACTTTATCTCCTCACTAAAAATTTTAAACCAATTCACTAAAACCTCCTACTTGAACCCAAGTAGGTCTTCTAGTGCAAGATTAGGATATACAACCTCCTACACTTAAGGTAGGCCCTCTAGCACACTTGTTAGGAAATCAATCTCCTACTTACAAAACTAGGCCCTCTAGTAGCTATACAAACTAGGAAATACAAGAATTGAATAATAAATAGAGGGTTTAAGAGATAAATCTCTTAGTTACAAGATCTCTCAAAATACAAACAAGTTTTGAATGAATTGATACAAATTAAAATCAAAGTCTTGAAGAGAGAACAATGAAACACAATCAATATAAATACAAATGAGTATAAGATATAAGCTCAACTACTTCATTCCCATTTATTAACCTTCTCAAAATCATCCTTAATTTGTATTTATAGGTGTCTCACAAGCTTCAAATGAAAAATAGTCGTTTTGAACTATTGGAATTTGAAAATCTAGCCGTTGGAAGCTTTTTGCAAATTAATCGATCAACAAAAGAGAAAAAATCGGTCAACATATTGAATTTAAAACTACAGATTGAAGACATTTGTTGACAGATGTAGAGGTTAGTCAACAGATGGAAATGAATTAATCGACAAATTGAAAGTATTTAGTCAACAAATTGCTATATATATTAGTTTTCGAGCATAAAAAATCAAGGAAATGAGGAGGAGGAGTGGCAACGCATGCACTTTAGATACTTGGATTTGGTGGTGGCTTGGGTTTGATTCCTTTGGGTTGCAATGTTTATTTTTATTCTCAAGCTTTTTGAAAATAACTTTTTTCATACAAAATTTTTAATCAAATAAAAATATACTATTCCAAATGCATCAAGAAATTTATAGAAGCTTTTTGGCATATTTTTAATCAAATAAAAATATAATATTTCAAATTCCATCAAGAATTTTATCACAAGATTTTTGACATTGAATTGCATGATGAATTTAATTTTTATTTTTGTTGCTTAATGGAACATATAAAAATAATTTAGAGCACCAACATAATAAACATTAATAAAATAATTTCATCATCAAAATTCAATTAATTTTTATCATCAAAATGATATCAAAGATAAAACATCAATCAATCAAAAAAATATATTTTAATTGGTCTTTTGCATTTGAAAAATTTTAGCTTTATTTTAACCAACAGTTCAAAACTAATATTTGAAAAATCATTTAGGAAATTTCATCATAACCCTTATTTTTGCAAATCTCCATCTATAAAAAATTGTAGATAATTTAATTTTCATTTTAACAAAGTAGTACTTGATATTGAAATTGATTTTTGATTGAAAACTTAAAAACCATATATTTGACTTAAGATATAAATAATTTATTTTTTATCATCAAAAACATCACAAAGTAAAACATTAAGATAAAGTTGTGGAGTTGGTTTACTACAAAAGTCAAGAACAGATTGTTGATATTTTGAGCAAACCATTGAAACTAGAAACCTTCGCGGAGCATATAGGACTACTTTGTGTTTGTTCAATGTCAAAAGTAAACTAAATGCCATCGTTTAGTTAAGGGAGAGTGTTGAATGTTTCTTCAATTATCTTTAATTATTGTTGAATAATTCGTGATTGTAAGGCAACATTTGGATTATTGTTAAAAGATTCTCTTGTTTCTTGAGTTGGTATCTTTTTTGTTTCTTTTGTTATCCATCATAGGCTATAAAGCCAACGTTTTTCTTTGAAGAAATATGAAAAACTATTCTCCCCACATTGAGCTTTATTTGCAATCTTTTTTGAAATTAACAATTTATGATGTATGGGCTTTGGCTTCTTCGACAAGTTTTCTGACAACCTTCTTGTAGGTAGATATTCTATATCAAAACATAGATCTACTAAACTTCGATCATTAAATCCTTTTGATTTTCATGTATGTGGGTCATTAAGCTAAGACTAATCTGGTGATCAATTCTAATCATTAGAATTTGTCGTGCACAGTGGCCGACGATGTTTTTTTAGAAATGAATTTTGAGTCTTTTAACAATAAAATTAATTTTTAGATCTACAAAAATCAATCATTAAATCAAACTTATTTTTGGATATATGAACTATAACAGGTGGGGGAATTCAATGAATGGTTCTTATATTATTGGAATCACTAGCCAACTAAGTGGCTGGTGGTAACAGTAAGGCCGAAAATTTGTTCGGTCTATTAAGTTATTTTCAAGTTTCTTTAGATTTGTTTAGTTTATTCGGTCGTTTCGATTTTTATGAATTTTGTTTGATTTTTTTTATTTTTGATTAGTTTAGTTTCTTGATTTGTTTGGTCAGTTCGGTTAGATTTTATACATCGCTTTAATCTTTTTGTCAAACCACACCCTTAAATAGTTTATGCAATAAATTTATTTTAATAAATATTTTTTTTCATAACAATTTTATAGTAATATATATTGATAAACAATTTTATAGTAATATATACAATTTTATTAGTATATATTGGGAATCACAACGAATGCTAATTATGCGGTGGTCGGAATCAAATGGTTTATTGGTTGGTGCCTCAAAACAGATAGTTTCCAGCTATTTAAGGTATTAGTTTCGAGGAAATAAAATTGGTAGTTTCAATAAAATATTAATGTAGGGAAGAATTAAATGAATTCCGATGTATGTTGCATGGATGAGAAGTTGCCACATGCATTGATAAGGGTGTTGCATTTTTGGGCGGGAAACAAATTGCAACGGAAGCTGACACGTGGTACTGTTTTATCAAATATATAATATAATATCATTTATAAAAAGTATATATATATCTATATAATAAAGGAGAACAGTTTTTGAATTGTCTCAAATGTATAGACATTTTGATGATTGAGATCAATTTAACTGAGATGAGTGACTGAGATAAAAGGATGTTCCCGCCCACTCTCACTGCCTCTCTCCCTCTCCCTTTGTCTCTCTCTCTCTGACAGACCCATATATATACACTCACATACATATATACACTTTCTCTCTCACAGACCCATCCCATATATATACACAGGCGAAGACGCCGGAGAACAGGGCGGCGACGCCTTCCGTCCGGAAGATCTTGACCCCGACGGAGATGGGTCCCACCTTGGGCGACTGCGACGCTGAGAACTAGACGGCGACGGCGGTGGTGCCGGCGTTGAAAGCATAGGCGGGGCGGAGCGAGGGGACTTGAGTCTCGCCCTGCAACTGCATCCGAACCTTGATGAGATCGAGCGGGTGGGTTGAACAACCCGCCACGACTGAAGCAAAACTTTTCAGACCCATGTCTCGAATTTCTAAGAAATCAAACGAATGAATGAATGAAAGAAGAAAGAGTTTGATTTAGTATTGGTGTTGGGTTAAGAATTAAGACCAGTAGCAATTAGGGGAGGGGGGTTCAACTCAGTGGACGCAAGAAGGTGGGAGTGGAGATTGAAGGCTATGGAGGAAGGAACACAGATGCTTGCTGTTCTGTTGGATGCTTGCTAGACAGTTTCAACTTCATTTGATTATTATATCAAATTTAATATTAATATAATCATTGATCTTAAGTATTTTTTTTCAAATTTCTATCCAGGGAAGGGCTAATCATACAGAATTAGTGATGCAAATCTTTGTTTAAAACTTTATTTAAGTTTAAATCAGTTTGGCTAATCTATTTATATTAAAATTAAATTAGTTTTTAACTAATCAAATCTTTTCATAAATCGTAAACTTTATTTCTTCAATAAAAAACTAAAAAATAAAAATTAAATTGACTGATTTATTTAATTAAATAAATAACCTTAAATCAAACTCTTGAAACTCATGATATTCGATCAATTGTTCTTCCCACCCAACAATTATCATTTTGGGTTTATGAGAAAGAGAGAGAGATAATAACGATGGGTGGATGGCAACGAACAAAGAAGGCAGAAGGCAGTGACGACGACAGCAGTAGCGACACCCATGGTGTTATTCGTCGTCGTCGATGGTGCCTGCCGTCAACGAGCACGGGTTAGGGCCATAATTGGTTGCCGTTGTGGGTCATCTTTATTGCGTCGTCGGCTACTATGCCTTGGTGTGTTCACCATGGTCGTCTTCCTCTTGGGTGTTGGTCGATTGATTGGCTTCATGGGTGTTGTTGGTTTGTGGTCGGCCATCAATTATAGATCCGCCATGGTCGACAGTTGAAGTTTCTTTGATCAGTCTTGCCACCGCCTTGGTTTTGTGTTTGAGATGGTCGATTTGTGGGTTAGGCTCCGTCATGGCCGTGAAGTTCTGAGGTCGCTGTTAAAGAGGGTGAGCTCGGGGCCAAAGTCGCTGACAATGAAGGAAGAAAGTGGTCGACATTGGAGAACAAAGGCTATGTTGGCGGCAGTGCAATGAGGAAGATGCAGTTGATGACGGTGCAAGAAGGAAATGAGGCAATTATTGGGTTGGACTGGGCTATCAGGTTGGATCTAGGGCGCCCGATCTGTTAAAAGATCCATTAAAGCAGACCAATTTTATTTTTGCACCTCATTTCACTATTTCAAACCCATATATATTGGGCTATATTTTATCATCATGGGTTTTATTTAATTTGTTTTGATTATATTTTTAGGCATTAAGTTAATATTTGATTTTAAGCCTAAAATTATAAATTAAATAATAAACCTAATTTTTTATTTAAAAACAAATTGAGAAAATTAATATTAATAGTCTCATTTAATTGTTTGGTGCATATGATTCTCCTAAGATATAATTTTAATATCCCAATTATTGAATTACAAATTAAAGTGAATGGTAGCTGCCAAACTGACTCATAAACTAAAATCTATAATTTCTCTAAGTGTATTTTGAGAAATGTGTTATCTAAATTGAGGTGTATAATTTTTTGTCAAAAAATATTAATTGTGTATATCAATTAATTTTATAATCTTAAGTAGAATAGTTTTTTAAAATGTTTAAAATATATTTTAATTTTAATATTATTTACACCGCGCCTTTAGGCACGGGTATTCGCTAGTATATATATATAGGAGAAACTGTTTTAAGATAATTACAATTGCATACCACAACCTTAACAACCTAAAGAATTAGTAAATGACATAAGGTATAAATATGTCCATCAAGTCTTTCTTTTCAAATTTTAATTTTGTTACAATCACACATTTTATTTCTTAAATAATTGCATGTAAAGTACATGCACACTGTGAGTGAGTCGCCAACTAAAAAAAAGAAAATAGAGGTCGATGGTGAGAGAGATGGAGGAAATAAAGGTCACCAGCAATGGAAGCGATGGATTGGTTGGCCAATGGGTGGGTCGATTGGTCGGTGGGTCGATTAGGCAAGGCAAGAGTGGCAATGGGTGGGTCCATCGCCTCTCTCTCTGGCAACTTCTATTTCCTCTCAATTCTTTTGCCATCGACTTCTATTTCCTTCCCTTCCATTGTGAGCAATCTACTAATTCACACGTATTCATTTAAGAGATAAGTTGTGTGATTATATCAAAATTAAAAGTTGAGAGACATGATAGCTTCACTTTTAAATTTGGAAGAAGGAGGAATAGTTATAAAGGAAAAGTTTGAGGTATATTTATGACTTACGTCATTAGTAAATGGTAATAGAAATTTTTTATTGAGAATTTCTATTACAATTGCATACCACGTGGCACTGTTTTGTCAAATATATATAATGCCATTTATCAAAAGTACGTATGCGTGCAACTGTTTTAGTATAATACCTATAGATTATAGGTAAAGATAATTACAATTGCATACCACAGCTTAACAATCTAAAGAATTAATAAATGGCATAAAGGCATAAATATATTCATTAACTTTTCTTTTATAATTATTTGGCTCTCTTACTAAAAGTGAACCTATCATACTTCTCAATTTTTAATTTTGTTATAATTACACATTTTCATCTCTTAAATGACTATGCGTGAAATACACGCGTACTATTAGTGGATCATCGATGAGAGAAAGAGAGGAAACAAAGGTCGATGACAAGAGAAATGAGAGAAAATAGAGATTGTCGATGAGAGAGGCGATGACCCACCAATCGCAGCTCTCTCCTTGGCTAACCAACCCACCCATTGCCGTTCTTGATTTGGCTAACCAACCCATCCATTGGCCGATCGACCCATCGCCTCTCTCGTCGATGACCTCTGTTTTCTCTTTTTCTTTTATTGATGACCTACTAATTTACGTGTATTCATTTGAAAGAGAAATTGTGTGATTATAACAAAATTAAAAGTTGAGGGAAGAGTTTGAGATATATTTATGTCTTATGTCATTAGTAAATGGTAATAGAAATTCTTTATTGACAATGAAAAATCAATTTTATTTCTTTTTAAATTAAAAAATAATAAAATATCTTTAATGATTTAGTTTATTAGATAATAGCTTATGAATTAAGAGTGTAGAATGTTTATTAAAGAAATAAATTTAATCAGTTTGACCAAGCTAGCTAGTTGCTACTGCCTCACTAATGATTAAGGTTAGTATACGTTTTAAAAATTAAGCACAATTAAGACTTTAGGTCTTTGCCCTCTAGTTTTTTATGTTAAGAGACATAATTGATATTATGATTAAGATAACATCACCAATGATGTGTACAATAATAAAGTTTTCATTTGTCTTCTAACTACATTTATATTTATAAAATAATGTTAGAACTCGTGATTAATGATGATGTCATCAATCATGTGACGATTTTTTAATAAAAGAGACTAAGAAGATAAAATATCATTATCTTCTTTACTTATCATCTCCTTTAATAAGATACGACACATAACTAATGACATCATCATCGATCCATAATCTCTATCATTACTTATATCTATCTCCATACCTAAGAACATATGGGCCAAATCATTAATTTTGCATCAAAAGCATAAATGCAATTCTTGAAATCTTCTCCTCAAAATGGAGTTATCACTTGATTCAGCCCCTGAAAGCCCACCAGGAAGGATGATGAGTTCTCCATTGCCTTTCATGGTGATGCAGAAGCTGCAGCCTAGTTTCTTCGCCAGCGTAGGCCCCTCCCTTCTTGTCAAGACAACTGAACCACGCCCGGAGTGCAGAATCTCTCCTGTAATGTATGTGAAAGGAGAAATTGCCCATATTAGTACGACTATTGACTATTGCCGAGTGATTAAGACTTTAATTACCCTGATTGAATTTTTAACATTATTTAATGATGATTAAGACTTGTAATTGTCCCTTAAAGAGTAAAACTTATTCAAGATAAGGTATGCTATGGGGAACATAATTAAAATGGTTGGATCACATTACAAAAAATCCTATAAAAATAATAAGTAGCTTTCTATCAATTTTTAGTATAATATAATAATGATCGGTAAGAATATAGTTGACAATGCTATTTTTTTCTTTTTTTTGATAACTCAAATTTAGAGTTTTGTCCGATTAATTTTAAAAACAGATGACATTTTCATCCATTCTATCCGTTAAAAAAAATTAAATACGATCACAATTTATATACATATCCAACAGAACCTTTAATTTATACCTCCACGTAATACAAATATCACTGCAAAACTTTGACACTAACATCTTCCCTAAAATTTTACATGTTTTGCCGCACCTATGCCTGCGCGGGCCACAGACAATGCTTACTGCTTGGGCGTCTAATTGATCTCTCTCTCTCTCTCTCTCTCTCAAAAGTGGGCACACAATCACAAAAAAGATCCTCAAACAATGCTCAAGAACCCATGGATTCATATACTTCAACTGAATTTACAGATAAAGTAAAACAACCCATCAAATTTACAGATAAAAGTAAAACAAACCATCAATCATCAAAATTATCTCCATAAAGTCCATTGATATAATAATTGACCTCAAACATTGACTTCGTAAACCTGGATAGGGATATACCTGTGTTTTGCCATGGATTCCTTCGGACGTGATTTCATCAATGGCGACCGCCGTTTGTCTCTGCTCAACCAACAATCGGGTCCTCTTCTGCATGCTCACCAGGACATTCTGCCACGTGTTCACCCTCGACGGCGTCCTCCCACTCAGCCCTACATGCACCTCCGCCAGATCCTCCGCCGCCACCGCAGCCACGGCCTCCGGCGGCGCCCCGTCGAGCACCCAAATCAGGCACGAGCAGAACCCTTTACTGATCTCCGAATCGCTGTCGGCTCTGAACCTCATCAGCCCGTTTGAATCCATTCTAGCCTCCACCCAAACCTGCGCGGAGCAGCCCGGCACCCGGTTGACCTCAACCCGACCCGACTCGTCCAACCGAGGGAGCGCCTCCGCGTAGCGCAGCAGCCGCTTCACCCGGTCGATCGGCTCCGGCAAGGCCTTGAACTCGGAGACCAGGTGGTGGAGCCTGCCGGACTCGGGGGCGGAGCTGTGGAAGCATTTGAGTTGTTTTATGGGTTCTTGTTTGGGTCTGAACCGAACCCATCTGGAGGGTTTCGGGCAAGGGGGAGATTTTAGGGTGGCAGAGTTCATGTTTGGATGGAGAGAAAATGAAGGAAAGTGGGAACGAAAAGAGGGGAGAGTTATGGTTGCTGTCATTTGTTCGTGTGGAGGAAAGGGATGAAAACGCGGGGAAATTAGTTGAGAAGGCAAAGTGAGAGAGAGCCCCTCAAACTCAAATTATGCACCCCCTTCCAACATTTGTTCATTATTATGTCACTTTATAGTTTAAAATTTATTTTAATAATTATGATTTATTAAGCTAAAATTAGTGATAAGGACGTAACATAATTTATCATTTTATATACATATAAATTAAGACCAAAGTTTGGGAAGCCGAGCCGTTGGTTTCACTTTCCCAGGGAACACATACAAATATAAGACGACAAATAATTTCATTCCAAAGTGGTGAATTGAATTTTGTCAATTTCTAACTTCTAAGATTGGTTTATTAATAAAAGGACTGAAGCCACATCATTATTTTTGTCGCTGAGACATTTGATTTGATTTAATCTTGATTGATTGTTAACACACGAAAACTTTCGTGGGCCTCATCTATTCCCATATGTATAATTAATTGAGAATATCTTTATTATCTCATGAATCATCCAAAAATCTCAATTCAACACTCAAATTATACTCTCAAATATCATTATATGTCATTTATAAATAAAAATATATTTTTAAAGATACAATTATGTCTTTCAAATATTAGTATTCTTATGTTTATACTCTTAATTTTATAGGAAGTGATAAATCATAGAATGTATTTCGAATAGAGGCAGATTCGAATTCACGATTTATTGAGATGATACCGACATCTCACGATCCGTCTTTTACCAACTGAATTATGCTCGGGACAAAAAAAAAAATACCATGGAGATGACCCCTTGGGTACAACAGCATAAACAAATATCATGCGGATGAACATTATCCATCATAACATATTGGTAAAATGTCAAGCCGCCTAATTGCACAAATCAACTTTACACAGATATTTGTAGCTTTCTGTGGAAGAAGCTTCGTTGCACTCTGCCTTTATAGTATTTTAATAATATAAATTTTATTAATTATAAAGAACCATAATTTATGTAATCAATTATATTAGGGTGAAAATACCTTTATAGTATTTTTAAAATTATTTATTTATATATGATTGTGAATTTTTCTCAATTAATTAATAAAGTTTCTCAAATTATATTAATTATTTATTAATTCAATTTTATTACCAAATTTCTAAACAAATGTCAAAAGAATAAATAACCATTAAGTTTATTAAAAAATTTTAATCTCGAAAGGAGATTTGACTCACTAAACTTTCTTGATTTTCATACATAAACTAATCATTTTTCGATATTATAGATTGACATTTGATTATGAATCTAATTTATAACAATTATTTATTCAATTATGCATAAATCATCAAACTATTATAATATAGTCAATTATTTAAACTATTAAATACAACAATATAATTTCTTCAAGTAAATAATAATCAGATTTTGAATTGAATTAAACAAATAATAATATAATTGCACAATTAAAATCTATTTAAACCCTAACTAAAAGAATTTAGCTAAATATAATTAAAATAAAAATAACAATTGAATGAAGAAGAGGAAGCTTCCTCTCCACATATAAAACAATTCTGGGCAAAACGGATCTAGTCCGCGTCCCACAGCCGCCGTGCCTGCGTTGCGGCCGCCAAGCTTCGCGGTGTGCGCCTCCCTTTCCTTCGGATTCCTCAATCTTATAATATACAAAGGGCTGCCTTGCTTCTCTCTCCCATTACAATTATTCTCCACCACCACCTCCAATTGCCGCACTGCTTCTCCAATTTTATGATCTCCTTCTCAATTCCAATTTGAATTCTTTTGCCTTTCCTAATCCTCCTTTGATTTGATGTCATGCATTTGTCTTCCTAATTTTTCTATAATTAATTTATTAATTATTTAATTATATTATAATATTAATTTATAATTATTGTTGTTAATATACAGCAACGAATTTAGGTATAGAAAAATGTCTTAGGATGACTTATATGTGACTTATCCGAATGGTGGGCGACTTTTTGGAGAGATGTATAACTCTTTCGAGGTGGAGTGATAGCAATGAATAACTCTTTCAAGGTGGAATGATAGCGATGAATGACTCCTTTGAGCAATGAATAACCTATTTGGAAAGAAAATCAGTTAAGGGAGCATGAGAATTCTTGCACAAACCCTCTCATACTTAAACAACCTTTCAAAAATGCAGAATATTAGAATCCAAGAAGGAAATGTGAGTGTGAGAGATTGCGTATTGAATTGAGGAGGGGGGGAGGACCCCCTATTTATAGTGATAGAAGAGACTACTAGGTGTCAGGCGATCTGATATTCTCGACAAGTAGTTCGGAGGTAGTTTTGCTCGAGTTTAGCAGGGGTAAAGGTGTGTGGAACGAGAATGTTGGCACAGGCGTGCTTGAGATCTCAAATGGGCACGCGGGCATGGGCATGCCCATAGCACCCCCGAGTGAGGTTCACTTAGGAGTGTTCGGGCACTAATGTACATGGGCGCGAGCGTGCCTGCTCGGTATCCACGAGTGAGGGCCATTCAGAGGTGCAACCGTGCTTACGTGGCAGGCTGGCCTTACGCATAATGACCCATCTTTGTTTGGCCATATGACGTGGCCATACGCACGGGCCCCCCCAGCCTTGTTGCCTCGCAACCTTGCACGGGGAGGCTCCCCGCCTTGAGATCGAGTGGCGCGACCTTGTGTGCAAAGGGTCCCCGCCTGGCCGCACCACCCTTGAGTGACCCCTACTTGGGGGTGTAGTTGACGGTCACCCCTGGGTGACCCCTATTTGAGGGAGTAGCTGACAGCCACCCCCGGGTGACCCCCACTCGGGGGGACCCAAGGTGGCCTCTCGGGTTGCCACGTCGTGCTGCCTCCTCCTTCTGCTTTCCTCGCTTATCTTTCTTAATCCAATTTGTCTATTTATTTTTTCAGGCATAATAGTTGCTCTCTACTTTTTCTGTCGGGTACCTCGGGAGGAAGAGTATTTCGTTTGCATAGTTGCTTTATTTTTGAGAGGGAATTTTTTTCCCTTTAACAGATTTTTATTCTATACCAGTCTCCTCCATCTTCATGTCTCTCATAGTCATCTTTTGCATTCTGGCTCCTAGGTGCCACTATAAAAGTGGGAATTCACCTTTCACTTGGCCATTGCTTCAACAACTCTTCTGCAAAAATTCTCTTAAATTCTCGCATTCAATATTTCTACATGGTATAAAACCATATCCATGTGCTTGTGACACCTCCCAAGTGATCCTCATCCATAAGTATTTTTAGTAGTTTCACCCCTGAGCAACCCTTATCCGTAGGTATCTTCATCAGCTCTATCCCCGAGTGACCCTTATCCATAGTTGTATTCGATGTCTTCACCTCCAAATGACCCCCATCCATAAGGGTCTTAGGTCTCCTTGAGTTCACGTGGTCTTCTCATTTTTGCTTTAGCAATCTTGTTTCATGTATTCAGCATGGGTCATAGGAAGAACGATGTGCCCCCTCCTCCTTATGCTCCTAGCATGCATATATCCTTTGGAAAGCGATCTCGAGTGAAGGAGAAGGAACTAGCCGAGATTCAGTCTCATTTCCAAATTCCTAATAATCACCATATTAGGATCCCTACGTCAGAAAAGTTAGGTACTACCTTGGCAGGGGGCCATGGTTTCAAGGTCTAGCTTCTTTCAAAGTGGGTCTCTATTTACCTTTGTCTAGCTTCGACATGGAATGTGTAGATTTTCACTGTATCGTTCTAACACAGCTTCATCCCAATGGCTGGGCTTAATTGATTGGTTTCACCATCACTTGTTGTAGAATCAATATACCTCCTTTTATCGAATTGTTTGATCATATTCTTCCCTAATTTGGGTTTTACTCACATCTCGAATTAATTGAAGGACATTATTGGGACTAAGACACGGCCCAGACTCCTATGGGAGGCAGTAGTGGGGAATTTTCCACAATGGGCGAAAGCCTGAAGGAGCAATGCCGCTTTTTTATTTGTGATTTCGTGGTTAGTCCTTGAATCTAGAAAGAATACAGAAATAGAATAAAAATCCACTTTACTTTGAATGAAGAAAGTGACTTGGACAAAAAGAAACGAAGTGGCTTAGACAAATCTTTTTGTCAATAACCTCAGACTCGGACATTTTCGGGATACCACTAATAACCAACGAACGATTTGTTTTTATAAATTAAGAGTAAAGTGAATGGGCTTTTTTTTTTTACCCTTCAAAGAATCGTAGGCGTAGCCCCCATCTTCTTAAAACTTCAAAACAAGGTGGACTTCGAGTCTCGATGGATCGTAGTAGAGCCTTCCCCAATTGGAATGCGCTGCTTCGTTAGTGTTGGGATAACGAGCGGGACGTTTGGTCGAAAAAGCTCCCTGACGTTGGGATCGCTTTAGCTGTCTATCGTAGAGTGATAGAAAGATTATGTGCTCTCAACACCTATACTCTACTTGACCTTCTCACCCTAAAAAAATATTGCACTTGCGAGGTGGGGCGTTCAGCTAGAGGACATGCTTTGGCCCTCCAATCTCATTTTTGCACTGCCACTGGCTATGCTCGAGGACACCTTTAGGCTGAGAAAAAAAAGGGCAGTAAGGAAGAGGATAAAGGCCCTGAAAAAGAGGATAAGGGGTTTAAGGAAGACGAAGAGGGGAATTTTTTAAGGGCTATCAATTCTCTACCCTTTTTCATAGTCTTACATGAGCATTCTTTCTCTGAGGGTAAACCCTCAGTATCATAGAGATTGTCTTTATTTACCAGCTTTAGTGGTTGACTTTTGCTTTAATTCTTTGTTTCACAAGCATGCATCTTTTCAGGGAGCAAAAACTCAAAAGTCACAATGGGAGTTCACACCTACTAAGCGAACAAGATCCTCAACCCCTCTAACCATGAGCTCCTGATTCATCATGAAGGCGTCTTCGATTGAAAAGGTCTAAAGCGAGTACTTCAACAAACCCTTCATGCCTTGAAGCCTCAACCCCTTCATCAGATGTGCCCATGCTAGACCTTCTTACTCTTAAAGGCGCCACAAAAGGTCCTTGCAACACTTCTGGCTCCAAAAAGGGAAGGCTTCCAGTTCTCACCCCCCTTTAGCGATGACCTTCATCGAATTAGGGACGAGAGTCATCAACATTTTATCCCTAACCGTAAGGACCGTTGAAAGTTAAAAGGGGAGCTTCCCAATTCCTCTCAATCCTTCCTCCAATTATGGACCCTTGCCTGCCTCACATGCCTATCCCTAGTGGCACTAGGCTAAGAGGTGACCACTTTTAACTTTTGATAGAGTTGTAACCTAGGAGCTGATCATAAGAGTTTTGAGTTGGCTACATCTCTTATTAATCTCGAACATATTTTTATTAATAGAAGTATTTGTCTTTTAATACTTGGTAATACGTTCATTTTTATGTTTTCCTATTTAGATAAACCCCAAAGAATGCAGTGATGTTAATCGGGTTATGATGAGATCATACTAATTAATGAGACTGAATGACTTATATTTCATTCTTAAACTATTCATAGTCACAAGACTATAGATTGGGGCATCTATAATACCATCAAGACTAGTACACACTATGCATGGTTGTAAGGAAGGTAGTTGATCTCGTTGAGTACTTATGTGGTAACATTAATGCAAGTAAGTAGGTGCTCATTGGTGAATGAGTTCACTGAATGACCTAATCGGAGAACACCCAAATGCTAATTTTTACTAAATTTCAATTGGGAGTTCTATATGGCGACATGTGCTAGTAATCTCTTGTCTTGAGGTACCATGGTTATATTGTATGAGGAGCGCCTTGCTTTGATGCCATTGTGGGGGGTCTAGTAAGATGGGTCTCTAATATGGTGGTTATTGGGTATGATCCAAATTATACGAAAGTAGGTGAATACACAAGATGAGATTTATCAACCTTTGTAAAAATCTTAAAAAGTATATGCCCTATGTGAATTGTAATACCCGAAAAATTCTAAACGACTCAAAAGTAATTTATCTTGGGACAAAAAGGAAATTTTTAGATAAATTGAGATTATAAGGATAATTTATTATTGTATGAATGACTGAATCGACTACAGGGAGTGCCCTAGAGTCGAGGTGCCAAAGGAAAATGATATGGCCATGATGAGTATTTCGAGACATAATTTATGGTATCAAAAGAAATCAGACCGGGAACAATTTTTGATACAGCTAAAAATGCAACTGCCATTTAGACTATAAAATCGAATTGTTGAAGGTGACTTTGGGAAGTCAACGGAAGCTTGAGGGGGCTTTGGTTTTTCATAAGGAACAACCCTTCAGCGGTTTCAGAAAGAAACGAATGGATTTGTGGCCAAAACGAGGATTCAAGCCTAACTATAGTTTTCTGAAATTGCTAGAGGGAGGTCAAAATGATGTTTTTTCAGAATCTTCATGGGTCAAATGGATGTTTTAGGACTTGAGGGTCTTAACTGCAATGATGGAAAGTTAAGGGGTTATGTGAAATGGGCAAAAGGGTGAAAGCCAAAAGTTGAGGGGGCTAAAGTGCAAATAAGGGAAAAGCTTGCAATGGGAAACCGACCCGCATTTTGCTGGTCGACCAAGATCTATTTTGGCCACAGGGTTGCATGAGAGATGGTCGGGGGAGCATCTTTTGAAAAGACAAGAGGCAAACACGGCCACTAGGTTGGCTAAAAAAGCAAGAAGACCGACTGAAAGTTTGGTCGGGTTGTCACGAGCCTGCAACTCGCTTTTGTGGTCAGGTAAGGTCAATTTGAGGTCTATCCAAGGTAGGTTTAAGCTCTAAGGCACATGGGTTGGTCGATCTTAGGTGTTTGAAGGTTCCAAAATGCCTATAAATAGGGGTTCTGCGATGACCGAAAATAGGGAGAAATGAAGCTTCAAATTGAGGTATTTATCAAACGAATTGAGCAATGGGAATAAGGATTCTTTCTGTGCATTTTGAGGTATTTTGGTTAAGGTTTAATGGTGTTTCGAAGGTCGCTAGAAAGAGGGACGCCAACGGTCGATCCAAGACTTCAAACAGTCGGTTGACGGCCTTTCGATGCTCCGTTCAAGCTCCAAGATGTGCCAAAAGGATCAAATGGTTGAGGAGATCATCGCGGTGGAGTCAGCCTACATCGCCGGTGTGCTATCGTTGGAGAAGACGATTGGCGCGTGGCTGGCACGCGCCCACGCGCCGCTAGTCACCCTAGTGCGTGGGGGCCCATGCGGGAGCGTGGGGCCTTGGAAAAATCTGCAAAAAAATGTTAGAAAATCTAGAAAAATAAGTTATGGGGGTTTGTGCAAAAATTTTTGGTGTTTGCCATCCCGATGTCTTGATTTTTACACCAAACAGTCTTGTTTTGCGTGAAAACTCAGCATCTGGGTAAGTTCAGTAATTTTCTCTTGATGTTCATAGGTTATTATGATTTTTTTGGAAATAGATTTGAGAAAATAGTCTCGAGGGTATTTATTCGGATTTCTAGAAGGAAAAATGAGAGAAAATAAAGGAAAATAGGAGAAAATTAAATATTGAGATATTTAGTGATTAAATATGTTTTTTATGATTTATGTGCTCGAGGAAAAGTGATTGATGTAACTTTCGAGAGTTGGCACTGAAATCAAGGCCTAACACAGATATCGAGGCTATGCGCGTCTTTTAAGGTATTCCGAATCTCGTAAAAATGTGAGTTGTCCTATCCTATATGATATGATTGTTTATTATGCATGATATTTATGAAAGATATGATTGCTTATATATGCATGACATTTATGAAAGATATGATTCATTTTGTCATATTGCATGGAAAGTCGTGATATTTGCATAGCACGATATTATTATTATATTGATATTTGTGCATGAGAATGAGATGTCACTCTAAGAGTGTAGCCGTAATTCTTCAAGGGCAATTGATGGAATAACGTTAGGATTATATTGGTTGAGGTGCCAAGATTCTACCTAGGATTTCGTGCTGGGATTGTGGGCTAGGAAAGTTACACTAGGGCGAATGTTTGTTCACGTTATTGCATCATGCATCCATATATGTGTTTTTGGACCCTCACTAAAAGTTTCATCTTCTAATGGGTTATGCTCCTAGAACATTCAACGTTCTAGTTTAGACTTGCAACTTAGGCAAGGACGTGATTGAGATGTGACAGCATAGGGTGACGTGTCCGACAGATTCAACAGGTGGTTCTAGTAATTTGTCTAGCCGGATATGTTTTTAGATGAGTCGTGAAATGGCTATGTATATTGAGGTATCATTTGATTGCACCTAGGGTGTTAGATGTTATTTCAAGAAACGCGTCTCCATGTATTTATGTTTTAAGGCTGTTAAAGATATGATGTAATGGTACGGATTCTTATGTTCGGTTATAAAATGAATGTACCATATCAGGTTTCGATTATTACTTTCGCATTTATGATGATTACCTGTCTTAACTTATTAATTCTTATTTAGTATGCTGGGAAGATAAAACGGGATTGTCAGAAAATGGTTTATATTAAAAAAAAATATTTCTTAAATTCTTAAGTTATTTAATGCTTGAAAAAGCGGGGCGTTACATAAATGATGAAGTCACAACTCAAGAAGTCGTTGGCCAATGCAGATAGTTGAGAATTAACAAGAATTATTAATTCAACTATAGGAGTTGTGAACTTAACATTTGTACACATAATGTGGCTTGTTGGAGGTTTGATATTTCACCATACTTCTAGACCATATCGGGGTATTATGATAGAGAGATCGAATAGCATTGGAACTCGTCGCGGAAAGGTTCATCTGAACTGTCGTTTACATTTTATTATGATATGAGAGTCATGATACGTTGTTAGATGTCAATCTTGGTCTAAGGGCAAGATGATAATTTTTTGTCATGAGATGATATAAATTACAAATCATAATCAAAGAGTTTGATTAGGAGTAAGATTCTTTAAATTGCCCTTTGTCATCTTTATAGTGAACCTATAAGGTCACACACAAACAAAGAGAAGTTTTATTGCAAATTCAGTGGGACCGAAAGATGTTTTGGTCTAGATGAATTCATGAATTTTTTGGGTGAGCTAGCACTCGCAAAAAGGTCCACGGGATGTCAAAAGTTTAGTAAGAATGAGAAGGGGTGAAAAATGGCAATGGGTCGCGTTTGGCATGGCCTAGGCCCTACTTGCGGCGACTTGTGCAGCCAGCCCAGCCAATGGGTCGATTGCGGCCCAGCACGTCCAAAATGTGTTGGGACTTTATTTTAACCCTAGTTTGACTAGGGTTTTGCCTTTTCCCCTATATACGGCCTCTTATAGCCTTTGACCCATAAGTCTTTGTCTCTTAGAGAGAGAAAATGGCTTTTGAGAAAAGCTAAGGAAAGAAACTCATTCTTTTGTGAAAAATTAAGTTAGATCTTGCATGTTTGATGCAAAGAGATCTAAAAGGCATGCTTGCTAACATTTATACAACTTTTCTTTAGTGTGAATCACTTGTAGAAGGTGGGTGACACCTCATAGCATGAGATTCAACCTCTTCTCATGTCGACTAATAAAAAAGGTTTTGATTTTATTTTTGGTTCTTTATTTCAATTGAAAAGATTGTATATTTGTAAACTAGATTTGGTTTTTTTGGGTTTCATGATCGGCCAAAGAGTCTGGTTGATTTAAAAATTTTAAAGTCTCTGTTGCATTTATATTCCTTGAAACTCAACAGCTTTACCAGATGAGCGCAAATTCTGTGTGGGATCTTAGGGTCAATGCCCGAATGATATATGCCTCTGTGCTCTCCCAAGATGAGTGCAAGTTCTTTGGCAAGTGGCCTAGTGTCGCTAATGCCCCAGAGCAAAAAATAATTGAGGTAGGTTAGCTTTATTGTGCTTGCATATTGATCTTTATTTCTAACTTTACTCTTAGTCTTCTAATGCAACACTTACATGTCCTGGGTGTAATACCCCAAGAGTTTAGAGAAGGGTAGTATAGATCGAGGATAAGTAAATAAAGAAATAACACCAGCTAAATATCTTTTGGGTTGAATATAGGCAAGGAACTCCCGGATTAAGCGTACTTGTGCTGGGGAAGCTCAAGGATGGGTGACCCCCTGGAAAGTTCGTGTAGGCCCATCAAGCTAAGTTATTCTGGTCCTTCCTATTGCTCGATGTGGGATGTTATAGGTGGTATCAGAGCTGACCCTTGGTGAAAGCGGTCCTATGAGGGCGGGGAGTGGCGCCAGGGCTCGAATGCCTATACAAAGAGCAGTTTCTGTCAGGTTTCTAGGATGGCAGCTCCAAAAGAGGAGAAGATTTGAGACTAGTTGTAAGGTCGCATGACGTGGACATCATGTGCTTAAGGGTGGAGAATGTAATATCCCAAGAGCCCAGAGAAGGGAAGGAAATAACATCAGTTAGATACTTTTTGGGCTTAATGTATGCAAGGAACTTCCGGGTTAAGCATGTGGGTGACCTTTTGAGAAGTTCGTGTAGGCCCATCAAGGTAAATTATTTCGGTCCTTCCTATTGCTTAATGTGAGATGTTACAGGAATGCAATAACCCATATTTTCGTAAGGTTGCCACGTATTTTAAGTGAGTTTAAAATACTGAAAAAATCACTTAATAGCAAAATAAATTGCTGAATCAATGGAAGGGAGTACCTCGGAACGTAAATATCTAAGGAAAAGGTATGTCATTGACGAATGTGATTGACGAGTGTCTTGAGACAAGATTTATGACATTGAAAGTAGTCGGAACAGAGATAATTTTTTGGGTACAGTTAATTTCAGCCAGAAAAATCGAATGATCATAAATGATGTAATACTTGAGTTTTTTAGATTCATATACTTGATGAAATAGGATATTTCAAGGGATTGTGGAAGTTTGGAGACAAAAATTTAGTTTCTAAGCTAAGGGCAAAATCATAATTTTTGAGGTTCAGGTAAAAGTGTAATTTACTGAAAAATTAGGGGTATTAATGTAATTAATCATTTCTTTAGGGACTAAAATACAATTAAAAATTTGCCCTGAGATCAGTTAAAAAGGGTTTAAATGCAATTACCTAAAAGGTTTGGGTCAATTTGTAATTCTTGAAACTTCGCTAGTGGATCATTAAGGTAACGAATTGGGCCAACCAACCATTAGAAGACTCATGATGACCCTTGAGGTGGCAGATAAGATGCATAATGACTCTCTTGAGGTGGCGGATAAGACTCATGATGATTTTGCAAGGTGGCAATGCATGATTGCCTATAGAAGTTTGCTTAGCCTCTAAGTTTGCTTTGTCTCCAAGCTAAGGACATGTGGCAAGCACTCATGATGATGCATGATGACTCCCTTAAAGTGGCAGATAAGATTCATAATGACCTTACAAGGTGGCGGCATGTGATTGGTCACTTGAAGATAAAACTCATGATGTTTTTAGAGATAGGATTTGATTGGAAAGATTTGTTATGATTACTACTCAATCCTAGCACTATAAATATCATGCTCATGGCTACGAGTTTTCTCATTCAAAGTTGTGGTCAATTCGTGCTAGACGAGAGATTCAAGCTTAGTGGATAGAGGGCTTTTGTTCCTAGAGAAGAAGAAGCACTTAGGCAAAGCGTAAGGGCGTGTGAAGAGGTGACTTTGTTAAAAGACTTGAGGATTTGCACAAATTTTGAGGAATCCCAAATAAAGTTCAAGGTGAGACTCCTATTTTGTGTAAAGCTCCTATTACATGAAACGTGTATTGTGTAACGTTCCTGTACGCAAAATCCTATTGTTCTTTTACGTGAAATCATGTTGCATATATAAAATGTGTTTTTTTGGAAATATATGATGTTGGTTTTCAAATGTTGCATTTATAAAGTCCATGTAGCCATACTATTGTACCTATCTGTTGTTGTTCGAGAGAAAAAGTCAAGATATCCCCCAAGAGGCGCTGTGTATGAACTGTCTAGGAAGCTTTCGTGGGGAAGACCATGAGTTTAAGGGACAATGGATGTGGTGTTTGCATGAGTTTTATGAGGTCAGGCCGAGGTGACATGGTTATGGACCTCTCGAGAGGCGCTATGCGTGCGTCATTAAGAAAGTTTTCGTTAAAGAAGGCTGACGTGTTCACGAGGTACTTCGAAATAGTCCTCGTTATTTTCTCATACATTTTATACACGTTCATGCATTGCTATAAACTGTTTTGGAGTTCTCACTAAAAGGTTCATCTTCTAATTAGACTATGTCCTTGAAATATTCAAACGTTCCAAATTCGACAAGCGACTCTAAGGGAAAAAAGATGGCTGAAGGATAAGCTCGTTTGGCTGTTTGTAGCATGTTTTAGCATATCTTTAAGTTTGCATGAGAAATTCAGTTGATGACAGCCTTAGTATGATTTGGTTATGTTTGAGGCATTTGGTTATTGCCTCCGAGAAATGATATCCATGTAATACGTCGTAAACATCTTGAACGATTTCTTATATTATAAATAAAGCATTATGGTTATGTACCATATCAGGTTCGATCTAGCTTCCGTATTCGTAACTATATCACTTGTCTTAGCTATTTGTTTTTTGGGCTTGTTAGGCTAAGAAAATGAATGTTAGGGTTTCTGAAAAATTGTGTGATGTTTATCGATGGATGTGTTGTGAAGAAAAAAAAGAAATTCCTAAAATCCTAAGTTATAACACGCCTGAAAAATTTGTGGTGTTACACTGGGGGTCCAAGGGTTTGTGATCTCCAATGCTATTGAAAGGGTATATCATAACAGGGTAGAGGTAGAGAAAAAGGAGTGGTAGAAGAGTAAGTGAGGTGGAAGGAGCATGAGCGTTCCCTCCAAGTGGACATTAGAAAAATGAGGCGTGAGGTGGACGACTTGTGCTCCAAGCTAATAGATGCTCACGCCGAATCCTCAGGTATGAAGAGGGAGATTGAAGGGCTCAGAAAAACCAAGCAGTCATTGGAGAAAGAGCTTGATGAAGTCCGAGGGACACATGAAAACCTATTGTAAGAATATTCCTTGAGGGTGGATGAGATCGTGCGTCAAAAAAAGCAAAATAAGTCCTTTAGGGCTAAGCGAGATGAGGAGCACTTTACAGCTCGAGAGAAGGTAGTGGGGGATTATCGCCTTTTAGCAGACTGCCAAGAAAGAAAGATACACTACGAGAGTTGTTTCACCAAGTATCGATTTTATCTAGCACGTTCCTTAGAATCCAAGCGTCCTTGAGAACAATTTCTCAAGTTGGACTTCATAGAAAAGGGGAAGGTGTTTATGGCCCCTAATTAGCGGGTGTACAATGACCCAGAACCCACAAGCCCTGGGACTTACTTGAATTCAAATCTTGCAGATGATTTGGCAAACTTGATGGGTCCGTGAGAGCCATATGTTTCTACCTCGTGAGAGGGGAAATGATCGAGGCCCTCTCAATGGCTAATGATCTAAAAGAATGTGGAATCCCACCAACTAGAGAAACTCCTCCACCCTCCTACTGTGAAGAAGGTGAAGTCCCATCCGATTTTTGTAATCTTCCATGCATGAATAAAATTTTCATTTTTGATTCTTTCTTTTATTGAGTGATATTATGTAGGAAATAACTGAGGATTTGTAGCAATAACAAACCAAACTGACCTTTGTAAGAATTATTTTGATCTTGGGGTTTGGGTTTTTACGTCGCGAGGTGGATCATGGGAATTTTGCTTTGTTATATGAGACTTAGGCCCATGGTTGTCTTTTGGTGATTTGGTGACCTTTTGTTATCGGGCCAAGCTAATTGACTAGCTAGTGGGAACACTTTTGCTGGGCAGGCTATGTTTATCCCACCATTAAGCCAGGCAACTCGGCTCGAGGGTAGGACAGTTATTAATGCCATAGCTGTTGGGCCCAATGAGCTGTGTTTTTTACAAAATAATCCAAAGTTCGTTACCATGCCATGCATGGTATATTGTCAGCGGGGCACTTTTTATATTACTGTTAGACTTAGTAGAATGTCTTACTAGCGAGATAGTGATTCAATTGCTACCGGGTCAACCAAATTGCATTATTTGCGGGACACCCATATTTTGTTCTTTTGCTGTCGGGCGAAACTTGTCTCATCATTTCACAAGGGAGCGAAGCTCTTTATGATGCAGGGACTCATAACTGGTCGCATTCTCACATTTTGGCTTGGAAGACAAAAATGAGAAACTAGCAAGTACACACAAAGTATTTTTAAAATTCCAAAACTTGGCTTGATAATAATCAAACTGTTTTTCAGGTCAGTATTAATTGTCCTTAGTGTAATACCCCATATTGGTATAAGGTTGTCATGTAAGTTGAGTGAGTTTAAAATATCAAAAATTGGCTTGATAATAAAATAAGTCATCGAATCGACTGCAGAAAGTACGCTGGAACTTAGATATCTAAAGATAAGGGTATGACATTAACAAGCGTCTCGAGGCAAGATTTTTTACGCTAGAAGAAATCAGATCAAAAACGATTTTTGTACAACTATGATTCAGTTTGAGAAACTGAATAATCATAAAGGACTTTCGGGAAGTCAATGGGACCCTAAGTAGGTTCATATTTAGCATAAGGAATAACCCTTAAGTAGTTCAAGAAGAAACAAAGTAATTTCGATCAAAACACGATCCTACGTATATTCGGGCATAAGTATAATTTATTAATTTTGGTCGAGAGCGGTCTAAATGATGGTCTTTCTAAGTCTTTGGGGGTGAGATGAAGGGTTTAGAATTTATGGGTCTTAGTAGAATAGTTGGAAAGATCAGGAGCTTCAAGGAAAGGGCCAAAATGCAAAAGAAATTTTCAAGGGGACCAAAATGTAATTTTTGGAACTTCTGCACAAGGCATGGCAGATCTGACTGAGCATGGGCCAGAAAATTTGGCGATGGGACGACCATCTCTCATCAGGGCATGGCCAAGCATGGTCTAGGAGGCATGTGGGTGAAGCTATGGTCGGTGATTGGACATGAGGTGGTTGGATTTTGCCAGAAATAGGGAATCCATTTGCTCAAGTTTTAGCAAGTTTTTGAGAGATTTGATAAAGGCTTTTTGCTCTAGAGGTCTTGGAGAGAATTTCTGAAAATTTTGAGGTGGTTTGGAGTTTGTTTGAAGGGGTATTGAAGACACATCAGAAAATCACAAGGTTGCCGGAGCCAACTCTTCAAACGCCAGATCGAGGCATCTCTGGCCACTTTTTTGTGCATCCAAGAGCACTGTTGTGATTATCTTGAGAAGATCTTCTAGGAGGTGAAGTCGGATCGAGTATCGGAGCAAGTTGTAAGTCGTCATCTCTAGAGAAGACGACAAGAGAAAGTGAGGAAAATAAGAAAATAGGAAGAAAAAAAAGAAAAAATATGAAAAAATTCTGGAAAATTCTCAAAAAATTTCAGAAAATCTAGAAAAATATTTTGGGAATTATTTTGGGGAAAATTTGGGGAAATTATTTGAGAAATATTTATTTTTTAATTTTTTAAAAAAATAAATTATGGAAATTAGAGAAAAAATATGAGAAAAATTGATTTTTTTGGAAAAAATTAGGAATATTATTTTATGAATAATTGTGGAGAAAAATTTGAAAAAAAACTTTGAGGAGATATTATTTTGAAAAATGAATAGAGAAAAATTAGGAAAATTATGAAAAAATTAGGAAAATCAGAAATATTGATCTTCTTGGATATTTGTTTATCATGAGGAAATTTGTCTATAGGATTTGGAGATTTGCATGATTTTTTAGGGCAACAAGTTCTTCGTGAAATCCTGAAAAGCGAAATTAAGGTGAGAGTTCCTACCCGAAGTTTTGTTTTACTGTGAGTGTTCTTACTTAAAAACTTGGTTTATTGTGAGTAGTTCTACCGAAGCTTGGTTTACTGTGAGAGTTTCTACTTCAAATTTGGTTTACTATGAGTTGTTTTTCGAAACATGATTAGTTTCATGCAAATGATTTTGGTATGTGAGTAGTTCTATTGAAAATTTGGTTTCATTATGAGGGTTTCTAAACTAAGTTTTGTTTTATTATGAGTAGTTCTATCGAAAACTTGGTTTACTGTGAGCGTTCTTACACCAAACTTGATTTATGTTAGGTGGTTTGACCCAATACTTGATTTGTTATACAAACGACAGGTCCTGCGATAAAGTTGGTTTCATGTCGGAGGTTCATCCCAAATTGTTTTATACTTATGCATTGATTTTCATGCGTTATAAATTCATGCATTGTAATGTTGATTTTTAAATTATGCATGTTATGTGTTGTGGCATTGACATGTTTATGTGTTGTTGATGTGGGATATGGGTTGTTAACCTGTGTTGTGGCACTTGAGTGATAGCACTCGAGATACGTGCTAAGAATTAATGCTATGTGACCCACTTGGGATGGGGCTGAGACGAACTTCACCCTATGATACTCAGGTGGTGGGGTTGAGAGTTGACACCACCCCGATTGTTAGCTCAAGTGGCAAGGCTGAGAGTGGACACCACCCCGGGTGCCTTTGAGAAATAGCATTATTACAGAGATGGACGTTGATTCCAGGGATAGTGCTATTCCTCTTTTGGGTAGGGTCGTGTTGAGATTCGAAATATTTTTGAATGGGAGCGTAATGCCTGACATGACAAGAGTGATACCCGGGTTCATGCATTGAGGTTTTCCCTCTTAGACAAGATTGTGTTATGCCAATATGTCGATGTAATTGTGTCACCTTTAGAGAGATAACATTCTCCCTTGTTAGGGTTAAGTGCTGTGTGGAATTCTCTTGGGTTGAGACATGTCGCGATATGACGATTTGTTTCATGGTCTTGCATACGTTCTTGAAAATGTTTTGAACTCTCGCTTAGATAATTCAGCATCTAATTTGGACTATGTCACTAAAATATTCAAGCATTCCAGGTGAAAGCAATGGTGCTAAAGGAAAAAAGGGTTATAAAGATGTAGCCATCATTTACATTGGTAATATTTAGCGCATATTTTGTCTATATTTGAGGTGTTTAGTAATTGTTTTTGAGAGATGAGTCTCTATGTATTTTGTTTTGAAGATGTCATGTCAAACGATGGTTTGATTTCTATGTTATGAATAAAATGAATTTGGTTATGTGAAATTCGAGATTTCGATCTTGCTTCCGCTAATGTGATGGTGTACATGTCTTAGCTTATTGATTTTAAGTTTGATATGCTAAGAAGGCAGAATGGGATTGTCGAGATTGATTTAGGTTGAGTATGTGTTGAAAAAACAAATATCCCCGAAATTTCATGTCAATGCATGCTTGGGAAAAAGTGGGGCATTACACTTGGGACCCCAAATCTGCATACAATGTCTTTTCAAACCACAACTTCCACTTTCTTTGTAGTGATCATGGCTAGAGCTTCAACTTCGATCCACTTAGTGAAGTAATTTGTGGCAACTAGTTGAAATTTCCTTTAACTCGCAGCTTAAGGAAATAACCCAGAATATCCAAGCCCCATTGTGTGAAAGGGATGGATTGGAATGTAAGTTGTAATTGTGATATTGAAGCATATTGAATTAGAGCATGCCTTTGACATTTGTCACATCCCCTTACTTTCCTCAGAGATCTTGCTATAATATGGGCCAAAAGAAACCAACTTGTAGGATTTTGGCCGTGAGAGCCCTTCCCCCCAGATATCCTCCACAAACTCTGCTATGAACTTTAGCCATGTCATGTTCAACCTCTTGAGGGCATAGTGAAAGCTCGCTTATGTAGTATCACATCAATCATGGTGAATTGGGCCCCTCTGATTTTCATTTTCCTATCTTACACTAGGTTAGTCGACAGTTCTCCCACAATCAAGTATTTGTGAAATGGTGTTATCCAGTCATTATTATTCTCAACACATGCCACCTCACTTTCTTCTATGTTTGGTCGCTGAAGGATTTCCATAAACACTATTCTTTCGATGGTTCTTTAGTGGATGCCAACTTAGATAACGCGTCCACGTGACTGATTTGAACCAATTAAAAAATTTTGAATAACTGCGTAAGGGTCTTGACCTTTTGTAGAAATTGTACTATAGCTGGCTCCCTAGTTTTGTACTGCTCGTGGCATTGTTGAACAATCAACTGGGAATCATTGTGGGTTCTTAATTGTGTCATCTCAAGTTTCCAAGCCAACCTCAAATCGACAATTAGTGACTCGTACTCAGCCACATTATTTGAGCTTGGGAAAGTGAATCTAATGATTACTCCAGAGGTTCCCCTTCAGGCGGGATGAGTACTATTTTGGCCCCACTCCCTTACAAACTGGTGGCTTCATCAACAAATAGTAACCACTCTATCCCATTCTTTTGTTCGGCATCCTTAGCAAGTGTGCATTCAATAATAAAGTCGGATAATGCTTGTCCCTTTATAGTCTGCCTTGGTTGAAGTTGTATGTCATACTCACTCAATTCTATAAAACATTTAGTAAGTCGACTTGAATATTCCCATTTTGGTAGGATACTTCTCAATGGATGATTAGTCAAGACAATGATGGAATGAGATTGGAAATACATGTGCAATTTTCTAGAGGCATTCACTAAAGTCGAGGTCATCTTTTTTGTGAAGGGATATCATATTTTCACTCCTTGTAGGACTTTGCTGACATAATATACTAGACGGTCAACTTGGCCCTCCTTCCTTATCAACACAATGCTCACGACTTTGTCGCTCACCCCTAGATACATGTATAAGGATTCCTTTGTTCTAGGTCGTGTTAGGAATGGAGCTTCCTTCAAATACTCCTTCAGGTCTTTAAAGGAGTTCTAACACTGCTCTGTCTACTCAAACCCCTTTTCGACTCTTAATGTTTGGAAAAATGAGAGACTTCTCTTGGCCAACTTAAGGTTGTAATTCTTCCCGCTAGCCACTACACTTCTTTGATAGTTGTTGGGCGTGCCATGTCCAGTATTGCTTGTATTTTTTCAAAGTTGGCCTCGATTCCCCTTTGTGTAATCATGTACCCCAAGAACTTCCCTAATTGGATCCCAAATGCACACTTCATAGGGTTTAGTTGCATATTGTACTGTTGGAATACTCTGAACACGCAAATAACTTTACAACATGGGATTCTTCTTCTAAACTTTTTACAGTCATATCGTCGACGTAAGCCTCCATCATATTGCCCAGTAAATTATTGAACACCTTATTCATTATTCGTTGATATGTAGCTTTAGCGTTCTTTATCCCAAAAGGCATGACCCTATAGTAGTAAGTTCCTTTTTCTGTGATAAAAAAGGTTTTTTCTTGATTTGAAGGATACATCATGATCTGATGGTACCCTAAAAAGGCATCAAGCAAGCTCAACAATCAATATCATGACATGTCGTCCACTAATCAGTTGATCTGGGGCAAGGGGTACGAGTCTTTTAGGCAAGCTTTATTGAGGTTAGTGAAGTCAATGCATATTCGTCACTTTCCATTGGCCTTTATGACCATCACAACATTGGGTAACCAGTCAGGGTATTGTACTTTCCAAATGAAACCAACATCCAACATCCAACAACTTGTCTACTTCTTCTTTTAATACCAATAACCTATTAGGGGCAATATTTCGTTTCTTTTACCTGACGGGTTTAAATTGTGGATCAACATTAAGGTGATGGCATGTTACATCTAGGTTGATTCTGGGTATGTCAGCCGAGATCCAAGTGAATATATCCATATTAGCTTTTAAGCATTCAACAATTTCCCTTTTTGCTTCATTCAGAAGTTGTGAGCCCACATAAGTAAGCTTCACAGGTTCAGTCTCACTTAATTATACCACTTCTAACTTTTCAACTGGCTAGGGTTTGTGTACAGTCTACTTGATGAGTGACTTATGTATGGTTTGCTTAGTAATTGATAGGGTTTCTTCATTCTTCTTCCCCTTCGTGGAAGAGACATAACAAGTACAAGCCTTTCTTTGATCACCACAGACTTGGCCCACCCCTTGGGGCATAGGGAACTTCATCAACAGGTAACAAAATGAAACTATTGCCTTTATATCATTGAGTAGGGGGTGCCCCAGGATCACATTATATGCGACTGAAGAAGCTTTTACCACCATGAAATTGGCTTGACGAGTCACGCTTTGTTGGTCGGAACCTAGTGTGACTGGCAACTGAATCGAACCAGTGACTAGCACTGCTTCCCTAGTGAAATAGTATAATAGGGAGGAGACTTTTCTCAACTGATCGTGGGAAATATGCATTTGCTCAAAGTAGTTCCAGTAAATGAGGTTAACTAAACTGCCATTATCAACCAAGATCCTCCTAATAGGGTGTTTTGCGATAACAACTGAAATCATCATAGAATCATCATGGGGTGCAATCACATCTCCCTTGTTGGTAGGAGTGAAAACAATTAGCTCTTTATTGTCTTATACTTCCATCACTAAGTTCACCCGATAGGCTTGGCGGGTATAGGTTTTTCGAGAAGATGAGGTGTCTTTGACTAAGGTCTCACCGCTAGAGATAACGTGAATAGCCTGATGTGTGGGCTCATTATCTAGGGGAATGACCAATCTGTCATCACTTCTCCCATTATTTTGTCATTGGTTTCGCTTGTCTTGACCCTCAAGTCTCTTTTCCCTCCTCTGAGACTCTTAGTCATTTCTTCATTCACCCCTTACGTACCTTTGCAGGTGGCCTTCTCAGATAAGTGCCTCAATTTGGTTCTTTAATCGCGAGTTCAGTGATATCTGCAGTGCTCATCTTGATTTTTCCCCATAGGTCGGTCAGCCTTTTTTGAAAGTTGAAGGAGCCTGGAGCCTTTTATGGCTGTTAATATGTCTAACCGGGGTGGATTGAGTCTAGCATAATGATTAAATTAGGCCCCAACTATATCCAATCTCCTGGTTTTTTCCTTTCGCCAACTTGGGCCTTCTTCAACATCTCTCTCATATTTTTTTTTCGCTCCTTGTCTTTATTTCCTCCTACGGTCCTCATTACTTTCATATGGAGTATTTATTTATTTTCTTTGATGAATAGGTTTGCCAAGGATGTTGGCGGGTCTAGAAATAGGGATTCTTACAAGGAAGTTAGTCACATCACTTGGAACATAGCGGATGCTTCCATTTCAACTAGTAGATTACAGATCTCAAGTGTGGTGTTTTGGAACTTGTTCAAATAATAGCGTAGGGTTTATTTACCTCCATGTCGAATGCCAAGGAGATATGTCGCGTCTTTCTTCATTTGGCTGCTAATAACAAACGCTTTAATAAATTCTACCCTTAGCTGTCCAAATGAGGAGATAGACGCTTCGGGTAAAGTATTAAACCAAGTCCAAGCATGCCCAACTAGGGTTAAGGGGAAGGCCCAACACATTATCTCATTGTCCTAGTCATGTAGCATCATCAAAGACTCATAGTTTTGCACATGATCATACGGGTCGTCCTTACTCGAGTAAGAGGTTATTTGTGGCATTTTGAATTTCCTTGACAAGGGTTTTTCCATTACATTTTCCATAAATAAAAGCTTCCTTTGGGATTGCTCCTCTAAGACTAGTAATAACTTCTTTTGTTGAAGCACCTGCTTAATCATTTTCTTCATATCAGTTGTTTCTCGAGCACTAAAGGTTGAAGGGTTGTCGTTAGTCTCATTGTTCCTCTTTGTAATTGGTTTAGGAGAGTTTGAGCTCCTCATTTGGGGGTGATGGCAACAGTTTTTGTGTATTTCCCCTTTTGAGGGCTTTACCTACTTGCTTTTTGACGATCAGCCCTTCCTTGATTTCCCTCTCTGGGAGACGCTTGGGTATGAGCCCCTCAGGTAGGAGACTTTAGTTGATTGTTTCAAAGAGGGGCAGATTGAAAATGAGTCTTGGGAGTGGCCTCATGTAGGAACTGTTTCCTGGTACCTCCTAAAGGCCCTATGTGACGGAGTCGTTTCCTATTTAAACTTTCTCAAGGTGGTTGGCATTGAGCCACGGGGAACCAAACTTTGCAACATTTCTGCCATGTCACGAAGGGCTTGCATCCCCTCAGTATGTTGTTGTTACAGGGCTTCGTACTCAACTCAAGGAGCCATAGATACAGCTTGTTCACTTGAGCCGATGTGACCGAAAAAATAAGGCCCTGGAACGGCATGTGAGGTGTTAAAGGGCGGAACTTAGAACTGAATCTCCAATGGGTATGGATACCATGGGAAGGACGACTGTTGATGAGTGAGGGAGGGATAACCCTCACAAGGAGATTGATGGGTGAATGGTGGTTAGACCTCATGGGAGGACTGGTGGGTAAGGGGTAGTTGGCCTTCAAGGGTAGACTGATAGTGATCTTTCACACAAGATACGGTCTCTCGTTGGGGTGAATGAGCCCCACGAGAGAGGGTTTGTCGGCTATTTTGGGTTTATGCAATGATAAGTGAGTGTTTTTTGATCTTTTGTTGGTTTCCCACAGACGACGCCAATTGTTGTTGCTCAACTAAAACAATGAATTAAGGTATGGAAAATAGCCTTAAGATGGCTCGCATGTGACTTATCCGAACGATGGGTGACTCTCTAGAGTGATGGATGACTTTCCCAGGGTGGAGTGATAGCGGTGAATGACTCTCTCAGAGTGAAATGATAGCTATGGATGTCTCTTCTGGGATGGAATAATAGCGATGGATGACCTGTATGGAAAGAAAATTAGTAAGGGAAGCGTGTGAGAATCCCTGCACAGACTCTCCGATAATTAAATTAACCTCTCAAAAAATGCAGAATACTCAAATCTAGAAGGAAATGTGAGTGTGAGATATTGCATATTGAATGGGGAGAGGGGGATGACCCCCCTATTTATAGTGATGAAAGAGGCTACCAGGTATCGAACGGTCTGATCTTCTCGATAAGTAGTTCGGAGATAGTTTTAATTCTAGGGGTGAGGGCGTGCAGAGTGCAGGAATGGGCACACAAGTGCACAAGCATGGGCATAAGCGCACCCATGGCCCAATGGTCACTTAGGGGTGTTGGGGCACTGGTGTGCGCTAGTATGTGCGTGCAATACCCATGAGTGAGGGTCACTCGGGGGTGCGGTCACACCCACATGGCAGGTCGCAGCCTTACACACGGAGGCCCCTCACTGTTCGGCCATGTGGCTGGACCATGCATGTGACCCCCCCTCATTTTGCTTCCTTGCGGCCTTGCACGGAAGGGCCCTCGCCTGGCCGCGCCATCCCCGGGTGATCCCCACCTGAAGGGACTCGAGGTGGCCTTTCGACCTACCACGTGGTGCTACCTCCTCCCTCCGATTTCCTCACTTATCTTTGTTAATCCAATTTATCCGTTTATTTTGTCGGGTGTAATAATAAAATTATTTTTAAAATTAATATTATAAATTAATTTATAATATCTTCTTTTAAACACAATTCTTCAAATAAATTTCCTTTACTTGTTTTCCAACTAACTAATCCATTAAGCAGCCATAATTTACTCGACGACACATCTGCGGAACACAATCAATCATGAAAGCAACCTGGAAAGTCAAACACCAACTTTAAGAAAAACAGTTGCCACTCTGAACCCAGAGTGTATTCAAAGGTCTAGTACAACATAAAGATGATCTTAGTGAGGCAGCTCTAAGCTCTTGAAGAAGAAGAAGTAACGTGGAAAAGGGAAGAGATCACAGCACAGCACAACACTAGTGGCAGGTCAGGACAAACAACGCGCAGCCATGCATTTGTACGGGTGTTGATAGCGTCGCTTTCACTTCTCCGAGATCCTTCCCACTCCATACTTCTTTAGCGCTGCACGAATCCTTTGCGCTGCACGAATCCTTTCCGTTATTCAGACTTCTACCGGGAAGCGCTTCAGCCAGGTCTGAAATCTTCGCCGATATTACAGTCCCCTGAGGATTTAAATTGAAAAATGCAACATATATTTCCCCTGCAAAGGCACGTGGATTGAATCCATGAGAAATCTATCCCCCAGTGCTTAACTTAGAATCAACGTCTCAACTTTATCCATCCTTCGTGTGGCAAGTGGTCGATGCGCCAACGCAGAAAAAATCAGCAATGTTAGTGAAAAGAAAGGGCTAAGGGCAAGGACAAATGACTTTTATTCGTGCAAGTAATGTCATGCATCATACTGGAACAATGAGATGACTCTAGCACAATCTACATGTAGGTAGGTAGTGTAGGTCTAGGATGTCAAGATTTTTACTGTCTGAAGGAAATTAACTGTGATTGGGATTTGTAAAATCTTGTGACATACGAAAGGAGTAAATTACATTGGAACTTGACCAACATAGGATTACTCAAAAAGACTTATTATCTATCAAGCTAGCCTTACAAAATGAGCTGACATCATGACATGTTGTCTCTAATCTTATTATTAATAATCTAGATTCTAATTCTGTCATTTTTGTTTGGCTGCAAATTCCGTATAACATTCTGTGTCATACAAAAAAATGTTCTTACATATAGTCGTCCGATGAAAACATCTTTTTTAGGGTCGCATAAAATGTTGCACACACTTTTTCACTTTAACCATCATATCTTGATTCTAGGAGGACCATCCTCAATGGTATTATTCCCTTCTTTCTAAACAATTAATCCTAGATATCTAAACTTATCCTTTCTATCAATAACTTGATCTTTAAGTTCCATCTCAATATTGTCCATGCTTTTAGTTTTATTAAACTCATGTTCTATGCATTCAATTTTTGACATGCTCAACTTAAAGCCTTTTCTAAGGTGTCCTTTTGTTTCATCCACCATACAAACCAAAATAAAGAGTTTAGTGAAGATCTTTGATGTAATCCAAGTGCACAAAAAGAACCAAGACTATTCATTTCAGCATTCATGACTAATGGATTATTTTAATGGAATTCTTGGGATATAGGTGATGATGACTAGATTCGAGTACTTCTTTTTCTTTGTTTTGTTATGGAACTCATGTTCCTTCGATTATTAAGGCTCGAGGCTCATGGACAATTTTGCCCCAAAGAGGGGCATGACAATTGGTTTTAACTAAAATGAGGTACTCTTTAAATGGACAGTCCATAAACACTCATAGGGGTTAACGGCTTCTCACAACTCATACTTTCAATACCATGTTTTTAGATAAGTTAGGATATTCCTATTAACTCATATTAATAATCAGACGAGGAAATCATACCTCTTCTTCCAGTAGCAATCCAAGAGCGAATTCCACCAGAATCAGCATTTACTGCATACAGTATCAGTTTGCATTTACCAATATATGGGCTAAAAACTAACTAAAATGATTGTAATGTAAGCAGTCAGTTGCTATATCCCACCTTTGACAGTATTTACTGAAACACATAAACCAGAATAGCTGTTTTTGAGGGTTCCATCATGTCTCAACTCCCACATCTGTTAAGAGTAGACACTCCAGAAATTATTTTTCTTCCCTATTTGTAGTAATTGTCTTTAAACTCTACATAAGAGAGAGTATTAAACTTTCAACACAGCATAGGGAAAATTTATATGTTCAAATAGACATCTCAAATGGACTATGGCTGCATAAATCAAAAGAAATTTCTCAAGGGTGTTAACGTATCACAAAGGATCCCACTGTTTACCAATGACAAAAAGGATGTGTGGCAGCAAAAGATTTTTCTTTCTAAAAGCATATTTTTTTCCTCCCTACTTGTAGTAATTGTCTTTAAACTCTACATAAGAGAGAGTCCTTTCAACACAGCATAGGGAAAATTTATATGTTCAAATAGACATCCCAAATCGACTATGGCTGCATAAATCAAAAGAAATTTCTCAAGAGTGTTAACGTATCACAAAGGATCCCACTGTTTACCAATGACGAAAAGGATGTGTGGCAGCAAAAGATTTTTCTTTCTAAAAAGCATATTTTTTTCCTCCCATGGATAGAAAGATCTTCATATCCGGCATCAGGATCTTGTACCATTTATTAGTTCATTTACTAGATATACCTGATTAGTGTCCCATTTGCAAGGTGAAAATGAACCTCTTCTGAACTCTTTGGAAGTAAGCTTCCGTTTTGGAGAGCCACTAAAGCAAAAATCCATTGTGTCTGCAGCTAATAAATGAAATTTCCCTTGATATTGGTGCTCATACATCATCTCTTCGTCTCTACATCAATGTCCCTTCATGAGAAAAACTATAGAATTGCATACAATGAAAATTGTGCAACAAAAGAGTTGAAAGGTCAAGGGTTATTACGATGCCAAAAGTGTTCCTCTCTTGTACAGACAAAAAGGTTCCTCATATCTGCTTCTTGTGCTTCCTTTCCAGCATATCTTTTGAAGATCATTATCAACGGCTTCACTGGACCAACCTTTTGCCTTGGGGTCCATACAGTTACTGAGACTAAAATTATGTCCTGGTGAATCATTATCTGCCAAGCTTCTTGACTCCCAGCTCAGGCCCCGTTCTCTAAATCGGAGACCGTTTATACTAGTAACATGAGGAAACTGAATGCAATAGCAGGGTTTTTTAATGATCCTGTTCTGTAAATTATTAGGATAAGGATTTATGAGAATAAACTAGTTCACTTGCCTCCATATTGTTTGAGCTGAAGGAGTTTATTTCTAGTAGTGTAGGGTTTGTGATAAGATTGAATGTGGTTTCATCAAGCTTTCTCATATCCCCTCCAAACATGAGAGGGGACTTGGCCATGGACCACAACGTCATCTGTCAAAGAAAATTCATTGCTTCACACAAATAGTAGTTACCAGAACAAGAGAAGTTCCTAAATCATTTTCAGTTAATACCTACACCAACATACCTGAGTTTTTTGCTCGTCGAGTGTAAGACTGCATCTTCTGTGGGGGCCTTCATTTGAACCTATATTGAAGTTTTTCATCCCAACTGAAATTCTAAACTTCAAGTATAAAAATACAATATCATTTGGCTTGAAGTATTCCAAGGTTTCAAGACCGAATCTGTATCTGTTTTGGCAAAATTTACTTGAAGGACTAATCTTGATTAGACTTTCTTTCCTTAAATAAAGGGAAAGGGAATTAAGCATGTGGCAGGGCTCCACAATAATGTGTTGTAACTACCAAACTATGGGTACAATAATGTCCAACCTCTATGTTGAGCACGTGGAGCATCAGTTGGATAATGTTCTATGGTTTAACACAGAATGGCTGCCTCATCCTATGTCCTCTCATAGTAACAAGAATCAAGCATTTTACTAATACAAAAAGGTAATACACATATGCAAGCTCTCGGTATGGAAGAAAATTTATTCAACCATTGAGGCAATGAATCGAGAGATATTTTCATACCATTTAGAATCCATTAAACCAATTCTGATTGCAACAGTTATTTTGTGTATCTTCCAACTTCACTAACTAACTTAAGCACATAGCCAAGCACTGCTTACAGTAATTCAAAAGTTCCATTTTTTATGAGGCAAGATGCGTGCCCCCCTCTCTTCATCTCCATTAAAGTGAAAGGGGTTTTTCTATCAGACATTATGACACAAGATTAAATCTGACAAAAGCTAAACCTGCATTAGTAAGACACCCTAGAGTGGGAATCAAGCCAGGCCACTGTTTGTTATGATGTAAGATATATGCCCCCTTTTACTCGACGACTCCCTCAAAGTGATTGGATCAATTGCTCCTCTTGCAGACAAAATGACCCAAAATGAGGGGCCACAATGAATTATACCTTCATTAGTGAGCCAGCCCAGTGGTAGCATATCTAAATCAGGCCACGATTTTCCCAGCAAGCCTTGAGCTCCCATCATATTAGCAGTTCCGAAGTCCCTAATACAAAGGTGGGGAACATCATAAAAGACAAGAAAAGGAAATAGGCCAAATCAACAAAAGAAAGAGATAGAGAGAGCAAGGAAATACTTCACCTAACTGGTAGTAGAGGAACTGAATAGAGCAAGGAGAAATAGAGGAAATAGATACAACTGGCAAACCCACAAAACAAAGTGAAAATACTTTTACCTACCTGGCAATATCAAAGTGGGAAGCAACATCTTTCCATTTATCCCAGTCGTCCCCTGTTATTCGGTACATGTTAACTAGTCCATGGACATCCTTCGCCATGGCTGGTGTCACACTAGTTCCTGGAGATAGGGAATATAGGATGGGGCGGTTAAGTCCCCTCAAAACCTGCAAGCAAGGCACTTAATACTAATGCCTATTTGGTAGTTCCTTTTCAATATATGCCCCTCTCTCCATTAACAGAAAATTTTAGATAGAATATCACAAGTATTGCAGTAGAAAGGAGGCCCTGTCCTGTACATACCTCTGACACAATGGTTATCTCATCAAGATCCAAGTCATCCCCAAATATGCAGTCATGTTTCACTGAGAAGAGAACCAATGGGATAAATGAGTCAAGGGCAGCTAAGAGGATTGCCAAGATCACACTATGATGTTCTTGTGTGGTTAACTTCTATACATAGGTAATGACAAATTTGACAGAGGCATAAAGCATACTGATTGAAATTTGAAAGGCATTTAAAAAAATGATCTCATTGACACAGTCTATTACAAAAGCTGAAGCAATGTTATATCCTCAAATCCTAATTGAGGAAGCCAAATTAGACTCTGTTTGTTTTGATGTAAAATATTTCATGGTAAAATATTATAACTATCTTCAATGTTTTGTAGGCGCAAGTAAATACTTTTTTCAAAAAAATATTTAACATCAAAGTTTGAAACATTACTTCTCCAAAAATGTTTTTGTAAAATCATTTTTATTTTGGGACCAAAAATTGAAAACCCTCCCTATTTGTCTACTTTGGTACCTTGAGGCCTTTCTACTACAAAAAAGAACATGCAGATCCATGCCCATTGCCTTCCTTTCCCTCATACATATTTGATGTGTTTTATCTGCTGCAGTTGGAAAAGAGTTGGCCATAGGATGTGATAGCAGAGGTACTGGTCAAAGGTGTTCCAGTCTCAGCAATTTTTGGCTCTTGTAGCAATTAGAATGGATGGTTATGATGGAGAGGACAAAAAGTATGAACTTAAAAGTACTAGAGATTTTGCACTAGATTTTTGAAAGGAAAGTTATGGTCCTCACTGCTAGTTGAGAAGCTATGTCTTCTGTTGGAGAATCCGGGTGACAGCAATATCTTAGTATTTATTCATTTCCTATTGTAATAAATTTACAGCTTAGGAAATCTTTCTAATTTTCTCAATCAACCTTCTAGATTAGAAAAGGAATCCTGTAAATATTACATTCTCCTAGAATGGGAAACCTATTTTTTATATTCTTCAACATCCTAGATTAGGCAATGTTTTTATGTATATATAGTAGAGAGAGCAATGAAATCAATGAGGTGAGCTTATTCTAAACCCTATTTTGTTCATGGTATCAAAACCCGATTTTACCTAGCTAGGAATAAATAGACGCTATGGTAGCCTCCAACCCTGAGAATGCAGTCTAGACAACTGCAGAATCCTCTATCATCTCCCACTCACCATCTATAACCATCTCACCTGTTCCTCTATCGACCGACAATCATACCTTGCATATTACTCAACATAGATTGAAGAGAAAAAAATTTCAAGAATGGTCTCAATCTATTATTTTGGTAATCAAAGGCAAAGGCAAGTTTGGCTATCTGTCAGGAGCAATTTCGACTCCACCAAAGGATAAAACAGATTATCAAATATGGGAGGCAGAAAATTCTATCATCATGGCTGGTTTATTAACTTGATGGAGCCAAAGAATCGACGAACCTACCTGTTTTACAAGATTGCTAAAGAAGTTTGGAGGCAGTTGAGGAGATATACTCTAATCTTGAAAACACGGCACAGTATTTTGAGATTAGATCTGCTATTTGTACCATTAAACAAGGTAATCTTAGTGTTACTGAATACTATAATACCTTGATGGAACTATGGCAGGAGATGGATCTTTTCTATGATCCAAGTTAGGAATGTCCTACTGACAGGCAGAAATATATGCTGGAAAAAGAAAAGATCTTTGACTTTCTTCAAGGACTCAACGCTGATTTAGATGAAGCTTGTGGCTGACTACTTGGCACCAAACCACTTTCATCTCTTCGGGAAGTATTTGCAAAAGTCAGAAGAGAAGAAAGCATAAAACATGTGATGCTCCATTCATTTGTGGACCCAAGTTCCAGCTCTGCCCTTGCTACAGTTAAGCATGAAGAATAGAATAGGGACAAATAGTGGTGTGAGCACTATAGTAAACCCTATCACACAAAGGAAACTTGTTGGAAAATGCATAGGAAGCCAGCAAATTGGAAGCCAAAGAATAAAAGGGAGAAAGAGCGGCCAACCTATACCACAACAATTGCTCCCACACCGGAAAAAGGTACAAACTTGAACTTGACTACTGAGCAACTAGATTTCCTCTAGAAGCTATTGAGCAATACCCATCTGGCAAAGGGATCATACACCTTAGTCACTAATCCCAGTCTTTGTGGCCCAAAAAAGTAACATGAAATACTCCTTATTATCTAGAAAACTGAATGGGAATTGCTAGATCGTAGACACAGGAGCATCTGATCATATGACAAGTTCTATAACTACAATAAACCAACTTCAACCTAGTCATAAGGAATTGACAGTCTTGATGGAAGATGGTACTATGTCTTCAATTATGGGACAAGGGACTATTTATGTGTCTGGTTTGCAACTTAAATATGTTCTATGTGTGCCTAAGTTGAAATGCAATTTGTTGTCTGTTAGTAAGCTTAAGCTAACAAAGGACATGGATTGTATTGTGATCTTCACCACTTCTCATTGCATATTTCAAGACCAGTCTTCGAGGAAGATGATTGGTAGTGTTGAGAAAAAGGATGGGCTCTATTATGTTTCAGGAGGTAATGCTTTTCCAAGACATCAATCACCACATAAGCTTTCTCTCACTGTTGTTTCTAATTATGATATTATGTTGTGGCATAAACGCATTGGTCATCCAAGTTTCTCATATCTAAGATTTTTGTATCCACATTTGTTTATCAATAAACAGAAAGTGTCTTTTCAATGTGAGCATTGTATTCTTGCCAAACAAACCCATAGCAATCACCCAATCCATCCTCACACGCCTTCCAAACCCTTTTATTTGATTCATAGTGACATTTGGGGACCTACACGCATTCCAAATTTGTCTGGTGCACAATGGTTTGTCACTTTTATTAATGACCATACAAGGGATTGTTGGGTATATCTTATGAAAGAGAAATCTGAGGTGTGTGCTATTTTCCAAAGCTTCCACAAACTTATTCTTACTATGTTTCAATCCTCTATTTGTATTCTTAGGACTGATAATGACCGTGAATATTTTTCTCATCCCTTTACCCAATACCTCACCACTCATAGGATTTTTCATCAAAGTACTTGTCCCATACACCTTAACAAAATGGGATGGCTGAGAGAAAAATTGTCATTTACTTGAGGTTGCTCACTTCTTAATGTTCACCAGTTCTATTCCTAACAAGTATTGGGGAGAAGCTATCCTAACAGCTTCTTACCTAATAAACCAGTTACCATCTAAAGTCCTCAACTACCAAACTCCCTTGCACACCCTTTTGGCCACATTCCCTCATGTTCGACTCTTAAGTTCTCTCTCTCCTAAGGTGTTTGGATGCGTTGTGTATGTTCACCAAGTCAATCCTACTCGTCACAAACTTAGGCCAAAAGCCATCAAATGCATTTTTGTTGGCTATTCTCTTACTCAAAAGGAATACAAATGCTACTGTCCACTCTTACAAAAGTTCTTTGTCTCTTGTGATGTGACCTTTGTTGAAGACAAATTCCTTTACCCAAGTGCTTCTATTCAGGGGAAGATGGTAAAGGAAAAGTGTCATTAGGATCCCACAATTTCTATGCCCATTTCACTTCCACTTATCTTTCTTTCACCTTCTTCAAATTCTGGCCTAACCCAACCTCCTGCTCCTAATCTCACCCAACCAGCTACCCTTGAACAGCCCAAACCAGCTACTCTTGACTTAACCAAGCCTCTTGTCTTTACCCCAGTCCGCCAACTCACCCAACTAGGTGAGCCAATAGTGACTAGTCAAGGAGGAGGATTAGACTCAAAAAAACCTATTGTGGTTTATTCCAAGCGACCCAATGTTCCTGCTCCTCAACTCAACCAATCATTGGAACCAAAGGATGGTCCATCAAGAGAGGAACACACTGAGGTTGACAAAGACTTGGATATCCCCATTTCTCTTCAAAAGGGGGCAAGGTCCTCTGTTAAGTATTCAATTTCTAATTACTTAAACATACTCTAGACTGTCTCCACAATTCATGGCCTTTACCACAGCAGTTGATAGAGTGGTTATTCCACAAAATATTCAAGATGCTTTGAAAGATCCAAAGTGGAAGGAAGTTCTTATGGAAGAAATGAAGGCGTTGATTGGATTATACATGGGATGTTGTAGAATCCCCCAAAGACAAGAAAGTAGTAGGATGCAAGTGGGTATTTACCGTCAAATACAAGTCAAATGGGATTATAGATAGATACAAGGCAATATTGGTAGCTCAAGGGTTCACACAAACCTATGGAATTGATTATGAGGAGACATTTGCTCCTGTGGCAAAGCTAAATTCCATAAGGGTGTTGTTGTCCTTTGTTGTTAATTTGGATTGGGAGTTGTTTCAACTAGACATCAAGAATGTTGTTCTCAATGGTGAATTGGAAGAAGAAATTTATATGAAGATTCCACCAGGTTTTGAGAAAGGAGAAAAGGTTGGCAAAGTGTGTAAGTTGTATCGTTCACTCTATGGATTAAAACAATCACCAAGAGCCTGGTTTAAGAGATGTAGTTCTACTCTTACAAGGTTTGGGTACAAGCAAGGGGAAGCAAATCATACTTTGTTTACTAAACATGCAACTATTGGAAAATGACCCATTTTGATTGTGTATGTGGATGATATTATAATCATTGGTGATGACATTCTAGAAATTGCTGCACTTAGACAGCGATTGAGAGATGAATTTGAGGTTAAAGACTTGGGCACCATGAGATATTTTCTAGGAATGGAAGTGGTCAGGAGCAAACAAGGCATTTTAATCTCTCATAGAAAATATACACTTGATCTCCTAAAGGACATTGGAATGCTAGGAAGTAGACCAACAGGTACACCTCTCAAAAGAAACTAGAAATGGAGGATAACTGAGAATGATCCCCCTGTTGATAAAGGAAGATACCAAAGGTTAGTGCCCCCGCGAGCATAGTCCAGCGGTTGGGGGCGAGCACGACTTTGAGCGGTTTGGACTGTAGCTGCTATATAGACAGTAAAGCGGTCCCATGTTCGATCCTTGGCCCTGGGTTTCATGATTAACCTCTTCTCCCTTTACGTGGGGCTGGCGGGGAGGGGCCCTTAAGGTGAGGGATTTCACCTTTTGAGATACCAAAGGTTAGTTGGAAGACTTATTTATATGTCTCTCACTCATCCGGATATTGCTTATGCTGTGAGTATTGTGAGTCAATTCATGCAGTCACCTACTCAACAACATCTAGCTGCAGTTTATCACATTCTAAGGTACTTAAAGAGGACACCAGGGAAAGGGCTACCATTCCAAAAAAGTGATGCTAGAGGAGCTGAAGGATTTGTTGATGCTGACTGGGCAGGTTCTGTGATGGATAATCGATCAAAATCTGGGTTTTGTACTAAATTGTGGGAAAACCTAGTCACTTGGAGGAGTAAGAAGCAATCTGTTGTGGCACAAAATAGTGTAGAAGAAGAATTCAGGGCTATTGCTCAAGGAATTTGCGAGTTAATTTGGTTCGCAAGGCCCTGACTTTACCAAAAAGGTTGTATAGTGATAACAAATCAACTATCAGCATTGTTAATAACCCCATCCAACGTGAAAAGATGAAGCATGTAAGGATAGATAGAAGTTTTATACAAAGGGAAATTGAACAGGGTGGGATAAAATTCATTTATCTTCCTACAGCTAGTCAAGAGGTGGATGTATTCACCAAGGCCATGTCAAGATCGGGTTTTGAATCACTTATTAGCAAACTGGGAATGAGGGACATCTATTCATCCGCTTGAGGGGGAGTGTTGGAGAATCCGACTGATAGCAATATCTTAGTATTTATTCCTTTCCTATTGTAATAAATTTACAGCTTAGGAAATCTTTCTAATTTTCTCAGTTAACCTTCTAGATTTGGAAAGGAATCCTGTAAATATTACATTCTCCTAGAATAGGAAACCTATTGCGTATATTCTTTAGCATCCTAGATTAGGCAATGTTTCTCTGTATATATAGTAGAGAGATCAATGAAATCAGTGAGGTGAATTTATTCTAAACCCTATTTTGTTCATCTTCTATCAACTTTAGTGTTGCAGAAAATAGGAGAGTTCCAGTGGGATCAGATGGTGCATCAGGTGCAAGCAAAGAGAGTATGGTTGGTAGGGCTTTTAGAGATTGATGGTGCCTGGGCACTAGAGGAGGCATCAGCATGTGTGGAAGAAAGATAAGAAACCCATTTGTTTGGGCAGCTCTTGAGCCTGAACAAAGCTCGGAGTCATTCAACTTCTTTACAGAATCTGTAAAATATAGTCAAATGATTTCTTCTTTTCCCTTGTATTTACAAGCTAATCCAATTTGTATCAAATAATGGACAGTGGTGGTGAACATAGACTAAAAAGAGTTATTAAAAGAACAATATAGACTACAACATAGTGATTTTCTTCCTGGTGTATTCAGTTACCAAAATCAACACCCCAGTCCGCGTACTGTTGATAAAGTGATCTTAAGAAGGCTCTTCCAGCTCCCAACTTAGTATTTACACTCATGAAACCATGTGACATCCATGCACAAGCCCTCTCCTTTAAGCCTATATCTTTTGCGTACCACTGCCGGCCAGATTCCACATAAGCACTTCCCTGTAGGAAAGTTATGAAACAGAGATACAAGAGATTTAGACATAAGTGTACGAATATCTTCAGAATATTGGCCCTTCACTCCATTCTTTTTTCTTTTTTTTTTGGCTAGATTGAGTATGTATTCAGCACTGAAAGTACAAGTGACTAGCCAACCATTGCATACGCATTGGCTATCTTTGGTGCAAACTATAGATTTAAGGAATATTGCATCCTCTAGTTCTACAAGAGAGAAATAGAACTGAGATATGATATGAGCAGTGAGTAATACCTTGGTGATATCTAAGATCGGGGTGTTTGCATTGACAGCCTGTGTACTTATTCCTCTCATAACGTGGATCCCAAATTTCAAACCCATACTATGAACTTTCTTGGCTACTTCAGTGAACCCTTTTCCATCTTTGGATGAAGTCCATCTACCAGGGTCAGGAATCATTCTCCCCCATTCATCAATTACATCAAATCCCAGAGAATCCGTGTAAGCACCTTCCACTTTCCTCCTATACCAGAGGTAATCCACCACAACATACTACATTGGATCACAAGGGGACAGTTGAAAGAGAAAAAAAGAGGGAAAAACACTGTTAGCGTTATCTGTCCTCGTTATGTAGGTAAGGAGTGCTTAAGAAACAAATTTTGATGTACTAAACATATGGTATCAAGTAACGTTTCAAGGACCTCATATCCATTAGCCTTCAATCGCTGTGCCACGAGTTCTGCATTATGCAGGAACTCTTCTTCAGAGATAGTCCAGCAAAAGGAATCGTAGGAGTTCCAACCCCTTGGTGGCAAGCTAGCATGCTCTGATTGTCCCTTAGAGATCACCCTGAAATGAGTAACAACTCTTCTTGTTATTTGTTTTATAGAAACAACAACTTCAGCAAACTAACCTCAATCATGTCCACAAAGAATGCATCCACACCTCGAAACATTTGACCCAGTACAATATGAACAGCATACATAATCTATCAGCCTAATTCAAATGACTCATAAATTTTATTAATTGGATCATCAGGATCCAATTCTATGAGAAGTACACCGAAAGCTTAACTCCATACAGAGATCACAGCTAAACAAGCCTTTATCCCACTATGTGGGATCGGCTAAATGAATAGATAAACAAAAATACATTGGCAAAAAAATAAAATGAAAACCTACCCTATGAACTGGCTTTCTTTTTCTACCAACCAATCAATTCAAACACATGATGAAGTCCAAGAAAATGGATCAGCAATTTGAATAACTTAAACATAACGAAACAGGAATGATACCTATGACCCATCAGTCAAGTTCAGGTCGCAAAGATACATGTCAATCAATAGCTACATGAATGGATAACAATATCTATGAACTGGGTTTATTTTGCTACCAATCAATTAAGCAAACGAACTGAAGAATCAATCAACATATTAGATCAGGTAAGGGTAAAAAATAGAGCGATAGACCAACAATAGAAGAAGAAACGAGTTTTGAGAGTACGTTTGAAGGAGGAGGAGGAGATTGAACAGAACGCAGAGAGAGGTTAAAACGAAGGCTTCCATTGTCATGGACAGTTTTTGCTCAAGATGATGAAGAAGTGAATGTCTGAAATATACTGATGGGCGAAGAAGGGGCACGCTTAACGGAGTTAGTGACGCTCTAACGGACAAAACCGTGATGTTAGAGCATATATATCTTTTATATAACCGTTAGGTACCAGCTGTCAGGGAACTGACGCGGATTTCAATGACTGATACTGTGTTAAAATGGCACGTCTTAAAGAGGTTAGATTTGAATCCTCAATTCCTACTTGAATGAATATCTATAGTTATTATTATGATCCAATTCTAAGTAAGTCCTCTCATCTCATCGGATTAATTTATATTCACTGTAGACCCCTTTTTTTTCCCTTTTTATCTCCGGTTGTTAAGATGGAATTCTAACTCATTTGATCCCATAGATATATATTTATTTATTATCCATTTAGTCTTATGATAAATAGAAATTTATATGTGAAATTGCGTGAATTATAAATTATATACATTTGAGTTATTATTTAGTACTATATTGGGTGAATTTAAAATCTTAAAGTTCAAATCTTTTAAATTTCAATTATTCTATTACTAAATTTTGAGGAATTTAAATTTCTTGAAAATAGAAAATTATAAAATTATATATATATATTAGGTAACGCCTCATTACAAGCACCCTCACCTATTGATCTCAAATTACGATGAAAAATTTAAATCAAGAAACCTAATAGTTCTCCATTTCGATCCCAGAGCAACACGAAGTAAGGTCCAAATGGGATCGTCATGACCACTAAACTATGCTTCTAAGGGCTATATATTTTTTGTTGAATGAAAAGAGAAAGATGAGCCAACTAGTACCTCAATTCTCTTTTTTTAATGTTACTTAGAATTCATTTTCACTCAAAAAAAATATTTAATTTAAATCATAGTTATTATTAAAATTTAAAAAAAAAAAAAACCGTCATTCTAATTAGACAAATTCAGTATTACATCCATCAGTTTTTTTTTTTTTTTATTATTATCATAAGGTGGAGTCATGCAAGAAAGATGGACTAAAAAAAGTTGGTGCAACAGTTACAGTTAAAAATTTTGCAAAGACATGAACATTTAGCTGGTTTTTTTTTTTTCTTCTTTTAAATATCAGAATTATCATGTAAAACTTAAAGAAGGATACCAAATTAAAATGGTAATGATATTTTGATAACATCACTCCAATAAATTTTGAGAAACCAATAGGATTGATGATTCTAATAAAAATATTGCTCAAAATTTAATTTCTACAATATTATTACAAGTGTGTTCAGCTATTGGTTTCTAAAATATGAAAGCCATGCCATCTACGCTTTGGACGTCATAAAACTGATTAGGTATGGGGTTAGTTTGCATAACACACTCTCAAATCTCAATGCTTTGAAGCTTAGATAAATTTATATGGCAGACGTTTAGATAGATTTGTTCATGTCAGAAATTAATTGCGCGATTGGTACGTGTGCCCTACCTCATCTTTATGCATTGCCACTCCACCGATGGCGTTCCTATCCATTCACGTGCTCGTGTACAATTTTTATGTTAAACCTTTTATCTAATTAATAAAATAAAATCTAAGCTTCATGATTTTTACTCTCTTCTAAGAATAAGAAGTTTGAAAAGAAAAACACTAAATACCATTTATTTATGTATCAATTTTTTTTTTTTCATATATCAATGACAAAATATTAACACTAAGTTCATGTACTATAATTTTATTTTACAAAATATTAACTAATATATACAATACAAATAATTATGAATATTCATATTATAAAAACGAGGCTGTCAAACGAGCTTCGCCTTGTTTGATTTTTTTTTTCATTGAAAATTATGAAAACGAACACAAAAGCTAAAACTAACAACAAAATCAAAAGGGCCTAAATTTTGTGTTGAAGTGTGATCCATTCATGGATTAGCCATTGGTATCCTCCTCCATGTGATTATACTACTGTGGGCTGATGCTTTCGCCAGCCATTTCCCACCTGTGCTTGAACGTTTGGAAATTTCAGATGGAAAAGAAGCTGTCGTTTCTGGACTGACTATATCACATTACTATCTGGAGAGACGACACCAATAAACAAGATGGATCTGGGCATTTAGAATACAAAACTGTCTATCCCCTCCCCCCCCCCCCACAAGAGAGAGGAACCCTATCCCACCACGGTCTTTTAGCGGCCGGATTTGTATCCTCCACCAGACCAGCCCGTGCCATGCCTTCACTTGCCTCCTAAACTTGTATTGCAAGTATACTCACTCGTTTTAGATTCATGGAAGAGCAACTCGAAATTTCTAAAGCTGGCTCAAGAAGCAGATCCATGTACCAATTATCTGACATTGAATGTTCTAAGTTGTTATCAAAGTCAGGCTCTACACATGCAAGGCGTCAAAGGGTTCTCCCAGAGGTCATAGTTTGGGAAAGTCTCTTCGGGTAATCCACTTCGCGTCTGGTGGGTGACAACCACATCTTCCACGAAGGTCGCCCAACCTATGTACGGATCGCCCAAGGACTTGGACATGAGCCCCTTGTCCGGTTTTATGGACTTAAGCCGGTGACCCATGTACCTGCGAGCCCCAATTATCAGTTTGGCAAAGTTGCCGCCATGGGTCATCACAAACACATCAGACTTCAGGCAGACCAAGAAGTCTAGTGCTGCCAAGCTCGTGACATGCTTTCTGAAGCCATCCAGTTCTTCCTTGCTTGCCAATTCCTCCTTCGTGACCTGTTACAAACCCTTAAATTGATCATCTGGGCAAGAAACTTAACTAAGCATTTTGAAGAGGAATGAAGACAGAAAGTAGCTAATTAACAGAGTTAGGAAACACTTGACAGTGATGACTACATTTTGATTTCAACAAACTCTTCATAAAATAATAATAATAACTAGCTCAAAATTTCAATTTGAATTCCCCTATGCATACATGAAGAGAGAACCAATTAATAATAAAGAAACAGCCAATCAATAGAAAAGAGGCTTAAGTTTTGTGCTTATTTGAAAACAAAGTATTTGGTTATGTAAGACACTGACAGGTAACTTCATTAAATTTCAGTTGGCAAAGAAAAATTCCAAAAGAAATCAAGTAAACTGCCTTACAAGATTTGGAAACATGTTCCTAAGTGGTGCCATGCGGTTTTGTCCACCATAAACCTGCCCCGAAGCAACATAAATTTGTGTTTCTTTAGGATACCCCATTGCCCTGAGAATCACCGCCACTTCTCCAGGCTCAAGAGGACACCGTCCTTCCTTCCTCTTCTGCAGAGCCAGTGACCAGAGATGGGAGCCATTCTAATCACAACAAAGAGCAAAATCATGCCATAGATCCATGTCAGTATGGTTCACCTACAAAACCAACTAGACAATAAAGTTCTCACCTTGTACCGTCGAGGCCATTCTTTCTTTCTATATAATGCCATCTGAACTTTTTCCTCTCTCGTCCCCACAAAATCACAGAACGATAGACCTACCATCCCTTTCTCAAATCTAAGATGAAGAGCCCTGTTTATGAAAAAATCTGTATTATTGCAAGAAAGATAACAATAAACAAATATGACTACTCCAAGGTTGCAAAACTAACATACCCAAGTCACTTACATGTACGGATTTGAACTGCCTGTTCGGTTTCTCATTCTTGATGCTAATAAATAGGCCATCTGTTCAATATCAGGAAGAAATTTCAGGGCATGATAGTTCACCCTGCACCTTAGCCTATTGATTTCTGGAGGAACATTATCATACCTGAACAACAAAATACTCGGAATAACATTAAGCTACGTTTTTTCACAAAAGATACAAACAGATTTGCTGTAGCATCTGCAACTTACCCAAGTCGATCAACAAAAGGTTTTAGGGCCATTATCTTCTTCTCCTTGATCCGAGGCAAAACATTGTCGATGTAAAATTGTGCGGGGGCATACTTTGGAATGTTTTTTACCGTCCGTCTGTCATGCATAGAAACAATATTTAGCAACATATAGAGCATTTGGAAGATAGTTATACCAATTATGAGTGTAAATAATATAATGTGTGTGTGTGTGAATTTGAAACCATTTTTCTAATATGAAGAGATCACGGAAGGAATCCCCACTGTGTAACACTTTTGCAAGTGCTAAAAGCTCCGCAACAATTTTTTAGATCAAGGGAACTCTTACTGCTAAATGTTATAAGTCCCACAAAAAACAATTGATAAAAATGACCCATAATTAGCCAATATATATTACAGGTGAAAAAATGAAAACATCAAACCTTATACTACTGAAGAGCTCTGACTTATCAGTAAACCACTCAGGGATATCACGAACAATTCGAACATCATCCTTCAAATAGTCAATGAAATGATCTACATCAAATATGTCTTCAAACTTCCTGCAGACATTCAAGTTAATGAAAATCAACAATTAAAGTCCCTGAAACTAAAATGCTACAGGCAAAGCCTAGTGGCACACAGCATAATTTCCAATAACTAAAGTCAGAAAAAACCCAAGAGCTTCACCAAAATATTAGTAAAGGAACGCAAATGATTGAGTAATTTTACTTGAAATCCGCAGGCTACAGGTAAAACAAAAATGAACAGAAGTGAATTCAACTAGTTTCCATGTCATCCCCGCTGAATTTGGGGAAGATGGGGTTTCTTCTTTTGACAAGCACACAAAGTGACCACAGCATGATTTTTACAAAGGCAATGCAACACCAATGATGAAGGTTAGCAGTTGAAGAGGATGTTTGTGTGGCCAACCAATGAAATGTGATGATTAGGATCAGTTTTTGTGCTCAAGCTGCTGACAGTGGGAGAGGTGGCCATTCTTACAACAGTGGCAACAGGATTGGCATGGATGTAGATGCAAGTAGACATGATTGCAGCAGTAGAATATGGCACACCCCCCTTCTACAGTTTGTTTAACCAGCCATGAACCATAAGCCAAGACTTAAGGTTCACAAAACTTAAAATCCTTCCTATTTACATAACTAAAATAGTAGAAAATAAGTGAAAATTTAAATTATCCCAAACCGAGTCCATTGATAATCTCCCAATCCAAGTCCACATCTAGCCCCCTAATCTTGTTTACCTGAAAAATATGTTAGCGAGAGTGGTAAGCTTAAAGCCTAGTCAAGGCCACCCCACATAATAGATCAATACTAAAATAAAGAATTTCATAAGTATACAATAAAAACAAATTTCAGTTTTAAATATTCACCAATATTTCCCTATGTGGTAACACCCTACCTTCTGGGGCATGTTACTCTGATAAAATAAGGATATTTTTCTTCTTTTTTTTTTCAAATTTCCTTATTTCATCAAGGCTTTTGCAGCATGTGGTCTAAGATCAAACCTTAATAATTGAAACTAAATCATACTTATATTGACTAATAAGGAATAAGCGTTCACGTCGCCATACATCTTATAGAAGTTTTCAAAGAAAATAATTATTACAAACCACCCATACTTAAAGTGAGCCGATTATTAAATAGGCAGACATCTCACTACCTAGCATGTCGAATAGCCAGTAAGTGATAGTAAGTGTTAAGGATTGTCTAGAGTTAGTGATAGGTTAAATATGCAGTCTTGTATGCGGTTCTAATTAGTTGATAGGCTGGGGGCTTTCTTGTAATAATCAGTTGTTAATGAAGGGCAAAACCGGTAATATCATATCCAGTCCTAGGAATTATCACCCTATTCTCTATAAATAGGGCAGGGGGGCTGAGGGATAGAGAACCGCATGTTCTCTTCTGATTTCACGAGAGCTTTGAGAGTGAGAAAGTTGTGAGTTATACTTTTGTACTCTTTTGGGAAGGCTTGTATCGTGAGAGGAGAAGAGAGAAGTCTTGTACTGTTTTCATCAATAAAGAAGGCTGCGCTCAGTGGTGGTTTGAAGGCTGGATGTAGTGCCAATCCATTGGCATGAACCAGGATAAATTCTGTCTTCTTATAAGGTTTGAATATTTTCTTTCTTGTTCTATTCTTCTATAGACTGTTGTGTTGGTTGTGTGTTGCTGGTGAGTTAGGAGTGTTTAGAGGGTTGTTTGATCAGTTTCTTGGAGGGCTTAAAGGCTGCCAGTGCTCCCAATATATAACAGAAAGTGATGATAGCACTTAGTGACACCCTCAAAATTATTTTTTATGCACATGCGTGCTCATGATCTACCTATCCACACCTTATGACCATGGGGTTGCAAAAACACTAATTCATTTATCAATTGAACCTAACACCATGGTTCAGGATAATTAACACCACTTACCCACTGATAATGAAATATAACCTCCCCTTATAAGTCACCAGGTCATAAGGAAATGACAGGGCCGTGTATGCATGTTCAACAAAAATAAATCGGGATTTAATGCATTTAATACGAAACTTTAAGCACGTGCATCAATATTCTAACAATTTGGGGCTACCATGCAATTTCATGAAGTCAAATATGCATATATACATATATGTATCATAGTTCTAGACATAATCATAGTTCTAGAGGGATTTTGTTTTTATTTATCACGGACTTAATCGAGCTTATTCTCAATTCAAACTTCCAGCCAAATCAAAATTCCTCTAGAACTATGATAGCCGCTTATCTCAATCTTCAGTTAGAATTTGAACTCAATTCCAATATCTTTTAAACTTTCAATTATCCTAATATACAACGGCTTTAGAAAATCCTATTTCCTCTTGGATTTTATTTCCCTCTTATTTGTCTCTTTCTAAAAATTCGGGTGTTACAATTATTCCCCCCCGTTAAATTAAGTTCCGCCCTTGAAACTTGCTTAAATCTAGCTTAATAAATGAGGATATGTCTCTTGCATTCACAAAAGCTTCCAAATATTTGGACATGCTATAACCACCAAAAGTTTTTATACTAATGTTATTAGTCCACTATGCCTCATCAATTGGTATAACCAACATATATACCAATAATATTCACCAAAATTAATTTTTTGATGGTTCCTTTGGAAAGCGGCTTCGAGCCATCCTAAATCACCAAAAGAATCTCAATTAAATGATCAGGTATATAAATCAATCTTATTTTAGTACCTCTAGTGTACTTGGTGGGCTCAAGTCTATCTATCTAGGTCTTTTCTAAGTTTATCCCAAGAATCTCACTCTAATACCATTTAACTGTCACACCCCCCTATACTAGTTGTGTAACCGGCCATGAACCATAAGCCAAGATTTAAAGTTCACAAAGCCTAAAATATTTTTGTATTTACATAACTAAAATAGTAGAAAATACTTGAAATTTTAAATTATCCCAAGCTGAGTCCATTGATAATCCCGTGATCTAAGTCCATGTCTAGAACCCTAATCCTGCTTACCTGTAAAATATGATTGGGAAAGTGGTGTGCTTATCAGCACACATACATCGCAAGAACAAAAAAAGTAAAAGAAAGGGGAAAGAAAGAACAGAATGCTTTGCAGCGGCAACAGATAGGTTGTATGTCTGAGGAAGATGACATGCCAAAAGTTATGGTATATAAATTGTAGGCGAACAAAATAGAATAGTTGATTGTGCCATCAGCTTTTCGAGGCTTCAAAGGGATTTTGGTGTTGAAAAAAAGACACTAACAAATTCTCATACTGTTCAATTAGTAACTACATTAAAGATGAGTATGATAACAATACCACCTTACAGTGTGTTTGATCAAAGATGTGTAACTGATCACAATCTTAAAAATTCAGATGCCCTAGCAAATATTTACTGAAAAAAGAATGGACGACTAAAAACACAGTAAGATTCAAATACAATACTTATTTTCCCTATGAAATTCCTTTATAGACTCTCCTGGGAAGCATGGGGCAGATGATTTTACTTTTCAAACAGTGAATATCATGTAGCCACATTGCTGGAATCATAACAACCACCTTAAAGAATAAACAAAAAGGCAAGAAAGAATTTGGGATATTTCTAGTCAAGCCAAGAACTCATTTATTAATCCACCAATTCAGTCTTGAAGTGGTGCAGCCTGATCACAACATCAAGTTAATAAGCAAAAATCATGCTGTCCCATATCGAGTTAGGGGCCTTCAAAGTGTAAGGCAAATGGTCAACACAAGAAATCACCTTGTGCAAGGAGAATAAAAGATTGGATTTCTTCATTATTATTTTATGTTTAACCAATTTTAAACCAGAGTCATTGGACAGAAAAAGGTTGGCACCAGTGGTATAAACTTCCATAGACAGTCCATATGCTCCTTCATGTTGTTGTTTGCCATAAGAACTACTCAGTCATGTAACTATATGTGAAGATAACTTACGTTTGGTCTTTCCATATCTGATCTTGCTTCAGCACTGGCAAAATAAGGGTGGCATTCATTATTTTGGCCACAGCAACAGCATTGCAAATCTGCATGTGGTTTGGGGAATAAAAGAAAACAACCAAGCCAAAATTTCCAATATTTAAGCAAATTTCATTTTAATAAACAAGAACCTAAAAAAAAAAAAACAAGAAATAAAACTAGTACCATGGCAAAGGTGAGATATAGATACAACAAAGAAGTAGCAAAAATACATGTATAAGGCAGAAGTCAAATCAGAATGTTTACACCAATAGTCATGAAAGGTACTTGCCAGTTTTACAACAAATAAAAAGCTTATAGAAGCTATCTAGAAAGTTTCTATATGTCAATGTGGTGCACAAAAGAAATAAGTAAACCACCCCATCAACGAGAATCCATGTAACAAACTAGTACCAGTTTTTCTTTTGTGTTTCTTTTTTTTTTTTTTTTTTTGGGGGGGGGGGGGGGGGGGGGAGAGGAGGGTGTGGCAGGGATGTTTCTAAGTATCTCTTTGTTTTTTTCTTGGTGAAGTGTTTGTTTGTTAGCAAACTTGGCATAGAGGGTTTAGCATGCACTTTATTTTTGGAGCAACTACTCAATAAAGGAATGCACAAAGAGGACTTATTTACAATGACAAAATAAATTTTGCTTGTAAAACATGCTTGCCTGTGGCAACTCTAAAAAGATATGCTGATAAATATTTCATGGAGTTATTCATCCCATATGTGTAACACATACTTCACATAACTAGACAGGTCCATAGATAGATCCAATGCTATGGAAAATTGGCTAGGAAAGGAATATCATAGAGCTTTCACTAAACAAGAGCCAGAAGTCACCTTTTTGACCTCTAGCGATGCAAAACATAAGCCTTAGGTGTAAAAGACTCAACTTTATGAAGGACATAAAATGAGCCAAAAATTTAAAGACCTAATTACATGGCAAAATGAAATCCAAAATAAGGAAACAAAAATAGATCCTCAATTGAACAGACTCAAAGAATAGAAACATACAGCAATTCTTTGCTGGTTTAGACCACCCTCAGCATGTATAAATATATATCCATTTGTTTCATTCTCAGGTGGAAGATCTGTAAAGAGCAAAAATCATATGAAATGTAAAAATAATGAACAAGAAGAAGAAAGCAAGAAACTAGACATCAGAATCCACTTAACATTCAATCCAGTTTTATATACATATATATATATAGAGAGAGAGAGAGAGCAAGGAAAGATCAAAACAAGCTAAAAGACTAATATTTTCAGATATATTCAGCCAATAACTGATGCTTGAACTGCTTCAAGAATATATATATATTATATGTGCAGCAAACCACAAGACTAGTAATGTTTATGCTTGAGAAATTCATTAAGACTTATAATACATTAATTTTTTATTTAAAATTTTAAAGATAAACTTACCAAAAATTTTAAGTTTCTGTCGGAACTTCTTTTTCCACAACATCCATTTTAAAAACTTATGAAAGATACTAATTTCACAGTTTATAATCCTATATAATCTTATACATCTACTGTGAAAAAGGTAGGTGACTGGAAAAAATGTAACCATAGGGTTTGAACAAGACTTCACCCTTTAGGCATTCCTGCAGTTTTAAAGGAAAAACCCCAATAACATCATAATACCAATTACTAGCTTCAAAACTAAAAATGACAGTTTTAGGGAGAGAAAAAATTTGAATCAGAAGTTGAATAGCATTTAACTTGCTTGTTTTCAGTTTAACATTTGACAAAACAAAATTTAGAGAACGATACAAGTGTAAGTAATATGAGATTAACTCAGAAAAAATAAGCACATATTTCTATTATTACCAGAAATTGCACCACTGCGCCGCTCAGCACAAGGTTTCCAGGAGGTGGTGGCTGAATAAGGATTCTCCCACAGTGAGGGAGACTCCTTAACCTTGTGAAATTACAGGCAAGGAAAGCAAATAACATAAGTCACAAAGAGTATTAGAAAAGAAAGGATATATAAAATAGAACAGGCACTTATAACTTACTCGAGGGCAGAGAAGAGTAATACCATCCTTTTTGCACAAGTATGGAGCATTCTGTCATTAATTTAAAAAAGTAAAGGAGACAAATTGTGACGGATAAAACAAATATAAAAATGTCAATTTGCTTTTCTTTTACGTAGAAAATAATAGATACAATCCTCAACAGTGACAGAACAAATAATCTTTTTAATGTAGAACACACAAGCTGACAATGTGAACATATGACTGTAAAATATTAAACCATACAGAAGAGAAGAAATGAAAAGGGGCATTTTTCACGTTAAAATGAACTCATTCAGTCGCAAATGAAGAAACCCTACATCATAAAATAATACTAAAGAGCCTCAGAGAACACAAATACATGCACCCTGACCACAGATGCACTATATATTTCCATTATTTTCTGACTATAGTGCTTAGGTGAAAATAAACAACCTTTCATGTATAGAGTTAAGTACAAAAAGTTACATGGATCATACAGCTCCAATAAGCTCACCAGAAATTAACGTTCTTACTTTCCATTCTGAAATTAATCTAACACTATTAAACAGAAAGGACCCAGGGCCTTGGTAACAAAACCAACTTCAACTATACACTGCCCATTGCTAAATAAGAAATATGTAATTGCATAATTGCCTCGCCATATTGACAATTATCCAAGCAATATGATTGACAATGCAGCATATCAAGCATGTCATAGACTGATGGTCATGCGACACCTTTAATTTCGTTCTTATTACAACAACAACATATCCAGCCTTTATCCCACTATGTGGGGTCGGCTATATGAATTCTAGACTTCCATGTATTTCTGTCTTTTGTCATATCTTCATTGAGGTCCATACACTTCATATCAAACTGTAATTTCGTTCTTATTATATAATAATAAACTCAACTCCAAAGCCTTTTTCCCAACTTGCTGTAATCGTCTATATAATCCTAGTTAGCTACATCACTCTTTCAGTTCAAAATTGCTACATTCGTTTTTTGTCACATAAACTAATTAAGCTCCCTCCCGCCCTAGGAATGCCCAATGGATAATGTAACTATCCCAAACGAAATTACTTATTAGCCTTACTTGCGGGAAACACACAATTCCAAGAGTGAGTAGCTGATTAGAACAACTAAAAATGGCAGTAGAAAAACAATATGTCATTATTCGCGAAATCTGACGATAACTTCATGCAACATACTGAATCAAGATCGCAAATATGTAGATAAATGGATAATACACTAGATATACATGTAAAGTTCGTAACAATGTACGTGAGCGAAGAAATGAGGAATACTACCATACCAGTCGTTTCAGGATTGAGAAAACGGAGATCGATCCGGCGAGGAGAAGGAGAGCGAGGATAAAGAGCGAGATCTTGGAGTTGTACACGTGAAATCTATTATCATCACCAAAGCAAGGGCAAAGAGATTGGAAATTGGAGAAGAACGAGCGGACTCGGTCTCTGGAGTGACGGTCGTGGCCGTCGTCCGGCAGGTTCTCCGGCACCAGAGGCGACGCTACGTCGTCTCGCTTCTTCGGCGACGACGACGACACAGCGCGGCTTCCCATGGAGCTCGAGTGGCGAAGCTCCGCCATCGCTCGCTTCGGACTGTAGGCCAGCTTCTCTGTTCAGATCTCGCTGTATCTGTATGTCTAGTCTTGCGTGTCGCACAGTCCACGTGAGTTCCGATCAAGCTCAATCGCCATTTCAATACCGTTTGCAATCTTCGCACTTATCAAGGGTCCTGTTATCATTACCACAGATTCATCCAGTTTTTTGTGTAAATTACACCGACGACCCCTAGATTATACCCAATGTTACTAACCCCCAAAAACCTATCTTTGGAAGGCAGTCAAATATGGATTATGAGTTATGAGTGGTAAATTATTATTTTTATGAGGATAATTTTTTTTAACAAAATCATGTGCTCATATTTAAATATATAAATATATTTTAGGTAAAAGTGAACAATATCTTGTGTAGAACTCAATCATACGTTGACAATATCAATGATGTTATTTATACAAAATTTATATAAATTTAATTGTAAACATAATACGTATGAAAAGAATTATTTTAATTTTTGAAATTTTTTTTCTTTATATTTAAAAACTATTTTCTTGATTTATTTTTTATTTATGTAATTGAATATTTTCTATTTTAGAGCAATAGTGTAATAATATTGTTCATTCCTGATCAAAAGATGACGATCGGAGATGATGCGAAGGTTTTGAAGACGGATCCATCCTGGGGAGGCGGCTAGCACTTGCAAACATTTCGACGGTCGAGTCAGTAAGAGAGAAAAGAGAGACAGTGTATCAGTAGGTCAGAGATCAAAATATACCTTGACTCTGAAGAGAACTAATTGATATAAAAGGAGGAGGTGTCCTCCTGCATGCATGTGACGTGTGTTTGCAGATGATGGAACTGGTTATCCGGCGTTGATGGAGGTTTCCAGGTGGTAGTATGGTGCCGACAAGACCCTCATTAATATGGATGTGATCCGCCATTAATGAGGATAGGGTATGGAGCTGCTGCGCAGATATCCAGTGGGATTGCAATGATGTTGTGATAGGTTGGGCTTAGACGAAGGCTGGGTCAAAAAAAAAGACTAAATTGGGCTTGAGGAAACGGTCGAGTTTGGGCTTGGACGGTCCACAGCTTCCCAAGTCGGATGCTCGAGTCACGAGTGTTCGAGCCCACAAAAAGGGAAGTCCAATCAGTTTTTGTTGTGTGTGCTAGTTTTGAAGAGTTAGATTAGGTGGAACCGAGGCAGTCGGTTGAGCTGATTTTGTCTTTGCTGCGATAGCGACATTAGAGTTGTTTCAAGGTCGACCCGAGACTAGTAAGTAGGGTAATATTCTTTACGCACTGGCCCGCGTCGCACGTAGCTTCGGGATTCGAATGCACTTTTCCTAGAGGGTGAGGGTGTTATTTGGGTGTCACCCAAGTGCGCAGGGTGGCTAACCGCTGCGAATGTGCGTCGGTGAGGTCTCGTACCGCTAGGACACATTCGGGGTATGGTCGAGTTCCTGCTTATATATGTTATCTAAGTTTTGAGAAGCCTGGTAAAGTTTTGGATATGTCTTTGGGACTCTAACTATAGTTGGACTCCGACTCTTAAAAGGTGGAGATTAATATGGCGGCAAGGAAACTCCTTTGACACATACATCGTGCGGGGCTTTGGGATATAAAGCGCTACACCAAAAAGATGCGTCGTCGTAGGCGTGCACAACGACTTCTGATTCCCTCGAGAAACTTGAATGTGCAACATGTATGTGACAGGTGGCGCGCCTCTAATGCTCTACTGGCTATCAAATATGCGTCCTCTTGTTTCTGAACGCAACGTGCGGATTAGTTTAAAAGGTGTGTCCCCTTGTATCTATGTTTTTCACTGTTTCTTTCTCAAATGCGTATTATTTTCCCCATCCCTCTCATAGATAGAGGCAGTTCCTTGCTTTAATAGAAGAATCTCAAAAGTTATCCCTGCTGGCTATCAAAAGGACGCTGGCGGCAACACTAAAGGAGGCATTATTTTCCCAATTGTTGGTCTGATATCTTCCGTTGCTGGGTTTGCTCTTCCGACTATTCATGATAAAGGACGATCGTCGGCTGGATAGCGTCATCTGTTAGGGTGCCACTTGCAAGCGTGTCTGATCTTCCCGCCTCGAGGGATCATCAGGCGGTGTACCACCGAATAAAGGATCAGGTTCTGTGGGTTTTGGCGGAGTACCGAACATTGGAGTTCAGATTCTGCTCGAAGGCCGCTACCCTCAGGTGATCACATCGAGAAGAGGTGGAGCCTATCTAAGAAGCGGTAGAGAGCAAAGTGAGGGAAAGAGTAGCCAAAGAGACAGTTGATTTGTGTCAGTGGCTGGAGGAATAGGAGGCGTCGCAGATTCTTTACCGTGAGGTCATAAGTCAACTTGATTGCCAGAGCAAAAATGTTAGGGCAGCACTTCGTGCTTCAAAGGCAAAGGTTGCCCATCTGCGAACGGAGCTCGGGGCTACCCAATTAATGGCGAAGACTGGTAGGACTCTGGTGTTGGAGGCCACAGACGAGTATCTGGAGGGCTACGGGTAAGCTTTTCTCCACGTTCAAACTTTATTCCCCAACCTAGACCTGCAGCCCTGCAAGCTATATATGCGGGTCGAAGGCAGTCGTCTTTTTGACCCGACCAAAAAGGCACAGGCTGAGACTTCAAGTGAGACTCCCGAGATGGGCCAAACTGGAAGAGGTACTACCAATGATACTAGACCCTTAGCCGAGCTGGGCTAATTTATTGTTTTCTTTTGTTGCAGTAGTGTAGGTTTTTGTAATGATTTCTTGATTTTGTCTTAACTTTCAACCTTGTGACTTTTGTTGTCTGGTCTTGCCATTCGTGTTGGAATGTCCTATTTTTGTTTCTACAAGGCACCTTTCTTGTTTCTTTTTGGTTTGGCATTTTTTTTTTTTTTTGAGTTGGGGCTCTTGATTGCCGACGTGGTGGCTCTTGAGTTGGATGGTATGGTTGGTGCCCAATCCTAGAACTTGGGGTGCCAATTTTTGAGTTTGGCAGAGGTTTGTGGGAGACTGCGTGCGTAGCACAGGCTTCGAGGTATAGATGAGGCGACCCTTCGATGCCAAACTCATTATTTTGACTAAACGCTTTGTCTTTCGAGCATTTTTATTAACACGCAGAGGGCGTTGATTGGTTAGGGTAGGAGTGGTTCGTCTTCCGAGGTAGGGATATGACCGCACTGATGGCGTAGTTTTTCAAAGCTTAACCGTATTTAATGTTTAATAGATGGTGAGGAGCTTCTGACCGTCAGGCAATCGTGTTTATAAAAGGGGAAATGGTTTCGCTCCATGCTATATTTGCCTGTCTGCCTCTTCGTTTTGGGAGATTAAAGAAATGTGGTTGGTGTTTTACGGTAGGAATTTGTCATTTGGGTGGAGAGGTTTTATTGGTGGACCTTCGGGTGGCAATTTCCTGAGTGGTATGGTAGGGGTCAAGAGGTCTGTGGTTGAGCGCATTAAGATGAGGGCAGTACTAGGATGGGTGAGACGTGTCGTGTAAAATAGGTCATGTGGCTTTCTCGAAGTTCACCTCTGGTGGAAGTATCGTGCTCTGGCGTCCGAGGGCTTGGGGTCGGGGATCGTCTGCCAACTCCAAGGTTGAAAGTTGGAAATGTCAGGTTCACCTAAGTGGTGGGTTGTCCCAAATTTTCATCAAGAGCAGTGGACATACTAGCAGAATCTGACCTTTTTGAGGACAGGATGTCAAGCAGTACAAAAGGGTTCCAACCATTCTTAAGCAGTTTATGGGGAAAGCGATTGTTAATGATCTAGAGGAGTGCGTTTTGTAGCGACCGCCGCTTGACCTTTCTTTACCCGTTTGCTTGTCTTCTGTTAGGTTTCCAGGCATTTGTATTGTATGATAGTTGTAGTGTGAAAGGCAAATGCAGCGTAAAATTATTATAGATATGAGGCTTGTAATCAGATGTAAAATTTTGTAATGAAATGTACGTGTCTTCTAGGTGCCTTGTTTTCTATTGTGTCTTAGTATAAAAATATTCTGGGGTCGGATCGAGGGAAGCCTAAGGCCCGGTGTGCTTATCTATTATAAGGCATGGCTCAATAGGCCCAAGGCAGGCTTGAGGCTCTTAGAGCAATGACGAGGCTGTGCCTGAGGTCTATGCGGGGTGGACTGACCATGTCGGTCTAGGTCTTAAGCACGGTTTAAAGGAGGACTGAGTCTAGCTCGAGATCCTGTGTGCCTGTCTGTTTCAAGGCATGGCTCGATAGAGTCGAGGCAGGCTCGAGGCTCCTAGAGCAATGATGGGGTTGTACCCGAGGTCTACGCCAGATGGACTGACCAAGTCGGTCTGGGTCCCAAGCACGGTTTAAAGGAGGACCGAGTCTGACTCAAGGTCATGTGCGCCTGTCTGTTACAAGGCGTGGCTCGATAAGACTGAGGCAGACTCGAGACTCCTAGAGTAATGACGAGGTTGTGCCTGAGGTCCGCGCGGGGCAGAATGACCATGTCAGTCTGGGTCTCGAGCACTGTTTAAAGGAGGACAGAGTTTGGCTCAAGGTCCTGTGCGCCTGTCTGTTACAAGGCGTGGCTCGATAGGGCTGAGGTAGGCTCGAAGCTCCTAGAGCAATGACGGGGCTATGCCCGAGGTTCATGCTTTGTACATGTTTCTGAATTTGCTTCACAAAATATGGAGTTTTTAACATACCTTGTTATTCCGATCTGCTTTGGTAGTGGCCCACCCGAGCATGTCTTTGTTTGGGATGTGCGCTGTGTGGATCGAGGTTGCAGGTGACTTGCTCATGCATTTAATTGATCAGGTAGGACTAGTTGAGGTGGTCTTGGGGTGATGGAGAAAAAATGAGATTATGCCGTGGCTTATTGAGAAGTGCTGACGAAAAGTCCATGTTTTCTCTTTTTGTGAAGGTATAACAAGTACTAAGTGCAAGCAACCGTCTTTATTTAGCCAAGAGTATTACAATAATGAGTCCCTAGAAGTATAGATGCTTGGTTGGGGTGGGTGAGTGAGTTCCTAGAAGTATGGCTGCTTGGTTGGGGTGCGTTTTTGTTTTCTCATGCCGCGAACTCAACTAAGTAAGGGGCTTTGCTGTTGATATCGATCCCGGTGTGACACTCGTGCTATAGATAGCTTATCCTGGGCAGGAGTCTGGTTCTTCGAGGTAGGGCTCTGACTCAGGTCGACATTGGTTATTTGCTAGTTGGTTTTGTTTTTCTAACTCTACATATGCAGATTGGGGTGTGGGACTTGGCCATTTGTCCTTGCTGCTTAACCATTGTTTTCAAGAGTGTCGTTTCCCCTGTTATCCTTACCGAGCTCGGGCTTTTCAAATCCTGAGACTGTCGTGGTAACATTGCCGAGCCTCTTTTTGGTCGGCATGAATAGTTTCGACCTTGGTGTCTGTTACTGGAAATTTCATGGCTAGATAAGGAGTGGACACTATTGCACCTAATTTGTTGAGAGAAGAGCATCTGAGCAGCGCGTTGTATGGTGTTCGGCAGTCGACAACTAGGTATCGAATGCAGATTGTCTTGACGAGAGGAGCTGTCTCAAATGAAGTTAATAAGTCGATGTAGCCCCTAACACTTACCTGTTCTCCTAAAAAGCCAATTAGGTTTCCATCGAATGGTTTTAGTCCCTCTTCGAGGATTCCCATCTTCTTTAGGGTTAACAAGTACATCAGGTCGGCCGAACTACCATGATCTACGAGGACTTTCTTCACTAGGAAGTTGGCAGTGACGACCGAGATTACCATAGGATCGTCAAGGTTTTTATCGATTCCTTCGAAATCCTCCTCGGCAAAGGAGATCACGGGGTGGCGGGGGATTCTCCTTGGTCTCTTTTCAGTGCTATCTATTGTCATTACCACCCAGAGATGTCATTTTCTTGCCGACCTTGACTCTCCCCCGCCTGCGAAGCCTCCAGAAATGGTGTCAAAACCCCGGCTACCAAGTTTCCTAGAGGTGGTCCAGCGTCTTGTCTGTTACTTGCTTAGTGCCGCCTTTGAAAGCTGCGACTCCTTTGCCTTTCCTACTTGCTTTGGGGGGATCATCTCCGGTCTGGTCGATAAACGTTATTGACGGAGGTAGCCCTCCCTGACCAGTCGGTCTATTTGGTCTGTTAGGGCGGCGCACTCCTCGATCATGTCCAAACATGTGGTGGTAATCACACCACTTGCTAGTGTCGGTGTTGCATCGAGGGGGTCGTTGTTCACTAGTATCCAGGAGAGGGATGATTCTAGCATTGTAAACTTCTCAAAAGATTCGATCCCACCTCATTGTGAGAGGGTTGTACGCGTTATAGTGTAACTAGGGTGGCTCGAGGGCCTGGGGCGGTTCTCTTCTCCCCTTGTTGTGATCCTGACCTTCTTAGTTTTGGTAAGGGTCTTTCATGTGGCTGTGTTGATGCCAGGAAGAAAGTCCCAACTGGGGGGCCAGTTGCGGTTGAACTTGCAGCTTAGCTTCCACGTGTCGGGCGGCCGAGGCTTCTTCCATGTTGATGTACCCTGCCGAGCGTGTTCTAAGGTCGATCAGGGTGGCGGGGGGCTTTTGGGCCAATGAATCGGTGAGGAGACCTACTCTTAATCTAGCCATAATGGCGTGTAAGGATACCACAAGGTTGAGATCTTTGATCTGGAGAGCTTCTTGAAAGAACCTGTTCATGAACACCCGTAGTGGCTTGTGTTCGCCATGTTTCAGGTTGATAAGACTGGCCGAGGTCTTGCGATGGGCTCAACTAGTGGAGAAATGAGTGAGGAAGTGGGTGGCTAGTTCGAAGAAGTCATGGATAGAATTCGGCTCTAAGGACTAGAACCACAACATGGCCGATTTTCTCAGGGTGCTAGGAAAGGTCTGGCACATGATCAAGTTCGAGCTTCTACTTATCATCATGGCGGCGTTGAAGATGGTAAGGTGATCTTGGGGGTCAGAGGTGCCTTCATAGGGTTCTAAGAAGTAGGAAGGGAGAAAGTCGTCGAGTAAAGGAACAGTCATGATGAACTCGGAGAAGGGATGGCTGTAGGAGTACAAAGACGCGAAAGGTGAGGGAATTGGGGTGTAGGTAGCTTGGTGGTGTTGGTGATGACTACCTTGTACATCACAGCTGTCGGTTCGCTCGTTGGGTTGGTCATATTACTGGTTTTGTGATAGTTCGACAACTTGATTCTGAAGTTGCTCGACTGTCTAGAGAATGACCTCTATGACAGCCAGATTTTGTGGAGGGTGATTGGGGTTATTTGGCTCTTGGGCGGGGCGCTTCTGGTTCGTACTATGGTGTGGCAACAGAAAGGTTGGTTCGAGAGACTTTTTGTAAGCTTTTGGGGTAGGTAAGTTTTACCGAGCCCCACGGTAGGCGTCAGATGTTCCTTTCTGACTAAAGGAGAACGATCGAAGGCAAGACGTGGGCTCCGGCGATGGATTCGTTTGGGGGGCGGCTAGCACTTGCAAACACTCCAACGGTTGAGTGAGTAAAAGAGAAAAAAGAGACAGTGTATCAGTAGGTCAGAAATCATAACATATCTTTGCTCTAAAGAGAACTGATTGATATAGAAGGAGGAGGTGTCCTCCTGCATGCATATGTCGTGCATTTACAGGTGATGAGACTGGTTATCCGGCATCGGTGGAGGTTCCCAGGTGGTAGCATGGTGGCGACGGGACTCTCATTAATGTGGCTGAAATCCGCCATTAATGAGGACAAGGTCTAGGGTTGCCATGCGGATATCCAGTGAGATTGCAATGATGCTGTGGCAGGTTGGTGCTAAAGTAAGGCTGGGTCCAAAAGAAAGACTAGATTGAATGAAAAATTAGGGATAATTGTGATATTTAAATCTTTAATCTTAATAATTTATGATATTTTACTACATCATTTTTTATACTAATTTAACAGTTAAATTTGACACTTATAATTCTTAAATATTTATGAAGAAAATCTTTCATAATATTTTGATATACGGACAAGCACTGTAAAAATAAAGAGCATTAATCTATATATTTAAATTTATTTATAGGATTTACAAATATAAAAATTATAAGATAACTTTTTCAATAATACACCAAAATGCATGGATAACAAAATATTTGCACGAATGGCAATATTGATACTTTGTAAAGTGTTTGATAGAGGTGTTCATGGTGCAGTTTGGTTGATCTAAGCCTTTTTCAATACGCTAAATTATATGTGTGATTTTTTTATTACTCCAAATTATGTGGTCTAATTTGATCTCCAAAAACCACGCACTGTATTTATAGTGTGGTTTTCACGATTTATTTGAGTAAACTTTCATCACTAATCAAGGTTTACAATATATGTTGTCATGGTAGACTTATCTACAATATTAAGGGAACAATCAAGTTAGAAAATTAAAATATTAAAATTAATATAAATAAAATAATAAGCATATTTTTTTAATTTTTATATTTGTTGTTGTCAAAATACAACAATCTATTTTTAATCGTGGGAGAATGCAATTTGTGTGTGGTTGATCACAAGAGTTTTAAGAGTGTAGAGTCTTAGGAGTCCCACAGGTCCTGAAAGTCTTAAGGATCCTCAGAGCCTTGAGAGTCTCGTTACCAAAGTATCTTGAGAGTCTCGTCACCGAAGTGTCTTGAGAGTCTCGTCACCAAAATGTCCTAAGAGTTTTGGTTATGGTGAGTGATCGGGGCTGTCGAACACCGATAGATTAGATAAATGATGATTTGGATTTGCAGTAGGGTGTAACCCAAAGTCGTCTCCCAACGAACCTCAAGCGGATCTGTCAAAACAAGGCTAAACGGGGGGGAGTTTTTGATGAAAAAACAGAAAACAAGATAAGCAAGAATACAATAAATCAAGATGCAATCAGTTGCAAACCAATCCTTCTATCCCAGTTTTCATTGCCTTCTCAATAAACCATTTGTTTAGTTTTAATCCTCGAATCGAAAATCAGAAAAATCCTTTAACAACCGCCAAAGATTTGGAAGAAAACCAATAACAGATTTCAGAAACCTCTTAGTTCAAACTATCAATTTTGATTCCTCTTATTGCACAGATTCGAGACTGATTGGAATACCATCCAAACAGGTTGTTCTTGATTCCAGTTAAAGCCTCAACCGAGCACAAAAACCTTGGATTCTCAAACAAAGACAATGCATGCATTCATCCAACCGGTATCAACACATACACAGATTCAAGAGAGAACAGAAACAAGAGAACAACAAAGTTAAAACAAAACAAAACAGATTTCCATTAAAACCAAAGACTCAAACCGGGAACAAGGATGGTGTTGCAATTGATTACAAGATCCTTAACCTTCCATCTTCACAAGAACAATGGAGAGAAGAGAAAAATCGGCTACTGTTCACGTCCTTCTAGAATGTCCCTTTAATGGCCTCTTAAGGTGCTTAAATAGAGCTTAAGGAGGAAACCCTAGGGTACTGCAACTTGACGGCCGATTTCGGAAAGGTTCTCGCGCGTTCTGGGCTTCGGCCTCTTCATAAGAATTTTAGATCAGAAAGAGTAGATGAACTTGGGCTTTTGAATCACTTGATTTGGATATCGGACGCCCAAGATATGGCCTTTTAAAGAATTAGTATCTGTGCAGTTTTCCTAATTTGCCCCCAACTTCTTGGCCCCGACTTTGAAGCGCTGTTTGAAGGCCCAAACGAACTCGGATTTGGACAAACCATATCATTCCAGAAAGCTAAAGAAGTCCCCTACAACATCTCTGAAGACATCATCTTCATTCTAGAATTTTATCTTGGCCTAAATACTGAAGGAAGTGCAGGAGGTCAAATCTGCCAAAATTGCCCTTATTTCTCTATCTCCAATTTCTAAGATATCTCATTGCCATCAAGATGTCTCATGCCCCATCTCATGCTCCATGGCCCTAAACCTGGCAAAATAAAATAAAATAGTGTGAAGCCCAATTCCTATAAAATAAAATAAAATAAAATCAAGATGAATGAAATAACACAACTAATGTACAGAAAGGACTAAATATGAGGGCTAAATAGTATGAAAATATGTGCTCTATCAGTGAGTGACAGAGACTCTCGTGATCTTTTGAACGGGAGACCTGATGAGCAGGAGACTTGATGAGCAGGAGACTTCTTTGGATCAACAAGAGGCTTCTTAATGATCGAGTAACCCTTGATGAATGAGAGAGTCTTGATGACCAAGAAACCTATAAGATGAACGCAAGGTTAGGGGCACGGGTGGGTGTCCCCCCTACAAACCCTCTGATGCTTAAGTCAGTTCTTGAGAGCGGGATCACAAGAATGTATATAGAGTGCTAAGGAAAGCATACCTGAGGTCAAAGACGTGGCCTCTTATTTATAAAAGAAAGGGAAGGGGGACACGTGGTGGCTATCCCGAGAGTCTCACAGCCCATCTCAAGGGTCTTGCGACCATCCCAAGAGTTTCACGACCTTAAGGGTGTATGTATCCAAGGGTTGAGACGTGAGTAAGTGGCACCCACTCAGTTATTTGACCGAGTGACCTGGTTTTTGCATGTTTTAGAGGGTAGAAAAGATAGAGATGAAGAAGAGCTCCTACCCACTTGGTCATATGACCAAGTGGGCCATGTCTTTATGGGGGAGAAAAACCCCACCCACTCGATCATATGACCGAGTGAGTCTTTACCCACTCGGTCTTGAGCGGCTCTTTTTGCCTTTTCACCTTGGTTCAAACCCATCTCTACTCTAATGCTCAAATTTGTTTCTTAACCAGATACATGTGCAATTTTCAAGGCATGTCACATTTTCTTTGGACGATTTTTCAATTGTGGGTGATTTCAAGGTTCAAGTTCTCTCAAGTTTCGTTATATTTTGGACTTTCATCACATTTTGGACTCTATTGTGAGGTGTCTGCCCACTTGATTTTTTATGAACCTTTCCTCGTTTGTAGGGCATATCAATTACTATCTACTTTTCCTACTGAGAATCCCAAGCAGAAAAGTACCTTATCCTGCAAACTGTTGGATATTCGTTCTCTTGAGCTGTTTCATCTTTTGCACGTTCTTTCGAATCTGTTCCCGCATCGTGTGTTTGGATTTCTTAGGCTATCATACTCTCTAATTATCTTACAGAGATGCGCAACAAGTTTGCTTTCCATAGATGTCGATCCATACACTAGACAATGCATTTGATTTTGCTCTTTGATGAGCCATGCACTGTATAATGGGTTTGATTTTGCTCCTAGTTATCGCATTATGCATAGGGCAATAAGCTTGCACTTATTTTTCCCTTATTATCAAGCTGTGAGTAGGACATCAGGCTTGAGTTCATTTTTTCCTTATTACCGGCCCTTGAGTAGGACAATGGGTTTTGGATTTACCCTTCATTGCCAGGCTATGCACTGGACAATGAGTTTGGATTTTTCCCCCAATTGCCGAGCTATGAGCGGCACAAGGGGCCTGAGATCATTTTTCCCTCGTTGTTGGGTTGTAATCAGGACAACGAGCTTGAGTTAGTTTTTTCCTTGTTTATCAGCCCTTGAGCAGGATAATGGGTTTTGGATTTACCTTTCATTGTCGGGTCACGCGCAAGGCAATGAGTTTGGATTTTTCCCCTAATTGTCAGGCTATGAGAGAGACAACAGGCTGGAGTTCGTTTTTCTCTCGTTGTTGGCTATAAGCAGGACAACAAACCTGAGTTTATTTTTTTCTCGTTGCCGGGCTGTAAGCGAGGCAATGAGCTTGAATTCATTTTTCCTTTATTGCCGGGCTGTGAGAGGGACAATGAGTTTGAATTCATTTTTCGCTCGTTGTTAGGCTATGAGAGGGACAACTAACTTGAGTTCATTTTGTCCTCGTTGTCGGGCTATGAGTAAGGCAATGAGCTTGAATTTGTTTTTCTCTAGTTGTCGGGCTATAAGTAGGGCAACGAGCTCGAATTTGTTTTTTCCTCGTTGTTGGGCTATAAGCGGGGCAACGGACTTGAATTTGTTTTTTCCTCGTTGTTGGGTTGTAAGTGAGGCAATAGACTTGAGTTTGTTTTTATTTGCTAGAAGCAAAACATAACAAATGCACTTTCATAAAGCAATGTGCAAGTAATGAAAATGCCAATGTTTTTTGCATGGCTTAACAAATAAAAGAGTACATCTACTGTTTCATTTTGGGGTTTTATCGCTACCATTGATCACGAGATACACAGGTTACACACAATTTCAAACTGTTTAGTTTCTCGATCTTTCACATAGTCCTTCTTGAATGTGTCTAAAGTTTGCTCCCAATTCTCTCTCTGAGGGCGTTGATGATAGTTGACCGCCTTCTCTTAAGGGCTTGTCCCTTCGTGGCTTGTCTTTGTAATGAATAAAGTCTATTCGCTCTTTTTTCCTTTTGTGGATGACACATAACAAGGGCGTGCCTTCTTTTGATCTCCTCGAACCTGTTATACTCTTTCGAGCATGGGAAATTTCATCAATAAGTAACAAGATGACATAACAACCCTCATATCATTGAGAAAGGGTTGGCCCAGGATTATGTTGTATGCCGTTAAAGGTGCTCTAACCACCATAAAGTTCTCTTGCTAAGTCACACTTTGGGGATCCAAGCCCAACATGATTGGTAAATGAATGGACCTTATTACTAGGATAGCTTCCCCGGTAAAGTTGTACAGAGGGGACTACACTTTCTTTTATCGATCGTGGGATATACGTATTTGCTCAAAGCAATTCCAGTAAATGAGATTAACAGAGCTGCTGCTATCCACCATAATTCGACTAATAGGGTGTTTTGCAACAATCATAGAAATTACCATTGGATCGTCATATGGAAGTATTGTTTCTCCTTTTTCAGCAAGAATGAATGTAATTGGTTTCTTATCATCTCTAACCTCCATCACTGAATTAACCTAGTAAGCCTGACGGGCATATGCCTTCCGTGAGGCTGAAGTGTCTCCAGCCAGAGTTTCACCGCCCAAAATAACATGGATGGCTTGGTGGGTTGGTTCATTATTTGGAGGGGGGTCTTGTGTGTGATCCCTCATCATCTCTTGTTGTCTTGGGTTTTGCCTTTCTTGCCCTTCACACATGTTTTCCCTTTATCCAGGTTCTTTACCTTCTTCTTCTTCATTTTGTACATATCTTTGCAGGTACCTTTATCGGATGAGCATTTTAATCTGATTTTTCAATTCTTGGCACTAGTTGGTGGAAAGACCACGTATCCTGTGATATCTACAATATTATTTCCTATTCTTCCCTATGGGATAGTCAACTTTTTTCGAGAGTTTAATGAGACCTGACCCTTTGATAGCTACAAGTATGGTTGACCGAGGTTGAAAGAGTTTGGTGTAATGGTGGAACTGGGGCCGAGGTACATCTGATCCCCTAACCCGACTAGAGTTTTCTTCAACATCATGTTCCTTTCTTTTTCGCTTTCTATCCTCATTCCTTCTTACAGCTCTCATAACTTCTGTATGGAGCACGTATTTATTTGCTCTTGCAAGCAAATCTGTTAGGGATTTTGGTGGGTCCTAAGATAATAATTCTTGTAAGGAAGTTAGTTGTGTTCTTTATAACATAGCAGACGCTGCCATTTCAACTGGTAAATCACGGATCTCAATAGTAGCGTTACGAAATTTGTCCATATACTGACGCAGAGTTTCTTTATTTCCGTACAGAATACTGAGTAAGTATGTAGCGTTCATCTTTCTCCGATTGTTAATTACAAAAGCCTTAATGAATTCTGTTTTAAGCTACCCAAATGAAGAGATAAAGACCTCAGCTAAACTGTTAAACCATATTCGGGCATGCCTCGACAAAGTTAGGGAGAAAGCTCGGCATATTATGTCATCGTCTCATTCCTGTAATAGCATCAACGACTCATAGTTTTGAATGTGATCGTAAGGATCATCCTTGTCGGAATATGGGAGACTTAGGGCATCTTGAATTTCCTAGGCAATGGCTTTTCCATTATATCCACATTAAAGAAAAAAATTTTGTGCTGTTGTTCCTTTGCGACTGGGATTAGTTTATTTTATTCAAGTACCTCTTCAATTACCCTTTTCATGTCATCCCATATATTTGCTGCTATTTGGTTATCTTGTCTTCCCCTTGTTGTCATACTGGCTATAGCTTCATAGTACCTATCATTTTGTGGGCTTCTCGCCCTATCCTCCATTCGCGGATTATCATTTCTTTTGGGCACAACGTGAGGATTCTTCCTTGGTGGTGGTGATTTGGGTTTATTCTCCCAGCGAGAGTCGGGAGTGGCTTTCTGATAGGAATCAACTCCCAAATCAGGCTGAGACTCGTGTGGCTACATAGGTTCTGGTATAAAACCTTTTCAAGGTATTGGGTAGTGTCCCTTCAGGTATCATGCTTTGTAGTATCCCAACCATATCCTGAAGTGCTTGCATACCTTTAACATGTTGTTGTCTTAATGCTTCATACTCATCCCACGGGACCATAAGCGGGGCCTATCGCGTAGTCCCAACTTGATAAGTGGGGTGTGTTTGTGAATCGATGTTAAGTGAAGGGAAGGTTGGCTAGTACCCCACCTGTGGATTCAGGGGAATGGAGCGAGCATCTCTGTGTGGCTGAGAGTCTGGAGGAGGTAGATGTGTTCCATGTGGCTGAGGGTCCCCCGAAAGTGGGCATGTTTCTACACCTTGAGAGAGTGTTTGCTAATGTCCACAGGTGTTTGCCATATTTTAAGTTGACTTTTTGTTCTTTTTCCTACAGGCAACGCTAATTGTTGTTACCAAAATACAACAATCTATTTTTAATCATGGGAGAATGCAATTTGTGTATGATTGATCACAAAAATCTTGAGAGTGTAAAGTCTCAAAAGTCTCGTGGGTCATGAGAGTCTTGAGGGTCCTAAAAGCCTTGAGAGTCTAGTTACCAAAGTATCTTGAGAGTCTTATCACCAAAGTGTCTTGAGAGTCTTGTCACTTAAGTGTCATGAGAGTCTTGGGTATAGTGAGTGATGGAAGCCTTTCGTGATCTTTTGAAAAGGAGACCTGATGAACGGAAGACTTCTTTGGATCTGACGGGAGGCTTTCTGATGACTGAGTGATTCTTAATGAACGAGAGAGTCTTGATGACCGAGAGACCTGTAAGATAAACGCACAATTAGGGGAGTGAGTGGATGTCCCACTGCAAACCCTTCGATGCTTAAGTCAGTTCTCGAGAGTAAGAGCGCAAGAATGTATTTAGAGTGCCAATGAGAGCATACCTAAGGTCGAAGGAGTGGCCTCCTATTTTTAGAAGAGAGGGAAAAGGGACACGTAATGGCCATCCTGAGAGTCTCGCGACCTATCCCAAGGGTTGAGACGTGAGTAAGTGATACCCACTCAATCATTTAATCGAGTGACTTGGTTTCTGTATGCTTCGGGAGGGTAGAAAAGAGAGAAAGAGAAAATAACTCCTACCCACTCGATTATATGACTGAGTAAGTCTTCATTCACTTGGTCTTAAGTGGCTCTTTTTGTCTTTTCGCGTTGGTTTAAACCCATCTCTACTCCAATGCTCGGATTTGCTCTTTAACCAGATACGGGTGCAATTTTCAGGGCATATCACATTCGCTTTGGACGGTCTTTTAGTTGTGGGTGATTTCAAGGTTCAAGTTCTCTTAGGCCTCATTACATTTTGGACTCTTGTCACATCTTAGACTCCCATCATATTTTAAAGTCTCGACATATCTTGAAGTCTCGAGGTCATGAGGTGCATGCCCACTTGATTTTTTATGAACATTTTCTCGTTTGCAAGACATATCAATATTGTTAGACTAGTCGGTCTATTCAGTTACAAATTAAAAGTATTTTTATCAAATCGTAAACCATATAATTTATGAATTTCTCAAACCATCTTAAATTATTCTCCTAAAAAAATCATGCAATGCGATTAATTTTCATGATTTAGTGGTTTTTTTTAACACCCCTGGTGTTTTAGGTGCAAATGTAAATTTTCGAAGTTAATGTTAAATGTGTTCCCCTCCCATAGTTCAGAGAATATGTGCAATTCTCCATTTTTGTTCGATTTCGGTTCTGGTTCGACGATAAACCCTGAAGGCAGAAAAGAATAACCGAACCCTAGAAAGAATTCAAGTGCGAGAAAGATGCGGAATCTCTTCGCACGGCCTGGTGTGGGGCTGAGCTCACTGAATTCGGAGCTTCAACAATGGCGGGGGATCCGGGTGAAGGTTTGGAACAACAACCTGGAACAGGCGTTGGTGATGATGCAGAGGATAATGAGGTCGAGCGGCATCGAGCGGATGATAAAGCGAGAGCAGACTCACCACATCAAGAACTCGGAGAAGCGCGTTTTGGCTCGCAAGAATCTTGAGCGCAAAATCCGATCACACGACCTTGCCCGGAAGCTCAAGGCCATCCTGATCAAGAAAGTGAGGTAACCACACGCAAAGGCTTGGACTGTCACTGAGCCGCTTCTTTGATTCACTATGTCATGTGAACTCATAAACAGTCAATGTTACCATACATCTTGAGAAGAATTGATTACACAAAGTAGATCAAGAAAACATAAATCATATATGATGGAAGACACTGCCGGTTAACGTAGAGTTACACGTATAGTTCGTCATGCATTAGTGCGATCCAGTCTAGAAATATTTATACTGCGAATGATGATGGTAATGCCTTAGCGGTTCAAAGGTAGTGCTCTGCTGACTGTTAACTGAGGGGATTGAGACTTTCAAGAATTCACTCAAGTCATGAATAAATTCATATTGAGTTTTATTATTGTAGCTTTTGTGCTAAATGGGCAAAGAGGGTAGCAGATGCACAAAAAAAGGAAAGTTGCTTTGTGTTTAGACTGCTTAAAAAGAGAATGACACTTTTTACCTTGAGGAACAGCATGGCAGTTTGCTCTCATACATGTACCAGCATTTTACTAGAGTAGCTTGTACTTCAAAGTTCAAATCTCAACCTCTACGTGATTAGTACAGTCAATAACTGCTTCTTTATTGTTGTTGCTGCAGTTGTAGTGGTTTGGCCTTTAAAACTTCAATGTTCTATTCAACTAGACCTAGATTCACTAGAATATTGTTGCAGTAGTTTGTTGTGTATTCTGTAATCAGATGACAGTTTCTCCTATCACCAAGCTGACCTAGTTGCAGTGTTTTGTTTCTCTGGCATTCTTTACACCTTTCTTATATTTGACTTGACCTTTTTATAAAGAATAGGGATTTTACAAGGGTTTGTTTCGCGTTTTGTTTATTTTATTTTTAATTTTCCTTTTCTTTTTGGGGGTCTATGTTGGAACTTAAATTTTAGTAAAGGTAACATTTGAAGTTTGCAATTCACTGTCCCAATAGCTGCTGAGAAAGGTGGAAGGAATAAACTGCAAATCCTCAGCCACAGACACTTAATGGACTACATTTATTATACATTGAGAATTTCATAGATTATAGTCTTTGTGGCAAGTTATTTTTGTATATTTTTGCACTATCATAGCCTGTCTCTGCCTTTTATCAGCGGAGTAGTGTTCAATTACTATGAAAGAATTATTGGATTGATGAGTGTTTGTGGCATGTGTTCATTATTTGATGCTTGCCTTCGGTTTTTTTATTTATTTTATTTTTTTAATCTTTGAGAGTAAAATAAGGGTATAAAAGATAAAGTTTAACCCTCTATCTTAATATTTTAACCTTTTAGATCAGATAGCGATTAACAATTCAACATGTTATTGGAGTAGGCAAAGGTCCTGAGTTCAAACCTCACCATTAAACCAATATTTAAATTGTTGCATAACGTGGTTAGACCAGTAGTCAACGACGCCTTGGTCACACGTGAGGGGGCGTGCTAAAAGTAAAATAATAGTAGAAAAGATAAAGGTGTCACGACCCTAGGGTTTGCCTAAGGTTTGAATAGGAATTTGGAAGAAATTGAGTGGAAATTAGACTAAAAGAGGAGGAAATGCGACAATAATTAGGGAAGAATTTCAGACAAAACAGAGAAACTGAGAGAGATCAGAGAAGCTGAGGGAGGAAGAGCAGTAAGATCTGAGAGGGAGAGAATGTAGAGAGAGAATTAGAATTGTCAATTTGATATATTTCCCAATGATCCTTTCTTTACAGCTCCAGTCAGTAGCTTTATATAGCTTCTCCTAGGTAAGTATTTTTGTTACAAAATAAAGAGAAAATGTAACAACTAAAATAACAAAATAACTACTACTAAAGTACTGTTATATCCTTGGGGTCATGACAAAAGGTAACCTTCAATTTAACAACTTAAGCTTTTAGATCAAATGGTGTTTAACAATTCAACAGTAACGTATATATTAGCTTTTCTTTTGGATACTTGCATTTTTTGTTTGCCTATCTCTTGCCCTTGAACTTTTTTGTTAAAAATTCATTGTAAATGATTTGAAATTCTGATGGCACCAACAAGTCACTCCTTTTTTTTTATTTTCTCTACCCCCTTTCATTTTACTAATTTCAAGTAAGATTTTACTACTTAGGAGTGCTTGTCCAGATGAACAAAGGTAAGATAACATACATAAATATGTGGCCTTGGACTTCATGTTATTGGTATAAGGTGGGATGAGAAGATATGGAAGGTAAAGGAATCTTTACCAATTTCTTTTGAATGGAGTTTACTCATCGTACGAGACAATGTTGTTGAATTGTGGGCTGTCTCACTCTACATTTCTATGGAAAATTGCATACTTAAATTCTCATCAACGACATTATTTATGGGACATGAATACTATTATTATGAAGCCCTATCTTTCATTTCTTATCCTTATTTTGTCATGCCTTTGAATTTTTCATTTATGGGCTTAATTTATGTTATTGTGATCATCATTAGTTGAAGTTTTAATCCCAAATGAGTTATATTTTAGAATTTGATGGAGAGTTGGAAGATCATGAGTGGGTTGTAAAAAATATTTGGAGACCTTAGGAAATAAATTCAAATTCAATTTGGAGATAATTTAGGATTGTTGGTAAGATTTGATTGAGTGTGTAATCAAATTGAATATGTAAATGTATAAATATATGCGTGAAATTAGGGAATGATCTAATTGATCAAAGAATGGGTTAAAAAGGGTAGGTGAATATATATATACATATAGAAAAAGTAATATATATATATAAAGGAGAAAACGAAAGAAATATATATGTGTGTATACATATGTATATGTACATAATATATACAACAACAACAACAACAACAACAACATATCCAGCCTTTATCCCACTATGTGGGATGTACATAATATAAACAACAACAACAACATATCCAGCTGTTATCCCACTATGTGGGGTTGGCTACATGAATTCTAGACTTCTATGTGGGTTACATCCCAACAGATAGTTTGTCTAGAATTCATATTTGGATCCGATTAGGTTTTACGCTGGCTGTCGGCTACCTAACGCAACCCTCCTCTTTTATCCGGGCTTGGGACTGGCAGTGTATAATATCCCCTGGCGGAGTAATGATAAAATGAAATTTGAACACCATCTTCACATGGAGAAATTTCATGAGATGGTGGTGAATGAGGATAATTGATATAGTTGTGTTCCATAACTTAGTTGACATGGTGAAACCAACAAGTACAATATGGAAACACAACATATGTACATAATATATATAAAGTAAAATAAATAAATAAATAAACAAAAGCATAGTGGGTTGGCTCATGCGCTAAGGACCTCACTGTCATGACCCCAAGGAATCCCAAGGATATATTAGTAATACATGTCTTGTGTTTTCCTTATTAGTTGCATTAGTTGCATTTTATGTTGTTGTTGTTAGCATATTCAATTGTAAGCCTATAAATAGGCTTGAGTAGTTAGTGGAAGTTAGCCAATGAATGAATGATTTGAATCTCAATTCCCTCTCTCAATATTCTCCCACAGCTTTCTCTCTCTCTCTCTCCCTCAATTCTGTTCGGTACTTTATTTCCCTCCTTTTCTGCTCTTCCTTCCTCTCAATTCTTATTCAAATTCCTTCCTAAACCTTAACTAAACCCTAGGGACATGACATTTGGTATCAGAGCCAATCATTCCTCGGCTGTGATTATGGAGAATTAATAGCCGAATTCAGCAACATAAGGCCACAGAATTGATTGAGCGGTGATCAGGAAGTTCTTGGCAGTTAGCTAGGCAATTCAGGCTTCTGGTTGAATCTCGGAATTGATTCCGACGCATGAGAAGGTGAAGAAGGCCGATCAATCCTTTGCTGTGAGTTTCCAGCGATACAATCGAACTTTCAGGGAGCTTCAACGGATCAGATCGGCCAACATTTCCGATCCGATTCCGAAGGAACCAAGGGCCGATTGTAATCAAGCGAGCCAGCAATTATCGGTTGATCTTGGAAGGCGAAGCAAGAGGAGGACGTCAGGTCGCGTGTTGATCGGTTAAATTAAAGCGCGACAGAAGGTGTTCGGAATGGTGAATGGCGATCGATGAATCACTTCGAGTCTGGTGATGATTCGAAATTGAGCGTTGTTGCTCCAGTGATTCAGAAATTGAGGCAGACGTTGCTGTTCGGACGATACGAAAATTGAAGGCGTACTAGAAGGACTCTTGACAACAAGGAACGTGACTGGAAGCAGACCAGGCGAGTCCTCCGATTAATTTTTTGGTGGACTTGAAGGCGCGGAAAAGGTTTGGGCGAGCGCGGAACCCCAACGATTTCGATTGAGATTCCAGTGAGTAAGGGAGGCGGACAATTATAGATCAGTTGCAAGTGGCGAGGCTGAGCAAAGCAATTTCGGATTGGAACTGGAGACGAAGCAGCTAGGTGAGTTCCGACAGTGATTCTGAGAGAATCTGAAGGTAGATCAGGGTGGCAACTCCGCGGGGGAATTTGATTTGCATCGATCGGGGTAGAAAGCGAATAGTTGCAAGGCGAAACTGAACTCGAAATTGAATGGAGAAGCCGAGCAAAGCAAACGTCGATCGGAAGTGAATTGGATTTGAAAGGCGAAGCTAAGGCGCGATTGAAGCAGAGCCGAGCAAGCTCTGACTGTCACAACTTCGAAGGAAATAAATCGGTAATTTCAATTGTGATTCCAAATCTGGTCGTTGCATGTGACCAGGTCGAGAAGGAAGGCACGATTGAAGTAGACTAAGGCGTCAAAGAGAAGCAGCTTGGAGCGATCGGAGGCTACAGCGATCGCGATCGAGTCCAAGCAATCTTGAATTTGCTGTTAACCGAACGCGGAACAGGAGGACTGTGTTCTGCATGCGGCCATAGGCTATTGCTCTCAGTGACGAAATCAAATCAGGTAAGGAGGAGTTGCGCAGCGGAAGTGGCTTCAAAAGCAAGACGTTGGTCGGTGCTTGGGTGTGGAATCGAACAAGTTACGAAAGGAGATTCAAGAAGTAGCAAACACTGGGAAATTTTGGAGCAAATTGGACGGTGATTGGGCATGGGTTGGGGCGATTGTTGAATCTGATTGACCGAAGGAAGCTAGCAATCGATTCAGAAGCCTCTTTGTCAGTGAGTTGCTCCAATTTATTGCTTGAGATTGGTCGGATTAACTGAATTGAGAGACAAAGACACCGATTCCAGCTGGAGGTGAAGTCACTATTGGCTGTTGCGATCAACTTTTGGTTGCTGCTCACTTGATCTGAAGGTGATTTGATTTTGTTAGGTTAAATAACAGACCAGTATGCATGTTGTGTTGCTGTTTGTGATCAGAAGGCAGCAAGGCCAAGCAACGCAGGATTCAGAAAGAGAAATCCAGCATTAGGTGCATGCTGTGGCTGCCGCATTGATTTGTCCTAACACCAAACGGTTAGGCAAATTCGTTTGGGCAACCTGGTAATCGACCATGGTAGAGAGGATGGGAATGAAACGATTGGGAACCAAGATAGACAATCTGGTAATTGGTGTCAATCAGCTTCAAGTGGAGGCAAGTTGCTACCGGTTGGAGTGTGTGGCCCATTTAGATCGAGCCTTTAGTGGACTCCGAGAGGAAATTGCTGAATTAAGCCAGCAAATTAGCCAGCAGTTGCATGTCCCTTTGAGCAGGTTAGTTCAACAACCTAATGCCAGCCTTCCAACGAATTTAAATCCCAAGGCTTCATCGACACCAATTCTAACGACGTCAAGATCTCGGCAAGGGCCTAATGATGCTATGGAATCAGGGGAGTGGTTGGAGGCACCGCAGATGGCGATTTCGGCGTTTGAAGGAGATAGACCTAAATGGTGGATTAAGAGGTGTGAGAGGGTGTTTTACCAATACCGAGTAGCTGAAAAGGAGAAGGTGAAAATGGCTGCAGCTTATTTGGAGGGGGCTGCAGATGCTTGGTTCCAAAATTGGAGCTGGGAAAGGGTAGAATGGAGCTGGCCACAATTTGTAAATGCCTTGTGTACTCGGTTTGGAGAAAGGCCCAAAACTAATGTTGTCATAGGAGTTCCTAAGGCTGCTCATCAAATAGTGCAGAGAGCTGATGAAGTAGCAGTGGAAAAGGAAGATGGTGTACATGCAGCTGATGCAAAGTATGAGACTGAGTTGCTATAGGAGGAAATACTAGCTGAAAGTGTGCCTATGGTATACTCTAGCAATTAGCAAGTAGGAGGTTGGGGCAACCCTCAGGCTGAGGAATATGATAGTCCGCTTGATGGTGATGTTTCTGGAATTCTGCTACAAGACCAGCCCAACTATGAGAATGAACCAGTTAATAAGACTAAACAGTGGGGTGATTCGGAGGTAGAAGAGGGGGAGGAAGAAGAGAGGATTGTATCGGACAATTTGCTTGGAACATCTCATACAAATGTCATTGGCATGGGCACACAAGACAAGACAAAGGTAACGTTGCAGCTAGAAGAATTGGGAGTATTGTACAAATTTTTGTCTATAGAGAGGTTTGCAATTATTTCTATGATTGGAAAGGATATGGTGGCAGCTATAACGGATCAATTGGAACCATTCTCAATGGAAATCAGAATGAGGGGGATGGCTGGACTTGCTGTTGCAGCAAGTCATAGTACTAATGTTTTTGAAGAAAAAGACACGAAAAGGCAAAAGGAAAAGAAGACACGAGATAAGCACAAGAAAAGGCGTAGAAGAAACCAGATTGCTAGAGCTGGAATCGGATGAGGAATGGGGCCAGCAACTATCAATTCTTGGGGACAAGAATTGTTTGAAGGGGTGGGGATTGTCATGACCCCAAGGAATCCCAAGGATATATTAGTAATACATGTCTTGTGTTTTCCTTATTAGTTGCATTAGTTGCATTTTATGTTGTTGTTGTTAGCATATTCAATTGTAAGTCTATAAATAGGTTTGAGTAGTTAGAGGAAGTTAGCCAATGAATGAATGATTTGAATCTCAATTCCCTCTCTCAATATTCTCCCACAGCTTTCTCTCTCTCTCTCTCTCCCTCAATTCTGTTCGGTACTTTATTTCCCTCCTTTTCTGCTCTTCCTTCCTCTCAATTCTTATCCAAATTCCTTCCTAAACCCTAGCTAAACCCTAGGGACATGACACTCACATCCCCCCCCCCCCCCAAGCAACTGCCAACTAGCCCTTACACCAAAGGGGATGGCTTGGATGGCTTCCAAGCCATCCCTAGTTGACTCTTTTTTCCTCTTTTTCTTGTTTTCTTTTATCTTCTCTCTTCTCTTGCATATATATGTTACACAACCTCAAAAATGACTTTTGACATCTATTTTAAATGGTGAGAGATTAAGGTTTTTCACCAAATTGGAAGGGACACTTTTGAAGAAATTTGAAATCTTACCCCAAAAGGTGAAGTGGTGCTCAAGTGTGTTGGGTATAAATAAGGGCCATGAGCTTAGTCCTCCAATCCTTAGAAGAAGAGAGATCCAAGTGTGTGTGTGTGAGTGAGTGAGAGAGAGAGAGAGCATAAGGAAGTTGAAGAAGGTTCCACCAAGGTAACTAAGGAGATGTTTGAAAACTAGGAAGAGCAAGCAAGATCTTCTCCAAAGAGACCCCAATGTGAGGTTTTCCCACTCACAAAACTCCTATTTTTGTGGTTTTTTCATGTTGTTTGAGAAATCAGTTTCTAAAATGCACTCTGTTTGGCTTTTCATTTGCATCCATGATCATGTATGCCTATGCTATTTTGCCTTACGCCACTTAGGCTAGAGGTGACGTGGTCGGGGACCTTCAAAGATGTGCATATGGCATTGGTTGAGAAAGCAATTGGAAGCATGCGACATTGTCACAAGTGGCATCATGGAGTAGAAACTTGCATTCTCTTTTATAGCGTTCAAAAGGGCGGCCGCCTAGGCACCTTTGAGGCATTAGGGCCGCTGCGAATTCATGCTAATTGACATCCTAGGCGTCGGGCCCAATCGACACCTAGTTTCCCGAGTGTGACCAATGTGACGATTGATCAAAGCAGAGGTGGCTAAGAGGACGACAGTGACAACATGTGTGAAGATCAACGATTGACAGTTGCGACGGCAAGGCGGATCTGAGTTGCTTTGGGTCTGTCACAAACATGTAACAGAGGCGGCTAATGGAGAGAAGAGGCGGTTGGTGGAAGATCGATTAGACGAAGGTAGTGGCCACTAAGAACAGTGGTTGCGTCTTGAACGACGGACAGATGTAGCTAGCGACGGGAAGAACAGGTCGACGGTGGCGTCGAAGGGTGGTAGCAATGGCGGCAATGGTTGGATCTAGGGTTAGGGTTTGTCTAACTGCTCTAATACCATGTGAATAAAATAATGTGTGTATATTCTATCAAAAGTCTATAATACAAGAGAATGTATATATAAGTATTTTAAGTTAATTATATTAATGTCCTGTACTTTATTATTTAACAATATGTATATGAACCATTGTTTTGTGATTTCAGTATGCTTAGTATCAATATTTATGAAGAATGTTAAAAAAAAAAAAAACAGTAGTTTTCCTAGGCCTCACCTAAGCACTAGGCTCCAGTCTATCGCCCGACTAGCACCTAACACGTTTTAGAACACTGCTATTTTATGCACACATTTCATATAAATGTTTTGCTTTTGGGGATTCTTCAATTGGAAGGTTCATCTTCTAACTTGGATTTATCCCCTAGAATACTCAAACATTCTAGGCAAGGCAAGTGGTTCTAAGAGAAAGGAAGTTCTTGAAGCGTAGTTTGGATGCTTCATTATTTTTTTGTGGCATGCCATGTTTTGTAGATGTTATGTTGGTTTTACATGATGAACTAGACGCATACATGAGTTTTATTTTGGTGATATCAAAATGTATCAAGTATACTAAATCTATTGTACGAACTAAGTTTTCATTTAAAGCATGCCAATTTTATTTTGGTGGAAATGAATGACTTTTATGTTCATATCTTGGGCTGTAGTGACTTAGAAATTTATTCTAAGAATTTCTAAAGATTTTTGGTTGTGATGCCCAAAAAGTCTTTTTTTCTTTTAAATTTGGTATGAAAAAAATCAAAATTTTGGACTCCTTAATATGAGTTACATTATGTTTTATCTGTGAAAATGAGTGTGTGCACAAAGATCTCGTCTTGATAAACTAAACCAAGCATAAGAGTTTAGGTGGAAAGGCGAGGCCACTAGAGGTAAACCTCCCTAAGCATCACTTAAGAGGATAATCTCTAGTGAATTTGGGAAAAATAAATAATAGAAATGGAAGATCAACCAAATGAAGGTTTTAAAAGCAAGATGGACTTCTTAAGGGTTGGCGAAGGGCCCAAGAAAAAAATGGTTTTAAAAAAAAAAAAAATCTCCAAATTATAAGGTGGAAACATGGTCAAAAGAGAGGGGGGTTTCATGGGTAGTGTCTGATAGGTGGTAAGGAAATAGCAGTGCTCGTTGATTTCACAAATAAGCAAGCACCTTCTTAACTCTGGAGCTATCTTACTGTGTCACCCGCTACTGGTTCAATGATGGTTTCATGCTTCATATTGTTTTTTGCTAGTTCATTAATAGAAATAGAAAGATTGGAGGGGAAAAAAAGAGCTTACTTCTCATGCCTTCTAGTGTTTTCATTGTGCTCTTCAATGTTACGGCCCAGAGGTAGATTAGGTTTTTTGGAGAATAAAGCATAAGCCACTTGTACTAATTAGGCTGCAATGGAAGTTGTACTCTTTCAGTTTGCGTTTCAATTGAAAGGAGTAGTCTATAAAAGGGGCTAATTGTAAGAAGTTGGATATCAGTGGAGTAATAACATAAATTGTTCTCTCTATCAAAGCTCTCTCTCTTTCCTCTCGATTCTCTCTCAATTCCCCCTCTTTCTCTCTGTTCCTTCCCCAATTTATGTTCTTGTTCTTGTTCTTGAAATTCTTCCTGATTTTCCGAATTCTCCAGGCCTCATCTCGGGGCTTGACAATTTGGTATCAGAGCCAGTCAATCCTTGACTGTGATTTTGGCAATTTAGGCAAAAATCTTAAGTAGTTGAATTTAGGGTTAGATCCAACTCAAAGCAAGCAGTGTCAAAAATGATCAAGCCGCAAGAAGCAGACATAGGAAGATTAGCAGAGCCAATTGACTCTCAAAAGAAAGGGCAGTGTTGACTATAGGACCGATTAAACACATAATAAACCCCACTTCTCACAGTCAATTCACAATCAATAGAACAGAAACAAATATCAAAGAAAATCAAAGCATTAACAGAAAGTAAAAGAGATAAGAAGCTTATCCTGGTTCAGGCATAAAATGCCCTGCATCCAAACTGCTGAAACTTGACAGAATCCACTAGAAAGCAATAGGATACAACATTCCCTCTCGCACACTCTTGGCTATGAACAATAGCCTTCCCTCTCGAGAATACAAGGACCGAGCGAAGCTCTCTCTTAATTCTCTTTAGAATCCTTGCAAGATAAAACAAGAAGAATAAATGTTGAATGCCTATTCCAAGAACTTATCCGCCTCTATTTATAAGAGATAGAGGTGGTTACAGCAAGGACTTTAATGCGAATAAAAGAAATACAAGGGCTACCAGAAACTAACTTATAAAAAAGGTTATTTCCGTTACGTTTTAAACTCATTAAATATAAAAGGAAAAATTATTTCTAACTACATTTAAAAGCCCTCTATCGAGAATTGAATGCTAACTGATGCAAATCCTTGGTGTGACTGATTTCCAGCGCATCTTGGGTGTTAATTGCCGCTTAATACTCAAGCGAATTCTGACGATCTTGGTTCGGAATTGAAGGCGAAGCATAGTCAGGAATTCTTGGCCATTGAATTTCAATTGAGGAGAGTGCAGATTCTTGAGCAATTGTTAATCAACGGCAATTGCGATTGTAGGCGGCTTCCGGCTGAAATTCTAGCAATTCTTGTTCGACGTTTGAAGGCAGAGCAAGCTAGGCAAGTTCCTTCGATCAATTCTTGGCGGACTTAAAGGCGGAGCATCAACTCTCGGTTTGTTTGATTGAGACCAACCCAAGATCGATTGGATCATAGGAGGTTGATGAGAAGTCTTGGGTTTTCGACTTCTCTTGGCTGCTGTTAATTTCTGCCGATTCTCTGCGAAATCCCAAGTTTGCAACAGAAAATGATCCCCGATTGAGGAGAGGGTGACGATGAACGTGTAGGCATGACTCAAGGGTAGAAGTCAAGTGATTGCTGGCTGGTAGTGACTCCAATTAGTGGGTGTTTGGGGGCGAGTAGTAGTCCAATCAAATTGAGCACTCTGTTTTGACCCAGATTGTTATTCAATTGAAGGATGGCCGAGGGGACCAGGATGAAGCAACTGGAAGTGAGGATGGAGGCATTGGAAGTTGGCATGTCGCAGACCTAGGAGGCTATGTGCCAAAGCAAGGAAGACATTTCGGCCATCAAGGATAGCATGCAAGAATTGGAAAAGAGCAAGGAGGTTGTGGAGTAGTATGACCAAAAAATTAACATGTTCAACATGTTGGCGTCGTTGCCCCAATTCCAACTGCCATCAGACTTTCCTCCAAGGACAAATTCTGACCCAATTTGGCCTTGCGATGGCATCCTCCCTAGGCCCGACGAAGGGCAGGAACCAGAGGATCAACCTACACTAGAACAGGGTGTTCAGGTACAGGGTTCTTCCTCCCACACACTAGTGCCATTGTTAGCGATTCTCGTGTTCGAGGGACTGAAACCAAGGTAGTGGATCCGCCGTTGTGAAAGATTCTTTCAATTATATCGTGTCGCCAAAGGGCAAAGGATTACCTTGGCAGCAGCCTATCTCAACGATATGGCTGACTTGTGGTACCATGGGTGGACCCAAGCCAAGGGAAATGAGGCTAGTTGGACAGAGTTTGCTGAGGAATTGTGTGATCGATTTGGTGAAAAGAATATGGTGGATGTAGTTGAGGAATTAAACAAATTAAGACAAGGAGGTTCAGTGATGGAATATTAAATGAAATTTGAAGAACTAAGGTCCCTATTGTGGACCTCACAGCCCAGCCTAACTGAACTATACTTTGTATCAAGTTTCATTAGTGGGTTAAAAGATGAATTGAGACCTATGGTTAAGAGGATTATGCTTACAACAGTGAAACAGGCGACTGGGAAAGGCAAAGCTATAGGAGCTTACATTGGAAGCAATTTTCAATAAGTACATGATCGCAATGGAAATTCAGCCATCATTCTATCAACCATTGGAAGGAAATCAAGTGAATGTGAATTCTAAGGTTTATCCCAACCCTGATGCAGCCAAATCAATTACTATGGAGCAGAGGTGAAAGTTAGGGTTATGTTATAAGTGTGGAGATAAATTCAGCCACAACCACCAATGCTAAAAACAGCTACTTAATATGGAAGGAATAGAGGATGAAAACGAAGAAGAAGAAACCGGCAGGAATTGAGTGACAAAGAAGGCACAGTTCTAAATTTTTGTGGACAAGAATTTTCTTAAGGGGAGGGGAAATGTTATGACCCCAGGGGTAGATTAGGTTTTTTGGAGTAGTCTATAAAAGGGGCCGATTGTAAGAAGTTGGATATCAGTGGAGTAATAACAGAAACTATTCTCTCTCTCAAAGCTCTCTCTTTCCTCCCGATTCTCTCTCAATTTCCCCTCTTTCTCTCTGTTTCTTCCCCAATTTTTGTTCTTGTTCTTGAAATTCTTCTTGATTTCCCAAATTCTCCAAGCCTCATCTCAGGGCTTGACATTCAATTTGTGAAAACCCTTATACAAACTTTTCCCACCTGCATTTCTTTTGGATTTTGTCTTCTTTTGTACTTTTAACTAGATTTGAAAGACCAAATGGCAGTCTTTCTATGCTACACCTATAATGTTTCATCTGCAACAAACTAGCAGCGAAGATTCAGACACACTTACAAGTAGTTATCTGGACCACATCACTGTAATTTGGTTACTTCCTTCTAGTCAAAGAACCCTTGCTAGAATAAGATATGCCTTTACAAGCTACCGGTTAAAAAATGAAGAAGAAAATATTGTTTAACTTGCAATGATAGTGCTCTTGACCTACTGCAATTACAGGAATCCCACATTATGATTCAACTTGTGCTGATAACAGTGGAACTGTGTGAAGAATAAGAAAATAACTGTTGAACTTGCAAGTTTAGTATTCTTGACCTACTGCAATTACAGTAATCCACATTATGATTCAACTTGTACTGGTAGCAATATAAATACGCGGAGAAGAAGGAAATATCTGTTGAACTCAATTGTATTCTCGACCTACTGCAATTGCAAGGAATTCTCACGTTAGAATTCCACTTGTACTGGTAGAAATATGGAACTGCATAATGTTTAGGTCTTAATTTGGGGAGTAATGCAATCTATGATTAACTGTTTGCCCTTGTGCAAGCGGGTGGAAAAAAAGTGAAGCTTTGGCCTTTACTGTTCCAGTCTATCATGTGCCTGGAGCAATCTTTCTTCCATTTTACTAATTGTTGCTTTTCCTTTTGAGTACAATATCCCAAAATTATTTTCATTTTCCTGCTAACAAGGGACTTAAGTGTCTCAACTCCCTATTATTTTCCGGCCACATTTAATCTACACATCCATATTACTGCATAATTTCTTGGATTTGACGGCGAGGGGGATGGTTCCAAATGGTAAATGTTAATTATTGCCACCTGGTTTCCCTTTATTTCTCTTGCTTACAAAATTTATTGGATTCTTGGTGATATTAAATGTCTTAGCTCCTTTGGCTATGACTATGTATGTGAATTTACTCATTCATGTCTACATTCACTCAGACACTTTTTAAGTAATGAAGGGAGTCAACTTGCAGGAGTTCTGGACTAGGATTTGGATGATGATGATGGAACTTAAGTGGTCCCTTGGGCAATAGCTTTTAACTTTTTCCTGGTGTCCTTCATTTTTGTTGTTAATTTTTATTTGTTGCCTCTATCTGGCACTACGTTCTCTATTAAGCACATTCCAAAGTTGTATCATAACTTCTTTCCAAAAATTTATGCATGCATTTTATAGATTTAGAAGACCAGTTGCTAGAGTGTGCTTATGTGCTTGATTTCAATCTGTGCAGGGGTTTATAAGAACAATTTTGAGAATACTGAGGGGACTTCACGTATTGCTGTTGGTTCACCAGTTTATTTATCTACAGGCCGGCGCCTCGTAGTTTTTACATTGTAATCACTAGACCAAACATAATTCATCTGGCTTCCTTTGTTTGAGGCATTTTTATTTTGTTTTTGTGTCGCTCCCATGCCATAAGACTGGAGGACATGTTCGTTATTTTGGGCATTCCTCACAAGCAAAGCTGCTGGGAACCTAGAGTTGGCTTAGTAGTAAGAAACTATATTTACTTGACTTTGAGTTTAAACCTTTTTGAAGGTGAGTCTGTGCACAGATTTATACGTTCTTAGTTGGTGTGTATGATTTATATATAAACGCCTACACGTTCCAAATGAGTTCGTTGACGACAATCGTTCCAAAAGAGAGATCCAACATTTTTTACTTCCCCAGTTACCTCTTTTCCCTTTTATGCATCTTTATCACCAATCACAACAATGGCCAAATTTCACTTTTAAAAATTTGGCAGTCGGTTATTCATTGTATGACACCGCAAGGCCATTTTTGTCATGTCATATATAATTTTAAATTTTCAACTGGTACACATTAATTAATGGCTTTAATGAACTAAATTTGACAATACTGTCTACGTTCAAACTTCCTTTCAGACTTGTGTATTAGAATTATTTTGTCATTCACTGTGTTAGTTCATTGAATATTTTTATGGTGTTTAGTTCTTGAAGTACAAAAAGCAAAAATTCAGTATCTTTACTATTAAAAATTATTGTTTTAATTTTTTATTTAAGAGTAAATAGAGTCATTATTTACGCTATATAGATGTCACATCACAAAAAAAAAGTTACGTTACCAAAATACATTAAATTAGATTCAATACTAAATATAGCATTTGGTCCCTCAATAATTAAAGATTTGACACTTCATCTATGAAAAAAAATGATAAAAAAAATTATCTAAATTTCATAAAAGACAAAAATTTCATAAAAAAGACGTAAAAATAATAAAGGACCTAAATTTAGTAAAAAGAGATAAAAATTTCTTTAAAACCTAAAAGTATTCAAGGAACGATCTGAATTTTATGAAAAGATATAAAATTTTTATAAAAAGGACCTAAAAATATTTTTTAAAAGAGACCTAAATTTCATAAAAAGACATAAAAATTTCATAAAAAAGATCTCAAAATATTCAAAAAAAAGACCTTTTCAATGAAACATTTTAGGTTTTTTTTAATAAAATTTATATCTTTTTTATTATTTTTAGGATTTTGTTATGAAATTTAGGTCTTTTTAAAAATATTTTTATCTTTTATATTAAAATTTAGGTCTTTATGAAATTAAGTATTTTTCTTGAATATTTTCAAGTCTTTTTTATGAAATTTAGATCCTTTCTAAAAATTATTTTTAAGTCTTTTTATGAAAAATTTAAGTTTTTTTAATGAGAATTTTAAATCTTTTTATGAAATTTAGGAAATTTTTTCTGAATATTTTTAGGTATTTGTTGTGAAATGTTTAAGTTTTTTTATATGAAATTTAAGTTTATTTTTAATCAAATTTGATTTGTTTTTCATATCAACCACCAAATATAAAAAATTTTAATTGTTGAGGACTAAATATTATATTTATATATTAAATCTAATCTGATATGTTTCGTTAAAATAATTTTTTTTTATGTAACATAACATTATAAGTTGTGAGGATAACGATTTCGTTTATTTTTAATTACGATAAAAATTTAAAATAATAATTTTTAATAATTAAAATATTAAATCTTGATATTTTATCCTTTAAGAATGATATTTTTTTAATTATTAAACCAATATTCTTCACACCATTACTGTATTACTGTGGAAGGCAAGCCTTGGCTAATCTGGGAAGTATCTTCGGCCCTTACCGCAATGAGTACTGCCCTCTACACGCATGCTATTTTTGCAGCAATTAACTTTCTCTTAGGGCACATAAAATTTACATTTCAAATAAAGTAATAACTATTTCTTGAATTATTGTTTGTTTGTTACTATTAATTCAACTAACATCTTTTTAAATGAAGTGTTAGTTTGAATTAACGAGACATTTGGTACAGGATAAGTTTTTAGATTTTCTGGATTCATGATTCTTGAAAATGCTCTTGAAAATCTTTAATTTCTAAAATTTATACAATTCTATGTTTGATTAGTTTTAATCATTTTAAAAAATATTGGGTATTCTTTTCTAAGAATCTTAAACTGTCATCTTTATTGTTTTTAAGTCATTTTTAGTTTTCGATTGTCTAAAATAATGAAAATGCGTTCTCTTTACTGTTTTTAAAAATACATTTTTGAAAACAAAAAAAATTATAAATAAAACTCAAAATAACAAAAAGTTGTTTTGAGTGTTTTCATCCAAAACAAACTCTAAACTCAAAACACATTTATTTATGTATTTATTCATATTTTACTATTGTAATTGTAATAGGAAAAAATATTACAAAATTCATTAACTTTAAAATGTATATATTTTTTTAATAATATATTAACATTAAATATTTCTAATATACTGAATAATCAAATTTATTGAATAAAATATTATTAAAAAATTATTTTCAAAATTTCAAAGAGAATGTATTTTCTAATTTTCTGTTTTGACAAATAGTTTCTTAAAATGACAAAGAGAACGCATTTTCAATTTTTTAAAAATAGATTACTAAAATAAAAAACTGAAAATGAATTTAAAACTCAAAACTAAAAATTGAAAAATAAAGATAACACAGCCTATATTTTTATATTTGGTTTAAATACAATATTTTTGGGAATCTATGTTATTTTTTTTAAATTACCCTAATTTGATTTTTTATTTAAAAATAATAAATTCCTTCTAATATATAAAATATTAAGACTCGCAATCTTTTAGAAAGTCAAAAAATATCATTTTTTATATATTATATATGTTTGTGTATATGTTTGTGTATGTGTATATATATATTATATATATACATAATATATGTATGTAAGAAGAAACTTATAACAAATATAATCGTGAAATAGTTATGAGGTTATAAGAGACTATGAGATGTTTTAATCTTTTTATTTTTTAAAATTTTTTTTGAATTTATGAAAATTGAAGATTCCAATCCTTCCCTCCAATGAGAATCTTTTTGTGAAAAAATTAATTAAAACTAAATATTAAAATGCTATTTTTAAGATTTTTCTAAAAAATATATTAAATATAAAAATATAAATTTGTAACTTCACATTTTTAGAAATTTTAAAATTTTTGCTGTGCTAAACGTGAGGTAAGAGATCTTTACTAATATTGTTGAAAGGAGTCAAAATTAGCCTTAGATATAAATCAATTGGTAAAGAAGAACCACTAGAGTATTATTTTTTGGGTCTTTAAATTCTATGTTCGAACCCTTATCAATTAAGAAAGCTCAACAGTCAAGGAATATCCTAAAAATTGAAAAAAAATTTAAATCGTCTTTACGTCACTAAAAGTAGGCTAGGAATAAAAACTAACTTTTGGTTTCTTAATTAGTTAATTTACATTAAAAACAAATTGCGCTTCCCAGCTGGAGGAGTCTGAAGAACGGCGAAAGGCAAGAGGGGAGACGAGAGTGGCACTGAGCCAGCAGAGTGGTGTTCGTATAACAGAGCGTCAAGTGCTCGTTCTCCTCTCCTCTTCTCTCCTCTCCATCTTTCTTTCCGTTTTCTGCTTCAGTTTGTTATATGGGTGATGGACTCTTTAAGGCTCCGGCTGGTGTTCCAATCGCCCAACATTCTGAGCGAATCGCAGAGATCAGAGGGGCTCAATCGGAGCTGGCTGCTTGTCCGACCTCGGCAACACGGAGCAGCCATCTCCGATCTCTCGTCTTATATCTCCAACATTTTCCACCTCCATCACTCTTGCCCTAATGGCCTCGTCCTCTCCGTAAGCCCGTTACCTTGTTTTCGACACTGCTTGTTGTTATTCTCGGAATGGACTTTTTCGGTTTTCCAAGCTGATTTTGTTGTTTTTCAGAGAAATCGAGTTTATTAGCTTCAAAGGACTGAATAAATCGGGAATTAAATTCAAGTAATAAATTATCTGGTTTGGTGAAATAACTTCGTCTCGTTGTAGGCCATTGAGATGCTGGCTTGCTTCTTCAAGGAGGCAGACGATACGAACCAGTATTGATATTCTTTTTGTAGGCTTTTCGTATTTCCGAACGAACTGCTTAGGGTTTTGACCGATGGACTTCCGTTGGGTTGGAAATTATCTACTGTTGGAAATATCGGGCTTTCTTTGATGAAGGATTTTAGCGACTTCGAAAACTAGAGCACGTTTGTTTTGCTCTTTGGTTTTCAACTTTAAATGTGCATTGATAAAAGGTTTTTGTATTCCTGCAGGTGGATGGTTTTGTGTTGCCGCCATTTGAGTCCACGTGTATTCTGAGGGACAATGATGTAATCAGGTCTGTTTCTAACTTGCAATTCGTCGGATACTATTAAAATTTATTGAAAGTAATGTATGTTGTTTCAATCCCTTGTTTATTGTATCAGTGTCAAAAGAAAAGGACGGATGCTGCCTGCAACTGTTGAGGTTGGTGATGGAACTAATGTGATCGAGGAGGAAGTTCAGGAGAAGCAACACTTGCTTACTGCTGGCCAGCGTTCGGCAAATGACTCTGAAAAAGTGTTGGGAAGTTGCTGCAGTGAATCTGAAGAGGATGAAGACCAGCCAGAGAATAAGTTGCATGTGGAAAATTCATCAGGGGGAACTGCGGTTTCCAAGAAAAGAAAAGCATCAAAAAAACACCAAAGCACAAAGTATGTTGTACGAGTCATTTCTTAAGCCTATTCATAGAATTTGTTTAGTAGTAACTAGTATCTGTGGTAGCTGTGGTTTTGGTTCTTACAAGTTCTGGTTGTCTTTTAAAGAAAACTTGTGAACCAAGCTACTGCAGAGTTTTTGCATTGCTCTCCTGGTCTTCTTGGAGTCAAATTGGATACGGCAAGACATGATTAAACTGATAATTAATGGAACAACCAAACAAGTCTGTTGATCCTTACAAAGAAATTTTACAATAGGAGGTGAAGAATTCTAGCTCACACTCCTACATCTTGCACTTCCGAATTTCTGTTTCTCATTTGAAGTTTTGTCTCATACACATGAATTCTTTGGTTTTTGTATGAACTTTTTTTTCTTTTTCTTCAGCAAGCTTCCTGTGTATATAGCATGCCAAATCTCAATAAATGTTTTTTGGTAGTTTCAAATAGTTATATACCTTGCCGTCTTCTTTTCTTTTCAAATAGCTATTCACAATCAGATTGGGTTTTATTTCAGAGACATAGTACTGAATGTTAGGAGTTCTAACAGCAAACATATCAGAATAACATACAATATGTAACTAAATATTATCATAGACAAACTTAATATTTTAGTTTTAGTTTTATTTTGAATATGTACAAACAAATTCGTTGAACCTTTATGCACAACTTATCCTGCAGTAACCAAATATAGGAGAAAAACCAACATTATGTACATTTTGTCTGTATATAATCTTCTGTGAGATTATCTCCCAGTCCCAGGAGATTGTAGCCCATTATATCCTAGCATGTGAATCAAATGTGCATTCAATAAGCAGTTTCTTGACTGTTAAATTGATTATCCATGTGATTCATGTTGTAATTTGTGAATCGCACAGGAAGAAGAAAAAATGTTCTATGGTTCTTCCAGATATTGAGAATGCTATTCAAACAGAGCAGAATGTGAGCTGTCACAGTGATGGCCTTCACCATGGCAAGACTATCAATATGAAAAATCAATTATATGAAGTGAAGAGTAAACCTAAGAGAGCAAGTAAACCTAGGAATGCTGCAAGGAGTAATAGCATTTCTGAACATTTGCCTAGTTTGAAAAGGTATGTAGAATGAGTTCTTTGTCCTCTTTTTAATGTGGTTATGCTAATAATATCATTTATTATTATTATTTTTTTACTTTTACTGTTTGTCTTTTGTTTGTTTTATTTTTTTTGTTCATTTTCTTTCTTTTTTCTTTTTTTTATCTAGACTTGGTAATAATAATCTATTTGGTTGGAAAACAATAATTTAGTGCATTTTTTATTTACTTTTAAAAGAAATTCAAAAATGCTACTAGACACAAAATATTTAACAATCTATTATTTTAATGTCGGATAGAAGTTGGTTGATGTGCCTAACAGAAACTATGTAAGTAGAGTATTTTTGGCATTGTTTACGAAACCTAAAGTTGAAGACTTTCTGTGTGTCGTTTGGAAAATAATTCCATATGACTAGCATTTCCAATTTTTTTAAAAGCCGTAGTGCATTAAAAAGTCTTTTTCATTTTTTTTGGGGCCAATGGAAAGTCTATTTTCTTCTGTATGTATTTGTCAACTAATCATTTGCAATGCCATGTTATATTGGAGCTTGTTAGAATATTGATTCAAATAGGAATCCTTATGTGTGTTAAGTCTTATATTTGTGATTCAGAAATAAAAGTCTTAATTATCTTAATAATGTGCAAGTCTTTTTTTCCATTAAGATTCATGTCAGAGAGAGAGAGAGAGACACAGATAGATAAACTGAAGCATATTAAATATGTTAGTGAACATGCAGCTATGCATGTACAAATGTGACATCTGGAACCTTTCTCCTTCTCGATTCATTTTTAAGCCCATGAAAATGTCTACTTTGTAGGTTTGGTGAACTTCAAGAAAATGTAAAAGGATGTGCTGATATTTGTAATATACCTGATGGAAGTGGAAAGGTGTGGTATGCCATCACGTTTAGTTCCTTTTATGCTATTTTAATTATCATATACTTTCAAGTTGAAAAAACTGTTTTCATATTCTTTTTTAAGCTTTACTTATCACTGATAATGGTAGCAGCTATGAAAGAGAAGGAGAGTAGGTGTGTGCTGGTTGTCTGCTGCATGTTGTAGTTTCTGCACACTTAGGTCTGCCCCTTTCTTGGATCATATAAAAACGTTAAAACCTAAAGACTTTGGCCATCTCATTTCAGGAAATGGAGGTGGTTTCACTTGGGAACAATGACATTTCAATTGAGATTCTTTCGCGATTACCTACTCAAAGTTTGGTTGGTTTAAAGTGTGTTTCGAAAGAATTGAACAGTCTTGTCTTAGATAGATCTTTTGCCAAGCGTCAGTTGAAAAAGGGGGAACCTGTCTGCGGATTCTTCTTCCAGGAAAGGTACCAATGGTGTGACGATGATATCAAGTCTATTAGCTATATTCCAGTTAAGGTGAAAGGCACTGAATTACAGCGCTCTGTCTTCAATTTTCTCCCTGAGTGCGTTGTGCTGTTGGCAGTGTGTAATGGACTGGTCTGTTGCCGGAGTTGCTTTTCTTCTCCACAACCTGTAATATATGTCTGCAACCCCTTGAATAGGGAATGGGTGATTCTGCAGTGGCCTGAACCTGACAAAAAAAGCAGCCTAGGATTGGCTTTTGACCCCGTTAATGATCCTATAGACAAATCCACCAATTTCAAAGTGGTTAGAGCTTATCAAACTGTGAATGAGGCAGAGGATTCATACTTTTCTTTTGACTTGTACTCATCAAAAACAGGGACTTGGAGCAGGTCAGTGGAGATGTGCCAGTGTCATCATAAGGTAATTAAGAACAAAGGCATTTTTGTTGAAGGGGCCTTGTTTTGGCTAACTGATGGTGACAAAGTCCTCATGTTTGATATTGAAAAGCAACTATCTTTGCTGGTTACCGTACCAACCCCTCTAGTGCAGTTTGATAGCATCCCTGAGATGTGTATCGGAGAATCTAAAGGCAAACTGCATTATGTTTTGATCTCTGACGATGGACTTCATGTGTGGGCTCTTGAGGATTCCTTGGACTTCATTTGGGCACTTGAACACTCCGTTGCTCTGGATGAGATGGAGAGAGAAAACTCTAATTTGCTCTGTAACATACGAAAAAGAGTGGCTGCTCGGGTGTACCCTGATATGGATCCATGGATTGACCCTCTGGCCTTTAAAGATGGTCTTTTGCTTATGAAAGTTGCATCAAAGATATACTTGTATAACGTTGAAACAAGGAAACTGGACCAGCTTTGCACTGTTTCCATGTTGGGTCCAAACGCCACATTTTCGCCAATAGTGCTACCATACACCATGAGTTTGGTTCCATTGGGTCGGCCATAGCAGTCTACTGTCTCTGTTTCTTTACCTCAACCAATATGTTTAACCGTGTTCAGGATCTCAGTTGTTCATATGTTGTTTTTTTGTTCTTCTGTTCTGCTTCTCTTCAATGGCCATTGGCTTTTGGGGCCAATTTTGCAAGGCTTGTGCAGTTATATGCTAGTAAAGATGTGAGCAAAGACTAAAACTTCTATCTTGTACATTCCTTCTATGTTAGTCAAGTTCCAGAATGGATGAAGCTATATGATCCATGTGATGAGGTTTTCTACGAACAACTGCTGTTGTTACGGTCATTTGAATGGTCAGTAAATTGGTAATTCTAACTGCCATTAATCTGTATCCTTAGAGGTTACAACAGGAAACTTTTACTTATCTGCTGTGCTGTTTGGAATGATTCAACAATTACTGTGATCGCGGAAGAGTCAGTGGGTCTGTCACGTCAACAAGAAGAGCATGGATTAAGTTAGAAAACGAAGGACATAAATGTCATTTTAGAGGAGAGCGGTTAGTGAATTGACATGATTCACTTGGAAAGAAATGCATATAAAGGTGAGCCCCCCCGCCCCCCAAAGCATATGAAGGTATGCCCCCCCCCTCCTCTCTCTCGCGCGCGCGCGTGCGCGCATGCAAGCACATTGCTACTTAGATCATTCACACTTTGCCACTAACTCAAGTATCAAAGAGCAGATTTAGAGGTGTCTCGGATATTTCGTCGAGTTTTCTCAGATAGTTCGTCGAGTTTAATGCTTGCATCTCATTTTTATCTGTGGAGGAACCCAAGATTCAAAAATGCTGAGGTGACAGACCCAAGATTCAAAAATGCTGAATCTTGCATCTCATTTTTATCTCTGGAGGAACCCAACATTCAAAAATGTTGAATGTTGAGGTGTTTAGGTTGAATTTTTACACCAATTCCAGAAATTCTATTGGTGTAAAACTTCAACCTCACCTTGCTCAACAGCCAAGACCATGTTGATCAACATTGATATTTTGAGTCACTTTTGTTCTCGTCAGGGCCAGCTCAAGGGGTTGGGCCTTAGGCAATTATTAATTTAGGTGCCCTTTAAAAAATAATAAAAATTTATTTTTTTTATTTTTTGATATGTAAAATTATTAATTAAATTTTTATATTTTATTTTAGAAAGTAAATTTTTTTAATTGATAATATAATAAAATTACTTAATTTTTCAGAAATAGTTGAACATAAATGAGATTTTATTAATTTTAACTTTAAAAAGTTTCTTTTTGTTAAAGTTACGATAACATAAATGGTTAATAATATTCTATAAACTATCCATGCATTTAAAAAAGAATTTATCTTTTTTTTATAAGATTTAGTATTGCAAATGGTGTTTTTATTTTTATGGTTATAATTTCTCTTAAGATTTTTAATTTTGAAAATAAATTTAAACCATCAATATATAGTGGATATCATGTTTTAGAAAAATTTTAAGATTTAAATATTTTTTCTTCAAATTATCATCATCAAGTAATTTTAACTTTTCTACATTATAAAAGAAATCAAAATTATTTTCGTAAATTTTAAATTGTTCAAATCTATTTTAAAGAGAGAAAATAACATGATCAATAAAATATATAAAATAATTAATTTTAAAAGATTCTTCAATAGATAATTTAATTTCCTCATTTTTTTTCATCAAATTGTTTCTTTCTTCTTATTGTATGTTTTTCACGAAATTTTGATTCTATATTTATTTGTTCTGCAATCTCTTTAGCATAAATCATAGAAGATTTAAAAGTATTTTCTCTAAAAAAAAATTTACAAAAATAAGAACTTTTAAGTGATCTATTGAAATAGTAATATCCTTATTTTTAGTAAATATTTATTAACTGTATTAACAACAAACAATATATCATACCAAATAATTATGCCTAATAGAATTTCAAAACTTTCAATCTCATTTATTGCTAAAGAAATATATTCATTTTTTGTTTTAGGATCTTCACTAGCTTTTTTTAATTGATATAAAACATCTCTTATTTATGAAACTTAAAATTTTATTATTTTAATACTTTCAATACGACTTTTCCAATGTGTTTATGATAATGGGTTAGGTATTAAATTAAAAACATGATCTTGTAAAAATTTTCATATTTTGTAGAAGAAGAAAATAATGAGTATATGCGTTCTGTGACTCAAAAATATCATAGTAGATCTATAAATTAGCTATATCACAAAAAATTAAATTAAGATTGTGACAACCATATGATATATAAAATGCTCTAGAATTTATATTTAATAATCTTTTCTACATACTTTATTATTTATCTTTCATATTAGATCTATTATCATATCCTTACCCTTTAACATTATTTATATGAATTTTAATATTTTTATTTTATTTGTGAGTATATTAAAAATACCTTGAATAGAGGTATCATTCATTTTTAAAAAATCTATAAAATACTTTTATATTTTTATCAAATTTGTTGAAATATTTACACATCTTAATATAAAAAGACATTTGTTCTTGTTGACTTGCATTTGGGGTACAATAAAATATAATTAAAAAATATTTTGATTTTTTAATAATGATATTTTTTATTTCTAATGCTAAAATATTTATAAACTCATTTTGTATATTATAACCAAGGTAATGACAATGAATTTCTCTATTTTAAATGTGTTTAAGGTGTTCTTATATTATTGGATCAAACTCAACAATCATTTTAATTTTTTTCATTATTATTTTAATAAATCTTCTCATTCGTACCACAAAATTACGAAATTTTAAATTATTTTTTGAAAGCTTTTTACAATAACAATAATTCTTATTAGTACTTTCTTCCAATGCTCATTCTCTTTATTTATTTCCTCTTATAAATATTGATTAATTGTTATATTTTTAAGTAATTGATCTCAAAATCAAGCTAAGTGTTCATATTTATAACATTTTCATTACTTGTTTCTTGATTTTTAAGTTTGACACTAAGGGCCTGTTTGATTGCACTCATGTTCTATGGAAAATGAGTATTTTCCATCCAAGTTCTAACTTTGATAGTGTTTGATTGAACTTATTTTCTAGGGAAATTAAGTTCCCATTTTCGGTCACGTAATGCTCTTTTCTAGCTTTTGCGGGAAATGATTTTCCTAGGGGGGCTTGTTTTCCATTTCCAGGCAATTCAATCACTGCACGCACAACAAATTCACTTCTGTCCACCTCGATTTCTCTAGTTCCTCTCCCATTCGAGCCGGCTTCGTCCCCTTCCTCTTCGTTGCCATCCACGGCCAAAGTCGAGCCCCGACTCGGGCTTCGTCACCATCTCCGACTTCTTGTGAGTCGCCATCCACCGTCGAAGACAAGCTCTGTATTGGGATTCTTCGCCATCTCCACAGAAGAGAGAGAGAGAGAGAGAGAGAGAGTCACAGTGACAACGACAACGTTGCAGCTGACCCAGATGGTGACGATGGGGTTGGAGGAGCCGATGGTGTAGAAGATCGACGATGGGGTTGGAGGAGCTGATGGCGAGGATCTGGTTGTTGGCTATGGTCACAGGAGATCGACGCTGACCTAGGAGATCGACGATGGGGCTGTCAGCCCGATCTTCAAAGCGTTCAGAAACGCCTAGCAACGGCGGTGGCGGGAGGGAGACACGGGAGGGAGACAAAGAGGGTGAGAAAGTGGGTTTGGGGGTGAGAGAAGGTGAGATCGTGGGTTTTTTTTAATTTTTGAGTGTATTTTTATTTTATTTTATCACTATATTTCATCACAAATTATTAAATAGAGAGTGTTTATTATTATTTTTAATTTTTTGTGATAAATAAAATGTATAGAAATGAAAAATAAAAATTATCAAATTCTATAGAAAATATTACCAATCAAACAACAGAAGATGGAAAATAACATCATTTTCTAGGTAAAAAATTATACCAATCAAATAGCTTAAACTTCTAATTTCCAGGAATTCATTTTTCCTACAATTCAACTCTCTAGAATTCATATTTTTTCCACCCAAATTCCTCCCTTGCAATCAAACGCACCCTAAGATTTTTTCAATCTCCACACCCTTCATTTGTTAATTGACTTATACTTGATTTCAAAGTAAATAATTTGCAACAATAATAAAATAATTTATTTAATTCTTTTGAATATACTAGCCATTTTTTATCATATTTTTCTTCATTTGGGAAATTTCGAATGTAATGAATTGTAAAAAAATGTTTAGAATTTTTATCTCTTAAAAAATCTAAAACATGTCTAATTGACCATTTCTCAACTAATAAATTAATTAATTTTGAGTCTAAATTTTTTCATTGTGCCGGATCATAAATACTTTTAATAGTTGTTTTATCTTCATCATTAACATTTTTATTCTTGTCAGTTAGAACATAATTTTTTAAATTTTTATCATATTCTTCATAATTTTTTGGTGAATTTGAACCGTTATCCTCAATTCTTTTCATAATTTTTGACAAATTTTTTATTTAAATATTCATTTGATTTTTCTAACATTTGGTATTTAGTATTAGTAACAAATCTATCAAAGTACCTTTTTAAGATTAAATTAGTTATTCTACCTTTCTTTTTTTCTTACGTTTTTTATATTTAGATTTATATTTTCTACTAGACATTTTTATTCAAATAATAAATAATTTAGAGCTTTTAATATTATTTTATTAAAATAAAAATAATTATAAAAAATACAATAAAGTAGGAATGGTAGCACGTGATTAGGCATATATATATATATATATATAGCGCTCACTAATTTTTTTTCAATTTCAACCTTTATCATCTGCTTAAAACCTTTTATATTCACAATTTCACTCCATTGTCCCTTTTCAATTTCAACGGTCACTAATTTTTTCCCATTACTCAATTATTAGCTCATAAGTGGATTTTGAAGACTAGAATAATAGGGTTCGTTGTTAATAGCAACCTTTATCATCTTCTCATCTTTCTTTTATTTTTAATTTTTTATAATTATCTTTTTTTCTCTCTTCAGTTCTCACTTAAAAAGTAAAATCTTTTTGGGTGGTAGGGTTGTCTCTTAAATTTTTTTTTGGACCCCCATTTTTAGAGATCCTAGGCATAAATCTTACTTAGCTATGCCTTAAACCGACCCTTGTTCTCATTGAAGGTTGAGATATTTTCATGGCTCTGCTTGGTATTTCATTTTAGTTTATCTGTATATTTGGTCCTTTTTATTGGTGAGTCTTCATAACTAAAAATTGACTTGATACTACTTTTTACACTATAAGCAATACTAAAAATTTATGGGAATATATAGCTAAATGCTAATATGTTGTACTGTTGTTTTTGTTGATATTATGGCTTTTCACACCATCATTATTATCTGCGTAGGACAAAATTTATATTATTTCTCTCTCTCCCTCGAATATTTAGAATATCTTTTTTGTGCTTTTCTTTTAATTGCACTCTTCTGTTTTGTATTATTTGATTTGTGAAGGTTTATGTAAGATAGCTAGTTCTTCTTCAAAATTTTCAGGTCACTAAATAATGTCATCACAATGGCATAGAATTGCACTTAGGATTTGTAAAATACTTAAACCAATATCTATGAATCTAAGTATGTAAAATGAGATCCCCCAGGGCATAGTCAAGTGGTAAAAGGGCAGGTTGAAAAACTTAGCTGAGGACTCTCAGTGTGGATTCGACTCCTAAGAAAAGTAGAATACTTCCTTCTGAGAGAGGACCTTAGGAGTGACATCAGTAAGGGGTCAAAAGCCCACCACCTTGGCCATTTGAGCATATCCCGCGATTTATCTCCTTAGTGTACCTCTAGAGGTAGGGTGACTGAGAACGCCAATGATGGAGCGTACTTAAAAAAAAAAGGGTATTTAAAATGCGGTTTGATAATGTTTTGCTTGTGTGAACACATTTTGTAAAGTCAATTTATTAGTTTGTTGCTTTCGTTACATACAAAATTGTCCAAATTAGCGTGAATTACCTCAATAGGCTACAAGGTAATAATAATATAATTAACATATTCACTCTTAAATTTTATTTAGGATATGATATTTGAATTCCATATCTCTTTATTTGAACCTTACTCTTAGTGGGATGCCACATTAAGGGCAAATAAATACACTATTATTGATATAAAATTTCTATCGATGTAATTTTTATAATCAAGGTAAAATTCATTAGATTTTTTATAGTTTCGACCATTTTACGTTTACTTTTTATTGTTCACTTTTAATATTTCATGTCTTTATGATTTGTTTTTATTTTAATTTGGCCAAAAATTGAGTATTTTATAATTTTATTGGTATTAGGAGCCTCTATGATTTAGTTTTATATTTTAAATCCAATATTAAAAACAATAATTTAGGTCTTAGTAAAATAGAGAGGCTATTTGGGAAACATTAATTATGAAGACCTAAAAAATATACAAAATAAATCTCATTGAATTATTTATAAAACTAACCCTAGCAAACAGAAAGTTAGGGAGGGAGAAACCTACTCTCATAATAATTATCATATACAATACGTTGCCTGCACCAAGGAGCTTGAGAGCGTTTGGAAGGCCCGGGCTCAGATTCGGGTCTCTAGCGTCTCCAATATTTCCCAAAAACCCAGCTACGCGCCGGCGTCTCTCTGTGTTATATTGTAGACTGATGCTATGCATTCGTCTTTGAGCTTGCCACTCTGCTATGTATAGAACTCTCGCCAAGCATCGGCTTATATACCGCACTCGTATATCAAACTGCGTGAAAACAGGTCTAATCGATCAAGCCGTCCAAGTGTTCGAGGAAATGTCCCAATCAGATTGCAGGGTATTCAGCATCGATTACAATCGGTTCATTGGGGTACTAGTTCGGCACTCCCGCTTCGATTTAGCGGAGCGCTATTACAACAAGATGATCCCACTTGGGTTTTCTTTATCCTCATTCACATATTCAAGATTCATTTCCGGGTTGTGTGAAGTTAGGAACTTGCACCTCATTCAGAAACTTCTAGATGATATGGATAGGCTCGGGGTGGTCCCAGATACGTGGGCTTATAATATTTATTTGGACTTTTTGTGCTCTGAGAATTTGGTGGACAGCGCTTTGGACGTGTTGCAAGTCATGGTCGATAGGGGGAGAAAGCCTGATGTTGTGAGCTATACCACCGTAATCAGTGGCTTGTGTAGAGCTAAAAGATACGATACTGCTGTTAAACTTTGGCGCTGTATGCTTCAAGAAGGTATCAATCCAGACGATAAAGCCTGCAGGGCACTTGTTCTGGGGTTGTGTGAGGATGGGAAGGTGGATTTGGCTTATGAGCTTACTGTGGGTGCAATGAAGGGTCAGATTAAGTTTAGCCCATCAGTGTACAATGCACTTATTAACGGGTTTTGTCAAGCTGGTAGGATTAACAAGGCTCAAACTATTAGAATGTTTATGAGGAAGAGTGGGTGTGAACCGGATCTAGTTACATACAATATCTTGTTGAATTACTGTTGCAATAAGCTTATGTTAGAGGAGGCAGAGAAGTTGATGGAAAAGATGGAGAGGAGTGGGTTGCAACCTGATGTTTACAGCCATAATCAACTTCTTAAGGGTCTCTGCAAAGCCAATAGAATTGATAAGGCTTACCTGTTGATGGTGAAAAAGATGGAGGGCAGAGGGTTGATTGATGTTGTATCCTACAACACAGTTATCAAAGCACTTTGCAAGACCCACCAAATCAAAAGAGCTTATAAGTTGTTTGAGGAGATGGATAGGAAGGGGATTTCCCCAGACGTAGTGACATTTACAATTCTTATAGAAGCATTTCTGAAAGAAGGTAGTTCAAGTTTTGCCAAGAAGCTCCTGGATCAGATGACTGGATTGGGCCTGTTACTGGATCGAGTACTCTACACTACAATTGTTGATCACCTGTGTAAGACTGGAAGAATAGAAATGGCTTATAGCGTTTTCTGTGATATGACAGAGCAGGGAATCACCCCTGATGTAGTTTCATACAATGCCCTTATAAATGGACTATGCAGGGCTTCTAGAATAAGCGATGCCATCCTTCTGTATGAAGAGATGCAAAAAAAAGGATGCCATCCTGATGAGGTGACTTTCAAAGTGATAATTGGAGGCCTTGTACAGGAAAAGAAGCTTTCAATGGCTTGTACAGTTTGGGATCAGATGATGGAAAAGGGCTTCACTCTTGATAAAGATGTTTCTGAAATTCTTATCAAGGCTATTCACTCAAATGATACCTCTGGCATGAAGATTAGAAATGGTTAGTTTCCTATTATCTCTCTCTCTCTCTCTGTGTTGTATATGTGTGTGAATGTCTTTATGAAGGCATCTATTTATTCGCAGTACACCACCTCTACATGGACCTATGCTTCTTAGTCATGCTGAGTTTGTCAATCTTGTCATACTAGCATACTTTAACAAGTGGATTCCAAATTTTTTTCAAACTTTTCTTGATGGCCTCAAAATGGATAATGTTTTCTTCAGCAACGTGGGTTCCAATTGTTTCTTTGACAAAGTGACTAATGTTCTCAACAATTGGGAGCTATGAAACTGTTCTTGAGATTCTTTAAGATAGCTGTGCAGGTGTATCAAATGCATGTAAAAATGTGGAATGAGTCATGGTTATAAATACAAATCCTTTTTGCTTTACATGGTGATCATGGCCCTAGAACTAAACATTGATGCATATAATCAATTATTTCTATTAGCAATTTTAATGGTTGATTTGAAACTAAATTTCAGGTTGAATTTTGTGGTATTAGCCTCTGTGGTTCTATATTATGCTACTGCAAGGTGTGATCAGAAAGTCAGTGTCAGAATGCACATTTTCAAGCCAGTCTTGTAGCAGATTTTTTTTGTAACTTCTGGCAATTTGGAGAAAATATTGATCAGGTTTGAACTGCTTGTCTATATTACTTCATGCCAGTTGTTAAAAGTCTTCAGTTGTTAAAAGTCAAAGAAGCTGTCAAAAATTTTAGTTCCATTGAATCAATTTGTATTCTATACATAAACAGCTGAGTTGTGGAAAGCTAAGACATAATGTAGTTATGTTTCCTAAAAATGTTCATAATTTCCCTAAATCAAATGGATTTTGTTTGCTTGGACAATTCAATCTACAGAGGAAAGCAACAGGTCATAAACTTTTGCTATGATAATCTTATTCAAGGCTTTGTCTTGTGCCACCATTTTAAATGATCATAAAACTTCTCATGTTCTAGTTTTCTTTTTATTCTTTGTACTTTGTTTATCATGAGTTTTATCTTTTCTTCACCAGTTTGATTTGTCTTTGATTTGATATAGACATCATATCACTCTTTAAGTTATGCTTTTTATGTACATTTATGATGTAGAAGGCCTATTTCTCCTACTCAGTAGCATGTGTCAGTTAAATGGTGTTCAAAAATATAGTACATATTACTTTATAGTATGCTAAACCTGCTTGTTCATGACTCATGCAGGTACCTCACTACTGGTTGTTAATATCTCAGGTTAAACATGGTAAGCTTAAATCATAGATGCAAATCCAGTTTTGTTCCAGAGCATCATAATAATAGACATGGAATTAGTTTAATTTTTGTAAATTTTCTTGCTGAGTAGTTAGAAATTCAAAGGGATGACTTATCCAATGTAAGAAAAGGAAAATGTGAATTAAATGGATCCAATGATGTGAACTCTGAGTAGAGTTTAATATAAAAAAGCTGCAGATGTTATTAGATAGAGGCCAATTGAGACAGGTTCACGAAATCTCATAATCATAATCTTTGTGGAACTCAGACTAATAACTTGTTGATTACAAGTCTGTGACTCTAGAATGAAGAGACATGGATTTCTAAAGTCTTTTGCGGATTCTGTTACCTGGGAAAGGCCGTCAATCCTTCTCCATTCTAGTTTCATCTTAGTAATTCAAGAATATAGTGTGAACATAACTGCAGCCCTAGCAGTGTAGCCTTAATTAATTGATCCAAAAAGGCTCCAGTTCCCTTACTTTCAGTTATTGCATGTGTAGATGATGGCAGAGTCCTGTGGATGAAGTGTAATAGCTTTAGTCTTGCTTGGAAAACCCTTTTTGGAAAAGCAGGCCTCCCAAGCAACAATGAACTTACTTTCTTTTTGGTATTATAATAATATAAAGCCACATTTTTTGCTGTAGGAAATTAGTAAGTAGGAGATGTTCATGTTAACAATGGATTATTTATAAGTACTTTTTTTTTTCTTGAACAAATCTTATGTAGTGGTTCATTCCCTACTTCCAATATGGACTGACTGGAATAGAAGAACAATATGACACAAGTGCATTATGTGTCCAATGCCTTTGACTTGTGCAATACATAGTTCATGGGTGCAGTACGTTCCTGCTATTTTCTGTTCCTTGGTTCCAGTTGGTTGTTGCATCTCAACCTGTGCGGATTATAAAATTACCACTTGATGTTTTGATGACGCAATTAATAGATTCTGTTTCAGTAGATTTTGTTGTCCACTTTCATAGCATATTATACTTCTGCTTTTGAGTGGATTATTTCTCCTTTCTTTTCCTTGGATAACTATATTCCTATTGTTTGTGTTGTGACATTTGTATTAGATTAGATTAAATGTAAACATGTATTTTTTGTTTGTATTGCTGCATAATTCTTTTCTGTTTGGGTGTTAGAATTAATTTCTCTTCTAGAAGGTTTGTTTCTAGAAGGGGTAGCTGTCCAATTAGGTTAGTTTGGTCAGTTGGGCAGTTAGTTATTTTCTTCTTGTACTCCTCGCCCCTATAGCTTATAAAATAGGGGTCATGGGATAGGAGTAGAGGCAGAGGTTTTTAGTGTGCCTATATCTGAGAAGTATAGCTTCCGGTTTCTGTCTTGTATTTGGGATTGAGTGCGAGAGGTAGAGAGTGGCTGGTTTATAGCTTGTATTCTCTAGGATCCTTATAGCCTTTAGTGTATATGGGCGGGAGGGGATTCAGTTCTCGTTGTAATCATCCCATGGTTGTTTCAAGATAGTGGATTAGATTGGTGCCTAGCAGTCTGGATGTAGGTCTTGTTTCCAAGACCGAACCAGAAAAATTCTTGTGTGTTCTTGGTGTGTGTATGCCTGTTTGTGTTTCTCCTATATGTGTTTCCTTATCGGTGTGTTCTTGAGTTGATAGTAAGCTAGTTGAGTTGAGAGAATCGATAGAGTGTTGTGTGATTACTCTAACAACTGTCTAACAATCCTATTGATCCCAAGTGTTTTGTGGAGCAATGTGGGGATTTGCACATGTCCATAGCATAATACCACATTATATTACCTTTCTCTCTTTAAGTGACAAAAGGAACAGTTTTATCTAATAATCTCTCACTTGTCACTATCCTTAGGGGGTATTGGGGCTTCTCAACTTAACAATACTGCATAGCAATTGCTGGGGTTGGGAATGAGGGTGCAAAGAGATGAACTTATGACGGATTCAAGCATAAAATCCACTTGCAGCGGTATGGTAATAAGATGTCTGGCATTTTTATTGCTTTTGTTTAGCTCTCATGTTTATCTTTTTTGTGTCTGGAAGGCATTAGTCTAAAACATCAAGTGATGCTGAAAAAATATTTCTATAATGTGATCAGAATTTGCAGAAGGAAACGGGAAGGGAAATGAAGCGGAGATAAATTGAGAATGCAATCTGCCAGCATAGGTGTTGGCGTGGCAGGCATTACATCGATTTTTTTTTTCTTCTGTATTTATGGGTAAGTAAACTTGATATCCTAAAAGCTTTGAGAACTGCATTTTTATCGGCAATGTTGGAGGACAATCTGCTAGAGATAGAGTCAAAATTCTGCGATAATAACATCAAGATTGATCTCACTTCCAGGGGAAAGAGCCCGAGAAGCGCTGAAGCCACAAATAATTATTAACCATGAATCATGAAACACGGACTGCTAAGTTGTACTCGTGTTTTTGAGAGTCTGAATGTTGTCGTATATTAGTGACTGAAACTGTTGGAGGAGTTCTCTGCTTGCAGGGCTGGTCTTTTGTTTTGTGTGCCAGCAATAGGAAACAATATTCTTTTATTCATTAAGATAGAAGGCAAAAGATTTTGTTCTATCCTTTATTTTTGTTGGGTAGTAACTTGGAAGTGATGATAGGCACATCTCCTGCAAGCTCCACTTGTAATGATCCGGTTTTGGACGCTTTTATTGAATCAAACTATAGGGAAAAGCTATTAGCTTGTTCTAATTCCCTTGCTGTATCTGGATATATGGATTTGAAATGCATAGACTGAGATTATAGCTTGGATTTCTTTGAAATGTATAGGCTGAGATTATAGCTTGGATTTGACATACGTGGCATTCATCCACGATTCAAGGTAGACATTTCCCCAGACTACTGTCTTAGGCAGCTTGGAATCCAAGCAAAGACGATCAAGGCATCATCGAAAGCCACACTGCAAGCGTCGATTATGGTTGCCAGCTTGGGCAGTTTGGGATATGCCTCAAGGCCAAGCGAGTAGACATGTAATCTTATTCCATTTTAGATCACAGATTTTGAGAAAATAAAAGGTTTTATTAAACGAAATGTGGTATTTGTTTAAATAAATAATAAAAGAAGAATAAATAGATGAACATGGCCGGTTTAAGAATATTTGTGGTCATATACAAAAGTTATTTTTGGTGATTCTTTAATAATATAAATAAATATTAAAAATTATTTAAAATTTACTTTGTTTGCTTTTTGAGATGCAAAATGACAAATTAAATTTGTGTATTCAAGTTTAGAAGATAAATTATTCTTAATTGACAATACAGATGAGAAAAAAATTTGAAAACGCAAGAGTTGAATAAGCAAAAAATGTGGAGAGTTCATAGTCAAATCCTATAAATTAAAAAGTCATCGATTTACTTTTTCTTTTTTTCTTTAATACTCAGATTAGTGCAGATTCGCCTGAGGAAATTTTTATCATGCAAAGAATCGTTTTATCAAATTGCTTTTTTAAAATAACTTCATTTCTTGATATATTTTTTTTTATTACATTACTGATTTACAACTCACAATTTATTACCTTTAACATTGAAAAATGATTTGTGGGCTTAAGGAGTTAAGGGACCTCCTTGTCTAAATGACTATTTGTTGGACCCCACCAGAAACCTTCAAGATTGAGCGTTTATTATCGTGCCAAAAACTATAGTTGTTAGTAGAGGCGCAACTCTTTATCTCTATCCACACTGTGAGTTTGTAATCCCATCCCAGATCTCAACAAGCAGTCTCACGGAATTGTGGGGCTATGGCTATGAACCAATAGTCTCCCTTTTCCCAGCACATTGAAGAAGACTCGAACCTGCAACCTACTCTGATACTAGTTGGACCTCATCCCTAGGGCTTAGTAGGGAGTCTCACGGAGCCGTTAGGGCTATGGTTGTGGACCAACACCCCTCACTATTTACTACCTAATATTAAAAAATGATCCATAGATTTGAAGAGTTGGGAGATCTTTTTGTCTAGATGACACCTTCTATAGGCTTGTGGAGTTGGAGAGTCTTTTTATTTAGATGAAACAACAAAATAAACAGAGTATGAATTTAAATAAAATTATCCTAAAATAAGATTAATAATTTTATCTTTAAAAAAAATTAAATAATTAATTATTTTGGCCCTCCTTTTTTGGGCCTTGAGCAGGGCCCATAGATGAGTGAGATGTAATCACCACCATTGTCTCAGCCTCACTTGGAAGTTGGTGGTTGTTTAAATTTCAAAATATAAATATTAAAATTTTAATTTTTTTATAAATCTAATAATTAAGGGACATAGGTATTTTTAAAATATTAAAAAAATTTACAAGAGAACATTTTGAGTAGTTCCAGATTTTCAGTATATCAAAATGGGTATTTACTTAAATAGTTGAATAGACATGCCCACTTTGTGGTATTTTACAAATTAAAAAATTTAAATAAAATTTATCTTTACTAATTATTATATATTTATAATTTAAAGACATAAGAACATACGAGGTTCAGGATTATTTTAATTAGTGTAAAAAGATATCGACTCATTTGGAGAAAGAGCACTTTATCTCAATTCTATTAAAAATTAAACATAAATGATGTTATGACATATCACAAGAAGGCTACATAACAATAAAAATAATGATTTTTTTTCTCAATTTTTTCTAGTACTTTTCAGAAAAATAAAAACACGAATAAAGCAACCCAAAACTTGTTACATTGAAACAAAATTTTGATTGCAAGGCTACATAAGATAATCTTGGTGATGCATTCATAAATACTCTCTTCCTCTCCCAAAAAGATAAAAGAACTAAATCAAGACTACTGTCTAGTCTAGGTACAGAATCAGAGAGACTAAAAACACCCAGTTTTGCCCCCCTAATGCACCCGACCAAGCTCCAACCTCATCCTCTGTACCGTAACACCTTATTGTTATCCTCGCACGCACTTGAGTGAAACCGTCAAAGCATTAGATACAGTGGTTCAATCCAAAGCCTTTTAAGACCCAAACTTTGGAGGAGGAAGCGTCTAGTTCAGCTTCAGTTGTTGGTCCAGCATTTAAGAAAAGTGCGTCCACTAAGATTACTTGCCTCCATCGTTTAGCAAATGCCTGATTCTTTGCCTTTTCATGAATCCTCCTCCTCTACCTCAACTTGTCATCAACTCATCCTCCTCTTTTTTCCTGAATACTTTGCCAATAATCAAGCAATCTTCTTCATTGGCCACTGTCTCTGCTCTCTCTTTCATCATCACCTTCCAAATACAATCACCAAAACTTCCCCATGTCCAGGTCCAGAGAAACCAACCCTCATTTCCATCCCCCACAAGAGCTGGACGATGGCATCATCCTTCATTTCCCGCCCCAGCACCCAAGAAGGCACCATCACCATAGGGATCCCCCGCAGCCGCAGCCGCAGCCACAGCCTAGTCTCACTCCCCATTCTCCGAGACCCGGACAACCACATCATCAAACTCCCCGTCGTCATACTACTCGTTTCCAGCTACCGGACAGCCCCAGTGGCCATTCCCCTACACCCCGCGGTCAGCCTGAGCCGCATCCTAATTCCTTTCCCCGCCATAGTCAGCCGGCGCACGGTGGTCCCGGTCCACACTCTCCTGGACACAATGGTCGGCTTGATAGTCATGCAAGTCGGCCTGATAGTCATGCAAGTCGGCCTGGCCAGTCACAACAGCAGCAATCCTCAGCACTGAGAGTGCCACCACCACAGAAGACCAGGCCTTACACGTGGTTGATCGGTGTAGCCTGCGCGCTGCTATGGATTGCCATCTTCCTGGGAGGCCTAGTGGTTCTTATAGTCTACCTTCTTTTTCGTCCACGGAGCCCTAAGTTTGAAGTGTCAAATGCCTCCCTCAATGCAGCCTACCTTGACATGGGGTATCTCCTGAATGCTGATATGACACTGCTTGCAAACTTCACGAACCCAAGCAAGAAAGCTACTGTGGATTTCAGCACCGTGGTCATTCAGCTTTATTACGGAAACACACTCATTGCCACCAGCTATATTGATCCGTTCTCTGAAATGAAGGCAGAATACAAGATTAAAGCTGTTCATCTGATCAGCAGCCAGGTTTGGCTGCGTTCAGCAGAAAGCCAACGACTAAAGCAGCAGATGAATGATAACAAAATCATTTTTGAGGTAAAAGGGATGCTACGAACCAGATCAAGTCTGGGTACCTTCTTTCGATATTCTTATTGGCTGTATGGCCATTGCAAAATTGCAGTTACAGGCCCTCCCAGCGGAATATTGGTGGCAAAGAGGTGCAAGACAAAGCGTTAAAAACATATCTCTGATGAGGTGGTGACTGTTGTTCAATTTTAGTTTTTTGGATCAGCTTAAAATATTTCCATTAGCCATAATCTTGTGCTATCTACTCAAATATCTTGTTTTTGCTTCGGAGTTGATACTCGCACTAGATTCCTGTCGATCCTCATTGTGTCAAATCTTCAATCAATTGAAAATATATCTTTGGAGTCATACTTAACACCTGTCAAATCCATTAATTTTTCAAACTTGGCTATGAACTTCTTGTTTGTGTGTTAATTAAACTGGGTTTAGAATTTCAGGGGTCCTCAATCTTTGGATAGATCAACGAGCCCTTGCAATAAAATTGATACTAAATGTGGCATAATACCTGCAAGTAAGTTTAGGCTTCATACCTGAAGGCAAGCATTCTGATTGCAACTTTGAACAGATGCACCTCCGAAAATTTCTAATAAACAAGGGGAAAGAAATAGAATCATAACTTCAGTCACTTTAGGAAACATAAGGTTTTGAGAGACCTAATCGGGAGTCTTCTTTGCTTGAACGCTTCAGTGAATCCATTCAGATCTAATAGCAACCGTCCACAACGAATCTACCTTTAACTTCGCCTCTGCCCAAGAGGACCAACACGAGTAGCTATTTAAATTATAACTGCAAATAGTTTTTACCTGGAAATGTTTTGATCTCTGTCATGATCCATAAAGGCCTGCACTGACAAGCAAAAATGAAGTTCTGGACAACAAAACAACCTGAATATCGAAAGTAATGTCTCCGAATGAACATGAAAGAAGGTGAGATGGAGGTGTAACTGTATAGGGAACAGCAAATGGGCGTTGCATTATACCATCAAATTATTTTAGAATCTAACCCCACTTGAATCATGGTAAGTTGATGCAAACATCGGAAGCACATAATGCCAGGAAACGAGCAGATGACTGCATGTAATTATTTAAGCCAACAAGCAACTAGAGTACAAATTATAAATCAATGGCAATGAACTCTCAGACCATGCATATATCAAACAACATCAAGACATGTGAACCAAAAATTTTCTATGCCTAATTTGCAAAATGCCTGTACAACAATGAATATCATGCGGCAGCAAATTCATAGAACAAAACAAAAAAGAGAAAATATCTTCTCCTAAGATTAGGTTGTTAACAGAAGCACCAAGGCAACCATTTCTCAGTTGATCAAGTGAAAGCCCAATCATTCCACTCTAGGCAAAATCAAAAAAGTTGAATCTAGAACCATTCCATCATACCCTCTTAATAACTCCTGTGTTACTTTAAGAAAGGGTGCCTGAAGGCTTCATGAGTTGTCATTCCGATGGAAGGGTCATACCCAGGGAGACCTTGCAAAGGATCAATGAGATCTCCGGCAGAGTGATCTACATAAGTCAAAAGCAATTAATGCAATCGATAAGGGAACCAACACAACCATACTGGATCACAAGTAAACTATGCACTTGCCAGACATGGTTGCTGTCCCTGGGAAGAAAGGGAACAGGTGCCATAATGCCAAAATGTTCAATAACAAACATAAGAAGGAATTTTGATTAGAATTTAAGCACTTTGACTAGTCAGTGTATTATAGTTAGAAAAGAACAACAATCGGTGATGAAAATGAAAGTGTCCTAGAAAAGCAAAAGCACCCTAACACATCTTCACTTTGGTTCAGGGACAACCCGCTACTTGTGTGCAATAAACAATACCAATTGACCATGCCTAATAATAAGACAGCCTCTGGAAAATGATTTGTGCTATAAACTCCCATTTTGTAACTAATGAATTTAAAATATCACAGTTTCACAACAAATACACAGAAGAAAAAAGAAGAAAAATAAAGGAATATACTTAAAGAAGCGGTTCAGAGAGCTCCATTTCATTTGAACTTTGTTGTTGTGTGTCAGAACGTTGGGCACCAACAAAGTTCAAGCCAAGCCATTGCCATGGCCAACAAACATATCTGGGACCATTCAGGCCCCTTTCTCTATTATCAAGCTGTTCAAGCTGACGGGTCAATTCCTCAACCCTATCCCTCAGTCTAGAAGCCCCCAAGTCTGCTAATCTCAAGGATTTCTCAGCAGCATCTCTAGCTGCCATAGCAGCATTAGCCATTTCTTCTTTGGACTTGAGCTTATTCTCTGATTCCAACACAGCCTGTTTAGCCTCTTCGAGCTCATGGCGCAAGGCTGACAACTGCAAGTACAATTAAGAATAAATGATTCAATTATTCTCATTGTGAATGTTAAACCGAAGTTAAAATTGCATGATGACAGTTATGCATCAAATTAGAATTAATAGATATTCTCATGTCTTCTTAATGAATCATGATTACAGATGTAATTAGAATCAGCAAATTTGAGTACTGGCATCCATTATGCTGATATACAAAGCTTCATACTACAAATAATAATTATAAATTTGCTAAATAATTCCCTTAAATTGAAGTCATAACATCTGAAAGTTTCTAATCCAAGATTGAAGTTTTTTTCTCTTTGTCATATTGTATTTGTTTTAAGTCTTCTCCACTCGATCTGAATCATGCATCATTAATGTAACTTCATCATGAAATATTTTTCCAGTTTATTTGAATTTTTTGCTCTTTTGTTTCCTTCAAAAATAATTTCTATTGATGTTTATCATGAACCTGATAGGTTGTATTGCAGTTGAATTCCACCTTATAAAACCTGATTATCAATGTCACATGCCAGATAATTTGAGGGTGCTTATATCCAGGATCCATTTGAACTATCTTACCCTAATTTGAAAAAATTGTTAAATCGCCAATAGTGGGATAATAACACGCCCTGCCCCTTCTGAACAATGTTATTGCTTGTGCAAATTCATAAAACATTCAGCATTCCATTTTGCGAAGAGGCAGGGCATTCAATCAAGAGCATCCACATTCAACGCATGAAAGCAGATGCTGGAAACAACCTTAGTTTAAGTTCAATTAAGAAGCTGCCACTCGAAAGCATTAAGATTAAACTTTTTGTCCACATCACGAAGTACAAAAGCCAAACTATTGCCATACAGTAACTTTTGTCCATATCAAAATGTCCAAAAGTTAAACTACTGTTTTACAGTCAGTCTGTAATCTGAGTGTGTTAATTCTAGAGGGGAGTGCTAATATTGTACCTTTTGTCCAGATAGCAAGTATGAAGATTACATTTCAGACTGTTCATTTGTGTGTCAGGAGGCCCGTACAAAGATTAAATTATTACTTGATCACTCTTTTATGATAAGTCCACCACTTAAAGACAACAGATATGCGTACATGAATAAGTCTTCCAGGAAACTGTATATATAACTTTCAATTTTATATTCAATGTTACAAATATGAAACTTTATTAATCCCCAGAAGTGAACAGATATATGTACAAGGGAACAATTTCTCTCATGCACGTGTGGAGCTCACAGAATTTCGTTCCCCACAAATGGATATATACTCCAGTAGTTCACCCTGGCAAACCACATCATCCATTATGCACTAAAACACAGCTACTATGTCTGGTCATGGGTAACAGTATGACAGCAATATTTTTGCCAGATTGCCTCAAGAAATATGCTGTGAAATTTGGAGTGACTTGTCATGGACCAATTACTTGATTAGCCAGATGAACTCAATGGGTTGAGTCTGTTGCATCTTGGCACATATGAACGGTCATGCCATGCATGTGGTGGGCTAAATGGCATATGCCAATATCATGTACTTCAAGGTGGACAAGTATTTTTCTTATATGCATGGATGTGCATTAAGCCATTACCTATTTGCTCTAATAATTGATGAACTCGCTAAACATATCCAGGTAGAGATGTCATGGTGTATGCTATTTGTGGATGACATTTGTGTTGGTGGATAGGGCAAAAGATAGTGTGAATACTAAGCTTGATATATGAATGAAAACTTTAGAATCTAAAGGTTAAAAGTTAGGCATGAATACATGAAATATAAGTTTAGTAAAAATATACGTGTGGATATATGGTAAAACTAGAAGATGAAGTCATACCAAAAATAGATCAATTTAGATATCTTAGATCAATAATTGAAAAAGATGGAGAGACTAATGAGGATGTTACCCTTAGAATTATGGTAGAATACTTAAAATGGAGAAGATCATCTGGCATTTTATGTGATAGAAGAAGACTAAGAAAAATTCGTGGGGAACACTTGGGTATCATATTAATTATAAGGGTCTTACAAAAGATAAGGCCATAGATTCTGGAGAGCTAGAATTCATGTTGCTGAACCCACATGGTGGATAAAGACTTGGTATGTAGTTGTTGTATTGCACAATATTAGTCTTGCATTGGGACCAAAATTAACTGCAACTTCCCTTGTAGATATAGTAACACACTTTCTAAATAAGGTGCTACAACTTTGACAGGCTAAAGTTAAAAGGACTCTTAACAATTTCATTTCTCACCTAAGAACTCCACATGTCCTAGCTCTGACAGACTCTTACAAAATGGTTCAATGATAATAACAAAATTACACCAGTCCAAGAAACTTCAGAACTTATTCTTGACTAACAAATCACACAAATATCATAAATCAGTACCTCACAAATGACAGAAAACTTCTGGGGTTCAAGCATCTATAATGTGCTAGGTATTGCACTGCAATCACTAAGCAAGCAGCAGAGTTTTGCCTTCCAAAACCATAAAAGGTTTGTTCTGGTAGCCAATGGTTATGCATCTTTCCTTGAGGTTGCTCCCACACATATTTTTTAGTTGTTATTGGTGTAGTGTAGTACATGGACCATGGCCAACGGACAAGCTACTAACAGCCATCCATCTCCTCCTCATGTTAACAAGTCAGACAGTTGAGATAGTGCACGCCTTGCCCTAACCTTAGGCCTGGATGAAGCATGCTCTGAGCATCGTGTCAAGTGCCTACGGTTATAAAGGCGGGAAATTATGGTTAAGGCAGTTACAACATTAATTCAATTTCAATTTCAATTTGTAATGTTTGAATTTGGGCAGCCGTTGGTGCCTTTTTTGAGCCACGGATCAATATAAAGACTAACTGATCCCACTCCTTTTGATCATCTTGGAATACAATTGATTCATTTCTCTCGCCTAAACTGCATCTCTCTCTAATTTCCCCTCGCTTTCTCTTTGTTCTTCCCTTTTCCCCAATTCTCCAAACTTCGAGGAGAATTTCTCTAGTCAGATCTAACTCTGACAATTTTGGTATTAGAGAAATGTCTCGGGCTGCGATTGAACATAGTCCCTTCACATGATGGCTGACAGAACTTGGATGAAGCAAATGGAGACACAATTGCAACAAGTCACAACAGCTGTCATAGACATGCAGATCCAGATGGGAAATATGGAGACAACGATGGAGTCACTAGTGGAGAGGAGGATTGACGAGGTTATGGACGGAATGATGGTGCGAGGAAAGTCAAGAATAGAACAATTAGTTGTGAGATCAAAAGCAACAATTCATTGGGATGTTCACAAGTCACAATTCAATAAGACTCTTCTAAATTTCCTCCCAGGGAGAGATCGGATCCAATCTTGGCAGGGCATGGGATGACCTACAAGACTGTAGGATCCTCGAAACTCCAGGCAGATCCGGTATACGTTGGAGAGGAGGTCGGGAACTCAGGCTATTCACCATCAACCTGGCTTCTCGATGCTGAAGTTAGAAATTTCCCTATTCGACGGTCAGAACCCAAGGTGGTGGGTGCGATGGTGTGAGAGAATGTTCAATGTGTATAACATATCGGAGCACGAGTGAGTTACTCTTGCCATTGCCTATCTCAATGATGCTGGAGAAGCATGGCTTCAAGGATGGGTGTGAGTTAAGGAGAATTGTCATTGGACGAAATTCGTAGAGGACTTGTGTGAGTGTTTTAGAGACCGAAATACGATGGATGTTGTGGAAGAGTTCAATAAGTTGAGACAGGAGGCATCGATCCAATCTTATCAGCTTAGATTTGAGGAGCTCAAATCACTCATGCTGATTTTAAATCCTCACTTGATGGAAGGATGCTTTGTTTCGAGCTTCATAAGTGGGCTGAGTGAGGAATTAAGACCTACCGTGAAGATGTTACAACCCAAAACCATCAATCAAGTCGCTGAAAGTGCAAGGTTGCAGGAATTATTAGTTGTAAAGCCTTAATGAGGAAACAAAGATGGTAGGTGAAGGGGATAATCTCGAGTGTACCTTGGCAAGGTAACAAAGGAATCAACAAAGGAGGGAGAAATAACCAAGAAGTGACTGGGGGAAACAATTCGACAACCATTATCTTTGCTCCAATGAACAATGTAAGGATCATGGAACAAAGAAGGCAAGCAGCCCCTGTTTCTGTTGTGGAGATAGGTATACTCTGGGGCGCCAACGCCGGAGACAGTTACTATTATTGGAAGGAGAAGAAGAGGCAGAGGCAGGGGATGAAGGAGCTGTGATTTCAAATGAACTGGAAGGAGGTTATAATGTGGAGATCCAACTGCATGCCCCAAGGAGATTGGCTAATAATAAGATCATAAAGGTGGAGGGGAAGGCTCAAGATTGCAGACTCATGGTCTTAATTGGAAGTGGAAGCACCCACAACTTCCTAGATGAGAATATAGCCAAGAAATTGAACTATGAACTCACTAGTACTCAACCATTTTCAGTGACAGTGGCCAATTGTCATAAGGTGGTGTGTAAATCAGCCTGCATAGAGTTTTGTTGGGAAATGCATGGGGAGGCATTTGAGGCTGACCTGAGGTTGCTTAAACTTGGGGGTTGCGACATTGTATTGGGGGCAGATTGGATGAAAGGGGGTGAGCCCCATCAACTTTGATTTTAATACAATGGAGGTGACATTTGAAAAAGAGGGCAAGAGAATGACTCTGACTGGCAGCACTGAAACAGGGGTGTGCAAGATGGTTACGGGGAAAAACTTGAAAAAAATATTCAAGAGTAAGTGGGCACAGGTGGCTCAACTCTTCTCTATTCATGCGGTTAAACAAATGGAGGATGACCGAGGACAGGAAGGAGAATTGAAATTGACTGTCAACAGCTAGCCTCCACCCCAGTGGAAGGTACATGAACTTGAGTCCCTTAATAAACTCCTAGTTGAATATGAGAACCTGTTTGTGGAACCCAATTCCCTTCCCCCTCAATGCTCCCTTGATCACTCAATCACCCTCAAACCAAATACAGAGCCTGTTAACATAAGGGTTTATCAATATCCTCTCAAACAAAAGGATGAGAATGAAAAGATGATAAAGGACATGCTCCAAAAGTCCATCATCAGACCCAACTAAAGCCCCTATGTCTCACCAATACTCCTTGTCAAGAAAAAAGATGGTAGTTGGCATTTTTATATTGACTACCGCCAACTCAACACTCACCTTGTCAAAAACAAATTTCCTATACCTATCATAGAAGACTTATTAGATGAGCTGAAGCATGCCACCATTTTTACAAAATTGGACCTGCAGTCTAGCTATCATTAGATCCGAATGAACTCAAATGACATACCTAAAATAGCCTTCACCACTCACCACAGGCATTATGAATTTCTAGTGAAGCCTTTTGGGCTCACTAATGCCCCAGTCACATTCCAAACCTTAATGAACTAGATTTTTGAACCTTACCTAAGGAAATTCATCATGGTCTTCTTTGATGACATACTTGTGTACAACCTTTCCTTCCAAGTGCATATAGCCCACTTGAGAACTACCTTAGAGGTCTTTAGATCCAACCAGCTGTTTATCAAAAAAACAAAGTATGCCTTTGCTGAACAACAGGTGGAATATCTAGGGTATGTTATATCCAGTGCAAAAGTGAGCACTGATCCAAAGAAGGTGGCAGCCATGTCTGCATGGCCAAGGCCAACTAATGTGAAGGCATTGAGGGGGTTCCTTGGGTTGACAAGGTGTTGTCGACGATTTGTAAGAGACTATGGTGTGATTAGCAAGCCTCTTACCGACTTACTGAAGGAGGAGGGATTCATTTGGAGTGATAAGGTAGAAGAAGCTTTTGAACGGCTTAAGAAGGCAATGAGTTAAGTACCTACTCTAAGCCTATTGGACTTCACTAAACCATTTATATTAGAGATAGATGCAAGTAGCTCTGGAGTGGGGGCAGTACTCACACAAGAGGGCAGACCCTTGGCATTTACCAGCCAAGCCTTGCCCCCACGACGCCAAGGATTGATTATTTATGATAAGGAGTTATTGGCCATGTTGGTAGCAATGGACAAGTGGAGTCATTACTTGGAAGGATGAGAGTTTGAAATTCTTGCTGCAGCAAAGATTGCACACTCATCTACAAAAAAAGGGGATGACCAAACTGATGGGGTTGGATTATGTGATATAATACCGAAAGGGGAAGGAAAACAAGGCTACCAACGCCCTGTCCAGGTGTGTGGAAGAGGGGACCATGGCAGCAATCACCTCGGTCAGTCCTTACTGGTATCAGGAGATCACTGCCAATTACAAAAAGGATGAGTGGTCTAAGGGATTGCTGGAACAACTCATCCTAGAGCCCAATAGCAGACTGAGATTTACCCTAACCAATGAACTAATGCAATACCAAGGACGATTGGTCATTGGGGACAGTGAGCAGCTGAAGGAAAAAATTCTCCAATCTTTGCATGGATCACCCCTAGGTGGCCACTTGAGCATATAGAATACTTACCACCGAGTAAAGCAGCTATTTCACTAGCCTAAGTTGAAGCAATGGGTAATGGAGTATGTGATGCGGTGTGATACCTGTAAAAGGTGTAACACGAGACAATTGCCACCCTCGGGCTACTGTAACCATTAGCTACTCCAGATCAAGCATGGGCCGGCGTGTCAATGGATTTTATAGAAGGTTTACCATAGTCGGAGGGGAGGGACAACATATTGGTGGTGGTGGGCAAACTCACTATTACAATTGGGAACACTGTTGGTCCAAGAAACCACCCAATAAACCAACAAATATAATCACTCTTTACCACTCTCTCACCGATTCAACAAAGCAACATAAATAGAAAAATAAAGAATTGACAAATGATAAAGATAGTGCAATCAAACCACATGAGTACACCGATGTTTATCTTGGTTTGAATTGATATAATTAGTCCTACATCCAGCAGTACCGAAAGAAATCCAATATGAATGAAATCAAATACAAGAGTTCCCACACTTCCTCTCACACATGAGTACACCATTCTCTCTTGAGATTACAAAGAACGTTTCTTGAGACAAAGTCTTTCCTCTCAACACACAACACTCTACTCGTTTACAATAGAGAGTTTTGCGAACAATGAATGATACCCTAAGCGCTAACTCGAGCCCTATATATATAGGCAATAGGACGGTTATATCAAGGGAATTAAAAATATAACAATACCTAAAATACCCTCAACTAACAGTCATTATTAAAAAACACTAAACGGTCACTAACGACCACAAGGGATCTAACCGGGATCTCTCTATCACTTCCTTCTAGATCCTTAATACTCAATACACAACATCACAATTCTCCACCATTTTGCATGAGTATCATCCAGAAGCTGATTTCATTAATTGCTCTTCATTTAACCAACAAAACAGAAACTGATCATTCATTTACAAGTAACCTGTAATAGTCTTAGACAATGGTGTAATTTAGCCATAGGTACTGTCTTAGTGAGTATATCAGCTACATTATCCTCACCAACCACCTTTATTAGGTTTATTTCCTTTTTCTCAAGTATCTCCCTAATAAAATAGTACCTCACATCAATATGCTTAGTTCTCTCATGGTGGGCTTGATTCTTAGCTAAGTGAATAGCACTTTGGCTATCACACATTAGAGTAGCCTTAATAGTTTTACCTAAGAGTTCACCTACTATACCTTTCAACCATAAGGCTTCTTTTATAACCTCAATAGCAGCTATATACTCAACCTCAGTGGTAGAGAGAGCCACTATAGATTGTAAATTTGTTTTCCAGCTAATGGTTGAATTCTATAGCTTAAACACATATCCTGCAGAGGATCTTCTCTTATCTATATCCGCTGCATAATCAGAGTCAATGAATTCTAGAATATTAGGCTTTACATCTAAACTAGCTCCACCATAAACTAAAGTCATATTGATTGTTCCTTTTAAGTACCTAAATATCCACTTAACGATTGCCCAATGGTCTTTCCCATATTAGCCATAAACTTGCTAGCCACACTCATAGCATGGTCTAGATCCAGCCTTGTACACACCATATAGTACATAAGATTACCTACAACACTAGAGTAGGGAATTTTCTTCATATCTCTCTCATGCTCTCTTCATCACTCAGTGATTGAATGTGAGACAACTTAAAATGCTGAGTAAAAGGAACATTTACTTCCTTTGCCTCAAGCATGTGAAACTTCCTAATGAGCTTCTCGAGATAGGACTTTTGAGAAAGTTAGACCTTCCTAAGCTGCCTATTCCTTGATATTTCAATACCTAAGATTTTCCTAGCCTCTCCTAATTCCTCATTTCAAAGACTGAATTTAATTTCAGTTTTAAACTTTGGATTTCCACATGTGATTGGCTGGCAATCAACATGTCATCCACATAAAGAAAGAGATATATGGAAGTCTTAGAAGAAATATGCCTAAAATAAATACAGCTATCAAAGTTACTCCTCTTGAACCCTTGACACAACCTGAATGTGTCAAATTTCTTGTACCACTGTCTAGGGGATTATTTAAGTCCATATAAGGACTTTTGCAACAAGCAAACTTCTTTCTCCTTTCCCCTAACTTCAAAGCCTCTTGACTGATCCATTAGAATATCTTCTTCTAACTCGCCATGGAGAAAAGCAGTGGTCACATCCATTTGCTCTAGGATAAGATCTAAATGGGCAGTCATAACAAGTAAAATCCTTATAGAAGTGTGTCTTACCACAGGGGAGAACAGTTCATTATAATCCACTCCTTCCACTTGGGTGAATCCTCTTGCTACTAACCTAGCCTTATACCTAGGTTTTGATTCATTTCTTGCTCCTTCCTTGATCTTGTATAACCATTTGCAACCTACCACCCTTTTACCTAAGGGTTTATCAAAAGGGTCCAAGTTTTATTCTTTCTTAGAGATTCTATTTCAGATTCCATGGCTGCAAGCCATTTCTTTGAATCTTTGGATCTCACAGCCTCTTCATAAGAAAGAGGCTCATCTCCAGCTACCTCTAATGCACTTGAGAGTGCATATGCCACTAAGTCTGAGTATCCAAACCTTGATGGAGGTCTCACTACTCTTCTTTGCCTATCTCTAGCTACATTATACCTATCTAAACTAGGGCTGCTACCTGAACTTGAAGAACCAGCACTATCAGTGTGCTGGTTTCCATCATAACTTGAGGAATCATCAATGTCTGATTGCTGAAAGTTATCTAAACTAGAGGATCTTATACCAGCATTATGCTGTCCTTCTGCTAAGTCCATAGGACTATCATAAGCAGCATCATCCGGGTCTCAGCTGTCACTTGCAGCATCATAACTGCTGCTGGCAGTATCATGACTGCCACTTGTTGCCTAATAACCAACCCTTACAGCATCATGACTGCCACTTGTAACATTATAATCAAGCTGTTTCTGAACAGCTTCTTTAGCCTTTCCCTGTTCATCCTCTATCAGATCATTTTTCAAGAAAGAATTTTCTTTAAAGACTGCATTTCTACTTATAATAGTCTTTGGCATATCTTCTTCTAAACACCAGAGTTTGTAACCTTTCACCCCTGTGGGATAACCTATAAGTAGGCAACTTTTGGCCCTAGGTTCTAACTTGCCTTGCTTTACATGAGCATAGACAATACATCCAAACCCCTTTATGTGCTCAAGGCTTGGCTTATGACCTTTCCACATCTCATAAAGTGTTTTAAAGCCTATAGCTGCCGAGGGGGACCTATTAATCAAATATGCAGCTGTAGTTATAGCTTCTCCCCAAAAGGACTTAGATAGCCTAGCATGTATCAACATGCATCTCACCCTCTCTAAGATTGTTCTATTCATCCTCTTGGCTAATCCATTTTGCCTAGGGTTTCTGTTAAAGAATAATATTTCCGAGAAATGAAAACAAAGAGGAATAGAGAGAGATTTGAATCTGGAATTAATTCAAAAAGCTCAAGCTACAGTAAATGAGGACTTCACTGATATATATATAATCCGCGAGCCTCTAATACAAATACAACCGCATACCAATCACTTAATATAAACAGCAGCTTAACAGCAAGCTAACAGAAACACTAAACACATAGAAAAGACTAACTAAAGATCAGTTAGTCATGTCACGTGATCTCCAACATTTCCCCTCAAAACAAACTTCCTATTAGCAGCTGATTGCTCTTCAGTTGTCTTAGAGTGAGCTTGAGCTTCTCCAACATTTCCCCTCAAAACAAACTTCCCATTAGCAGCTGATTGCTCTTCAGTTGTCTTAGAGTGAGCTTGAGCTTCTCCAACATAAGCATGTGGCAGTCGAAGACCCAGGTTAGCACAAAGCAACTGAAACCTGGTCTTAGGAAGACTCTTAGTAAAAACATCAGCCAACTGATTAGATGTAGGAACATATCGAATCTCCACTTCACCATTCTCAGCCTTTTCACGAATAAAATGAAGATCAATCTCAAAGTGTTTTGTACGAGCATGAAATACCGGGTTTTCTGCAATGCTCTTAGCTGCCATGTTATCACTCCAAATAATTGGTGTAGGCTGTGATTTAAATCCCAACTCAGAAAACAAAGAAACCAGCCACATTATTTCGGTGAAACCTTGAGCAATGGCTTGATATTCAGCCTCTCCAACTGACCGAGCAACAACTGTTTGTTTTCTAGAACTCCACTAAATTGTTGCCAAGAAAAACACACACTCCACTGGTTGACTTCCTCATAACTTTACACCTTGCATGATCAGCATCACAATAGACTACAAGCGGTAGATCAGAAGGAACTAGAGAGAAAAATAGTCCTTGGCCAACAGAACCTTTGAGATAACGCAGCAAACGTTTGCAAGCCACCCAATGTTGCAGCTTAGGAGTGGAAAGAAACTGGCTAAGTTTGTTAACAGCAAAAGAGATGTCAAGTCGGGTGTAAGTCAAATATTGTAAAGAACCAATAATTGTTCTATACAATGAAGGATTAGAAAATAATTCACCCTCTGATGTTAACGCTCCAGTGGAAGTCATAGGAGTGTCACAAGGTTTACATGCAAGCATAGACGCCTTTTTCAGCAAATCCACTATATATTTAGACTAAGAAAGAAAAATGCCAACAGAATTCCGAAACACCTCAAAACCAAGGAAATAATGAACTGATCCCAAGGTCTTGAGAGCAAAGTGAGTATCTAGATCACGAATGAACGCTTGAACAGCTGATTGGTTAGACTCGGTAATCAAGATATCATCAACATATACCAACACATACATAACAAACTGATCAATCCGTTTAATGAACAAAGAAGCATCCAAAATTGCTCTAACAAAACCCCAAGAATGCAAAGCTGTTCGTAGCTTGGTATACCAAGCTCTAGGAGCTTGTTTAAGACTATAGAGCGACTTCCTGAGCTTATAGACATGAGTAGGAAACCGATCATCAACAAAGCCCTCGGGCTGGACCATAAAGACATCTTCATGAAGATCCCCATTTAAAAAAGCATTATTCACATCCACTTGTTAATATCCCAGCCAAAAGTCACTGCTAGAGTGAACAAAACCCTTAACAACTGGACTGAACGTCTCCTCAAAATCAATACCGGGTGTTTGATGAAACCCTTTTGCTACAAGCCTAGCCTTATGTTTAAGTATTGTACCATCAAAGTTGTATTTCACTTTAAACGCCCATTTGCAACCAATCAAATTCAAATCAGAAGAAAAGGGAACCAAATCCCATATATGATTGCGTTGCAAAGCTGAGAATTCATTAGTCATAGCATGAACCCACTGTGAATCTAACAAGGCCTCACTAACTGAAGTAGGTTCGACGGAACTAACAAGGATATGAGGAGACGAATGAAGAGAGGCAAGAAGTTTGGTCTTGGACCGGGTTTGCATAGGATGAATAGAAGGAGCTGAAGCAGGTATAGTAATAGGTATCCGGGACTGAGATCTAGTAACCACAAGACTGGATCGAGATACAGGAACTGAAGTAACATCATTTGTATTCAGAGAAGAAGAAGAATGTACAGGCTGGATCCCTCGAGAAGATGTAGACAATGGAAGAGATTGAAACACAATGGTGGAAAGTCCACCAGAGACAGAGGAAGACGAAGAAGACAAAACAGGAGCAGAAAACAGCTGATTATATGGAAACTCAGCTGGATTAAATTCTACATGACGAGAAACATAGATTCTCCCAGAAGGATGCAAACACTTATACCCGGCCTGACCATAGCTATACCCAATGAAAATGCATTTAGTTGAATGAAAATCAAACTTGTGAGTATGATAAGGACGAAGATAAGGAAAACAAGTATAGCCAAAGGGCTGTAACTTAAGATAATTGGACTCCTTTTTAAATAGAGCTTCAAATGGAGAACAGAAGTTAAGAGGAGAAGAAGGTAAAAGATTAATAGTGTGAACAACAGTGTTGAAAGCGGACACCCAAAACTTAAGAGGCATATTAGCATGAGACAATAAAATAAGCCCCATTTCAGCTATATGCTGATGTTTACATTCAGCTACACCATTTTGCTGATGAGTATAGGGACATGTAAACCGAGGTTGAATCCCATGATGACGAAGATAAGGAAGAAAAGCCTTAAATTCGCCACCATTATCAGTCTGTAGAGCCTTAAGTGTGGTTTGAAAATGATTAGAAACAAGCTTGTGAAAAGTAACAAAAATAGACAATGCATCAGATTTAAGTTTCAGAGGATATAGCCAAGTGTATCGTGTGTATGCATCAACAAAAACAATGTAATAGAGATAACCTTCAACAGAAACAGCTGGTGAAGGGCCCCAAAGGTCAGAGTAGATTAATTCGAAAGGTTGTTTTGCTGTTATAGAACAATCAGCAAATGACAACTGATGTAGTTTCCCAATCTTACAAGTCACAAAAAGATAGAGTAGAACTGGAGCAAGGAATGTGAATTTCATTCAACACCATTTTCAGAACATTAAAAGAGGGATGACCAAGTTTAGCATGCCATTGATTACACAATGCACTGTTGACAGCTACATTTACAGTCATAGGTAGTTCAGGAGAAATTGAAACTAACCTATTACATTTATTTGTGGAAAGAAAAGTGCTACTACAACAAAAAGAACGAGGAATAGACGAAAGAGGCTGGGCAGATGTGCTGTTAGCATGACCAAATGCTGAGTGCAGCTGATAAAGACCATCCTTAAGAAATCCTCTGAGAAGAACTAGCCCAGAATTCTTGTCCTTGATCAAACAAGAAGAAGAGTTAAATTCAGCCACAAGATCATGATCTCTAGTGAGTTGAGAGACATTAATTAAATTTTTAGTTATGTTCGGTACATGTAAAACGTTGGAAAGAGGAATGGTAGAAGTTGGTTGAGTATGAGTATTCAAAAGTCCAAGACCAACATGAGAGATAGGAAGTTTCTTACCATTACCAACATAGACTTTGTCCGTGCCATTGTATGGAGCATGTAAAGAAAGATTGTTGAGATTGGAGGTAATATGGTTAGTTGCCCCGGAGTCAACAAACCATAAAGAATCTGGTACAACAGAAGACTGAGAGTTGTCAAAATTCTGTGGTTGAGAAAAATGGCCAATAGTTCCATATGTTGAACCTGCATCACTAATGTAGGGCTCGTTAGAGTCACAATGAGAAGCTATATAAGCTCTGGAATCAAAAGAAGAACTTGAGTTGCCTCTCCCATAAGCCAAACCAGGATTTTGGCTTGATTGAAAAGAACTTCCTCTCCGAAAATTACGATCATCTCTCTGAAAATTTTGATCAAATCGATGATAACATCGATCCACAACATGTCCTGGCTTTCCACAAAGCTGACAATACACTCGTCTATTAGATTGACGACCTCTACCTCTTCCTCCACGATTATAGCCACCTCTATTTTGTATGTAACCTCCTCCTGAATTCACTGAACCACCACCTCTTCCTTTGCTTTCACTAAAATTAACATTCATTGCCGATGGCAAAAATGATTCAGTAGTTACTGAAACAGAATTCTTGACACTCAAGCGTTGTTCATGCATTAACAGAAGGTACTGCACTTTGTCTAAATCAATATCCTCCATTTGATAGGTTATGAGACTGACAACAGTCTCATATTCTTGATCCAATCCATTAAGAATAGCTAGAAGCACATCCTTATCAGTTAGTGGTTCACCTATAGCAACAAGAGCATGTCCTATCGTTTTAATCTTGAGTATATAGTCATTAATGGACATAGACTCTTTTCTTGACCGACCGAAGTTGTTGCTTGAGTTGAAAGGATTTAGCGATTGTTTGTCTCGAATATAAATTCTCTAAACTTGACCATACCTCAGAGGATGATTCGCAATGAATCACTTGAGCTAAGACTTCCTTTTCAATGGTTGAAAACAGCCAGCCAAGCAATAATTGGTCAGAACGCATCCAGGTCAGATACTCTGGATTCACCGTTGTGTTGTCTTCTGCATTAGCGTCTGCAACTGTTATAAACTTCGGAGGAGGTGGAGTCTTATTGATAATGGTTGAAGATTGAAAGCACGTATAGTAGCAGAGATTTGAGCTTTCCAGAAAAGAAAATTGTTCGGATCAAGGCGGATTGGAACATAGTTGAACGCCTCGGTCATCTTAGCAAAATTCGACTGAGATGCAGATGAGAGCGATGCAGAAACATGAGAAGGAAGAGAGGAAGCAGAAGTCGAACTCGGATGTGACGCCATGGATGTTAATCCGAAAGCTCTGATACCATGTTAAAGAATGATATTTCCGAGAAATGAAAACAAAGAGGAATAGAGAGAGATCTGAATCTGGAATTAATTCAAAAAGCTCAAGCCACAGAAAATGAGGACTTCATTGATATATATATAATCAACGAGCCTTTAATACAAATACAACTGCATACCAATCACTTAATATAAACAACAGCTTAACAGCAAGCTAACAGAAACACTAAACACATAGAAAAGACTAACTAAAGATCAGTTAGTCATGTCACGTGATCTCCAACATTTCCCCTCAAAACAAACTTCCTATTAGCAGCTGATTGCTCTTCAGTTGTCTTAGAGTGAGCTTGAGCTTCTCCAACAGTTTCCAGGGGCTGTTAGGTGTCTCACTATGCCATTTTCACTACATATATGGGAGAAGTTTTTATTACAATATTCAAGCCCATTATCAGTCCTAATTATTTTTATTTTCTTACCCATTTGATTTTCTATCATGATTTTCCAAGTTTTAAATACCTCAAAAGTTTGATCTTTTGATTTTAAAACAAAAACCCAAACCATCCTAAAGAAATCATCTATTATGGATAAGAAATATCTTGCTCCTCCATGAGTCAAGGATTGACTAGGGTCCCATAAATCCGAATGAATATAATCCAATGGGTCTTGAGATGAGTGGGTGGCTTTCTTAGGGAATTTGACTTTAATAGACTTTCCTAGAATGCCAGTTTCACACTTGTCTAATGCTGAAAATTTTCCAGCACTTAAAATTCCTTGATTAGACAACTCCTTAAGGCCTTGATCACTTATATGGGCCATCCTAAAGTGCCATAAGCTAGACTGATCACTATAGTTGGCCTCTCCTAAGGCTGCATCACCACTTAATGTGGATGCCTGCAGCACATAAATGCCATTCTTAATGACAGCCTTCATGCACACTAGGGACCCTCTCAATACCTTAAGCATTCCACTATCTCCACTATAGGAGTAGCCATTTTTGCCTAATTCTCCAAGTGATATTAGGTTTCTTTTTAAATCAGGAACATACCTAACATTAGTTAAAATTTTAACTAATCCATCATGCACCCTAAGTCTAATATTTCCAATTCCCACTATTCCACATTCATGGTTGTTTCCTAAAAGGACTCTACCTCCACCAATTTCCTTATAATCTAGCAGCCATTCTTTGTGAGGAGTCATATGAAATGAACACCCCGAATCAAGTACCCACACATCCTTCTCATCCTTACTAGATACAACTAGTGCATCAGCACTATCATAGTCACAAATGGAGTTTGAAAATTCTGGGCTGGACTTATTATGGTACTCTTTCTTCCTATTTGGACAGTGCTTCTTTATATGACCTTCTTCATGGCAATGGAAGCACTTAAATCACTTTTTTGCCATTTCTAGACTTTGACCGAGACCTATTTTTATGTTTAGTCTCTCTTTTCTGTCCTAAATTTCACTGCTAGACATCTCCAGCAGTCTTTTTAGCCTCTACTTTATGTTGTAATTCCTTAGAATTCAAAGCCCCTATAACATCATCTAGAGCCAATTTATCTCTATCATGCTTCAAGATGTCAACAAAAGTCTCATATGATTTTAGGAAGCGAGTGCAATAAGACTAATGCCTTATCCTCATCATCATACTTAATATCAATATTTTCAAGATCTAAACATGGTTTATTAAAACTATCAATGTGATCTTGTAACTTTTGACTCTCAACCATCTTGAATGAAAAGAACTTTGTTTTCAAATATAATCGGGTAGAAAGAGTTTTTGTCATATAGAGGATTTCTAGATTATTCCAAAGATCTTTTGCGGTTGTCATCTTTGACACCTCCCGCAATACTTTGTTTCCAAGGCTAAGAATTAAGGTATTAAATACTTTCATGTTGAGAGAGTCTCGAGTATTTTCTTTTCTGCCTCTAAGGGTTCATCCGGACCTAGATTTCCCAATAAGGCCCTCATCTTCATCTTCCATAGGCCAAAATTGTTTTGGCCATCGAATTTCTCAACATCATATTGTGCAACAGAGGTTGTAGAAGCCATTCCTGCGGTTATGTGTCAAATTTTAACGAATCTTGAAGGTTCTTGATGAGAGACATGGCTTTGATACCAATTTGTTACAATTGGGAGCACTGTCGGTCCAAAAAACCACCTAATAAACCAACAAATATAATCACTCTTTAGCACTCTCTCATTGATTCAACAAAGCAACATAAACAAAAAAATAAAGAATTGACAAATGATAAAGATAGAGAAATCAAACCACACGAGTACACTGTTCCCACACTTCCTCTCGCACACAAGTACATTGTTCTCTCTTGAGACTACAAAGAACTTTTCTTGACACAAAGTCTTTCCTCTCAACACACAACACTCTATTCGTTTACAATAGAGAGTTTTGCGAACAATGAATGATACCCTAAGCGCTAACTCGAGCCCCATATATATAGGCAATAGGATGGTTACATCAAGGGAATAAAAAATATAACAATACCTAAAATACCCTTAACTAACAGTTACTGTTAAAAAACACTAAACGGTCACTAACGGCCGCAAGGGATCTAACCAGGATCTCTCTATCTCTTCCTTCTAGATCCTTAATACTCAATGCAAAACATAACACTCACCAAATTTGCCTATTTCATTGGTCTGTCACACTCTTTCACAACACAAGAGGTATCTCGGATTTTTCTAGATCAAGTGGTAAAACTCCATGGAGCACCCCAATCCATCGTCTTAGACCAAGACAAAGTATTCACTAGCCTATTATGGAAGGAGTTGCTAAGGAGTTTGGGAACGAAGCTACACGTCTTTGGCCTATTATCCGGAGACAAATGGCCAAACAGAGCGAGTCAACTAGTGTTTGGAAACTTAATTGCGTTGCCTCTGCTTCCTACAACCTTTGGGATGGCATAAATGGTTGTCCTTGGCCCAGTGATGGTACAATTCTTGCCACCACAATTCCATCAAGATGAGCCCATTCGAGGCCCTCTATGGGTACAAACCACCTTTGCTACTAGCTATTCCGGGACCAACTACAGTTGCTATAGTGGACTCATATCTACACAGAGACAAGTGGTGCTTAAGATGTTACAAAAGGAATTGGCCAATGCTTAAAACAGGACAAAACAAGTTGCGGAGAAGTAAAAGGGAATTCAAAGTTGGAGATAGAGTTTACTTGAAACTGGACAGGCTCACCTGAAGGGTCTAAAATCTGGCAAGGTCTCTAAGCTAAACCCCAAGTTTTATGGTCCTTATCTCATTGTGGCAAGGCTGGGAAGAGTTGCATACAAGCTGCAATTATCAGGTGACTGTTAGAGACACCCCATATTCCATGTGTGGGGCTCAAGGGATCAACTAAAACAAACATAGTAAGTCCAACTTGAACCCCCCCTCCCTACTCATAGAAGCTCAGAAGGAGACAAAACCCTCGACCATCATAGATAAGAGGGTAATTTATAGACACGGATCCCCATTGACACAAGTTCTTGTATGTTAGTCCAATCTACATCTAGAGAACAACACCTGGGAGTTCCTCCCTAACCTACATTCCCAATTCCCAAAGGTAACAGGGTTGCTCTGAATTTCTTGAGGCTAAGAAATGTATTCGGGGGGGGGGGGGGGATTGTCATGTGCCTATGATTATGAAGGCGGGAAATTATGGTTAAGGCAGTTACAACATTAATTCAATTTCAATTTCAATTTGTAATGTTTGAATTTGGGTAGCATTTGGCACCTTTTCCAAGGCATGGATCAGTATAAAGACTAACTGATCCCACTCCTTTTGATCATCTCGAAATACAATTGATTCGTTTCTCCTGCCTAAACTATCCCTCTCTCTCTAATTTCCCCTTGCTTTCTCTCTATTCTTCCCTCTTCCCCATTCAATTCTTCTCCAATTCTCCAAACTTCGAGGAGAATTTCCCTTGTAAGATCCGACTTTGACACATCTCTTTAGTTTGGCTAAGGAAGCCTATACTAGAGTGTGGTACCTATGCTAGAACATTCCTCTTCACATGAACAAACCATTCTCCTCGCTTGCACTCAACACCATAGCTCGTCTGACTATCTGAGCAGTCTCCTACTGGAGCATGTCTTCTTTTCAATAGCAAGCCACATGCTCAACCTTTTTGGCTAGGCTAAAAGCCTTGCCTTCGAGTGACATCTTTGTATGCTGCCACTTCAAACCTGCTACTTGCAAAGTATCTGACTGAAATCCAAGTTGGAGAAAGGACCTAATACTCTGTGAGGGATCTCTGGAGACTTACAGTAGTTGTTATAAGCCTCATCAAAATGCTTTTCCTCCTCCATCAAGAGGGCTTTTCCCAAGACCAGTTGCAGAAAGAGATTATGTGGAACAAGTCAAAAAGATAATACGTATACTCTACACACCATCATACCAACAAGCAGAGTGTCTGCAACAGGTTGCCAGCACAGGCAACAGTATATTGCTGATGATGAACAGTTAATATTGTCAGGTCAAGGAAGAGAAGACCCCTAACCCTCAATGCTGTCAAAGCATGCAATACTGCTCTTCATTGGCCTATAAAAAGAAGGGGTTCCTCATCTTGAATAATCAATTTATTATGTCCTTTCCCTACCTCCCTCCCTCAAACTTCTGCCATATCAATGCATAAAATTATTCCATGGAGCCCATTCCACTCTCCAACACCCCACATATGAGTTCATCTTTTATGACAAATTCAATAGATTAGAAGGTGGTATAACAGGTGTGATAAATTGCAGACCAGATGAGCACCTTTGAAATACCTAAGTATAAAGTTTCTACCCAACATTTTCAGCATACCTGTGCCACAAATTCTTGCTCAACTGCTTTCCCAGCAGCAGCTTCCTGCTGGGCTGCCACTTTCCATCTCGTAATTTCTTCTTCAGCAGCAGCAATATCCATCATCAGTCCTTCAACCTGAAACATAGTAGGATCACTATAGAAGATGGAAAATAACATATCAAGCCTTAAGCCAACTTGGTGGGGTCAGCAGTAGGGTCACTGCAAGATATAGACAATTTATGTGTTTGTTTCTTAGCACAGATGAAAATGTGAAAAGGAGTAATCACGTGGCACCAAAGTATGAGTCCATAAAATTGCAGGAAACTAGAAACTCACATTTTCATTTGCCACTCGCTCCTTCTCTTCAAGTTCCTCTAATTGTAGCTTCCTATGGCTGAGTTCCTTGGCTTGAGATTCCACATGCTCTTTAAGTAAACTTGTCTCTGCCCTTAATCCAGTAACAAAATTTACAAAATTAACAATCCCTGGTAAGTACAGATCTGAAGCTACTGTAGGAAAGGATATTCCTATGAAAACTACAAAAAATGGAAACACCTTACCTATATGACTGGAAAATCCATTATGTGATAATACAAAACAACTATATTCAAGCCAAAAAAAAAAAAAAAGAAACATATATAATATAACAACTATAAATGACAACATAAGCTATCATAAAATCTAGAAAACAGAATGGTCCAACTACCCAGTTTTAAGACAAGATGGAGGTGGGTCTGCTTCAGACCATGTCATGTAATTTTTTTTTTTTTGATAAATATGAACTTGAAGTCAAAACAACAGAATGGCTAATGATTGAGATCAACAAAAAGTTGGGAGGCTCACGAAGCTTCATTTCAGTGCTGACTGTTAATTACACCATTCTGATGGATATCAATCATAAATATGATCAGCTTATTACAAGATTAACCCATACACACATTAGGGAAAATAAGCACTAATTGATGGTGTTTAGGGTGAGAGTGCTTTTTCTTATACTTCTTAAAAGTATATTGCCAAGAAAAAATGACTTTTGATAAGTTGAATGATGTAGAAGAGATTAATATTGAGTAGCTTGTTGTATTGTTATATAATTGGTCACGCTGGCTGTTGTATTTAGTTGTCTGTTTAGTTAAGTTGTTGTAAACTGTTGAGGGGGTTACTGCTGGGCTGTTATTGAGGATAGCTGGATATAAATATACCAGCTATGCCTTATTTCCTATTGATTAATTCATTCTGATCGAGGCATTTTACACGTCTTCTCTTCTCGCTTTCTTGTGATTTTCTTTCTATTCTTTCTATTTCACACCAAAAGCTCTTGCTTCATGGTATCAGAGCCCTAGACCTACATCCATGGCTTTTAATCCTAATTGCAGCGCTTCCTCCTTGCCTCGTTCTTCTTGTTTGTTGTCATTAGAATCGCAACTCAAATTTTCCTCGATTGCAAAAGCTTTTAATTACAATCCGATCAAGCTAGATACTAGCAACTACCTCTTTTGGAAGGCGCAAATTTTGGCTACAATTAGGGTGTTCAACTTGTTGTCGTTCATCAACAAGTCTCCGCCACCTCTAAAATATGCACCAAATCTTGAAGCCGATGGATCGGATTCACCAATAGTCAATCAAGTGCACACTACTTGGATCAAATCTAATCAACTCCTCCTAGGATGGCTCTTCTCTACAATGGACAAGGAGGTACTCGCACAGGTGATTCATTGTGAATCATCTGCAGAGGTATGGTCTTCTCTTGAGAATCTCTATTCACAGCAAATGGTAGCCAAATCTTTTCAATTGAAGCAACAATTACGGTCAGTTAAGAAGGATTCTCTCTCTATTAATGAGTACATTCTGAAAATTAAAACTATAGGGCATGCTCTTGCTGCCATCGATGAACCCCTAGGTGACAAGGATTTATTGTTAGCCATTTTGATTGGTTTGGATCATGATTATGAGACAACGGTCAGCCTTTTTACATATCAGATGGATGATATAAATTTAGAGAAAGTTCAGTATCTATTGTTAAAGCATGAACAACGATTAACAACTAAGAATACGTCCATCCTTTCCTTTGTTAATTTTGATTCTGCTGTTTCATTATCCATGAATGTCAATGTTGCTTCGTATGGGCCTAGATTTGGTAGTGGTTTTGTCAATAATAGAGGAAATTTTGTGTCCCATGGGAGTGGTTCTATGAACAAAGGAGGTAGAAGTCGTGGTAAATCTGGTGGTAGAAGAATATATTATTAGCTTTGTGGAAAGCCTGGCCATTTTGTAGACAAGTGTTACCATTGCTTTGACAGGAATTTCCAAAGAGTTTCTAATTAGAATCAGAATTTTGGCAGAGGTGGCTCTCTATTCCAGCCAAATCCACGAGTTTATCTAGCTGGTCCTAATGAGTCTAATGAGGCTTTTATGGCTGAAGTAGGGTATATGTCAAGTACTCCCTATGGTTATTTGCCCCAATCTATTGATACTCAATCACAGTCTTCTTCTTGCAGAGACTCCTTGGTTTGTTGATTCTGGAGCAACTAACCACATCACCACTAGCCTCAACAATTTGTCACTTCACTCTCCATACAACGATGTTGATAAAGTTGCCATTGGTGATGGTAAGAAGTTGTCTATTTCTAATGTTGGTGTTCGTCAATTGTATACTCAAACTAACCCTACCTCCATCATTTACTTAACGTTCTTCATGTTCCTCATATGAAGAAGAGTCCCCTTAGTGTTTCTCAGCTCACTAAAGATAATAGTGTTGCTGTTGAGTTTAATTCTGATTCTTGTTTGGTTAAGGACAAGGACTCAGGGCTGAGTTTAATTCTTGTTTGCTGCCGAGGAACTCTTAAAGTTGGCCTTTATCGGTTGACGCCAGCATTTGGTCATGCTGTGTCCAAGGCCAAGGCTGTTCCATTTTTCAAGCCTACAAATGTTGCTGTTACTGTTCCTGTTTCTTCAGATAAATGTAAAAGACAGCATCTGTTTTCTCCAGATTTGTCACCTAGTATAAATGTAGCTCACACAAACAATGTAGGGCAGTAGTGGCATGCTAGATCAGGGCACCCTGCCTCTCATGTACTACAATTCGTTTTGAATAAAATTCATGCTCCTTGTTCAAAATTTGATATTTCCTTTGGTGATTCTTGTAAAGTTGGTAAGCTACATCAACTTCCCTTTGCTAATTGTCAAATTACAACAAAGCACCCTTTAGAATTGGTTTATTCTGATGTGTAGGATCTTGCTCCTATCACTTCTACTGAGGGTTATAGATATTATCTCATATTTGTTGATGCCTATACTAGATACACATGGCTATATCCCTTAAAACTCAAATCTAATGCCTTGCCTATCTTTGTAACCTTTCACAAATTTGTTGAATTACAATATAACTCCAAACTTAAAGCCCTACAAACAGATAATGGCGGGGAGTTTAAAGCCTTTTTACCCTATCTTCAAGCCTATGGCATTCAGCCTCGATTCACATGTCCTTATACACACCAACAAAATGGTGTAGCAGAAAGAAAACATAAACATATAGCTGAGATGAGCCTTACATTGTTAGCTCATGCTCACATGCCTTTGAAATTTTGGGTAGAATCTTTTCAAATTGTTTGCACCATAAATCTTTTACCCTTTGCTCCTCTAAAATTTTGTTCTCTCTTTGAATTACTTTACCACAAATAGCCTAACTACATGCAGCTTCAACCTTTTGGGTATTCTTGTTTTCCCTATCTTCGCCCTTATAAAAGGCACAAGTTTGACTTTTATTCTACCAAGTGTGTGTTTCTTGGTTATAGTCATGTTCAAGCTGGGTATAAATGCTTGCATCCCTTGAGTAGAATCTGTGTCTCTAGGCATGTTAAATTCAATCCAGATGAGTATCCCTGTCCTCTTTTATTTTCAACTTCCTCTTGCTCTCCTCCTTTAATTCAGTCTGTTTCCCATGGTCCTTCCACTACTCTCTTTCATTCCCTTCCTTCTTTTTCTTCCTCCTTTCCTCCAGTAGCACAACCCTCTATTTCTCTCTTATCCACTCCTATTCCTGCTGATCCCACTTCTTCTTCTACTATGCCTTCAGAGCCTTCTTCAGATCAACAGTCTTGTCAACCCATTCAGCCCTGTAAAATATTAGAAACCCTAGAAGAGGAGATCGGTTAAAGAGAGGAGATAAGCGAACAAGAGAAAAGAAATTCTGGACTAACTTCGTAATTTCAGATTTCAAAATGAATCAATCTTACAAACAAATAGATAGCTTTGCTGTTTATATAAAGAACAGCTAAAGCTTTACATCAACTCAATAACAAACACGCTAAGGCAGCTTAAAGACAAAACAGCAACAGCAAGCTACAAAATAAACACTGAATACAAAATGCTTTAATCCCCTTCAATTAGAACTCTCCTGAATCATAAACTACTGAATATAAATGCTTTAACATTCCCCTTCAATTAGAACTCTCCTGAATCATAAGCTGCTGACAGGATGCTCTAACCTTCCCTCTCAATGAGGACTCTTCTGAACAGCCACCCTTGTGAACTGGAGAAAATGTTAAGCCAAGTTTATTACACAAAAATTGAAAACAAGCCTGAGAGAGACCTTTTGTAAAAACATCAGCAATCTAATGTTCGGTAGGAACATATCTTATCTCTATTTCATTCTTTTCAACCTTTTCACGAATGAAATCAATATCAAGCTCGATGTGCTTAGTTCTCCCATGAAAAACCGGATTTTCAGCCATACTCTTAGCAGCCAAATTATCAGTCCACACAATGGGTTTAGAAGAAATAGAATCTAAAAATCCCAGCTCAGAAATAAGGACTTCAGCCATAATAATTCTGTTACACCTTGAGCAATGGCACGGTATTCAGCCTCACCTACTGATCGAGCAACCACTATTTGTTTTCTAGAACCCCAAACAATCAGATTACAACCAAGAAAGGCACAAAAACCACTAGTGGAGCGCCTTGTGACCTTGCACCCTGCATGATCTGCATCGATGTATACTGAAAGATCTAAACTACTAGGTGAGGGAGAGAATAAAAGACCATATCCCACTGTGCCTTTCAAATATCTAAGCAGCCGTTTGCAAGCAACCCAGTGTTGCACTTTAGGAGATGCCAAAAACTGGCTTAATCTATTTACCACAAAGGCAATATCCGACCGAGTGTATGTTAAGTATTGAAGAGAGCCAATTAGAGTTCGATACAAAGATGGATTAGAAAATACTTCACCGTCATTTGTAAGAGAAAATGCAAAAGTGGTAGGAGTAGCACAAGGCTTACAGTCATACATATCAGCTTTCTTCAACAAATCCATAGTGTACTTGGCTTGAGTTAAGCAAATGCCAGCAGAATTTCTAAAAGCTTCAAATCCTAAGAAGTAATTGATTGAGCCTAGTGTTTTTAAGGCAAAAGTGTTGTCCAAATCTCTAATACAAAGTTGTAGAGCAGTTGAATCTGATCCGGTGATTAGAATATCATCACCATAAATCAAAGCAAATAAAACATAAGAGGCAGTCCGTTTAATGAAGAGGGAAGCATCAGAGGTTGCTCGTGTGAAGCCCCAATTCTAAAACGCAGATTTCAGCTTTACATACCAAGCACGTGGTGCTTGTTTTAAACCATAGAGGGACTTCGTTAATTTGCAAACATGAGAGGGATATCTAGAATTCACAAAACCCTCAGGTTGAGTCATGTAAACAATTTCTTCCAAGTCACCATTTAGAAAAGCATTATTAATATCAATTTGTTGTATATCCCAACCAAAATTGGCCGCTACGGAAAACAATACTCTGATTGTTGGAGCCTTTACAACAAGGCTAAAGGTCTCAGCATAATCCACACTAGGTGTTTGTAGAAAACCCTTAGCAACCAGCCTTGCTTTATACTTAAGAACAGAACCATTTGACTTATATTTGACCCTAAAAACCCATTTACTGCCAATGATATTCATATCTGCTTAAAAGGGAACAAGATCCCAAGTTTTATTTCTCTGCAATGTTGCAAATTCTTCTTGCATGGCCTGCAACCATCGAGAATCTAGCAAAGCCTCATGAACTGAATAAGGTTCTAGACAACTCACTAAGGCATGAGGGGAGGCAGTAACAAGTCTCTGAGTTTTAGAGCGGGTCATCATAGGATGGATAGAAGGAGCAGTAGGTGGTTTGGATCTGGGAATTAAGACTGGCTGAATAGAGGAAGAAGAAAAAGATTGAATAGATGATTGAGCACAAGGAGAAGTGATAGCAGGAGAAGTTACTGAAACTCGCAGACAAACCATTGAATTTGACAAGGAAGGAGGCAAGACAGGTGCTACTTTAAACAATTTGGAATATGAAGGAAGAGACTGAAAATGAGAAGTAGACATTTGTAGTAGATGATGGAAAAGAAGTAGACACAAACAGTGAAGGATAGGGAAAATCATTAGGATTAAATTGGACATGCCTGGATACATAAATCCTTCCAGATGGATGCAAACATTTATACCCTGCTTGAGAATGACTATATCCTAGAAACACACATTTGGATGTATGAAAAGCAAATTTGTGCTTGTTATAGGGTCTAAGAAAAGGAAAGCAAGCACAACCAAATGGCTGGAGAAGCAAACAGTTAGGAGGTTTCTCAAGCAACAACTGAAATGGACTGGAAAATTTAAGAGGTGATGCAGGCAGCAAATTTATGACATGAACTGCAGTTTGAAAAGCTTCTACCCAATACTTAAGAGGCATATGGGAATGAGCTAATAGAGTTAATCCCATTTCAGCTATATGTTGATGTTTTCTCTCAGCCACACCATTTTGTTGATGTGTGTAGGGACATGAAAATCGAGCTTGAATACCAAAGCTTCTAAGATAAGGCAAAAAGACCTTAAACTCTCCCTCATTGTCAGTTTGTAAAGCCTTGAATTTGTGGTTATATTGCAGTTCAACGAATTTATGAAAGGCTGTAAAAGTGGGTAGAGCATCAGATTTGAGTTTCAAAGGATATAGTCAAGTATATCGAGTATATGCATCCACAAAATTATGTAATATCTGTAACCTTTAATTGAAAGAACTGGTGAGGGTCCCCACAAACCGGAATAGACAAGCTCTAAAGGTTTAGTTGCTTTGATTTCAGAATGAAGAAATGGCAACTGACTTAATTTCCCAAGCTTGCAGGAATCACAAAAAGGAATAGAAGAAAAAGGAACTTGAATTTTATTCAATACAATCTGCAGAACACGAGTTGATGGATGCCCCAAACGAGCATGCCATTGTTTACAAATATCAGAACTAGTGTGAACTACATTGAGACAATGATTCGGCAACTCATGACAAAATGAGCGCTTATTACATGTATTGTTGAACCGTTTATTACATGTAGAAAAAGAAGTAGATCGAACTGAAGTAATAGGCTCATGTAGCGAAGGCTACATGACTGATTCATGACAAAATGAACCGTTTATTACATGCAGCTGGAACAAAAGCTGAATTCAGTTGATAGATTCCATTCCTAAGATGTCCTTGAAGCAGCACCTGTTTGGAATCCTTGTCCTTGACAACACATGAATGTGAATCAAATTCAGTAACAACATTGTTATCTCGAGTTAATTGGGAAACACTAATCAAATTTTTCTTTATGTGAGGAACATGAAGAACATGAGGTAGAGAAACAAAAGACATAGGAGAAGAAATGGAAGAAATTTGTGTAGTACCAATAGCTAAAATAGGTAAAGACTTACCATTACCAATTGTGACTTTGTCAATGCCATGATAAGGTGAGTGATTGGATAGATTGTGAACATTGCAGGTAATGTGATTTATGGCACCAGAGTCCACAAACCATGCAGGATCAGACTGATCATAAGGTACGAATGAAGGTTCAGATGGCTGAGGGTTGATGCCATTAGGAGTGCCATGATATGAACCTAAATCAGTCATGTAGCCTTCGCTAGAATCTCGAACAGAAGCTAGGTATGCTTGAGAATCACGAAAATTAATTTGACCTCCTGAATTTCCTCTTCCAAAATTAGAACCAGAATTTCGATAAAAATTCTTATCAAATCTGTGATAGCACTTATCTACAAAATGTCTTGGTTTTCCACAAAGTTGACAGTAAATTCTCTTGCCATTCGATCTACCTCTCCCTCTACCTCCTCTAATACCAAATTGACCTCCTCGATTATTATAACCCCCTCTTGTATTCTGAACGGATCCATTTCTATTTCCATTTTGTGTTGAATAAGAAGCAACATTGACTGACATTGAAGAGGACAAATGTGAATCAAAAGCAGTTGTCAACGGTGGCACATTCTGTGTGACTAACCGCTGTTCATGCATTAATAGAAGATATTGCACCTTCTCTAAGTCTATTTCATCCATCTGGTATGTTATAAGACTTATAACAGTCTCATAATCATGATCTAATCCATTTAGAATAGCTAATAATATCTCCTTATCAGGAAGAGGTTCTCCTATGGCTGCCAGTGCATGACCAATTGTTTTGATCTTTAAAATGTAGTCATTGACAGATAGAGACTCCTTCTTGACTGAACGCAATTATTGCTTTAATTGAAAGGATTTCGCAACAGTTTGTCTAGAATAAAGTGTTTCCAAGGTAGACCATACCTCAGCAGATGATTCACAATGAATCACCTGCGCCAGGACATCTTTATCAATAGTCAAGAAGAGCCAGCCAAGAAGCAGCTGGTCTGATCGCAGCCAATCTATAAAGTCATCATTCAACTTCGTAGCTTCAGCATCGCCACTATCAGGATCCGTAATAAACTTTGGAGGAGTCGAATTGTTTAGAAATTGAATCAAATCAAACGCTCGAATAGTAGCTAGAACTTGAGCTTTCCAGAAAATATAGTTCCCGACATCAAGCTTGATTGGAACGTAGTTCAAGGCTTTCGCAACTGCACCAAATCCAGTATGCGAAGCTGAGAAAAGAGAAGAGGACGAACGAGGAGGAATCGAAGAGGAGGTATAGTGATTCGAATCGGACGCCATGACTTACGTCGAAGGCTCTGATACCATGTAAAATATCAGAAACCTTAGAAGAGGAGATCGGTTAAAGAGAGAAGAGATAAGCAAACAAGAGAAAAGAAATTCTGGACTAACTTCGTAATTTCAGATTTCAAAATGAATCAATCTTACAAACAAATAGATAGCTTTGTTCTTTATATAGAGAACAACTAAAGCTTTACATCAACTCAATAACAAACATGCTAAGGCAGCTTAAAGACAAAACAGCAACAGCAAGCTACAAAATAAACACTGAATACAAAATGCTTTAACAAGCCCAATATACCTAAACATAGAGTTGCTCCAGCTCCTATTCACCCTATGGTCACTCGATCCAAGTCTAAACAGATTGTTGCTACCTTTCCTCATGCCTTAGTGGGTACCTTAGAACTTAGTTCAGTTCATGAAGCTCTCTTAGATTCTCATTGGATTAAAGCTATGGAGGAGGGATTTTCTGCATTGCAGCATAATCAAACATGGGATCTAATTCCCTTTTCATCTGATCACCTCATTGGTTGCAAATGGGTGTTTAGGGTCAAGTATAAATCTAATGGATCAATTCTCAAGCACAAGGCCCGATTGGTCGCTCAGGGCTTTCTTCAAACCCCTGGGATTGACTATGCTGAGACCTTCAACCCTGTTATTAAAGCTCGTACCATTAGAGTTTTATTCTCCTTGGCTATCGCATTTGGTTGGGACATTCAACAAGTGGATGTTAACAATGCTTTTCTTAATGAAGACCTAACTAAAGATGTCTATATGTCACAACCAGAAGGCTTTGTCAATTCTCAGTTTCCCTCTTATGTGCGTAAACTGAAAAAGTCATTCTATGATCTTGAACAAACTCCTCGAGCTTGGTACACAAAAATCAATGTCAACTTTGCAAAATTGGGGTTTTATAAGGGCTATTTCTAATGCGTCTCTGTTCATTAAAAGGACTGCTAGAGCTGTGATATTCATTTTGGTTTATGTTGACGATATCCTTGTCGCAGGTTCTGACCCTATTGCTCTTCAAGCTTGTATTCAGGATTTGGACACTCATTTTGCTCTCAAAACCTTAGGTTCTATCAACTATTTCCTAGATTTTGAAGCTTTTAGAGATGCTAGTGGTATATATCTTACCCAATCAAGTATACATTGAATTTGTTGAAAAAGGAAGTAATGCAGGATTGCAAGCTTTGTGATACACCTATGAACTTGGGAGTCTCGTAGACTGATGAAGGGGATTCTTTTTTTGATCCATCTCTCTATAGAACTATCATTGGTTCTCTCCAATACTTGACCTATACTCGTCCATATATAGCTTTTGTGGTAAACAAATTGAACCAGTTTTTGTCCTCTCCAAAATTGCAACATTGGTTCGCTTGCAAACGGTTGCTTCAATATCGCAAGGGAACTATTGGTTTGGGATTGTTGTTTGCCCCTACATCTAGTGATTTGTCCCTAACAGTCTACATTGATGCAGACCATGCTGGTTGCAAAGTTACCAAGTGGTCCACTAGTGGGCTGTGTGTTTTCCTTAGTCAGAATTTGTTAGTTTGGAGCTCAAGGAAGCAATCAGTAGTGGCTAGATTTGTGGGAGAGGCTGAGTATCAAGCAGTGGCACAAGGTGTGACTGAAATCTTGTGGTTAAAGTCTATTTTCTGAATTGGAATATCCATTAGTTGGTGTTCCAATTCTATAGTGTGATAACCTAGCAGCAAAGAACATAGTTGAGAATCCGGTTTTTCATTCTCGCACTAAGCACATTGAGATTGATGTGCACTTTGTTCGGGAGAATGGAGATATTGAAATTAGATATGTACCCACCCTTCACTAGATGGATGATATTTTTACCAAGGGGTTGTCAAGGGATAGGTTGTTATTTTTGTGTAATAAACTTGGGCTTAGGTTGTTACCTATGCATCCTCATTCTACTGTAGTCTCAGACAAGCCAAAGCTCAAATGTTCTACTTCTGCCAGGAGGTCTAATCTGAGGGGGAATGTAGAAGAGATTAATATTGAGTAGCTTGTTGTATTGTCATATAATTGGTTACGCTGGCTATTGTATTTAGTTGTCAGTTTAGTTAAGTTGTTGTAAACTGTTGAGGTGGTTACTGCTGGGTTGTTATTGAGGATAGCTGGATATAAATATACCAGCTATGCCTTATTTCCTATTGATTAATTCATTCTGATCGAGGCATTTTTCACGTCTTCTCTTCTCGCTTTCTTGTGATTTTCTTTTTGTTTCACATCAGAAGCTCTTGCTTCAAATGAAACACACTAAAATATCTTAATCATTGATAATTTGTACAAAATATTTACACAGGTAAATGACCAAGAAAAGCCAAACTTTTGCAAATTTATTTTGAACTTCAAATTTTATCAATTAACCTCCATATCTTTAAAAATTGTATCAATTCTGTTCTACCATCAACATTCCGTTAAAAATACTATTTTAACTGTAAAAAAGCTATGCTGAGTGTGCAAGAAGGGATGATGTGACATTAAAATTGGCTGAGCTATGGTTGAGTTGGTGAGATTTGGAGGGAAAATGTTGTAACAATTTGGGCAAAACTCTAACTGCTGCAGTTCAGAAAACCCTAACATCCAAGAACTAAAACTTGTTTTAGAAAATTCAGCTACTACAGGGAACAACCCAAAAAACCCAAGAACCAGAAAATTACTTCAGAAAGCCCCTAATTCCATTTGCATAGTCTTCATGCTATAGCCACTAATCTAAAAAACTGAGACTAATCCATTGAGACTCACAGGCAAGAATTCATTTGGGGGGGGGGGGGGGGGGAAGAGAGAACCAGAAAATTTCTTCAAAGAAAGAAAAAACATAAACCAACTCCATTTGCATATCCTTCATGCCAAAACCCAAGAAACACCCCCCCCCCCTTCACCACCCCACAAACACAAACACACAAGAACATAGGTTATACAGAAGAAGGGCTCTCTCTGCCACAATTCCATTGCTCTTCACCAAATGCCTCTGCAGCTCCTCCATCCCGGCTTTTTAGTTTCTTGGTTAATCATTCCGAATTGAACTGCTTCTTGACCAATCTTTGTGGAATCCTAGCCTTTAGGGTTTGCCCTAATTGTTCCAATATTTTCCCTCCAAATCTCTCCAGCTCATCCATAGTTCAACCAATTTTAGTACCACATCATCCCCATCTTGCACACTCAAGCATTGATAAGTAAGCGTTTTAACGGTTAAGTACAATATTTTTAACAGAGTGTTGACAGTAGAACACATTAATACAATTTGTAAAGTTTTGTGGTTAATTGATAAAATTTAAACTTTAGAATAAATCTATAAAGCATGTCAAAGTTCGGCCTTGTTTTGATCATTTATCCTATATACACAAATGCTTTAGATACAATTATTTTTTTCTTTAGAAAATTCTTTATCACTTTATTGATCACAAATCTGCAATAAGGAAAACCAGGACAACTTCATACAGATGAAATATGACATAGATGTAAGTACCTTAGCTCCTCCACTGAATGCTGCAACTCTATGATCTCAACTTGTGATTGCTTAATAATATTCTCCAAAGCACCAGCCTGAGGAAAATAAGAATTAACAACTGGATTGAGGATGATAAATGAGAATTTCCAAACATGATTAAATGCTATGATAGACATACCAAAGCATATACTTCATCTTTCGCCATCTCTGAAGCATCATCTTTATCATGAGGGGCAGCAGCAGTTCTGCTCCCAAGATGATTATTAAATCTGAAGTCTATCCCCGCCTCTCTTAATCCATTTTCTGCAACTTTAAACAACTCATTTGTCTTGGACGACAAATCTGTTGACATCCTTTTTGACAAAGCACTTCTCAGGAGAGAACCGATATGTTCTTTCTCCTTCGCTAACCGGGATGCAGTTTCACTTAAACTTTTCACTTCACGATTTCTCACCTCCACCAAATCCTTTGTCTTTTCAACTACAATTCTAGATAATTCACAAACGGATTCCATCCCTGCTAAGGAGGCACGGATATTCCCCTCAATGTCTGTTTCTTGTGGAACAAACATGGACTCTGCCAAATCTGACCGGTCTAATTCACTTGCATCGACTATCTTGATAACATTATAAAGCTGGTCATGAATTTTTGATACTAAATTTAACTGCTCGACCAATAAAGGCCTTTGTGTGTCCATTTTTAACTCTAAATTCTTCAACTTATCATCATACTCGCTGACTAGCTGCTTCAGGCGTGAAAGTTCATCCTCTGCCAAATTTAGCTTCTCTGACATTTCCTTTTCCATCTCAGTTATCTTCACATCCTTTTCAACCATAGATTTCTCCATATTCTCTACTGCAGAGGTTTCCTTGGAAACCTCTTCTCTCAATTCACTAATTGTAGCCTCAAGCTGCGAAACCTCAATAGCAATTTCATAATTTCTCTGCTCCATCTGCTCCCGTGCTTCATTCCTTGACTTCGCTGTCAATTCGATTTGCCTCAGGAGATCTTCAACAATCTCATTCATTCTCTTGATTACTCCATAGGCAACAGCAGGTAAGCCTGTGTACTTCTGAGACCTCGGCAATCCACCGGCGGTAAAATTCTTGATGCTACTAACTTTCCCTGATATTTTCTCGATTCCTGTAACTAGCATCTGGGCGGCGGTCTCGATCTCCGACCTGGACGAATCCTTCGCCTTCACCGCTTCCTCAAACTGCTTGAACGTCTCCTCCTTTACTCTACCAGCCTCGGCCAACTCCGCTGACAATTTCTCGTTGGATTTCAAAGCTTCGTCCTTCTCGCGCAGAGCCTCGTCGCGCTGCCTCCCCCACTCGTCGCGCTTCTTGATGGCTTCGTGAGCCAGGGTCTTCAGTCGGTTGAAAGAAACCTGCAGTTCCGACTTAGAATTCTCGGCCGCCTCCCGAGCCTGCCGCTCGCGGTCGAGCTCAAGGAGAACCTCCCGGAACCTCTCGACGGACACATCCTCGGGCGATGAGCAGCTAACGTCAATCGGCACCGGATCTTCTTCCTCCACGTCGCTTAGAACGGCGTCGTTCTCTTCTTCCCCGGCGCTGGCCATTATCGTCGAAATCAATATGGATTTAAACGTGTATGTCACTACAACGAATCGATCAGACACGCTTGCATTGATGATTAGCGAATTGCAGTAAAAGAATTCCGATCAGACGAGTCGGAATCGAAGAAACCATTCGATGTTCCTAAATTTCTATCGATCAGTGGACTTCATCAAAGACGCCAAAATACGATAGGAGGATCGGAAGTTTCTAAGAGAGAGAGAGAGAGAGAGAGAGAGGATTTAACAAACCATCGCCACCAACCAGTCTGCTTCTGTATTCCCGACTAAATGAAACAAAAATGAAAAAAAGGAAGGCGATAGGGCTAAGCTAATGATTTGATTTGGCGTGCTGCAGCCTGCACGTGTATTAGGGGGTATTTGTATTTCGCCGTATGGAGGAAAAAAATAAAATTATTTTTAAACAAAATTACCAATGAACATTTCAAATTATTATAAATATTATACTTCGTAAATAATATTAACTATATAAAACAGTTTATTATTAAAAATATCTGTTGTTAAGGTTAAAAATGTTTTTTAATCATTAATAAAAAATGTTAAATACATATAGAAATACTACAAATGTTTTTAATCAACTGGGTCAATCATTAAAAAAATAATTTTACGTATATAATTTTTATGAAAAGAAAAATTTAATAATAATATTAGAACAACACTTATATATGTTTTTGATAGAGAATACAATGGTGAGGACAACTTAATCAAATTAATACAAGTGTTTGATGCTGAATAATTTTTTTGAAAGAATCGGAAAGTTTTTTATCTTTTAAAACAATTTAACATTTTATAAAATTTATTATAATTTATAATTTTATAGTCAATTAGGTTTACAAATTGTTTTAAACCTTGCATTTTATAAAAAGAACTATAATAAAATGTTTTAAAAAAATACGCATATTATAAAAAAAATATATCTTTTATAAAGAATTAAACAGTATAAATTTACGGAGAAACAATAAAAAAAATATTATTTTTTAAACCTTGCATATGCATAGAGGTGGCCGGCCATATATGAACTCAAGACAAAGGACTCCAATTCGAGACTTTTGATCTTTATTGAGTCTAATTATCGCTAAATTGTCATATTTTATGCTTTTATTTTTAAAAGTTCAAAGACATAATCAATTCTCATTTTTTCAACTAAATATGAACACAAAAATTGACAACAAAATTAAACCCCGCGCCTGAAATTGTGAGGGTTGCTTTATCATTGGGAGACTAAGCCATTACAAGGCAAAAGCTAGCCAACATGCGTGATTTGTACGTCTCCTTGAGGAGCCCTCCTTGATATATCAGACCACACCACAAGCCAATAACTGGGACCTAGTAACAACTAAATACCGGAAATAAGAATATCTATTAAAATCATTAGAATTTACAAAGTTTGATCACATGTTCCTGATCCATCCAAATTAAAACCAAAGCTGGGGATAGGAAGCACGTTCAGAAGATGGCTCACTTCAAACCAACGCTAAGTTGAGAAGAGTAAGTATACAGATAAACCATTAATACATACAGTTCAATAATGGTAGAAAGGCCTACTTTGCTGATAATGATAATGGTCACTGGACTCTAAATCGGGAACAAGGTCGTGAGACAACAAAGAATTCTGCAGGGACCGGCCTTCGGGTTCCTTGAGGAAGCCTTTTGTTTCCATGTATGTCCGGATACCCGTAATGGCTCTGCTGAGCTTCGGATTGACTCCTGCCGGTTCTTTGAATGCACTCGTAAAGTCATGATAGACGACACTCAACAGCTTCTTGAATTGAGATTTGTATCTCCTGTAGAGACCGAATCCTGCCACCTGGTGGTATGATGCATTATTAATCAGCTTCAGCTACGTTGTCGAGGCATTTCAAATTTCAATCAGCTTATGAGTGTGTGTATGTGTGTTGGTTTTGTATCAACTTACTTCTAGGAATGCTTGCAGTGCAACTGCTGTATATAGATTTGCAGGGAGAGCATTCAAGAATCTTGCGAGCCACGACCAACCTTCGCCCAGGCCATGCGCATGCTGGATGCCTTGAATCTCTGTCTGTCAAAGCACAGAGGTATACTAGCATGATAACCAATAAAAATTTAAAAGCTAGACAGCGTGCAATGGACTTTGCCTGAGCAACAACAGGACAAACCTGAACAAGGGCTCCGTATAGTCTCATATATGATGATATTCCTGATACATAACTCTCTTCGTTCTCGATCTGTCCATCTTCTTCTTTGTACCCAATGGCTTTGTAATGAGCTTCTTTTGTATCAAATGATGACTGAAGTGGCAAGAACCATATTGATATCCATTAAAAAAAAAAAAAAGAAGCAATGCTTACAAAGAATGTTAGAATCCTAGAATAAATCCAGATTTAGAGAAATTGATTTGGGTCAACTTTCTGTTCCTATTTTTTGTAGTTCCCTTTTTTCCAAGTTTCCTACTCTTGTATATCCTAGAATAATAGGATCTTAATGATCCTTCTCTATATATTGTATACTCCTCCTCTATATGAAGGAAGGTATTCATTCCATAAAACCTTCATTCATGGTATCTGAGCCAGCAACGGTGCTAGTCTGATTTTTTTTTTTTCCTTCCTCTTTCCTTTCTGGTTTTGGTTCTAGTTTCGGTGCTGATCTGATTCCCTTATGGTGGCCAATACCCCTTCTTTGTCTACAGCAGATTCTTTCACCGCCTCTGCTTGTCATGAAAGGCAAGGGCAAAGTCGGTTATCTCACTGGTACCATTCCTATGCCTTCACCAACTGCCGGTCACTATGCAACTTGGGATGCTGAAAGCTCTATTGTCATGGCATGACTCGTAAATTCTATAGTCTAGGATTGGATGGACTTACCTCTTCTACAAAACAGCAAAGGAAATCTGGGATGTTGTTCAAGAAATTTATTCTGACCCTGAAAACACAGCTTAGTGTTTTGAAGAGCAGCAAGCGAGTCATGCTCACCTGTCCAAACCAGCCATCTGACTTAGGCTCCCAAACTCTGCTGTAGCTGCTCACTGTACTGATACATCCAATTCCACGAATCAGAAATCCACAGGTAAACAACTTTAGTGTGATCATTGCAACAAGCCCTACCACACTAGGGACACATGCCGGAAAATTTATAGCAAGCCAGCCAATTGGAAGCTGAGAAGCCAATGAGAACAGCATAAGTTCACCTACACAACTGAATCAACCACTGACTTTGAAAAATCAAGCCCTCTTTTTCCGTTTACCATTGATCAAATGGAGCTTTTGCAAAATATCTTAACCCAGTCCAAAGTGCCTAAGGAACCCAAACCTACCACTCCAACTGCCATAGCTACGGTTGCTCATCGAGGGACCATTCAATGCTCTTTCTTATCTCATACCCTTTCAGACAATTGTTGGATTATTGATACAGGGGCATCCGACCATATGACTGGCTCATCCACACTAATTTCCACTTATGGAGCATATACTGATAATATTAAGATTGCAGTTGCTGATCGGAGTATATCTGGTGTTGCTGGCTGCGGCACTATTAATCTCCCTGGGTTACAATTGTTTTCTGCCCTTCATGTTCCCCGTATTCAATGCAATGTTCTTTCTATTAGTCAATTGACTACAGATCTCAATTGTGCAGTAATTTTTTATTCTTCTCACTGTGTATTCTGGGACCTACCTCCAGGGAGGACAATTGGCAATGCTGTGTGCAAGAAAACCCTAGGGCAAGATCGAAAACAGAACACGAGAAGAAAGAATAATCTAGCAGAATTTTACTAGATCAAAATGAATTACAACTACAAAAGAGATAGTGAGCTGCTTATATATGCAGCTCACTAAACAACAGAAAGGCACCGCCTTACAAGACTTAAATGACTACAACATCAATAATCATAAAACATAGTAACACATAACAACAGTAATTACAAACATAACAGCAACAACAACAACTATCATAACAGAACATTAGATGCTTCCACACTCCCCTTCAAACCAGGCTCCGTAGATGACAAAGACTTGGATGAATCAGCACACACAGGTGACAACTTTACACCAAGCCTTTTACATAAGAACTCAAACCAGTCTCTAGGCAGGCCTATAGTAAGTGTATCTGCCACTTGATCAGATATTGGGACATATCCAATTTCCACTTCACCACTTTCAACTTTTTTACGCACAAAGTGAACATTAATCTCAACATGCTTTGTTCTAGAATGAAAAACCGGATTCGCAGCTATGCTCTTAGTAGCCAGGTTATCACTCCACACTATTGGAGTGGACACACACGGATATCCCAATTCCACAAATGACTTCAGCCACATGAGTTCTGTCACACCAAGGGCAACAGCCCGATATTTTGCCTCTCCAACGGATCTAGCAACAATTGATTGTTTCTTGGACCCCCACACAATAAGATTTTGGCCAAAATATACACAAAAGCTACTAGTAGATCGCTTAGTGACCTTGCAGCTAGCATGGTTTATATCAGTAAAAACCACCAAAGACAAATCATCTGGTGAAGGCATGAAGACCAACCCCACACCAATAGTACCTTTGAGATACTGAAACAACCTCTTGCAAGCTAACCAATGTTGAGACTTAGGATTTGACAAAAACTGGCTCAACTTATTCACTGTAAATGCTATATCTGGGCATGTATATGTAAGATATTGCAATGAACCAATTAAAGTTCTATACAAAGAGGGATTAGGAAAGGGATCCCTATCATCAGTCGACGAAACCCTAACAGCCATAGGCGTGCTACATGGCTTGCAATCTTGCATAGCAACCTTTTTCAACAAATCAATCACATACTTGAATTGAGTGAAATAAAGACCACTATCATCTCTATAGCCCTCAAACCCTAAGAAATAATTTACGGAACCTAGGATCGTAAGAGCAAACTAAGTGTTCAAATTATGAATGCAAGAACTAAGAGCTGTTGGATCTGATCCTGTGAGGAGTATATCATACACATAGACTAGAACAAAAGAGTACATAACTAGCTGTCCGTTTGATAAACAACGATGCATCTAAAGTAGACCTTACAAAGCCCCAATTTTGCAAGGTAGCCCTTAGCTTTGAGTACCAAGCTCGAGGGGCTTGCTTGAGCCCATAGAGTGACTTATTCAATCGACAAAAATGAGTAGGGGACCGATGATCTACAAACTCTTCAGCTTGAACCATATACACTATTTTAGTCAAGTCTCCATTAAGAAAGGCATTATTAATATCCACTTGTTGAATGTCCCAACCAAAACTGACTGTTAAAGAGAATAAACCTCGAATAGTGAAAGCCTTAACAACCGAAATAAAGGTTTCTGCATAATCCACACTAGGTGTTTGGTGAAAACCTTTGGCCACCAATCTAATTATATACCTTAGAATTGACCCATCAAAATTATATTTCACCCTGAATACCCACTTGCAACCAACCAAGTTCATATCCTTTGAAAAGGGAACCAAGTCCCAAGTATGATTCCTTTGAAAAGCTGTGTACTCTTCTTCCATGGCCATAACCCGTCATGATTCTAAAAGAGCCTCACGAATGGAACTAGGTTTAAGATTACTCACTAGGGCAAGAGGTGAAAAGGTTACAAGTTGTTTGGCTTTAAGTCTGGTAAGCATAGGATGAACTGAAAGGGCTGGAGCAACCTTGTACTTAGGTAAGTTAGATGTAGTTGCTGGTAACTAAGTGGGTAAAGGCTGTAATGGAGAAGGATGAGGTGGAGTTCTGACCTGAGAATTAGTGAATATTGTGCTACCAGAGAATGAGATCCAACAAGAGTTGAAGCTAGAGGGATTGTACTACCCGAGGACACATTGAAGAAATAGGAGAAGAAACATTAGACTGAAGAAAGAAAGTAGAATACCCCAAAGAAGATGGTACAACTTTAGGTATAGAGGAAGTAGGAAACAAAATAGGAAAGGGAAACTCAATAGCATTGAACTTCACATCCCAAGACACAAACTCTCCCTGATGGATGCAAGCACTAATAGCCAGCTTGAGTATATCCAATGAAAATACACTTGGTGGAATGGAAATCAAACTTGTGTTTGTTATAAGGATGAAGATAAGAAAAGCAATCACAACCAAAAGATTGTAGCATCTGATAGTTAGGTAGCTTTTGACAAAGCAATGCAAAGGAGGTATGAAACTTAATAGGTGAAGTAGCTAGCAAATCTATCAAGTGAACAGATGTTTGAAAGGCTTCTATCTAGAATTTTAAAGGCATTTGGGCATGAGATAATAGGGTTAGGCCAATTTCGACTATATGTCTAAGTTTTCTCTCAGCCACACCATTCTGTTGATGAGCGTGTGGACATGTAAATCAAGGTTGAATGCCATTAGCATAAAGATAAGGTAAGAAAGCTTTAAATTCCCCCCCCCCCCAACTTGTTAGTTTGTAAGGCTCTAAACATGGTTTGATATTGGATTTCAACAAACTTATGAAAGATAGTGAAAATGGATAAGGCATCAGACGTGAGTTTTAAGGGATAAAGCCAAGGGTACCGAGTGCATGCATCCATTCACAAAGATTATGAAGTATCTAAACCCTTCAATAGACACAATAGGTGTAGGTCCCCAAAGATCTGAATAAACCAATTCTAATGGTTTAGTAGCATTAATATCCATGCTAGAAAAATGAAGTTGGCTTAATTTGCCAATCTTGCAATAGTCACAAAATGACAAATCAAAGAGTGAACAAAATACACCAATTTTATTTAATACAAGCTTGAGTACATTTAAGGATGGGTGTCCCAATCTATTATGCCACTGCTAACAGTCACTAGTGCTTTGAGCATCATTTACAACATTTGACAGCTCATGACTAAATGAGTTCTGTCTATTTCATGCACTTTGTTTATGACATGTATTCAAAGAAGAAATAGTAGAAGTAACAAATAAAGACTTTAGGGATTCGGCAGAATTGTTGTTGACAGCAAACCAAGATGTTGGAAGCAGCCGATAGAGCTCATCCTTAAAGTGTCCCCGGAGCAGCACCAGTTCGGTAACTTTGTCCTTAATCCAGTGTTCTAAAAGGCGCTAGGCGCTAGTTGGGCGCCAGCTCGGAGCCTAGGCAGAGCCTAAAAAATATGCTTGGGGTAATTGTAGAGAATAACTTAAAACACATAATAACATATTACTTGTAGAAATTAGCTTAGAGAAGGGTTTATCAAAATTTTTATTTATTTTTTATTTTTTTCATTCTTTTCTAAATCCCTCCCCCACACCCCCCACACCCCGCGTACTTAGATGCCCCCATTTTCAACCTTCTCACTCTCTTTCTCTCTCTCTCTCAAACTTGCATCCGCGGACCACCGTCGCCCACCTCGCCAACGCCGCTCAGACAACCATCGCCCCCACTCGACCGGCTATAGAAACCCGTCGCCACGAGAGAGAAATCGAAGAGACGATTGGCGGCGGCGGCGACAATGATGAGAGTGAGAAATCGGGGCTAAGGGAAAATACCGAACACAAATCCAAACACACAAATCAGAGCCAAGAGAAAAATCAAGGCCAAGGTAAGTTTGTAAGTCTTCGAAAATCAGGCGACCCAGGTTGCTGGGAGTCGATTGGGCCCGATTGATCGCGCCCGACGCCTAGGGTGCTGATTTGCCTGTATTCGTGACGACCAAGGGCCACCTAACGCCTCAGCGGCCGCCTTTTAGAACATTGCCTTAATCAAACAAATATTCGAGTGAAACTCAACCACAACATTATGATCACGAGTTAATTGAGAAACACTAAGTAAATTTTTCTTCATACTTGGAACATGAAGAACATTAGGAACTGAAAGAATTGAAGTAGGTTTAAGTTGAGTACACAAAAGACTAGTACCAACATGAGTAATATGCAGCTTCTTACCATTACCTATAGCAACTTTGTCTCCACCATTGTAAGGAGTATGTAAGGATAAATTGCTCAAATTTGAGGTAATGTGACTGGTTGCCCCTAAATCGACAAACCAAGAGGGATCTGAAGATGAAGACTGAGCAAAAAAGTTATCAAAAGAAGAAGGTTTAAGGTGACTCCCATAGTGAGAACCTAATATAGAACCTGTCTCACTCATGTAGGCCCCATTAGAATCACTAAAGGAGGCCATATAAGCTCTACAATTATATTGATTTCCACCATTAGACCGAACAAGACCTTGATTAGGTACTCCCTGGAAATTCTTATCAAAGCAGTGATAACACTTGTCTACAAGTGCCTTGGTTTTCCACACAACTGACAGTAAATTCGTCTATTAGATGCTCTTCCTTGACCTTTCCCTCCTCTATTCATATAATTATTTCCTCTTATAGACTAACCTCTTCTATTATTATCACCAAAACTAGAACTGTGCCTTGTAGGAATCGATGCAACATTTGCATGCATAGTTGAGGTCATAGAATCAAAACTGATTGAAAGTGATGAATTCTTAACCAATAGCCTTTGTTCATGCATTAAAAGCAAGTATTGAACCTTCTCCAAATCAATGCCATTCATTTGATAGGTAATTAGGCTCACAACATTTTCATTCCTGATCTAGTCCATTTAATATCGCAAGCAACAAATCTTTGTCAATTAATGGCTCTCTTATAGCGGCTAAAGCATGGTTGATTGTCTTAATTTTAAGGATGTAGTCATTTACAGAAAGATCATCCCTCTTAATCGATCTTAACTTTTGCTTCAATTGAAATGACTTAACTATTATTTGGTGAGCATACAAATTTTCCAAAGAGAGCCAAACCTCGACAGATGATTCACAGTGAATCACTTGCGCTAAAACCTCTTCGCCAAAGGTATAGAAGAGCCATCCCAATAGGAGCTAATCAGACCAGATCCAACTCATGTACTCTGGATTGACCACAACATCTCCTCCGTCAGGATCGAACAGGTTTTTCGATGGGGGAGGTGTTTTGTTAAGGAATGAGACTAGACCAAATGCACTTATTGTAGCGAGAATTTGAGCCTTCTAGAAGATAGTCACGGGAATCAAGCTTTATAAGAATAAAGCTAAGTGCCTTAGCAACTGCTGAGAAATTAGCTTGAGAGGCAGAAGACAAAGATGAGGAGGATCGAGGAGAAGGAGAGGAGGACGAACTAAGTAGGGGTGTTCAAAAAAACCGGTGCACCGTGGAAACCGGCCAGACCGAACCAGCCGAGTTTTTTTTTTGGCAGTCGGAAACAGTTTGAAGGCTGTCCAAACCGTGCGGTTCGCGGTTTGGACAGTAAGCGGTTTGGTTTTAAACCGAACTGCCCAGAAAATTAAAAAAAATATATATATAAAGGCACCCAAAGCCCCGCGCAACCCCCTCCCCCACCCACAACCCTAATCCCTAATCGCAATCTGTAGAGCCCCCTGCCCCACCCGCAACCTAATCCCTAATCGCAATCGGCAGCCCCCTCCGGCCCTCCCCCACCCGCGCAACCCTTCCCCAGTTCCCCCCAATCGGAATCATCTGATTGCCCCTATTGCTACAACCTTCCACCGTCTTCCCTTCTGCTTTCTCTTTCTCCTCGTCCTTGGATTATCGTGGTAGCCCACACCCAAGGTTCCACCGCCAGCAGATCAAGGCAGAGGAGAGGAAGCCGAGTAGATCGAGGAAGAGGAGAGGAAGCTCGGGAAGATCGAGGCAGAGGAGAGGAAGCTCGGGACATACTGACATAGTTGGGGCCGAAGCTCGGGTTGAAGCAGTTCGCCGATCTCACCAACGAGGATCGTTCCATGTACCTGGCAGCGAAGACCGATTCTCCAATAGGTTGGTGCGTGTATTTTTATTAATGTCTAGTGTGTGTTTGTTTGTTTGTTGTTATTAGGTCTAAAATAGGTCATTAGGTTTTTATTAATGTCTAGTGTTTGTTTGTTTGTTTGTTTTTATTAATGACTTGTGTTTGGTGCTTGATGGTTTTATCCAATGGCTATTGATACATCAGAAGCCTGGTTTTAGATTCACTGATGTTGGTTTGTAACAGAGAGGATATCCAGAATCTATGCAATTCTAGATCTCATCCTGTTTTGTTTTACATCTGAAAACTACTTTCTGTTTGGGGATTGGAAGGAATAAAATGACTGAAAAACATAAAAATTGCTTAAAAATTCAAAAGCTTGGTCAAATTGTAATCCTTTGGTATTGTCTGGTTCCTCGAAATGTGCATCATGGTGAGTTCTAAAATCTTCAGGAAGAAAAAAATGAATTTTTCTAGAGTCGAATCCAAGAGACAAATGTGGTCTGAGTAGCCCTTTGGCTCGAGCAATTTGATTATATATACTTATTGTCAGTTTTTTTCCCCCCCCCCTCTTATGTTGTTTCATCATACTTTTTCCAATTGTTTGTGATCATCATTTTCACGTCATCCATGTACAAGATTTATTGGATAATTATCGCCATCTGTTTGATAGTTGCTATGACCTGGTGACAAGAAATGAAGTTGCTAATATTCTTAGGTCTATAGTCAATGTTAATTCCAAAGAATTCATTTCTAAGAAAATATCTCAATAAAAGTAGCACCAATGATTCATTTCAAATTTTTTATTGCTTCAATTGCAGATGGAAACAGATAGTAGCACCAATGATTCATCCATTAAAAACCTCAATGAAGGTAGTGGTTCTAAACCTCCATTACCTTCTAAGTTTAAGGACAAAGGAATGAAAAAGAAACCTAGGCAGCAATCTGAAGTATGAGATCATTTTACAAGAAATGAAGATGACCCTTCTGACCCTAGAGCTGTGTGCAACTATTGTGGTAAAAATTATGCAAGTGATACTTGAAAAAATAGGACAAGTACTCTTTGGAACCATGTAAACAATCAATGTAAGAAGAATCCTTACAGAGTAGAAAATAAGAAGCAGAAGATTTTACATTACCTAAAGAATAGTGACAATGAGGATGGAAGTGTTGGAGGTAGTAATCTTTTAGCTGTGGGATTTATTCAGGCAGCTTGTAGGATGGCATGTGCTAAAATGATTGTCATTGATGAATTGTCATTTAGGTTTGTGGAGCAAGAAGGTTTTAGATTATTTTGTGGTGTTGCATGCCCTAAGTTTGATCCTCCTTCACACACTACAATTGCTAGGGATATAATTAGTCTTTACAATGATGATAAGAAGAAGTTGAAGTCATTTTTTGTTAAGAATTCACAAAGAGTCTCCCTTACTACTGATACATGGACTTCCATTCAAAATGTCAATTATATGGTGCTTACGGCTCATTTTATAGATTTTGAATGGAAAATGCAAAAAAGAATCTTGAACTTTTGTCAAATTCCAAATCATAAGGGAGAGACAATTGGTAAAGCAATTGAGGCGTGTTTGAAACAAGGGGGTATTGAGAAGGTTTTCACAATCACAGTTGACAATGCTGCTTCTAACAATGGGGTTATTGGGCACATGAAGAAAAGATTGCAAATTTGGAAGAGTGTTGTTTGTGATGGGGAATTCTTACATGTGAGATGTTCGGCTCATATTCTTAATTTGGTAGTGGGTGAAGGCTTAAAGAAATTGGACTTCTCTATTATGGCTATACGTAATACAGTTAGATATGTTAGAGCTTCTCCTTCAAGGTTGGCAAGATTCAAAAGTTGTGTCAAGAATACTTGTAAAAAAGAGAAGGCTCTTGTGTGCTTGGATGTGCTAACAAGGTGGAACTCCACTTATTTAATGTTGGAGCATGCACTGAGATTTGTTGATGCGTTTAAATTGTTGGAAGAAAAGGATTTGCTCTATTTGCAATATTTTTGTGAAGATTATAGAAATGGGAAAAGGCCTATTGGGCCACCAAATTCTAAAGACTGGGAGAATTGTGCAACGTTCTGCAAGTTTTTGAAGACTTTTTATGATGCTACCCTCATGTTTAGTGCTTATTTGAATGTTACTACAAATAATTATTTTCATGAAATTTGTAATGTACTTGGGAGACTAAACAAATGGAGTTCATCTTCCGAATCAATCTTGAAAGATATGGCTTCTAGCATGAAGATAAAATTTGATAAGTATTGGGACAACATTGAAAAACAGAATATACTTCTTTATGTGGCGATTGTGCTTGATCCTAGGTACAAGATGAATATGTCGCTTTTTGTTTATGCAAGCTCTATTTTGAAGATGAAGTTAAAAACGTAATGGATTCTATCAAGAGCGCTCTAGGGAAGTTAGTGCACTTTTATGCAACAAATAACTCAAATGGACAATCAGGAGAACATAAACAGGGTGGGACAAGTTCTGAACAAAAGATTTCAGTTGTGAATTCTGATGAGGATGATGATGTTAACATGTTCAAATCTGATTTTGAGAAAGAATGTATTGAAGATAATGCTTTTGAAATGAAAAATGAGCTTGAAATTTTGAATTGGTGGAAGGTAACTTCATCAAAGTACCATATCCTATCAGAGATTGCTCGAGATGTTCTTACCTTCCAAGTGTCAACAGTCACTTCTGAGTCAGCTTTTAGCACTGGCGGTAGGGTGCATGATTGCTTTCGGAATTCATTGAGTCCATCTACGGTAGAAGCGTTGATTTGTTGTCAAAATTGATTGAGAAGGATGTCTTTACCATTGGATATGACTTCAGTATTAGAAGAGCATGCTATTTATGAATCAGTTGAATATGGTAATTTTTTATTTACTCATCAAACATGTTTATTATTTTATTTGTATTAACTCTTAACATTTTATTTTTCTAACTTTATTGTTTCTCTTAATTTTACAGATAAGTCCACTATGACAACAGATACTGTAAACATTGATTAGTGATGAAGTTGAAGTTGGAGTTGGAGTTGGAGGCTTGGAGTATGTGTGGTTGTGTTATGAACTTTGAACTTTTAAGTTTATATTTCGATCGGATTGTAACTTATCCTATTTTGAATGGTTATGTTATTGCGTGGCATGTTTTTGCCGTTTTGGACTTTAAATACTTGAGTTATGATTGGTGGTTGTCAACTATAATTCATTGTTAAATAGTTGTTGAATATGTAATTGTCAATAGGTTAAATAGTTGCCAATAGGTTATAATTGCTGAATATGTTGGATAGAATTATTGCTAAATAGTTGAATATGTTATAACAATATCATATGTTTTATTTATTTATAACAGGTTGGAGATTGTATGTTAAATAGGTTATTTTCAAACCGCGGTAAACCACACCAATCCAGACCGCAAATGTGGTCTGGATTGGTGCGGTTTGGCCGCACCCAAACCAGACCGTGGTCTGGTTTGGTTGCCAAACCGCTAGTGCGATTTGGCGTGCTGAAAATGGTTCAGACCGGCCAAACCGTACTGTGCACACCCCTAGAACTAAGAACTTGATTCGAGGCCATTAGAGAAGAGCAATGGCTCTGATACCATGTAAGAAAATCCTACGGCAAGATTGAAAACAAAACTCGAGAAGAAAGAATACCACAAGCAGAATTTTACTAAAGGATCAAAATGAATTACAACTATAAAAGAGATAATGAACTGCTTATATATGCAGCTCACTAAACAATAGAAAGGCACCGCCTTACAAGACTTAAATGACTATAACATCAATAATCATAAAACATAGTAACACATAACAACAGTAATTACAAACATAACAACAACAACTATTATAACAGAACATTAGATGCTTCCACAGAGTGAAATGGCCTTTACTACTTCTCAACTATGGGTTCTCCCTTGCTTCCTAAGTCCCTTAATCCTATCTCCTTGTCTATTGTTTCTAATTGTGATGTTATGCTGTGGCATCAACGCCTTGGCCACCCTAGCTTCCATTATCTTTAACGATCTTGGTTTTTTGAAATGTGAACTGTGTTTATGCGAAATCCCCATGTACACAACATTCCCCTCATCCATACAAATCTTCCCAACCATTCCATCCTATTCATAGTGACATTTGGGTGACATTTGGGGGCCCGCTTGTTTCTCCAACTGGTACTCACCGGTTTATTACTTTTATTGATGATTACACTCGTACTTGTTGGGTTTATTTAATGAAGGATAAATCTAAGGCTAGTTTCATATTTTCAACAGTTTCATAAGCTTGTTACCAGTCTTTTCCAATATTCCGTTCATATCTTTCACATTGATAATGGTAGGGAATATGTTACATAAGAACATAACTAATACTTTTGTGATCATGGTATATTCACCAAAGCTTGTGTGCCTATACCCCTCAACAAAATGAGATAGCAGAATGAAAAATCACCATCTCCTTGAGGTAGCTCGATCCCTCATGTTTACTACAAATGTTCCACATTTTTTGTTTTTTTTTGGTGAGGCTATTCTCATCGTTGCCTATCTTATAAAAGGGTTACCTTTCAAACCTCTCAAATTCCAAACCCCCTTGAGTTGTCTACTTGCTGCTTTTCCCAGTCCAATTCCTAAACTCTCTTCCTCCTAAAGTGTTTGGCTATATGATTTTTGTTCATAATCATCCCCCGCATTGCGGCAAGCTTGCTCCTAAGGAACTCAAATGTATTTTTGTTGGCTACTCTCCCACACAAAAGGATTACAAGTGCTACTCCCCTTCCACCAAACGATTCTTTGTCGCTTATGATGTCTCTTTTTTAGAAAATCAGCCTCACTATTCCAATGCTTCTCTTTAGGGGAGCCATCTCATTAAGAAAATTGTTGGGATTCGTCTATTTCACTTCCCATTTCCCTTCCAAACTGTCCATCCCATATCCCAACACTAGAACAATCCTCTCCTCCTTTGTTAGACCAAATCGAGCCTATTCAAGTAGCAAGTCAAGGGGAAGAACCAAATGCTTCAACTCAGCCTATTAAGGTTTACTCAAGAAGGCTGAGAGCTCCTCCACAAAGTCATTCCTTTGAACAAAAGCCAAGTCCTTTTTTGGAATTCACAAGAGAAGAGGCTGCCACATTAGATGATCTTGATGTTTCAATTGCTACAAGGATAGGGGTAAGATCTTGTACTAAGCATTCTATTTCCAATTATTTGACTTAGTCTAAGTTGTCTCCTAAGTATTGAGCCTTACCACTATGATTGACAAAGTGGAAATCCCCATGAACATTCAACGTGCCCTTCAAGACCCTAAATGGAAAGAAGTATGTTATGAGCCCAAAAGTTTTAAGGGCTCAATTCAAGGTGATCATTGCTATCAAAACTTCTGTTGTGATGGCCAATGGGACGAGGATGAAACAGATGGAATTGCAATTGCAACAGGTCTCTGCGGTAGTTGCAAAAGTGCAGATCCAAATGGGAGCGTTGGAATCCTCGATGGATTCGATGGTTGAAAGGAGAATTGAAGGAGCGATGGAGAGCTAGCGTGAAGAGAGTCATGATCAGCACAATGGGTTACTAGATATGCGCGAGCAGAACAACTGTGGGATTAGATGTAGCAGTTCATGGTCATGCTTATTGACCAAATTTCGATAAGACTCTCCCCTAATTTTCCCCCTAAAGAAAAATTCAAGCCACTTCTTCCCAGACAAGGGATGGCTCCTAAGCTTGAAGGATCTTCGAAATTGAAGATAGATCCACCTATAATTAGAGAAAATAATGCGGAAAAGAGACATGGAGTCCCTGTTCTGTTGGTCAACTTGGATATCCTATACCTAAATTTGAGATCCCGTTGTTTGATGGTTAGAACCTGAGATGGTGGGTTAGATGCTATGAGCGCATGTTTAGCATGTATAACATAGCCGAACAACATAAGGTTACCTTGGCTGTTGCTTTTCTGAATGAAGCTAGAGATGCTTGGTTCCAGTGTGGAGTAAGGTGTAGGAGAATTGTGTATGGGGAGATTTTGTAAAAGAATTGTGTGATAGATTTGGAGATCAAGGCATGACAGATGTGGTGGAGGAGTTCAACAAACTTAGACAAGAAAGATCGGTGTAAGCGTTCCAACAAAAATTCGAAGAACTTAAATCCCTCATGCTAATACTAAACCCCACCCTACAGAAGATTACTTCATCTCAAGCTTTATCAGTGGCTTGAGGGAAGAACTCTAACCTAGGGTTAAGATGTTCTGACCTAAGTCCATTAAGAAACCCACGAAATGTGCTAAATTACAAGAGGTAACGGTGGAAGCCCTCATGAAGAAACAAAGGTGGATTGGAAGGATGGTACAAAGGGGGCCATCTCAACAGGGGAGTAAAGGGTATAACAAGAAGAATGTGAGGATCAACCATAGCAACAAGGGGATGGCAGCTATCACCCCTGCCCAACCCTTGGTAGGGAGATTACTAGAATAGAGGAGGCAAGCAGGCCTCTGCTTCCGCTGTGGAGACATATACACCCCAAGGCATTAATGCAAACGACAACTATTGTTGTTGGAAGGAGAAGAAGAAGTGGAGATAGAGAAAGAAGAAGACAACAATAAAGAGGAAACTGAAGAGGAAGAGAAGGTGGAGATATCCCTACACGCCCTAAAGGGACTGACCAACAGTAAGATAATCAAGGTTGAGAGCAGAGCACAAAACAACAAATTAATTATACTAATAAATAGTGAGAGAACCCATACTTTCTTAGATGAAGGGACTGCTAAGAAGTTGAAGTGTACCCTTGCCAGCACACATTCACTCTTGGTGACGATGGCTAATGGCCAAAGGGTAGTGTGTAAACGTGTGTAAATTATCTTGTGAAGGATTTTGTTAGCAAATGTAAGGAGAAGAATTTGAAGTAGATCTAAGGTTGCTGAAGCTCGAGGGCTATGATATTGTATTGGGGGTTGATTGGATGAGAAATGTGAGTCCAATTTGTTTTGACTACAATAAAATGGAAGTCACTTTTGAAAAAGAAGAGAAAAGGATGACACTAACGGGTAGTGTGGAGTCTGGGGTGTGCAAAATGATAACAGGCAAGAGGTTGCTGAGAATCCTCAGGACCAAATTATCACAAGTGGCCCAATTATTCTCAGTCCATGCCATGGAACAATCGGAGGAGGACATGGAGATAGAAGGAGAGCTGAGGTTAACCACCGATGAACAACCCAAAGGGCCATGGAAGGTACATGAACTTGAGTCCCTTGAGTCACTTCTAGTTGAGTTTAAAGACTTGTTTGTGGAACCCAATACCTTACCCCCAAATAGACCCTTTGACCACACCATTAACCTCAAACCTAACTTGGAGCCCATAAACATTTGAGGATACTATTACCCTCTCAAATAGAAAAGATGATCAAGGACATGCTACAGAAACCATCATCAAACCTACCCTTAGTTTGCTAAGAAGAAGGATGATAGTTGGCATTTTTGTGTTGACTGCTGTCAACTTAATGCCCTCACAGTCAAAAATAAATTCCCTATACCCATTGTGGAGGACTTATTGGATGAATTGGGGGGGGGGGTGCACAAGTGTTCACCAAACTTGACTTAAAATTCGGGTACCACCAAATCCGTATGAACCCATAAAACATCCACAAAACTACCTTCTTCACCCACCAGGGCCATTACAAATTCATGGTAATGCCCTTTAGCCTCATCAATGCTCCTCCAATATTCCAAGCCCTGATGAACCATATTTTTGAACCTTACCTATGCAAATTTATCCTTGTGTTCTTTAATGATATCCTTATCTATAGTCCCTCTTTTTCCCAACACCTAAAGTCTTGTTCTCTTTGTTGTTTTCAACCTATTTTCAGTTTTTAATTTTCCAAAACAATGAAAACATGTTCACTTTCATATTTTCAAAAACACATTTTCGAAAACAAGAAAAAATTTTGTAAAAAAAAAAAAACTCAAAACAAAAAGTCGTTTTGGCTGTTTTCATCATAAACACACTCAAAATTTCCAAAATGTGGAAAACGTTACAGACAAAAAAAAAACACGTTTTCAGCAATCTCAAAACACAAAACTGAAACATGAATTCAAAACTGAAACATAAAGAGAACAACCCCTAAGCCACTTAAGAGCAACATTTCAAGTTTTTACCCAACCATTTGTACGTCACGAGGTCCAAGTATGCATTTGCACAACCTCATGTGGAGTACCCGGGGCATATAATTTTTGGTACAGGGGTCAACACAAACTACAAAAAAGTTAAAGCAGTAATCTCATGGTCCAGGCCTACTACCATTAGGGCCTTAAGAGGTTTCTTGGGGTTTATAGGAAACTACATGCAATTTGTAAGGAATTATGGCTTGATAAGTAAGCAGTTGACAAAGTTGTTAAAAAAAGAATGGTTTCATTGGAGTGACAAGGCGGAATAATCATTTGAATTACTAAAAAAGGCCCTGAGTGAGGTACTAACCTTGAGCCTACCTAACTTCAACAAACCATTCGTGTTGGAGACGAATGCGAGTAACAATGGGGTAGGAGTGGTTCTAATGCAGGAGGACAGACCCCTAGCCTTCATCAATTAGGCGTTAGCCCCTAAACACCTTGGCCTCAATGCGTATGATAAAAAACTATTGGCAGTCCTCATTGTAGTTGAAAGGTGGAGATACTATCTATAAGGGGGGGGGGGAATTCATCATCAAGACAGGCCACGAGAGTTTGAAATTTCTCTTATAATAGAGGCTCCATACTCATATGTAGAGGAAAGATATGTCTAAAATAATGGGACTTAATTATGTGATCTAATATAGAAAGGGGCAGGAGAATAAGGTAGTTGACGCAATTTCAGGTTGTTTTGAGAAGGGAACATCAACAACTATTACTTCCATAACTCCAAATTGGTACATGGAGGTTACTAACAGCTATGAGAAGGGGGAATGGAACAAGGAGCTCTTAGAACAATTGATTCTCGACCCTAACTGTAGAACTGATTATACACTAACTAATGGCATACTCAAGTACAAAGGGAGATTAGTGATTGAGGAGTGTGACACACTTAAGGAGAAGATACTCCAATCCTTACATGGGTCCCTTGTTGGAGGGCATTCAGGCATGCAGAGTACCTATCACAGAATCACGTAGTTATTCTACGGTTCCCAACAAAAGAAGATGGTGAAGGACTATATCCCAGCGTGTGACATATGTAAGAGGTGTAAGCATGAGTCCATACCACCCCTGGGTCAATTACAACCCTTACAAATACCAAACCAAACCTAGACTAATATTAATATGGATTTTGTGGAAGATCTCCCAAGGTCAGAGGGGTGAGATTGTATATTAGTAGTCGTGGATAGGTTTACTAAGTACGCCCATTTCATCAGCTTGGCCCATCCTTTCACTGCTTAGGAAGTGGCAAGGGCATTTCTAGATCAGGTGGGGAAGTAACATGGGATTCCGCCATCCATTGTCTCAAACAAAGATAAAGTATTCACCAACCTCCTATGGAAGGAATTGATGAGGCCCCTAGGCACTCAATTCCACACGTCTTCGGTCTATCATCCAGAGACAAACAGTTAGGCTGAAAAGGTTAATCAGTGTTTGGAAACATATCTTCGCTGCTTGGTTCATACACCCTATAGGTTGTCACAAATGGCTACCCTTAGTCCAATGTTGGTACAATTCATGCCACCACAACTCTCTGAATATGACCCCTTTTGTAAGCCCTATATGGCTATAGGCCCCCACTGCTACCAACCTTGGGAGAATCCACCATAGTGGCAACAGTAGAACTCCTATTTACAACAGAGGCAACAGGTATTGACCACGCTGAAAAATGAACTTTCTAATGCACAAAATAAAATGAAGCAATTCGTAGAGAAAAGGAGTGAACGAGAATTCAAGGTTGGGGAAACAGTATATCTGAAACTAAGGCAGGCTCACTTGAAGACCCTCACATAGTCACAAGTGACCAAATTGAGTCTGAAGTTTTATGGAACATATCCAATTGTGGCCAGGGTAGGTAAGTGTCATGACCCCAAGGAACCTCAAGAATATATTAATAATACATGTCATGTGTTTTCTTTATTAGTTGCATTTTCTGTTATTGTTGTTAGCATCTTCAATTGTGAGCCTATAAATAGACTTGAGTAGTTAGAAGAAGTCAGCTTAATGAATGATTTGAATGCTCTTATTTTCCCTGTATCCCAATTCTCCTAGTTCTCTCTCCCATCTTTCTCTCTTCTTCCTCAACTCTGTCCGTTTTGTTCTTTCCCTCCTTTTCTGCCCTATCTTCCTTTAATTCTTACCAAATTCATTCCTAGACCCTAGGCTAATCCTAGGGTCGTAACATTTGGTATCAAAGCCACCGTTCCTCGATGGTTTTCTCTATTAAGTAATTCTGACGGCTCTCGACTGTGATCTGGAAGCTTTAGCAGTTAGCCAAGGCAAATTTCGAGTGATTGAGATCAAACAATCAACTCGAAATTGAGGTTTGTCGAACCCCAATAGGTGACGAATTGTAGGCGAAGCAAAATCGTATCCAACCAAGCAATTTCCAAAATCGGTGGATTCATAGTTGAGCGATCATGTCCAATGTGATTTCCGCAAGCAGTGATTAAGTTCATAACAGTAGATCATTGGCATTTGCAATGGAGCTTGAGGCAAATCTATCAATTACGACTGGACACAAGTTGGTGGAATTTCGGCCAAGTGATCTCTAACTTGAATCAGTCAAGAGCTGTAATATGGAAGCGGAGTGCAATGATTTTGAGCCAAGGCAGAGATAAGGAATTTCTGTGGTTACGAACCTTTGGTCGGTGATTGGGTGGCGACAGTGACTCTAAGAAGATTGCAGCAAAGCTAGTGGTTCTCCAGGCCTTGGACGGTGATCAGGTGAGAGAAGAAGGCATCGAATCCGATGAGAAGGAAGTCACGATGAGAAGCAAAGCCTTGGGCCATTGGGATCAGAAACCAGCCAAAAGCATATTTCCGTTAGCGGCAATTCTTATGCTGTCAATTTGGAGAAGTCGACTCGAAGGTAGAAGAAATGAATCGAAATTGAGAGGGCTAGGCAATCCAACCCAACAACTAGTTGCAAGGCGAAATTGAACGCAGATTGGAAGGCATAGTTGAGCATAGCAAACTCAGATTTGAAAAGCGAAGCCGAGCAAAGCAACTTCAGCCCGGGAGTGAAGACGATGCAGGCCGAAAGAGTTCCCACGGGATATTGAATGGAATTAGAAGGCAAATTAGGGGCGCAGTGGAAGTGGATATTGAGTAAACGAGGAACATCGGAGTGCGATTCAGTCTGAAGAAACTCTCAGCTGACTTGATTGAATTAATCGAGCAGTTCCTTGGCTGCTGACTCTTACTTGAATTAATCAAGCAGATCTAGATCCAGATCTCAGTGGATTTCGTTTGAGGCGGAATTAGGTTGGCTAAACTTGAAGCTGCTAAGCTTGGGGATTTGGAAGCGATCGATTATCAATAGGTCTTGACAATTTATCGAAGTTATTTCAGTGACTGAATTTCGATGGATTTGGAGGCCATCAACAACAACTAAAAGCTGCTTCCGATCTAGCCTCTTGGAATCTAAGGTTGCTGAATTTGAGTACCAGAATAAGTTTCCGAAGTGGTCCTTGGAAGCTGATCAAGAGGCTGTTGTAATGGTGAATTTTGAACTCGAACTTAGAGGGAAGCCAATTGTTCGTTGGCTGGAACTCAGGCGGACATCGGTTGAGACAAATTCTCAGGCGAACTGTAAAAGCCTTCCATTTCTTGAAAGCTAATTAAAGCTGTTCAGATCAGCGATTTTCAGAAGTAAGTGCGCAACAGAAGTTTGGTTTTAGTGTTGCACTACGGAAGTAATTGCAAAAAGGAAGTGTTGGGTTCAGAAGTTACGTGGCAGGTTTCTGAAGCTGCTTAGAACTGTAACAGAATGTAAATGAAAGTTCGAGAGAGAACTCAAGAGAGAAAAATAAAACCTCGTCCAAACTTAGATTGAGAAGATCAAAATAATTCTCAATACAATTACAATAGAAAGGCTACCTTATACATATAGCCTTGACTACCACAACTACAAATATAACTAGCTAGCAATCCTCTACAACCGAAGCCACAGCCTAATAATACACTCAACCAATTACAAACACAACATACAGAATGATAAACAATATAAAGACAACTACAATTGATCGGCTGCCCTAGTGTCTTCAACATGCCCCTTCAATTTAGACCTCCTTGAAGTATTCTGCAATGCTGCGTCTGCAGTAGGTAAATGCTGATACACTAGTGTCTTCAACATGCCCCTTCAAGTGAGACCTCCTTTAAGTATTCTGTAGTGCTTCTTCTGCAGCAGGTAAATGCTGATACACAAGAGTCATTTTAAGACCAAGCTTACCACACAAGAATAGAAATCTATCCTTAGGCAGACCTTTAGTAAAAATATCAGCAACTTGGTACATTGTAGGAACATAACGAATTTCAATAGAACCACATTCAACCTTTTCCCAAACAAAATGAACATCAATCTCTATGTGCTTGGTTCTTGAAGGAAAAACTGGATCTTTAGAGATAGACTTTGCTGCCAAATTATCACACCACAGTATAGGAGTATTAGAACATGAAAAACCAAGCTCATGAAAGAGAGACTTTAACCATAGTATTTTAGTAACCCCTTGGGCAACAACTCGATATTCTGCCTCTCCAACCAACCTTGCAACCACCGTTTGCTTCTTAGAACCCCAAACAAGAAGATTATTCCCAAGAAATACACACCAGTTACTAGTAGATCGCCTTGTGATCTTGTAACCAGTATGATTAGCATCCATGTAAACGCTGAGAGGCAGATCAATAGAGGAAGGAGTAAACACCAAACCAAAGCAACTGTCCCTTTAAGGTAGCGAAGTAATCTCTTACAAACCTGCCAATGTTGGTCCTTAGGGCAACTTAAAAACTGACTTAATTTGTTTACTACAAAGGCAACATCTGGCCTGGTATATGTAAGGTATTGAAGAAAGCCCACAATGGTCCTATATAGAGATGGATTAGAAAACAAATCTCCTTCATCAGTCAAAGAGGTGGCAAAACTTAAAGGAACAGCACAAGGTTTACAATCAACCATAGTAGCCTTTTTGAGTAAATCTAGGGTATATTTGAAACATGTTAGATAAAGGCCAGTGGAGTCTCGATAAGCCTCAAATCTAAGAAAATAGTTCACTGAACCAAGTGTCTTCAGGGCAAAATTTTTATCCAAATCACCAATAACAGTATGCAAAGTAGTAGAGTTTAACCCTGTTATTAAGATATTATCAACATAAACAAGCACAAACAGAACAAACTCAGATGTCCTCTTAATAAAGAGAGATGCATCTGAAACTGTTCTCACAAATCCCCAACTTTATAGTGTTGTTCGAAGTTTAGTATACCAAACTCTTGGAGCTTGCTTAAGACCATAGAGCGTTTTCTTCAACCGACAAACATAGGAAGGACGTGACTGATCAAGAAAGCCCTCAGGTTGTGCCATGAACACTGACTCGTTAAGATCTCCATTTAAAAGCGCATTATTCACATTAACTTGCTAAATATCCCAACCATATGTAACAGCCAATGAAAATAAAACTCTAATAGTTGGTGCCTTGACAACTGGACTAAAAGTTTCAGCAAAATTGATACCAAGTGTTTGGAGAAACCCCTTAGCAACAAAGTGAGCTTTGTACTTGAGAAGAGAGCCATCAGGATTGTATTTTATACAGAAAACCCATTTGCAGCCTATGAGGTTCATATCACAGGAGAATGAAACAAGATCCCAAGTCTTATTCCTTAACAAAGCTGAATATTCTTCCTCCATGGCTTTAGTCCAATTGGGGTCTAAGATAGCCTCTTGAACAAAATTGGGCTCTAGAGAACTCACCAAGGCATAAGGTGAAGTGAGGGAAAGTTGTTTGGCTTTTGCACGAGTAATCATAGGATGCGTAGGAAGTGTTGAAGCCTTTTTAGGTGAAGAAACAACAGGTGGAACAAGAGAAGAAGAAGACTGACCAGGAACATCAGGACCAGCAATAGTGACAGGACTAGAAATTAAGAAGTTGGGTGAATCAGGTTGTGGTGCTACCAAAGGAGAATGACCGGAAGAAAAAGGAGAACAGGAATGCAAAATGGCAGTAGACAAGCTTGGACTGGATACAGACTAAGGAGTAAGGGATGAAGAAGGAAACAATTTAGGAAATGGAAACTCCTCAGGATTAAAAAAGAACATGTCTGGTAATATAAATCCTACTTGAAGAATGTAGACATTTATACCCAGCTTGAATATGGTTGTAACCAAGAAATACACACTTTGAGGAATGAAAATTAAACTTGTGTTTGCTATAAGACCGAAGGTAAGGAAAACAAGCACAACCAAATGACTGTAAATGCATGTACTTAGGCTACTTGTGATATAATTTCTCAAAGGGAGTAAGAAATCTAAGTGGCGAGGCTGGAAATAAATTGATAATGTAGACAGCTATCTGAAAAGCTTCCACCTAATATTTCAAAGGCATATTAGCATGGGCTAACAGAGTAAGTCCCATTTCAGCAATGTGCCTATGTTTTCTCTTAGCTACACCATTTTGTTGGTGTGTGTAGGGACAAGAAAAACGAGATTGAATACCATAGGTATGGAGATAGGGTAAAAAGGCTTTAAACTCTCCACCATTATCAGTTTGAAGAGCTTTGAGTTTAAACTGATATTGTAATTCAGCAAACTTATGAAATGTTTTGAAAATGGATAATGCTTCAGACTTGAGTTTCATTGGATACAACCATGTATAACGAGTATAGGCATCAACAAAGACAATATAATACCTATAACCCTCAATAGACAACATAGGAGCAAGCCCCCATAGATCTGAATAGATTAACTCCAAGGGATGTGTTGTTGTAATTGAACATTGTGCAAAAGGTAATTGATGCAATTTACCTAACTTGCATGAATCACAAAATGACAAATCAGTAGAGGAACAAGGAATACTGATTTTATTTAGAATTTATTTCAATACAGAAAAAGAGGGATGACCTAATCGAGCATGCCACTGTCGACAAATTTTATCAGTACAAGAGACTTGCAAGCAAGACTTATTACAATTATCCTGACTATTATTACAACATTCTAAACAGAAAACAAATGAAATATAAGACCTTGATGACTTTGAAGAAGAGACCGCAATAGAAGAATGAGGAACAGCTGGTGATTCAACAAGAACAAATGTTGGATCCAGTTGATAGAGGCCATTTTTAAGAGTTCCTCGAAGTAGCACCTTACCCAAAACTTTGTCCTTAATTAAACAAAAATTAGAGTGAAATTCATTGGTAAGCTAAGAAACACTCATTAAATTCTTTTTCATACATGGAACATGAAGAACTTGAGACAAGGAAAGAACTGATGGAGGATTAGTTTAAGTATGTGACTAAGTCCAACATTAGTAATAGGAAGAGTCTTACCATTTCCTACTACTACTTTGTCACTACCACCATAAGGAGTATGAAGAGAAAGGTTATTAAGGCTAGAGGTGATATGGTTTGTAGCACCAAAGTCTACACACCAAGAGGTATCTACAAGCTGATAAGATGAGGATGAAGAAGGTTGATATTGTTCATTCAAAGACTGAGAGGACAAACCATGATGAGCTTCAGCTGCAAACCCTAAATCTGTCAAGAAAGCTCCATTAGCCTCATTAGACGCCATAAATGCCTGAGAATTAAACTCATTACCACCTCTTCCAAAAGGTCGTTGAAAGTTGCTGTCAAACCTATGATAACATCTATCAGCTAGATGTCCAGGTTTTCCACACAATTGACAATAAAACCTCCTGCCATAAGAACGACCTTTGCCTCTTCCTCCACTAAAACCATTTTCTCGACCACCTCTATTTGGAAAACCGCCTTTACCATTGTTCACAGTGTTATTTTGACCTTGTTGTGAGGCATAGCTAACATTCATAGAAGTAGCAGAATCAAATTTATGCAGTGTACTAGACATATTCATATTCTTTGTAGCTAACTGTTGTTCATGCATCATTAAAAGATACTAAACTTTTTTAAGATCAATTTCATCCATTTGATACGTAATTAAACCAACAACCATGTCATAGTCCTCATCTAATCCATGTAAAATTGTCATCAATAGATCTTGATTATTTAATGGCTCTCCTATTGTTGCCAGTGCATGATTAATAGTTTTGACTTGTAAAACATAGTCATTCATATTCATATCACCTTTCTTAATAGATCTAAGTTGTTGTTTTAACTGAAATGAACGAGCAACTGTTTGACGAGAAAACAATCTATCAAATATAGACCATACCTCTGCTGCAAACTCACAATGTATAACTTAACCAATTATCTCCTTGTCTATAGTCGAAAATAGCTACCCTAGCAGAAGTTGATCTGATCGCATCCAATTTAGAAACTCAGGATTGACAATCGGCTCATTCTCTTCCAATTGAACGTATTTCGGCGGCAGATCTGTCTTGTTTATGAACGGTAGCAAATCAAAACCCCTAACTGTGGCTAGGACCTGTGCCTTCCAATATAGGAAATTATTCGAATCAAGCTTCATAGGGATGAAACTAAAGGCTTTAGCGACAGAAGCAAAATCCGACAAAGCGGTAGAGGACAATGAGGAAGCAGACGAGGTTGAATCATGAGAGGCCATGGACGCTAGTCACGTTGGCTCCAATACCATGTACAACAACATATCCAGCCGTTATCTCACTATGTAGGGTTGGCTACATAAATTCTAGACTTCTATGTGGGTTACATCCCAACAGATAGTTTGTCTAGAATTCATATTTGGATCCGACTAGGTTTTACGCTGGCTGTCGACTACCTAACGCAACCCTCCTCCTTTATCCGGGCTTAGGACCGGCAGTGGATAATATCCCCTGGCGGAGTAATGATGAAATGAAGTTTCAACACCATCTTCATATGGAGAAATTTCATGAGATGATGTGGGGTTGGCTCCAATACCATGTAACAGAATGTAAATGAAAGTTCGAGAGAGAACTCAAGAGAGAAAAATATAACCTTGTCCAAACTTAGATTGAGAAGATCAGAATAATTCTCAATACAATTACAATAGAAAGGCTACCTTATATATATAGCCTTGACTACCACAACTACAAATATAATTAGCTAGCAATCCTCTACAACCGAAGCCACACCCTAATAATACACTCAACCAATTACAAACACAACATACAGAATGATAAACAATATAAAGACAACTACAATTAATCGTCTACCTTAGTGTCTTCAACAAGAACAGGTTGAATTCTGAATCCGTTCAGTAGCAGATTGTTTGAGGTGGACTCGACAATTGATTTGGAGGTTGTTTAGCATCAGTTGAATTTTGGAGGTTGTTTCTGAATCAAAGAATAGGGAATATTGTACAGAATAACGATCAATGGAAGGTCGATTTTCAGAGGTTGTTGACCATTTTAAGAGGCGGAGTTCAGAAGCTAAGGAATCCAAGGTAATACAGGAGGCGAAGACCCACAGCCTGAAGGATAGTGCAGCCAGTAGAGAAAACATGAGGGAGGATCTAGCTACCTCTCAAGAAGGAATGCAGCGAGAATTGGAGAGGCATTGGAAGACAATGGAGCAACATGGCCAATGGATCAATAGCATGTTCAACATGATGTCTTTGCTACCTCAATTCCGACTATCACCGGATTTTCCTCCCCAGGCAGTCCTTGATCCAATTCTGCCCAAACATGGCACCTTCCCTATGACCTATAGCTTGCAAGAGGCAAAGGAACTATCGGCCTTGAAATTGAAAATTCAGGTAAGAGGTTCATCTTCCCTCACTCCCCATCACGCCCCAATGCTTAGGGAAGAGAAGGCCAGGGGGACTGATCTTCCTGGAAATTTACATGACCAATTTGGGAAGAAGAAGAACATGACTAAGGTGATTGAGGAGTTCAACAATTTAAGGCAAGAGGGATCGGTGGCAGATTATTGGGTTAAATTTGAGGAGCTAAAGCCCCTAATGTGGAGTGTTCAGCCAACCTTGACGGAGCACTATTTTGTATCAGTATTTGTTAGTGGGTTCAAGGACAAACTGAGGTTAATGGTCAAAATGATGATGCCTGCAACCGTGAAAGAGGCGACTAAGAAAGCAAGGTTGCAGGAACTCACCTTGGAAGCCATCTTTAGGAAGCATGGGCTGCAGCCTGATGAATCTAGGGAGAGTATCAATTAGATTGAAGAAGCCTCTAAGGCTGCAAATTATGATCGGCAGAAATCTGAGAAAAATTTGGAACTTGACCGACCAATTGTAACTGAAAACTTCAGCAATAAATAGAGATTGGACATGGAAATCAGGAAATTCACAGCTTATATTTGCAGGAAGCTGACGGAGTAGCATTGGTAGATGAGGATGACACTGCAAATAGGTTCCATGCCAATGATGAAAGACAGCCATGCAACGAGGACTTAGACCAAAGGAAGAAGTAGGAGGCTGAGGACTTGCACAATCTTACAATTGCTGTGAGTGACAGTCTTATTGTTACTTCAAGGGGTGTAGATCAGTTACAGGTGTTAACTCTAGTAGAAAAGGAGCAATTCAAACTGACTAAATAGAAGAACAGCCATGTGGTTCAAAAGATGAGGGAAAAGAAGGTTGTTGTCACACAGTTCAGGAGTATGGATATCAAAGAAGCGATAGTTGACATGGAGGTCCTAGAAGTCTCTATTGAAGATAAGGAAGGAGAAGTGGTTGTGAAGATGGGAGAGGATATGACTACACCAACCTAAAAGTTTGAAGATTACAATGGTGAGGGAATCGGTGCTTTAATCAAAGTGAATGCCCATTGGAGTACAATTCAAGGTAGGTTAGAGATTAACAGAGGTTGCTTGTGCTTGGAATAAATTTTTGTTGAGGGGAACAAGACTCTTGTTGTTTTGTTTATTCCTCTTTCAGTTGGAGAGCTGTAACGTCGAATTAGATTTTGGCCTACAGCAAAATTGGAATTCCTTTTTATGATCAGAAATGATATGGGTGCAGCAATAACGGATCAATTGGAACCATTCTCAATGGAAATCAAGATGGGGGGATGGCGGGACTTTCTATTGCAACAAGTCATAGTATTGCTGTTTTTGGAGAAAAAGATGTGGAAAGGCAAAAGAAAAATAGAATACGAGATAAACACAAGAAAAGGCGAAGAAGAAACCAACTTTTTAAGGCTGGAATCGGCTGAGGAATGGGGTCAACAGCTGTCAATTCTTGGAGATAAGAATTGTTTTAAGGGGTGGGGATTGTCACAACCCTAAGGAACCTTAAGAATATATTAGTAATACATATCATGTGTTTTCCTTATTAGTTGCATTTTATGTTGTTGTTGTTAGCATCTTCAATTATAAGCCTTTAAATAGGCTTGAGTAGTTAAAGAAAGTCAACTTAATGAATGATTTGAATGCTCTTATTTTCCCTCTCCCAATTCTCCTAGTTCCTTCTCCTGTCTTTCTCTTTTCTTGCTCAACTTTGTCCGTTCTGTAGTCCCTTGAGCTCCACTTTCCCCCTTATGGTTGGAGCAGCAGCCAACAAGCAGAGCCAACGGTTATAGTGGACAAACGAGTCATACATAAGTAGGGAGCCCCAATTACACAAGTCCTAGTTCGTTGATCCAACCTATACCCAAAGAACAATACTTGGGAGTATCAATCCGACCTCTTTGGGCAATTCCAAAGGCGGTCAGGATGCTTTAACTTTCTTGGGGACAAGAAACATGGGAGGGGGGGATGTGGGGGAATTGTTATGTGCCCAAAAATTATAAGGGTCAAATGGCGGATATTGTAAGTAATTGTTGTAAGGAGGGCCTAAGTGTAATAACTCGGAAGGGAGGCAGTTACATTGAACTGTGTAGTTATTGCAGAGCGCTATATATAAAGCCCTAGTCTCGCTCATAAGGGATATCGATCAATACATAATTCATTTCCCTCTCTCTCTCTCTCGATTCTTCTATATCCTTCCTTTCCTTCTCAAATTTCCCTCCTAAACCTCTCTAATTCTCCTCCATTTAGGATCCAATCCTGACAAAGTAGGATCCAATCCTGACAAAGTAGTTGGAGAAGCTCAATCTCACTCTAACTCCAAGCTATCTGACGAACAATCAGCTGCTAATAGGAAGTTTGTTTTGAGGGGAAATGTTGGAGATCACGTGACATGACTAACAGTTTTTAGTTAGTCTTTTCTATGTGTGTTATAGTTTGCTATTAGCTTTCTGTTAGGCTGTTAGGCGGCTGTTTTATGTTAAGTTGTTGCTTCTGTTACGCGGTTGTATTAGAGGCTCACTGATCATATATATATCAGTGAAGTCCTCATTTTCTGTAACTTGAGTTTGTGAATTAATTCCAGATTTTGGATTCCTCTCTATTCCTCTTCTCGTTGCATCTCTCAAATTCAGTACTTTGACATGGTATCAGAGCTTCTGGATTAACGTCCATGGTGTCACATCCGAGTTCGACTTCTGCTTCTTCTCTTCCCTCTCATGTTTCCGCATCGCTCTCGTCTGCATCTCAGTTGAGTTTTGCTGAGATGACCAAGGCGTTCAACTATGTTCCAATTCGCCTTGATCCAAACAATTTTCTTTTCTGGAAAGCTCAAATCTCTACTACTATACGTGCTTTCGATCTTCAGCCATTTATCAATAAGACTCCACCTCCTTCGAAGTTCATAACAGTTGCAGACGCTGATGTAGAAGACAACACAGTGGTGAATCCAGAGTATCTGACCTGGATGCGTTCTGATCAACTATTACTTGGCTGCCTGTTTTCAACGATCGATAAGGAAGTCTTAGCTCAAGTGATTCATTGCGAATCATCCTCTGAGGTATGGTCGAGTTTAGAAAATTTATATTCGAGACAAACAATCGCTAAGTCCTTTCAACTCAAGCAACAACTTCGATCGGTCAAGAAAGAGTCTATGTCTATTAACAACTTTATACTCAAGATTAAAACCATAGGACATGCTCTCACAGCTATAGGTGAACCACTAACTGATAAGGATGTGCTCCTAGCCATTCTTAATGGACTGGATCAAGAATATGAGACTATTGTCAGTCTCATAACCTATCAAATGGATGACGTTGATTTAGACAAAGTGCAGTATCTTCTGTTAATGCATGAACAACGCTTGAACGTCAAGAATTCTGTTTCAGCAACTACTAACTCATTTTTGCCCTCGGCATTGAATGTTAATTTTGGTGAAAGCAAAGGAAGAGGTGGTGGTTCAGTGAATTCAGGAGGAGGTTACATACAAAATAGAGGTGGCTATAATCGTGGAGGAAGAGGTAGAGGTCGTCAATCTAATAGACGAGTGTATTGTCAGCTTTGTGGAAAGCCAGGACATGTTGTGGATCGATGTTATCATCGATTTGATCGAAATTTTCAGAGAGATGATCGTAATTTTCAAAGAGGGGGTTCTTTTCAGTCAAGCCAAAACTCTGGTTTGGCTTATGAGAGAGGCAACTCAAGTTCTTCCTTTGATCCCAAAGCTTATGTAGCTTCTCATTGTGACTCTAATGAGCCCTACATTAGTGATGTAGGTTCAGCATATGGAACTATTGGCCATTTTTCTCAACCACAAAATTTTGACAACTCTCAGTCTTCTGCTGTACCAGATTCTTCATAGTTTGTTGATTCCGGTGCAACTAACCATATTACCTCCAATCTTAACAATCTTTCTTTACATGCTCCATACAATGGCACGGACAAAGTCTCTGTTGGTAATGGTAAGAAACTCCTTATCTCTCATGTTGGTCTTGGACTTTTGAATATTCACACTCAACCACCTTCTACCATTCCTCTTTCCAACGTCTTACATGTACCGAACATAACTAAAAATTTAATTAGTGTCTCTCAACTCACTAGAGATCATGATCTTGTGGCTAAATTTAACTCTTCTTCTTGTTTGATAAAGGACAAGAATTCCGAGCTGGTTCTTCTCAGAGGATTTCTTAAGGATGGACTTTATCAGCTGCACATAGCATTTGGTCATGCTAACAGCATGTCTGCCTAGCCTTTTTTGTCTATTCCTCGTCCTTTTTGTTCTAGTAGCAATTTTCTTTCAGCAAATAAATGTAATAGGTCAGTTTCAGTTTCTCCTGAACTGCCTATGACTGTAAATGTAGTTGTCACCAATGCATTGTGTAATCAATGGCATGCTAAACTCGGTCATCCCTCGTTTAATATTCTGAAAATGGTGTTGAATAAAATTCATGTTCCTTGTTCTAGTTCTAATCTATCCTTTTGTGACTCTTGTAAGATTGGGAAACTACACCAGTTGCCATTTGCTGATTGTTCCATAACAGCAAAACAACCTTTTGAATTAATCTACTCTGATCTTTGGGGCCCTTCACCTACTGTTTCGGTTGAAGGTTATCGCTATTACATTGTTTTTGTTGATGCATATACTCGGTACACCTGGTTATTTCCTCTGAAACTTAAATCCGATGCATTGTTTGTTTTTGTTAGCTTTCACAAGCTTGTTTCTAATCATTTTCACACCACACTTAAGGCTCTACAGACTGATAATGGTGGCGAATTTAAGGCTTTTCTTCCTTATCTTTGTCATCATGGGATTCAATCTCGGTTCACATGTCCCTATACTCATCAGCAAAACGGTGTAGCTGAACGTAAACATCGGCATATAGCTAAAATGGGACTTACTTTATTATCCCATGCTAATATGCCTCTTAAGTTTTGGGTGGCTGCCTTCAGCACTGCGGTTCACACTATTAATCTTTTACCATCTTCTCCTCTTAACTTTTGTTCTCCATTTGAAGCTCTGTTTAAAAAGGAGCTGAATTATCTTAAGTTGCAGCCTTTTGGCTATACTTGTTTTCCCTACCTTCGTCCTTATCATACTCACAAATTTGATTTTCATTCCACTAAGTGCATTTTCATTGGGTATAGCTATGGTCAGGCTGGGTATAAGTGTTTGCATCCTTCTGGGAGAATTTATGTTACTCGTCATGTTGAATTTAATCCAGCTGAATTTCCATATACTCAATTGTTTTCTGCTCCTGTTTCGTCTACTTCACCTTCTCCTGTCTCTGGTGGCCTTTACACCATTGTTTTTCAATCTCTTCCACTGTCTAAGTCTTCTCGAGGGATCCAGCCTGTACATTCTTCCTCCTCTCCTTTTCGGAATACAAATGATATTACTTCAGTTCCTGTATCTCGATCCCATCCTATGGTTACCAGATCTCAGTCCCGGATACCTATTCCTATACCTGCTCCAGCTCCTGCTATTCATCCTATGCAAACTCGGTCCAAGACCAAACTTCTTGCTTCTCTTCCTTTGGCTCCTCATATTCTTGTTAGTTCTGTTGAACCTACTTCCGTTAGTGAGGCCTTGTTAGATTCACAGTGGGTTCATGCTATGACAGATGAATTTTCAGCTTTGCAACGTAATCATACATGGGATTTGGTTCCCTTTTCTCCTGATTTGAATTTGATTGGATGTAAATGGGTGTTTAAAGTGAAATACAACTCTGATGGTACTATACTTAAACATAAGGCTAGGCTTGTTGCGAAAGGGTTTCATCAAACACCCGGTATTGATTTTGAGGAGACGTTCAGTCCAGTTGTTAAAGCTCCTACAATCAGAGTTTTGTTCACTCTAGCAGTAACTTTTGGCTGGGATATTCAACAAGTGGATGTGAATAATGCTTTCTTAAATGGGGATCTTCATGAAGCTGTCTTTATGGTCCAGCTTGAGGGCTTTCTTGATGATCGGTTTCCTACTCATGTTTGTAAGCTTCGGAAGTCGCTCTATGGTCTTAAACAAGCTCCTAGAGCTTGGTATACCAAGCTCCGAACGACTTTGCATTCTTGAGGTTTTGTTAGAGCAATTTCGGATGCTTCTTTGTTTATTAAACGGACTGATCAGTTTGTCTTGTATGTGCTGGTATATGTTGATGATATCTTGGTTACCGGGTCTAACCAATCAGTGATTCAGGCTTTCATTCGTGATTTGGATACTCACTTTGCTCTCAAGACCTTGGGATCAGTTCATTATTTTCTTGGTTTTGAGGTGTTTCGGAATTCTGCTGGGATTTTTCTTTCTCAGTCAATACAGTGGATTTGCTGAACAAGGCATCTATGCTTGACTGTAAGCCTTGTGACACTCCTATGACTTCCACTAGAGCCTTAACATCTGAGGGTGAATTATTCTCTCATCCTTCATTGTACAGAACACTTATTGGTTCTTTACAATATTTGACTTACACTCGCCCTGACATTTCCTTTGTTGTTAACAAACTTAGCCAGTTTCTTTCCTCTCCTAAGCTCCAACATTAGGTGGCTTGCAAACGCTTGTTGCGTTATCTCAAAGGTTCTATTGGCCAAGGTCTGTTTTTCTCTCCAGTCCCCTCTAGTCTACCACTTGTAGTCTACTATGATGCTGATCATGCAGGATGTAAAGTTACAAGAAAGTCCACCAGTGGAGTGTGTGTTTTCCTTGGCAGCAATTTAGTGGTGTGGAGTTCTAGAAAACAATCAGTTGTTGCTTGGTCAGTTGGAGAGGCTGAGTATCGAGCCATTGCTCAAGGTGTCACCGAAATAATGTGGCTGGTCTCTTTGTTTTCTAAATTGGGATTTAAAACACAGCCTACTCCCATTATTTGGAGTGATAACATGACAGCTAAGAGCATTGCAAAAAACCCGGTCTTCCATGCTCGTACGAAACACTTTGAGATTGATCTTCATTTTATTCGTGAAAAGGTTGAGAATGGTGAAGTCGAGATTAGATATGTTCCTACTTCTAATCAGTTGGCCGATGTTTTTACTAAGAGCCTATCTAAGACCCGGTTTCAGTTGCTCTGTGCTAACCTGGGTCTTCGACTGCCTCGTGCTTCTGTTGGAGAAGCTCAATCTCACTCTAACTCCAAGCTATCTGACGAACAATCAGCTGCTAATAGGAAGTTTGTTTTGAGGGGAAATGTTGGAGATCACGTGACATGACTAACAGTTTTTAGTTAGTCTTTTCTATGTGTGTTATAGTTTGCTGTTAGCTTTCTGTTAGGCTGTTAGGCGGCTGTTTTATGTTAAGTTGTTGCTTCTGTTATGCGGTTGTATTAGAGGCTCACTGATCATATATATATCAGTGAAGTCCTCATTTTCTATAACTTGAGTTTGTGAATTAATTCCAGATTTTGGATTCCTCTCTATTCCTCTTCTTGTTGCATCTCTCAAATTCAATACTTTGACAAAGTAGTCTTAGAGGAAATAAATGCATTGATTGATAATGGAACTTGGGATATTGTGGAACTGCCAAAACGAAAGAAACCTATTGGATGTAAATAGATTTTTACTATGAAGTGTGGATTGGATGGAAAAATTGAGAGATATAAGGCAAGATTGGTTGCTGAAGGATTTACATAAACATATGACATAAACTATGAAGAACCATTTGCTCCTATAGCAAAGTTAAATTCAGTAAGGGTCCTTTTGTCTTTTGTTGCCAACCTAGATTGGGAACTTCATCATATGGATATCAAGAATGCTTTTTCAAATGGGAATTTGGAACAAGAAGTCTATATGAAGTTACCTCTAGGCTTGAATCCTCTAAAGTCTCAAGTAAGGTTGTTAAATTAAAGAGGTCTCTCTATGGTCTAAAGCAATCACCACAGGCATGGTTCATGAGGTTTAGTACTACTATGAAACAGTTTGGATATTGGTAAGGACAGGCTGATGACAATCTTCACTAAACAAGCTGAAAATGTAAAAAAAAAAAAAAAAATCAATTTTGATAGTTTATATAGATGATATGGTGATAACTAGTGATGACATTGAAGAGATAGAAAGGCTCAATGAACAGTTACAGGCTGAATTTAAGGTCAAAGGTCTCAGTACACTTAAATATTTCCTCAATATATAGATAGCAAGGAGTAAACAAGGTATTTTCATAACTCAAAGAAAATACACACTTGATCTCTTAAAGGAAACTTGAAAGCTTGGTTGTAGACTTGCAGATAGTCCATTAGAATGAAATTGGAAACAAAAGATCACTGAAAGTGATAAATGAGGAAAGATGCCAATGTCTAATAGGAAATTTGATATTATCTTTCCCTTACCAAACCACCAAGGAAAAGGACTTTTGTTTCGGAAGGATGATCATAAGAAAGTCGAAGGCTTGGCAAACGCAGATTGGGTAGGTGCAATTGAGCATAGCAAGTCTACAACTGGCTATTGGACAAAACTATGGGGCAACTAGGTTACTTAGAGAAGTAAAAAAGCAAACTGTAGTGGCTAGAAGCAGTCCTAAAGCTGAGTATAGGGTTATTGCCAAAGGCATTTGTGATCTGATATGGCTGGAAAGATTATTGAGGGACCTAAATGTTTCGTGGTCAAGACCTATGAAGTTGTACAGTGACAACAAATCAGCCATAAGCATAGTACATAATCCAATTTAGCATGACAGAATAAAATATGTGAGAATTGGCCTAATTTCATCAAAACAAAGATTAAAAGTGGAGCTTGTCATATCCTATATCCCTACTAAATCACAAGAAGCTAATGTTCTTAATAAAACTTTATCAAAAGCAGGATTTGAGTCATTTGTAAACAAGTTGGAAATGATTGATATCTATTCACCAGCTTGAGGGGGAGTATTAGAATCCTAGAATAAATTTAGATTTAGAAGGATTGATTTAGGTTAACTTTCTCTTTCTATTTTTTGTAGTTTCCTATTCTTGTATATCCTTTCCTATTCCTTGTATATCCTAGAATAATGGGATCTTAATGATCCTTTTCTATCTATATATTGTATATTCCGATTGCTTGAATAAAAAAAGAAGGAAGGTATTCATTCAATAAAACCTTTGTTCAAAGAGGATACGTGAACCCAGCTAAAATTTCTCAGGCACTTGATGGAAAATTGCGGCCGTAATATTATGCAGAAAACAAGAACATATTTTACACGAAATATGACAATCACCAAAAAAATGGATTATCAAGGGAAGTTCAGTACCTTAGAGTAAGAAATATACTTTGGGACTGTGTAGATGCAAACTTTATTCAACTTGGCAAGGACAAGATCCATAACAAGTGGGACCTAGTTCATAATAAACACAAGTGTAAACAACTGGAAAAAATTGCAACAATCAGTTATCTCACATGTAGTCATTTCTGTACGTGAAAAGAATGTCCATGTAAGAATGAGTCTCAGCAAACACATGCCTGCTAGAGTTTCATCATTCATGCAACTACTAGGCATATGGAATTAAAGTTCAGGTTTTCCCCATCCCCTATAAATTTATAACAAAATAACATATAGCAAAGTATTGCAGGATGAGTTGGATTGTGGTCCTGTCAGGACCCTACGGTAGTTAGATGGTTAGTACGGATGGTTGTAACAGTGGGATTAGTTAGGTTGTTAGCTACAACTATAACAAATAACAATAGGCTGTTAGCTAGGGGGTTAAACGGTTAAGGGCAGTTAGGTGGTTGGATAGATTGTTAAGATGGTTGGGAAGTTACCACTGATTGTTAACATGTAATTGTGGATGATTGGCAGAGGATGGGCCTATATAAAGGGGCTTTCCCTCTAATGAAAGGCATTGATGAATACTTTGACGAATTTACAGTCAATCCCTCCCTCAATTTCTCTCTATTCCTTCCCTCCCTCTCAATTCTCTCCCTCTCGTTCTCTCTGTCTCTCTCAAACCCAACCCTAATTGCCCTCACACAAGGAGAATTTCTCCATTGTCAGGTCGAGACCCTGACAAGTCCTTTTGTAATTTATAATATACTAGAAGTGAGGACTTAAGCAATCAGACCAGATACAAACTCATTTAAGAAGTATCAAAAGTGACATCATTAGACAAAAATTATCACATGTAAGACATGAGCACAACACACCACCTTAGGTACTCACAAGGCCTTCAATCCAACCAAGCTGGCTTAATTCAGTTTTATATAAATCATAAAACTGATTATTTGACAAACAAAATTGAGGCCGACGGAAATATCAAGACAAAAAGTATAGTAAGTTTATCTTTAAAATTTTCATTTTATTTCCAATTGCAATGCCTGTTGCCCACTACAAATAAAGGCATGAAACATTAAAAAACTTGTTTTACTGTACCTGAGAAGCAAGAAGAACAGTGACATAGGCATATGCAAAAACAGAATTATTAGGGTTTACACATTGGTCGACAATCTGAAACAATAAAACAGGAAACATGTTAGCACAATAATCAGTTACTTTAACATCTATTGTTAGGACAGGTGTGCAAGTAGAAGAAACCAATGCAATAAAAATGCATAAACAGTCCAATTCCCGTACACAGAACAGAAAAATCCCACATAGACACTCACTTATACAGAGAGAGCAATAGACAACATTTTCACTGAATAATAAATTCTGGATATTACCTTCTCAGCATATATTGCAACACTGATAGACTGAGGGCAAGATGAATCAACAAAAATCTGGTTCAGTTGATCTACTTTCTTTCTGCAAAAGTAAATTGATCTTTATAACACATACATAAAACACATGCATCATGGGCAAGTACTTCAACCCAAATTAAAGACTGAGAGAACAATGTTAGGTGTGGTAAACAAGTGCAAATTCCAAAAGCACAACCTAGTATACCACAGAATAAGGATTATTATGAATGGAAAAGGGCAAAAGAACAAGCAGGTTCCTTTCCAAAATGTCCGACAATAGTGTAGTTATAGTTTTAATACCAACAACGTCCCTTCTAGATTAGTGATTATAGTATCTTCCTTTTTGTGGTATTGCGACCTTTCATATCACACTAAGTTCAATAGCTGCTCCATGGCTCCTGTGACTACTAGGACAGGATGCAGAAACGTGTCAGGCCATGACAAGACAATTGAAGGTTCTACTCCTTTCCAAACCCAACACCCCCCCCCCCAACAAAAAAAAGAAAAAAAAAAAACCCAAAACACAACCCCAAATTTTTTACCATGGAAGAGTAAATATAAACTATCAAAAGGAAAGAAGGATTCAAAATTTCAAATGCTTCTGTGCATTTTAGTAAACAAATAGATATGCATGGCAAATGGGGGCCCAATAACCTTGATAACTGAGATGGGCACATTTATTGGAGGCATTCGTCTCACCTTACATTCTCTTTCGACCCACTAATTTGTTTGATCAGCCTGTTTATTTTTGATTGAAGGCTGAGGTGAGCCTGGCACAGGAGAGACATTTATATCAAATGTTGTACTTCAATACATAAATACAAAACTTGAACTTAATAAAGCATTCAACAGCCAAATAATGAAACTGACTGAATTTGAAGCTTAAACAAGGAATCTACAGCAAGGATATAATTGTCAGACATGGGGAATAACATTCATACATTTTTAATAACAAGAAAACATTAGAGCCTGTTCGGTTTTCGTAGTAAAATCTATTTTCTAGTCCAAACTGAATAAATTCAAGAAAATGAACTTGGTGAATTAGTTTCAGAAATTTTGTCTCAAAAAGGAAAATAATGTTCTAGTTCTAAAATTTGTTGACACACAAAAATCAACATTATATGAAAAAAAAAATGATTTCAAATATTCTAGAGTCTTTTGGTTGGAAAACAATGAATGCATTATAAACCACTAGATCATGCCCTTATTATTCAGGTTCTACGGATGCAGTTTAATAACTCCAGCATTTTTTAGATGAATTTCATGAATAATAAAAAATTGGGTACTCCATAGAGAGAAATTTGCTCAAGACCAAGAAGAAAGAAGCAGATGCTTAAATTATTATTTGAATTTTTTTTAAGAAAACAGATGTTTGGATTATTAACAAAAAAATAGCATTTTAACTGAGCTGGAGCTTCAAAGTCTGATAACTTTTATTTTGTCACTTACACTGCTAGAACCCAATCCCAGTGATGCATTCTTAGCAGCTACTTCCTGGTAAATCTGCCGTCTTCTCTCCTCCAATTTTAAAGCATTTTCTGCACACTTGAGTGCATTTCCTGCAGCTAAAATTATCAGTTGGCCACTTTGCAGATAAGGACAAAATTCTAATTGTTGTAAAGCAGAAGGCCAGCAAAAAGACATTTTTATTCTATGAAAGAAATGATTGATGAGCTATAATCCATGTATCCGACTCCACCTAGTTGGGAATAAGGCTCAGTGTTTGCTGCATTCCTAAATAACTCTGAATAAAAGTCTAGTAATGTGACGATTTTCTACTGATAGATGATTGACCTGAATGATATGCAATCTTATTTGTCAAGATTATTGAGCCATGCTACAGAACTTAGATTATGCCAACTAGAGGAAAGCCAGAAGAGACACCTACTAGGTAGAAAGTGTAAACATCGTTACTAATGCTTAACAAGAGCCATCATATCAAGTTGAATTGAGGAAGTGGAAAAAGATGTTGGTCTGCTTTGGTTGCCTTCAGTACCAAGACTGATTGCAGTCATCAACTCAAGACTCTCTCAAAGCACAATAAGGTAGCATCAATGCTGCCACTTCTACCCCTAAATTTCGGCGCAATAGAAGGATCAAATACCCATGCCACAGAGGTGGGGGCTGGGGATTGGCTTTGGGAGTTGAGATAACCTGCTTGTTGAACTGTTTTTACTCCATCAGATACAGACTTGTTGGATTGATCATTCAGAGTTCCTAAGCTGGCTCTTTTAGGGCTCCCTGTAGCTTCCTTTGAAGGAACTACAGCAGCAGCAGCTGCTGACCTCGCTGAATCTTCAGCAGCAATCCTTTTCTCAGCTTCTTTTGCTGCCTTCCTCTCAGTCTCCAAAGCTGCTGCTTTTGCCTCTTCAGCTCTCTTCTTTTCAGCCTCAAGTCTAGCCTGCATAAGAATAGAACCTCAAGATTAACACACAATTGTATTGAAATTAAATTACCACCAACTTCAGCAAGTACATTTACATGAGAACAGAAGCCAGTCAATTTTGTGCAAATTAATGTAATGAAAGTACTATAATCTAAAGAATCTCAAAGCAGTATAGTCATAAGTGCTGCATAAAAAAAAAAGAGTAAATTACACTGACCATTCCTGAGGTTTGACCTAATTACAGAAAGTACCCTCCACATTTTGGAAATAACTGTCAAGAATTAGGAGAAAAATAATCCTTTTCGTCTTATTTCTTACTCACGGGTAGAGCTTGATTTATACAAGACTCTTTACAAGATTAGGAAGTTACTAAAACTAGCTTAGGAAAGAATTCTAAATCTAGATTTGGAACTATACAATTTTAGGATACAAACAAATTAGGAAACATATACTAATCTATAAGATACAATTATACTTTTAGATCAATCATCAATTAACACTAATTGAGACCTTCCATCAATACCAGCCGCCATCTTTCCCAAGTTAGAAGCCAAATCCTAGCTGCCATCACCTGTTATCAAGGGAAATCTAGTTGCCGACACTCCCCCTCAAGATTGGGCATGTATGGCTTGCATCCCAATCTTGCTCATCATTTGGTTAAACACTGGTGTAGGCTGGCCCTTAGCATATCTACTAACTGATCTTGTGATGAGATGTATGGTGTGCATATTAGCTCACTGTCAATTTCTCCTTGATGAAGTGCATATCTATATCAATGTGTTTTGTCCAGTCGTGTTGAACAGGGTTATGAGCGATACTAATTCCCAACTTATTGTCACAATAGAGCTTCATAAGAGCGGTCCACTCAATCTTGAGATCATTTAGCAAAATTTTTAGCCACAATAACTCACACACACCTAGAGCCATGGAACGAAATTCGACCTCGGCACTTAACCTAGCCACCACGTTTTGCTTTTTGCTTATCCATGTCACCAAATTGTCTCCCAACATAGTACAATAGCCAGAAGTGGATCTCCTACCTACAACAGAGCCTGCATAGTCAATATTTGCATAAGCTTCAAGGGTCATAGCTCCTCCCTTTTCGAACAAAATGCCTCTCCCACGTGCCCTTTTTAGATAATGGAGTATCCGATACACTGCTTTAAGATGGACTTCTCTTGGGTTGTGCATAAATTGACTAACCACTCCTACAACATAAGTTATATCTAGCCGAGCATGGGCCAAATATATTAGCTTCCCAACCAGACTCTAATAAACTCCCTTGTCAACCATATTCTCTTCTAGTGCTTCTCCCAACTTATGATTTGGGTCAATGGGTGTTTCACTTGCTTTGCAGCCTAGTAATTCGATTTCTTTTAAGAGATCCACCACATATTTTGCTGGGATATGAATATGCTTTCTTTAGAATGAGTCACCTCTATTCCCAAGAAATATTTTAATCTTCCCAAATCTTTGATTTCAAACTCCTTTAACAGACACTCTTTTAATTAAGCCATACCTTCTTTATTGTTGTTGGTAACAACAATATCATCTACATACACAATTAATACAATTACTCCCCCTGTGGCTGAATGTTGAATAAAAAGTGTATGGTCTCCTTGGCTTTGTCTATACCCTATGCCAAGCATAACACTCATAAATCACCCAAACCAAGCCCATGGGGACTGTTTCAGTCCATACAAGGCTTTTCTTAGTTTGCATACAAATGGCCCTTGTGTGGCTGTCCCATAACCTAGTGGCAATTCCATATATACCTCTTCCTCTAAGTTACCATGCAAAAATGCATTTTTTTACGTCAAACTGATATAATGGCCAACCTAGGTTAGCAACCAACGAAAGGAGGACTCTAACTGTATGTAGTTTAGCCACCGGAGCAAATGTGTCCAAATAATCTACCCCATGCACTTGTGTATATCCCTTGGCAACCAACCTTACTTTGTACTAATCTAGAGATCCATCAAACTTATATTTCACAGTATAGACCCATTTACAACCCACTAGATGCTTTCCTTTAGGCAATTTTACCAAATCCCAAGTCTGGTTTTTTTCTAGGGCTGCCATCTCAGCTTTCATGGCATCCTTCCAATTCTTATTCCCTATAGCTTCAGAAAAAGTTTTTGGAATAGGAATGTTATGTAAGTTGGTAAGAAAGGCTTTGTGGGTAGGTGATAACTTAGAAAATGAAAGAAATAGGTGTAACAGATGTTTGGTACAAGTTCTGGTTCCTTTTCTAAGTGCAGTAGGCCAATCAAGATCATCGGTATCTGATTAAACAATGGGTTTAGTAGGTTTTATAGGGCTTCTATCAAGAGAGTTGGTTGAGGAAATACCTGGTGATGATTCTGAAATGGTGGCAGAATTGTCAATGTTACTTCTGTCTGTAAAGACTTCAAGACTTATGGGACTTGTAGTGGATGTTAGGGCTTGCATAGGGTTAGATTCGGGTTTCTTTCTCCTTGAGTATACCTGTAAAGGCCGAGGAGTAGATGGTGAAACTTCCTCAAGTGTCATGCTTACTAAGTCCTTCCAACTAGAAGATGGGTTCAAGGATAACAAATTAGGGTCAGAAAGAATAAAAGAGGAATCCCTATTAGTTAAGGTCTGATTTTGTTCCTGAGTATTTGATGATCTAAAGTAAGATTCATTTTCAGCAAAGGTAACATTGGCAGATACAAAAAATCTCTTTGAAAGAGGGTGAAAGCATCGATAACCTTTTTGTGTAGGTGAATATCTAATAAACACACACTTTAAGGCACGAGGATCTAGCTTCCCTCTATTGACTGTTGGAACCTGAACATAAGTTGTGCACCCAAATATCTTGGGTTGCCAATTACTAGCCACATGAAAGTCAGGAAAATGACTCATCAATAGTTGAATAGGATTATGAGATTCTAGTGTTTAGATGGCAATCTGTTGATAAGAGAGGTGGATGTTACAACTGCTTCTCCCCAATAATGTTGAGGGACATTATGGTGAAAAAGAAGCGCTCGAATAACAGCCAGAAGATGACCATTTTTCCTCTCGGCTTCCTCATTCTGTTGAGGGGTCTAAGGGCAAAAAAACTCATGAATAACACCTTTTTGTTGAAAGAAAACAGAAAGAGATTGATAAAAAAATCTCTAGCATTATCAGACCTAAACCGCTTTATATTCACCCCAAACTGAGTCTTAATCATGTTGTTAAAACTAGGAAACACATGGCTTACTTCTGACTTTGTTTTCAATAAATATATCCAAACCACTCTAGTATAATTATCAACAAATAAAACAAACTATCTTGCCCCCGAAATATTGGGAGCACTTGATGGACCCCAAATGTCACTATGAATTAAGGAGAAAGGAAAATCAGTCCTTTTATTTGAAGGAGAGAAAGACACTCTTTTATGTTTGGTAAGTTCACAAATGGCACAATGAAAGTGACTAAAATCCAGACCTTTGGCTAAATTAGGAAACATTAATTTAAGAGTAAGAAAAGAGGGATGACCCATTCTATAATGTTGTAACCACATCTTGTCCTCGTTGGATTGGGCTAGGCATGACACAAGGGAAGAAAAATCCTTCTTGTCTTGTCCTCTTGGTTCCTCAAGGTAATAAACTCCCTCTCTAGCCCTAGCAAGCCCAATCATCCTTTTCTTGCCCCACTCCAGTATCTCACAGACGTTAGAATAGAAAGATACACGGCAATTAGTATCCTCAATAAGTTTTTGGATAGATATAAGATTAGCAAATAACTTGAGGACATGAAGGACATTCTTGAGGGTTAGGTGATCATTGAGGAGAATATCTCCTTGGCCTGCAATGGTAATGAGTGAACCATCTGCCATTGTGATTTTTCTTAAGTTGCAACAAGGATTATGGGAAATAAACAAGTGCAGGTAGCAGGTCATGTGGTCAGAAGTACCCAAGTCTAGGATCCAACAATTTTGGTGTAAAATTTTTTAAGCGTGTAGGGAAAAAGAGGAGGAAGGATTACCTGTGAGAGTAAGAGAGCAGCTACCTTTTCCTAATTATTTTCTAGAGATCCTTGAAAGTTCTTAAGTCTTTCGATCTCTTCCCTATTGAGCTCAAGGGGCTCTCCTCCGTGCTCCGAATCTCTCGGTTCAAGCTGTTGGCCGCTAACTGCCACATGCACTTGACTCCTTGCTCGTCCTCCTTTGGGTGGCTTTCCATGGAGCTTCCAACACTTCTCTATGGTGTGCCTAGGTTTTTTTACAAAAGGTACACCATAGCAACACTCTATCCACTGGTTTCTTTTCATCCTTGGGCCTTTGTTTTGATAATGAGCTTTCAAAGACATTAGGGCAGAACTCTCACCAGGGATAGATTCTAGCATTACACCCCTTCTCCCTTCTTCTGCTCTTATTAAAGAGATTACCTCATTTAAGTGAAGCAAGAGCTTCACAATGGAAAAAATGAAAACAAAGGTAGAAAAATACCTCAGGTGCACTTCAATTAAAATCAGAACAAAATGAATAATCACCGTACATAACGAGGAGAGCTGACTTATATACTGTCAACTCTCATACACTTCTAATAAAGCGCACAAAAACATAATACTTAACTTTCTGCAACTAAATGCCTACAATCACACACACAGTGCATCAACACACGCTACTGCTAAAGAACAGTAAAACAATTAGACATCAATATGTTGGACAGCAATATCTTCGACATCCCCCCTCAAATGAGACTCCATAATCAACTGGGTACTGAAACAGTTGTACAGTGACCAATAGGTGTCATTTGGAGTCGAAGTTTGTTACATAGAAACAAGAACTGATCCTTAGGCAATCCCTTGGTAAAAATGACAGCAACTTGATGCTGAGAAGGAACATACCGAATTTCAACATCTCCACATTCAACCTTCTCTCGAACAAAATGTACATCAACTTCAATGTGCTAAGTCCGCGAGTGAAACACAAGATTTTCAGCAATAGACTTAGTAGCTAGGTTGTCACTCCATAGAATGGGTGTAGCAGTAAATGGATAACCCAACTCAGTTAGTAAAGACTTTAACCACAAGATTTCAGCAACACCTTGCGCCATAGCTTGATATTCTGCTTCACCAACAGAACGAGCAACCACAGTTTGCTTCTTTAAGCTCCAAACCAAGAGATTATCCCCAAGAAAAGCACAAACACCACTGGTGGATCATCGGGTGACTTTACAACCAGCATGGTCAGCATCGATATACATAGAGAGAGCCAAACCAAAAGAAGATGGAGTGAACTTCAGACCGAACCCAACTATTCCCTTCAAATAACAAGGTAACCGCTTACATGCAAGCCAATGTTGAACCTTTGGAGCAACTGAGAACTGATTCAGCTTATTAACAGTCAGTGTTCTAGAAGGCGCTAGTCGCTAGTCGGGCACCAGGCTGAGGCCTAGTGCCTAGGCAAGGCCTAGGAAAACTGCTATTTTTTTTTTTTTTTAATTTTGTAATGTAATTTGATGTTATTTTCAATTAAATCAAAGTTGAAAAGCATTAATAATGCAACATAAACCAATAATACAACAATAATGGAATGACAAGTGAAATATAGAATTAAGCATGAGAAAACAAATTGTTGTAGATCAATTTCAAGTTCAATAAAACAAAAGCAACAATAATGCAACATAAACCATACTTGAAGAATTTAAGTATCTAACAATTTAATTAGACTTCTTCCTCTCCATATTTTTCTAATACATGATTTTCATCATATTCAAAATCAAATTCATTGAGCTCCTGCTCATCTTCTTCTTCTTCTTATTGGAAATCATCTTTATGAAGCTCTCTCATCCTAGAACTTATTCGAGGTTGAAGCATCTCATCTGCTCCAGATGCTTCACCAACCACTTCCCAAGTAAGCCCCGTACCAGGATCAATTTCTTCATCATCTCCTCCTTCAACAATCCATCCTTGTGCATTGCTAGCATCACTAGCAAGTAACACATCAACATTCCTTTCCTTCTCCCTCTTTTGTTTGTTCATCAGTTTTGCATTAAATTGGACATAGACAAGATTGTTCAATCGATGCACATCTAGTCTATTTCTTTTCTTCGTATGTATCTACATAAATAAAATAAAAGTAATATCACTTTAAGTCTTTAAATGATAGGGATAATGAAATTAAAGTATTAAAAACGTTTTAAAGTATACACTAACACCTTCAAAAGTGCTCTAATTTCTTTCACAACCATACGAACTACTGATTAATGAGAGGATCCTTATCGCCATTCGTTGCAAGTTTGGAGTGTGATTTCCATAAGTTATCCACCATTTAACTACATAGGTCAAACAAGTATAAAATAAATAAACTTATACACAATAGAAACTAAGAAAATGATTAAATAAATTTTATAATTGGATTATAATTGTCATCATTTTCTGCACATCCTTGAGTTGCCCACGATTTTCCAAAAGTTCCTTTTTTATGAGTACATTTTGGCGACTCAATATTTACAACATGACCTTGCAATTCACCATTGGCATCATAAAACATCTCCACACAGTTAAAAAATCCATCCATGACTTTATGATCAAGTTTTATACCCATATCCTTAAAAAAGTAATAGGGATTCAAAAGGTAAGTTGCAAAATGTAGTGGACTATCTAGCCTATCTTTCATCCTTGCTTCAATAATCTCTATAATAGGCTGATAGTTCTTCTCAATATTATTTAGGGCCTCCTTAATAGCTTCATTTGCATGCTTAATCTCTCCATATAAAAAGCCAATAAAAGACTTTTTATCTGCATCAACAATTCAAAACACCTTCACCAAATGAGCAAAAACCTTAAGGCATAAATTCACACCATTCCAAAAAGTAATGCTTATCACAGTAGCATATGTTGCTTTCTCTTTAACAATCTTTGACCATTTGCACTCATCCCATTCAGAGCTAGTAAACATTGTCCTCATCTGAGCTTTTTTCTCCATCAAACTTTGCAAAATAAGGAAAGAAAAAGCGAATCTAGTGACTCCCGGTCTCACAATATCCCTCTTCTTTGTAAATGATCTCATTAAGGACAAGGTCTTATGGTGTGCATAAATGAAAATTATCAAACTCTTGACCTGATCAATGATTTTTTTAAACTTCAGTAGTTTTCCAATACTTTCAAACATCAAATTGATAGTGTGAGTAGCACATGATGTCCAAAAGATATTTGGCCTCTTCAACTTCAATAATTTTGCCGCTCCCATATTGTTGGCAGCATTGTCTGTTACTACTTGAATGACATTTTGTAGGCCAACTTGCTCAATACACTTGTCCACATATTCAAAAATGAGTTCACTTGTATGTGCTTCGTCTAAAGACTCTCTGGAAGACAAAAAAATAGTACCTACATTAGAATTAACACATAGGTTCATGATACTCCTCATTTTTCTGTCTGTCCAAGCATCTGTCATAATGGAGCACCCATTTTGTGCCCACTCTTCTTTATGCTTCTTTAGTAATTCTTTAGTTCTATTCACTTCTCCCTTTAACAACGGTTCTCTCAACTGGTATTGACTGGGAGGTTTGAAGCCCGGGCCAAATTAACCAACCGCCTCAACAAACAATTTGAAGCTATCATGATCTATAGCATTGAAAGGAATACAAACTTCATACACTCATCTAGCACAATACTCACGAACAATCTGTGTTCTTTCTTTAGAGTGCTTCATTGATATTTTGCTGCCTTTTCATCAAACAAGTTTCAGGACTGATGGAGGTTGCAAACTTATCCATAGGGCCAAGAGTATGGGGCCTTTTTTTGCTACCTAACTCTTTCAATTCATCTTCATCATCCCCCCTTCAGAAATATTAACAGAAGATCTCATCAAATCTTCCTCCTCCTTATTCTTCTTCTTACTCTTTGCCTCGGCAATAGCATTCTTGCATTTGGTTTTATCATCCGGAGAAGATTTTGGACATGCAAAAACATTTCTGGAAATATGACCTATGTGTTCTTTTATTCTGTAAACTCTGCCAGACATAACTTTACCACACAACTTACATTTAACTTTATCCATATTCTTCGGATCAATTAACATTCTATACTCCCATCCAATATCATTGGACTTCCTTTTAAAAACCAAAGCTGCATCAGACGATACTCCCGTACTTCGAGTCCCATCCGACATTTTTAATTTAATTGAAGAAACTTGCAATAGAAACCTATATATAACCAATAACCTCACTTAATATTCAAAATAACAATAACATATCATGGCTGTAAAATAATCAAATGATTCAAATTAAGACAATAAAATAGTAAAATAATTTATGTTTTACAATATAATAAAAATAGAAATATAATCAATACTATAAGTAATCAACTAAGTGGATTTTTTGGAAATATTATAGAATATATATAATTAATAATAAAAAGTAAATATAAATCTAATAATTATATATAAATAGAAAAGAAAAAGGAAATAAAATAAAAAACATAAAAAAAAAACCAGAAACCGAAACGCAGCAAACGCAATAACCACACACACACACACACACAGAGAGGGGTTATAAGTCAACAGAGATGGAGCTTGCCGCGGCGGAGATGGAGCTCGACGGCGAGGACAAGGGCGGCGATGACGACGCTGAGGCAACGAGGATGAGGAGGACGCGACGGATAAGAGGCGGTTGTGAATGTTGTTCTCTCAGTTAAACAAACAGAAAAGACAAGAGAGAGAAATCGTGAAAATGAACCTCGATCAATGAATATTATAAAACAAAGGAATAGCTATTTATATAACTATTTACAACAACAAACTAACAGCAACAACTTAAAGAAGCATAACAGAAAAAACAGCTAACTGCTATAACAGAATATAAACAATATATCAGTTAAGATAATGTCTCCAACAGCGGTGACGATGAAGCTTAGCGGCGAGGATGGAGCTGGACGCAGCGACGGCGATGAGCTAGTGGTGGACCGATGAAGCTTGGTGGCGTTGAGGCAGCAGCGTTGAGGTGAGAAGAGAGTGAAGAGGGGGAGACATTGACAGGTTCGATTTAATGATTTAGCAAAAAAAGCCCTAAAAAGATGATATTTAAAGCCAACGAATTGGGCGCCTAGGCGCCCAAGCCGACCGATTACTCGGGTCAGCGCCTAGGAGGCCCGGCTAAGGCAATTTCTGGGCGGCAAGCAGCCGCTTAGCGCCTAGCCCGATTTTTAGAACACTGATAGTAAAGGCAACACCCAGACGAGTATAGGTTAGATATTGAAGAGACCCAACAATTGTTCGGTAAAGAGCTAGGTTATAAAAATTAGCACCTTCAGTAGTTAACAAACAACCTGGACTCATGGGAGTTGTACAAGGCTTACAACCAGACATGGCAGCCTTCTGAAGTAAGTCCAACGTATACTTGGACTGAGTCAAATAAATGCCAGTCACATCTCTATGAGCCTCAAAGCCGAGAAAGTTGTTAACTGACCCAAGAGTCTTGAGGGCAAAATACGTGTCTAAATCCTTGATGCATGCATGTAGAGCAGCTGTATCGGAACTTGTGATGAGAATATCATTGACATATACCAAAACAAACAACACATACTTAGACTCTCTTTTTATGAACAAGGAGGCATCGGAGACAGCATGCACAAAACCCCAATCCTGCAGAGCAATTCTCAACTTATTATACCAAGCTCATGGAGCTTGTTTAAGACCATAAAGAGACTTTTTTAGCCTGCACACATGTGAAGGGAAATCTAAACTAACAAACCCCTCAAGTTGCACCATATACACAACCTTTTGCAAATCTCCATTGAGAAATGCATTGTTAATATCGATCTACTGCACATCCCAACCAAATTGAACAGCCAGAGAAAATAAAACTCTAATTGTAGGAGCTTTAACTACAGGGCTAAATGTCTCGGCATAATCAATGTCAGGAGTTTGGAGAAACCCTTTTGCAACAAGTTGTCACGACCCTAGGGTTAGCTAGGGTCTAAGAGGGAATTGGGAAGAATTTGGGAGAATTAACAGAGAAGAATTGGAGGGAGATATACATCAGAAATCAAAAGAAATAAGAGAGAATTAGGAAGAATGAGAGGGAGAAAGTAATGAGGGAAAATATGAATTCATTATGTTATTTTCAGCATCCTTTCTCTACATACTAGGGCCTATTTATAGGCTATTCAATAGTAAATGAAATCTGGAAAATAGCACCCATGTGCTCCTAACAACTCACAAAATGCCTCCTACTAACTACTACAACCTTATTACAATAATGCTCTTCTCACTACTCATGAGTTGTGACATTCCCCTCCCCTTGAAAGGTTTTGTCACGAGATGAGCCAGCTAGGCATTTCTGTTTTCTTTCTTTTTATTACTTGCTGTTATTCCTGCCAATTCTGTTAAGAGTTAGTTTAGGCCATGTGCTAGTGTGGAGAATAGGACAAAAAGGGTTGTTGTAACCGCCTGAGTAGAAAAGATATGCTGCAATGGGCGTACAAAACACCCAGCCAGTATATATCATCACCCATGCGTGTTAGGAAGGCATCGATGGAAAATTAATCAGAACTTTCTTCTCATCTCTCGTTCTCCCACTTTCTCTTCTCTCTCCCTCTCCAACGGAATTCTTCTATCTCTCCCTCAATACTTTTCTTATCCCGAACCGGAATTCAGCTTGTCACGGACCAAGCCGTGACAAATTGGTATCAGAGCAACATCCTCGGCCGAGCTAGAAAAGCAATGGCAGAAGGAACCCGGATGAAGGCATTGGAGGCGCAAGTGCAACAGTTCAACTCGACTATATCCGACACCCACCATCGGATAGAGCAGCTGGAGTTGGGAGCTAATCGAAGCCACGAAGCGGTTGCGACAATGGACCGAAGGGTGGAAAATTCCATAGAAGGACTAGAGCGGAGGCTCGAAGGCTCCATAATGCGGGTACGAGAGGACCTGGCTGCCCAAATGCAGCAGTTTATGCTGATGTTCGGTCGCCAGAATCGGGTGAGCTTGTCTCCTGAATTCCCTCCTAGAGAGAGAACGGAACCAATCCTTCAAGGAAATCGGGGAGTTGGTGGTCATGGTGCAGTGGAATTAGGAGCGGAACCAGAGGACGAGTTTGAAGGATTGAATCATG